>JACBWW010000008.1:19623402-19710221 GCA_020086605.1 Lanius collurio
CTGAACAGTTTCCCTGCTGACATGGAAAAAACAAGCAGTGTGAAAACTTCAGACAAGAGTTCACTAATTTGTTTCACTAAATAAGCCGTTCAGAGAGAGGAAAAAAACAACAAAACCCCAAAGAGTGCATGTCATAGAAAAGACATGTTTAGTCAAATGTTAAAAAGAGGAATGGGCTGGGACTGCCAACACATCCGTAAATATTGCAGCCCATTCCTGGTGCAGATGTGCCAGAAGGGAGGGACAAAAAAATTATTGAACAGCTATGTGATGAGATTTGAGCTGGGAGGTTATTCTACCATGTACTCACTCATGCAGCTTCTCAATGCAAGGAAGTAACATATGCCATGGCAAGGCATGCTCTATTTCTTTCTGAGCCTTTCTCAAAGCACCATGCAAAGCTGAATTAATTCCTCCATGCAAACTATTTCTGAGACATCCCACCCAGAGATATTTTCACTCTTTAACAAGAGAAGGAAGTGATTCCGGGTGCAGAATTTCTATGTAATATTTTCCATAATATCACTGAGAAACAGCCAAGTCCCCAAGCACATACCCACATTACTGAGAAGTCCAAGCAGCTCAGATCAGGGTCCCTGGCAGCATGAGAGGGCTGTCCCTCACAGGTGTGGTGGCCCTGACACCATGGTTCATAACCACAGTTCTCTGTACTGGTGAGAAGCTTTAGCTCAAGGCTGCAGAACAATTTTCAAGTGGTCACCTGGACAGACCACCAAACTCTTTGGCTACTGCAGTTACCCCCCTGAGCCTTTGCCTCATTGCAGAGTGGCAGGGCACCACCAAGGAGCTCTGCACTGCTCCCAAAGGGTGACAGGCTCTCGGTGGGATGTGAAGCAAGAAGAGATTGCAATCTGATTGTAAAGAATGCAAAGCACTTTTGGATTCTTCTGGATGAATGACAAATAAATTACAACAGTGAAGTTATTAACTGGCTGACATAACTGGCTCATTCAGACTCCCAGCTCTGCTCAGTATCTGCATGACCTCACCTCTGCTTGGAAGATAGTTTTTAGTTATTGGTTGGCCAAATTTGAAAATTAAAAAAAAAAAAAAAAGTATTTTTCTGGCAAGAGGGACAAGCAACGACAGCAGTCTGGGCAGGGCAGTTCAGTGGCCAGCTTTGTCAGCTCAGGAGGTGACTTCAGCTGGAATTAGCAGAGGGAATACCGCCCAGAGACCAAGCTAAGCAAACAAGAATGACCAGCAGGGAGGGCACCAGCCTTCCCTCCTGGGAGAGAGAACAAACAGGGCTGTGCAAAGTTTCTGTGCATGGAAATGACTGACTGAACAACACATTGCCACCTTCCACTGTGGGAAGAAGCAATTGCATATGGTCTCCCAAGCAAAGCCTTGTTCAGTGCAGGTTGGATTTCAAGTGAAGCACAATGTAAGAGAGAACTGGTTTCTCACAAGTTTCCCTAATTTACAGCTACAGCTGCGTTATTGTGTTTACATTTCATATGACAGGCTGTTATATCACAGGGCCTAGGAGATGACCAAAACAAACTGTACACAAAGAGCAAATAACTGGCTAGGCTTCACAATGACAATCAGCAAAATAAAGATAACTAATTAAATTGGAGGAAAGGGTGTTTCCTTTAAAACCTGTGCCCTGAGTGCACAGGCAACTGCCTCATGGTCAGCAAGCACCCAGCACTGCTGCAAATCCTTCATACACATTACAGGCAAGAGGTGCACTGGCACACACTCTGGAGACACCCACGTGTCCAGGCGCAGGGTCCCCTCCAGGTACCCCCCTCCTGCAGAGGGGCAGCAGACACTGACTCTGGAGGATTGGTGATGAGGCACCTGCTGTGCCCACAAGGTCAGCCCATCTAGAATGAGCCAAAAGCCCTTGTCATCCTGTCCAAGCCCCTCTTTTGGTGTACATAAGGAGATTGCCTGTAGTAACCAGGGAAGAGAGACCATGAAAACAGCAAGAGAAAACCTTGGGTTCTGACAAGAGGCATGCAGGCACCTCACTCCACACATATGAGAAGGAAGTAGGGACCTAAGCAGCTTTACAAAGCTTGCACATACCCATCAGATGAGGGATATTGTCATTTCAGGTTATTACTACATTCTCTCATACTCAGCAACAAAACGCAGTTTAAAAATAGGAAGCAGTTGCAGAGAGGAGAGTGGAACAGGACGAGTTTTCTGTTTGCTTTACACAGGAATTTGGCAGTCTTGTTTCTGCTGACTGCAGTGCTGCACATCATTCCTGCATCCCCAACAGTCCTCTTCAACATTGGACAACCCCATACCATCACCTGCCTCAGAGCCATCATCTGGGTGTGAGCTGCAGGGAAGCAATTTTTTCTGACATGCAATGTCATATTCAGAAGGTTGACTGGAATCCCAACAGGACAGCGTCCTTTTCCTTTCTATTACCTAATTTTGAAAGCATTGATGGCTTCGTTGTTGGTACTGTCTTGCCAATAAAGTTGTATCATATTCATGCTGAAATCTGATTATTTTTCCCCATGCTACAAAACAAATGGCTCAGCAAAAACACTCTTTATCCATATAGATGCTGGATCTTTTATTTACCCTTCTTTGCTTACAGAGATACTTAATGGAAAGGTGGGATAATTTGTTACTCAGAACTGGATCCGGTTTCTAATTTTGATTCAAATATAGTACTCAACTTTCACCAGATTAAAGATTTTTCCTTTTAAATCAATTTTTTATTACTAAAACTTTAAAGTACACCACTCAACTAGATATTTGCACATTCTCAAATATCTAAATTGTGAACAAGGCTTGTCTGTTGTTTCCTAAATGGCCTCCTGGATTTTTGCCTGGGATTAAATGCATCAGATGACATTGGACCATCAGCGCTCTGCTTTGCTATTATTTTATTCTGAAAAATAAATGAACAGAAGAAGGCATTATGGTAGTTGCATCTGTCCATTAAAGGGCATGTGTTAAGCCAAAACCCAATATAATTCAACTATTAGCATCATCTTATAAGATCTTATAAGATCTTCTTTCTCTGAAGAAAATACATAACGTGCATTAATATTTCATTATTTGTTATGTGATTCCTCAGTTTCTGTTTAGGCTTGGAAGATTTACAGTGGAGCACTTAAAATCTAAAATATGCTGACTGTCAGAGGCCTGGCTTGACTCTGCCTTGTGAGGACAGTAACTTCTCTGGTCAAACTCTGTGCTGATTTAGAACGAGAATGGGACAGCCTCTAAATACATATATAACCCCACTGTAATAAACAGAACACTGCATTCCAGGTTATCCAGGTTATGTCTGTCCATGTGATCATGCTCCAAATAATATAACTTTTAATTCCAAAAGTATTTTCTTCATGATTAATAGCAAATGCCACCAGGCAGCATGCAGCTGTGTAAAACACTGCAAGAGTGCAGTCACATCTTGGCAGAGCCTGGAGGCAGACCTCAGAGCAAACCCCTCTAAGTGTGGGTGCTGAACGCCCTCCCACATGTGAGCACTTTCACCTGACCACAGCGCTGGGCTGTGTAATGCATGATGTGTGCTGTGACTCTGGGCTGGGCACAGCTGCACTGGAGCTTGCCTAACTTTACTGCCTCTGCACACCGCAGAGGGATTGGGCTGCACTGGGGGCTACAACGCCAGGAAATTCTGACTTCTGTTCTTCCCTAACTGCAGCCACATCTGCAAAATACCTCACCCAGTGCACAAAGTTAAACCTGAGTAATTTCTGCAGTGTCTTCCTCTTGTGTCATAGATAACTTTTCAAACTCCCACCAGGAGTGGACATCCTTTTATTCTGTGCACTTCTGCTTTGTCCTCCTTGCTTTCTTCTGGATGCTGTAAAGAATATTTTGCCCATAAAAATTTACCACTTGGCAGTGAGTGTCTTTGCCACAATCAGCATCCCTCCACTGAGGGACAAAGCTCCTTCAGAACAGCAAAGCTGTCTTATGGGGCAGGAAGAGACTTCCTGCTTCTCTGCAAGTCAGCAGCCAGCGTGGCTGCACTGTGGTCTGCCCTCCCTGGGGACACTCCTCATGTTTGAGAAACTGGTCTATCTCCAACAGTACTGACAACTGTGTTTCTTTGGACTTGTTTGATTAGTGTTTCAACTGATTTCTATTTAGTTTTGACTTGTCAGCAGACTGTGTCTGTGATTAATACTCCTTATGAATGGAAATACCGTAGGGCTAATTTTTGTAAATATGGTTTTGTTTCTGTGTTATTTCTTGTGTCAAATTATATCAAGTGACCTTTCCCTGGCTGCATTCTTAATACTGTAAGATGCTCTCTTACATTTCAGGATCAAGAAGTTCCTCTCTCTTGACTTGTTATGCCCTTGAGACAGAGCAATATGCCATGTGTGACAAGAGAGCAACTTCACAGACTCCTACTTTGCCCACAAGTGACAGTACAGAGGTGGAATCTAATCTGTCCTAATAACTCTTTCCCCTATGCATCAAGTGCTAACATGTTCTTTATTTGTGATGAACTACAAACCACAGACTTTCCACAGTTTTCTCCCTATACTCATCCTCATTTTATATTCTGTTAAGCAAACTTCATCTGCTGTAAACATTGCTCAGGACCATTCAGAGAGGCTTTTGCAGCCACACAGAATCTTTTATCTCTTGGGACTCCAGAAGCTGAAAAGATCAACACTTTAACATGTTGGTATCTTTCACATATTGTTGTTTTCCATTTTCATCAATAAGTCATGTCTCCTACTAACAGAAGGGTAAGCAGAATTCACAATGAACTTAAAAACTCAAGGCTTCTCATGAGTGATACATACAAATCATAGAATCACAGAAACACTAAGGTTGGAAAAGACCTCTAGGATCATTGAGTCCAACCTTTGATAGCCACCTTGTCAACTAGACCACAGTACTAAATGCCTCATGTCCAGCCATTTCTTGAACACTTCCAGGGATGGTGAATCCAGAACTTCTGTGGACAGACCATTCCAATGCCTCACCACTCTTTTAGTAAAAAAAATCTTTTTGATCCTGTCCAATCCAAACCTCCCTTTCACAGCAGGAGGCCACCTCCTCTTATCCTTTCACTTGCTGCCTGAGAGAAGAGGCCAGTCCTCACCTTGCTGCAACATCCTTTCAGGCAGTTATAGAGATCAAGGTCTCCCCTGAAACCATCCCATGAAATCCAAGAGATACTATTTTTATGTACATAATATAAGAATGTATTATATATTATAAAGCATGTGTGTGTGGTTTACATATAATTACTATAAATAAATAATGCATTATGGTGAAACTAATCCAGGAAAAAGAGAATTCATTCCTGCTCTGTTTTTCAATAAAGAAAGGCAGGAGCCATGCTTTGCCTTTAGGTTTATATTCCCTATCTGATAGAGGTTGAGCTATGAGGCAACAGCAGGTGGGTTCAAAGCACCCTGTAGTGCTCTACCTGAAAAGTGAGTATTTTTCAGAGGTCAGCAACATTTATACATCAAGGTATTGGAACCTGATGGAGAGTGATTTCAAGTTACCAAGTTCCATAAAGGAAAGCTCTTGCATGAGGAAGAGGCTGAGCAACTGGCTGAGCAGCTTTGAAATTTGCTCCCAACCACCACTGTACCTTCTTGAGAAGAAATGAGCCCTTTGGAGGCTAGATGTTGGATGTGATAACTGCCTAGATCACCCCTGTAGCAGATAGAGACCTTGGAAAACAGCCAACATGAAAATGCGGCTGTGAATCCTGTATCTGAGCCCTTGTACTTTTCTTTCAGTGTCCCTTAATGTTGTTTCTATGTTTTCCACATTTATTTGGCTCTGTCTCCATATTTGTCCTCTTCCTCCATTTTGCTCTTTCACATTTGTGTTCCTCCTGACACTTTATGTTCCACTTTATCCATGCAGTTGCCTTGTGACCCCTCTCCCAGAAAGCAGCATTTTGGCTTGCTGCGCTCTTTGTCACCAAGATGAACTTCAATACCTGGCCCTGATGCCACCACTAAAGCTCCACTACAGCTTGTCTTCTCTGCACATGCCTGCACAGTTTTATCACTTTAGAAATATCCATGGACTTTCTAAAGAGAAATTGTGCACTATATTAGCCCTGAGTGTAATAGGAAAAATGGAGCAACGCAGCCAGGATTTTAATGAATTCTGTAATATTGCTGATATTTTTGCCCCAGAGAGACAAACGCTGTCAGCAAACTTCCCCTGCCAGAGCTCAGAAGAGACTCAAAAACATCTCAAAGTCTGATTAAATGAAGGCAGCATACATCTGTCTGCAAGGAATGCAAAGGAAAGCATTTAAAACCTGTAGGTTCTCACCCTAGGGACAGGAGTGAGACACGCAACCCTTCTGTTTGACTGAGGCATAATACAGAGTGTTGATGCATAAACATTGTCAAATGAGAGGCAATGCTAAAGCCTCAGGAGGAAGACAACTGCAAGCCCCGGTAGTGTAAGCTGCAGATTTGGTTATCTTCTTCAAACTGCCAGCTCTGAGGTGTGTTTTATCCATCTCCCTCCCCCACACTGCTGAAACCCAACAAAGTCTGCTGTGATTGGCTCCTTCTTGTAAACTCTGAGTTTCTGTAGCAGTGGTGCATCCCAATCAGATGCATTTGTCCTGCTTTATGGTTCCAAGAAAATCATACACAGTTTGGGTATGTGCACAGACCCTTCACTGTTGCCTTCAGACATTGAAAGAGGGCAACTGCACTGGCTGGGCTCAGCAAAGGTTGTGATGGGATTGTGAGTCCTACTGTGTTCTCTGTCATTACAGTCATGCAGGATAACACATGTCACATCCTAGAGTGCACTTCCATTAGCAGGAAAGTCAAAGACCTGAGGTGATCAGAGTGCTACAGAGAGGTTCATCCTTATGCGCTGCCCCTCCAAAGCAAGCAGACGGAAGGAAGGAGCCACAAGTCCCTGGGAAACCCACTGAGCACAGCAGCCCCTCTGCAGAAATCACAGACACATTCCCTCACACACACACTGGAGACCCTGACACCAGAGGCACACCAGAGGGGATGGGGGCTGATAATGTAGCCAACTCTCATGACTTTATCATGAGTTTTGTAATGGCCAGTGTTTATTTTAAAGTTCCTGGAGTCATAGTTTCATAGAGCTAGGAATAACATCATCCTGGGAGCTGATACTTAGTGATTATCCACTGTTTCCCTGAATATATTCCAGTGGTGTTCCTTTCCTTCCATATTCTTCAGCTTTCCCACAGCAATTCTGTCTTTTGTCATGTTATCAAGCATTGGAGTAGGCTACCCAAGGAAGTGGATGAGTCACCATCCCTGGAGGTATTTAAAAGACAAGTAGATGAGAGGACATGGGACATGATTTAGGGGTGGACTTCACAGGGCTGGGTTAAAGATTGGCCTTGATGATCTTAAAGATTTTTTCCAACTTAAAGAATTCCTCGACTCCATGACTAAAGCACATATTGCTCAGTCAGACCCACATAGCTACTCAATCCATCCCATCTGCCTATGTGATCTGTTTCTCTCACTATGTTACCTTCATAAGGCTACAAGTCTCATCAACATGATAATTGTTATGATACTGTTGGCTGACATTAAGTGCACTGCCCTCAATGTCTGGTTGTTCACACTTCTGCTTTCTGGTGCCTGGCCTGTCTCTGTGTATGATTATGTGCGAACCATAGCATATATTTAAGATAAAATAAGTATTTGGTCCTTGTAGTTTCAAGGCAAAATCTGAAACCCCAAAAGCTTATTAAAAATCCCATGGTTTATAACTCAGTATAATTTTATGATTGTTTAAGTTGCTTTGTGAATTTCTGGAGCCTGCTTTCATGAACCAGCAATAAAGTTCTGGGGGAAACAGTGGGAGTGGTCAGAGAATGACTGGGGAATGGCACTGAGCCCCAAAAAGGCAACTTGGGGAAGGCTCCTGAGTTGTCCTCAGTTCTGGCTGAGATGGCTGCCAGCTTGCCTGGTAGGGTCAAAGCTGAGGAAATAGCTAAGAATGCAGCTAAATAACAG
Source organism: Lanius collurio (assembly GCA_020086605.1). NCBI lineage: Eukaryota > Metazoa > Chordata > Aves > Passeriformes > Laniidae > Lanius > Lanius collurio. Next base: position 19,631,391 of record JACBWW010000008.1, read on the forward strand.
CCTAACCTCTGAGAGGACCATACACACAGCTTGCAGGGATGGATGTGCAGTATGGCACTACAAAAGAGAGGAGGGACCACAGCAGCTCAGCCTGATGCTGCCCCATCCTCATCACTCTGGGCAGCACCAGCCAGGAGCTACACTCCTGTGAACCTCTCCCCACAAACTCCTGCTTGCCGGCTTCTCTTAGATAACTGCACTCACTCTGTGTGTAAATTCCCAGACTAGTGAATAAAAAATACAAGCTTTCTGCTGACTACCAAGGGGTGGGAATGTACATTCAAGTAAGTGAACTGAATGCCTGTGCCACAGGAAGAGTGGCTGCTGCTTCTGCAGTAGTGACCAGATGGTGAGCAGAACCTGCACAACAATAACAGCTGGGATCATGTCTGGGTGTAGGACCTTTTTCAGCCTCCAGGCCCCTCACACCCTATGGATTCACTGTACACCTACAACAAAAGCAGAGTAAGGAGAACTGAAAATATCTGAGACTGATCCTTGCTGTGTGAATATATAGACTCCCCAAGTTAGATCCCTTCAGCTTCAGGGAGTGAAATCTGTAATACCTCACATACCATAGTGCATATAGAAATCCCAAAAAAGACGCAGCTGTCAGGGGGGAAATGCTTTCCCTGGGGAGGCTCCTGGCATATAGAAATGCAGCATAAGGGAGAATTCACAGGAAACTTGGTCAGAACCGGAATCTCCTGTTAAATTTAAATGTGTGTCAGTTCCTGTTTAAACAAAATGTATGGTCTCCAAATAGCCACAGTGGTTAGTTAATCTCTGTGTTTTGTTACTACTCAAAACCCTGAGCAAGCCTGGACTTTTGTGGTATGTGTATACAGGGACAGAACAAGGCTAAAATAATCTAAAGACAAACAGAAGATAAGATGAGAAAAGGCAAAAATGAAAGGTTACAAATTTTGCAACAGGTCATTGAGCCACAGTGCAACCAAGTGTAGACATTAGTGCATCTAATATCCGATCCAGTGTCTGTTTCCCATTATCTTAGTAAGCTCCTGATAGAGACCACAACTACTGTATCACCCACAAAGAAGTTGGATAAAATCAACATAGGCACCTGTACAACTTAGAGGATTTTTATGTTATACAAGAAGACCAATTTGAGAAACAATTTTAAAAGCCTGGATACCCTAAAGAGATCGTCTTTCTGTCAGGTTTTTTAAGATTCCCTGAAATTCATCAGAAACTGGTCAATAAGAATAGTGGCAGTGTTCTGGTGGCCAGTTTCTGGAGTCAAGCAAAGTAACTAGGAAACAAACTCATCCCACAGGGACAATTCAAGAAAACAGGTTTTTTTCTTCATCTGAATTGCTTTTAGAGACAAACCTCCAGATTTTTAAAACCAGCTCAGACCAATCACCCCCTAACACAGGTCTAATCCAAACCAAGAAATCTGAGAAATACTGATGCAAACTTCTGTACCGTGAAGAGCCTATGAAATTGCAGCTTTATGGGAAGAAGATCACAGCAAGAAGACATTAATTTCCCTTCCCAGATGCCAGCTCTTCTTCCATTCATAGTCATACATCTTCAGTATAGGAGGTTTTTATATGTTGTCTTTCTTACTTGCTTTTCTACTACAAATCAATCAGCAAATAACTTTCCTGCAGTTGCTATTCTCCTGTTACATCAATAACCTTTGTAGGTAATCCTTCCTGTTTTTTAAGCTGTGGAGTTAAAAAAATAAATAGAAAAATTAATTGAAGTGAAATCTTTATGAAGTGAATTAATATATGTAAAATTTCCCATTGAGGCTTGCAAGTGTAAAAGAGAGCTAGGTCTGGTTGCTCAAGTGCAAAACTTCCAAGCTATTTTACTCATGTAACTTCCCAGATGGTTCATGTTGCAAAATAAGTAGGGACAATTGCTACTGTGGCCACTTGCAATACTTTTAGAGAAATGCAAGCACAAAGGAAAAAAATATTAGAAGTCTGTACAGGAAATGCTTGCTTAAAATTCAGCTTCTTTGCTTGCAAAATTTGAATAATTCAAAATTCCCTATGCTCCCTCAAGCAAGAGGCTGTGCTTTTGCAGATGACACTGACTCCAGTGAGCAGATGTGCCATCAGCTGGGAGACCAGAGTACACTTGGGGTGTGTAGAAGACTGCCACACTGATGTCAAGGGAGACGAGGGACACACCTCTGCCTTAAACGAAGAGGGAAAAATAAACCAACAGTCAGTATTAGAGTGCTTCATAAAACAGATCTTTCCATTCTGTCAGCAGATGCAAAGCAGATCTGTCCCACACCCCTCGCTAGTTTTGCTCTCCTCACTTGTCATAGTGTGTCATTTTTTTGGCTCCTGACCAGCCCATTCAGGGCTTTGAAGGTACTTAAACTCACAAGAAAAATCAACAGCTATTTGCCTAACATTGTTCTTACCCACACTGCTGTATTCTGTTTCCATGAAATTAAGCTCCTTTATTACTGTTCATGACATTCCTGCTTTTTTAGTATTTAGACAAACCTTTCAACGCAAGAGTCTTAGGTGGATAAAAGAAAGCAAAATCAACTTTTGAATTTTCTAGTTCCATTTGTTCTGAGCTGGATTAGCTATAAGCACCCTTTGCCCGAATTGCATAGTACTACCTGCTTGGTTTTGCAAGAAAATAGAGTGTTTCTTGAACAGAATAGGCCACTCTGAGCTTCTAGGGCTTTTACAGTGTTCCATCTATAGATCTACTTTCAGCTTCTTCAGCTTGTTGCTGTGGAAATCCAATCTGGCCAAGTCCATTGGGACATGAGCAGGAATTGAGAGGTATTTTAATATATGTCATTAAAACAGGCCCTGCAACCACAAACCAAGTAATTTCAAGACTGTTACAATGCTTTCCATATGGGAAAGCAGATGTACAGAGAGGTGGTAGAGAAATAATCTGACCACAGAAATGCAAGCAAGAGCCTGCACTCTCTGAACATCAATCTAGTGCACTCTGAATGGGACTAAAGCACCCCTTTACACTGCATAAGCCTAAAATGTCCCTGAAGCAGTGATAATTCTCATACCAGAAAACGAGTTTGTATTTTATTATGGACAAGGCTATAAATAACCAAATGGCAAAGGAAAGCACCCAGAAGGCAGAGTCATTGGTCTCTGTGTGGTCTCTGTGTGTGCCAGACACACATTACAACAATGCTGAAGCGACCAGTCCCTGTGGGGTCCCTGTGCCCATTCAGTGCAGGGGAAGGACTGGGCTTGTAGAATGAATGGCTGTGTTACATCTCACTGCTGGCAACGTGCGGCCCTGGGGCGCAGAGGTGTTCCCGGCACAGTGTCCGAGTGCTGTTCTGACAGCAGGCTCACTCGTTCGCTGCTGTGGCGCTCACACCTTCGTCTCAACACACAAGCGTTGAGTCATTCACCCCTGCCACACCGTGCGAAAGGGGCTGATCTCCTGATCATGGCTGGGGCACTGCAGCACAGTGATGTGCGCTGGGGACAGCGAGCTGCAGACACAGTGGCAGCTCCACTGCAGACACAGTGGCAGCTCCACTGCAGACACAGTGGCAGCTCCACTGCAGACACAGTGGCAGCTCCACTGCAGACACAGTGGCAGCTCCACTGCCTTGAGCTGCCACAGCGTCTCCTACGGCCTCCTGCAGATTAGACCCAGCTGTCTCAGGAAACAGAAAGAAAGAGGAACCTACAGAGTTTCTACATGTTTTAAGCAGTTTTCCTAGCAATTAAAAGGCTGCAGCATGATCATGGACAAAATCCAGTTCTCCAGGGCAATATTCAAATCATCCTCACCATGAGGCCATGTCTTCTCTCCTGCACCTCTTGTCTTGACCATTGCAAGCTTTCAGAAGTGATGGTGGGTCTTACGGGATGGTGGAACCAGGCCCTTTTGGTTCAATCTCCCAACAGGCTTCTTTACCCACTGGATATCTCCACCCACCAGAGCTCCTCACCCTCTTTCACATCCAGCACTGCCTTTCCCTTCATGCCTGGCCTTTTTATAGAGGAGATTTCCAAAATAATCAGGGTTGCTAGGCCTGTGTCCCTTTCCCTAAACTTCCCAACAGGGAGGGCCTTATTTCTGAACTGTGGTAGGCTGGACCCTAGCATGGAGTGGCAGTAAAGGCCCTCTTTCCAAAATCCTTCCCATGGCAGCAGTTGTAATTAGCACTACTCAACCACTATCCAACATCTGCACTAACAAGGGAGGGACTGTACCACAAGATAGTAGGGCTCAGACACAACATGACAGACAGGACAGGGGCTGAATTACAGTTCTGCTGCTGTTTCTTAGCATTTGAGCGTACAACTGAAAATTCAACTCTCACAAACTTCCTGTCATAATGCACGCACACACTGAGGTTTTAAAACTGTGTATAGGAATTTGAAGTCTTTCATCCATCACAGTGGATGCAAAAGTCCTGCCAATGCCCATAAGCAGTGGGATTTGTAAAGCCATCTCTGCTTTGAAAATAGTCAGACAATGTACACTGCTCACCCATCATCGCTCTGTAATTACTCAGTCAGAAAGGTTTAGTCTGAGGTGATCTTGTCTAACCATGTTCTCCTGCTGCCTTTAAATGCTGTACACTCTGCTTCATTCTTACTGCTGCTATTACAGCATCTCTGGGCTTTGGAAGAGATAAGGGTTTCATTGCGCAGGACACTGCTCTGCCGCTGAGGAGAGAGTGCCTGCCACTAAGCACTTAAGTCTAAATCGACTGGACAGATAAAGGGGTCCAGAAGAGGTGTACCACTGTCTTCCTTCAGTAGAAGAAGAAAGAAATATAAGCACAGACATTACCTTAAAATCATAGTAGAGGTCTCTAAGAGAAACGAATTTGTATCCCCAGCTTTTCTTTCACCATTTTAGCAATAAACTATCCTTTTGTTGTTTGCTTTTAGTCTAGAAACAATGCTTTGGGGAACTTTTTTTTGGATGTGGAGTTTCTTTTTTTTTTTTTTCTGTTTCCAAAAATACGGTTGCTACATGTGATTTAATACTGAGTTTTAAAAACAGGTTTGTCCTGCAGTTCTGTTAAAACACCTTTCTGGCACACTTTGGATTTTTGCATGCTTGTGCTTGTCACCTTTTACATAAAACATGCACAGCTTTCAAACATGATGTGAAGAACTTAGCTACAGCTTCTGCAGAGATCTCTTCAGGGATCAGGCTGACCCTGAGACAGTGCTCTGATTATTTTGATTGCCTAGAGGTCCCCATCAACCTTCAGGGAACAAGCCACAGTGGTTTTGGTTTTTTTCCACTCTAAATAGCTGTTTGAACTCAATAGAACCAAAATAATTAGGCTGGAAATAACTATTAATAAAGAAGCATAATTTTCACTTAGAAAAGAAAAATATTTAAAAGCTCATAAAATGCTGGTCACTGCATTTATTGGAAGAGATACTAGCCCCTCTCCCTTATCCACATGAAAGCTATCCTCAAAAAGGCATTATATTACTCCCAAAAAAGGAAGTGCATGTTTTCATTTGTGTGGTTACACCACAGCTGTGAGATGTACTCTACTTTGTGAACTGAAAACCACATCTGGTGCATGGCTTGAAATGTCATGAAGAAATTCACATTCAAACACACTAGAAACTTTACAGTCTTTGATGATCAGGATGTAAAAGGATTATCAGTTTCTGTGTGGATTTGCAGATCTTGGTATTTTATCATGAGTCCAATTGTACATCATGATTTTATTTCTAAAAGTCACTGATGCCAAATCTTGGAAACAGATAAAGGTCTAAGCTTTCATTGCAAAAAAAAAAGAGATTTCTCTCTTATTGTTGTTGAGGGAAAACATTGCCTTAACTGCTTTCAATGACACCTATGATATAGTTAAAATATCCTACCTTTGAAATTTTTTTTTTTAAGACAATCTACTGACATGTTGGATACTTACTCCTGGCTCTAAATTGACTGTGGTTAGCAACTCTGCAAGCCATTTATGATACAAATACACAAAAACAAGGACAAAACAGAAAAACCTGGAGAAAATGTTCAGCTTTCACCATGTGTGCTGAGAAGCTGCAAATCTTGTGAAAGTGCCAAGTGTTTATAGACCTGGCAATGGCATTGCACTTGAACTGCTTGACTTGAGTTAGAGATAAGTTCCCTTTCTCAGCTGGCAAGGTATGGTCTTTATGGGCTGAGCATGCACACAGCCTTACTCCCCCTTCCTGCCCAGTAAGTCAGGTGCATGGGGAAGCATAAAGGATTTGTAGAGGTCACTGTGGGCTAAGAAGGCTGAGGACCACTTCGTTGAAGATGCTCATGGTCACTCATCAATCGGATCCATATGGCATTCTGTGATGAGAGATGGCCTGTCTGTCTTCTGCCTCCTGTTTGACACAGGCAGGAATAATCTCTGTACTATGCACCCGCCATCTGTCTTCTCCTTGGCCTTCCACAGAGGTGCCCATCAAAATCTTTGCCATGTTCTCATGGTGAACAGTTGTACCCTTTAACCCTTCCACTGGTGAAAGCAGGTTGCTCTCAAATGAGCCATCGTAATGCCATCAAAATCCTCATGGTTCACATTCCTTGTTTATGCTGATGCAGTTTGGAAAGATTATACAAGAGAGTATCGTGCCATGTTTGTACACTGCCTACATAGCAGCAACTTGCAAAACACGATTGCACTGTTTCAATGTGTTATATAATTAGGGCAAGCAAGGATCTGGTCCGGTGTGCTGTTACTATGCTGTCTTGCTCGTCATTTCTGAGATCTATAGTACCGGGGAACATGATACCACCAGCCTGTAGTTTTCAAACTTAAACAAAGTATTTTGTTGGATTGGTGACCAAACTAATTTTTATGACATGTCATTTCTGTAAGGACATTGCTTTATTTCGCAGAAGGGTTTCCCATAGATAATGGTTGTTAGCTGGCTGAGTTGGAATCTGGCAGGATTAAGGAAATCTAAACTGACAGCTGGTTTTGTGCAAGGAAGCATAATGTGGCTGTTGTTACAGGAGGCAATGTGGGATGTTTGTGCACAAATGCATGACAAGAGGGCTTGCTCTTAGCTGTATATGTAAGTGCAGCTTAGCAGTTAAAGCAGCACATCAGGGCTGAATGCCTTGCAGAGAAAACTTCATGTGACTTTTTCATCACACAGTTTGTGGTTGTGAATATGATTATATTTTTACTTTCACTATAGTTGTCAGAAACAGATGTTTGAACTCTGGTCAAAATAAAAAGGAGCCATACTGCCAATTACCTTAAAGTGAAGCCAAGTCAGTTCACCACTAAAGAGTAAGGATCATAGCTAAAGGAGCAGATTGCCTCTACAGATAACAGCCCAGCTTGTAGGTATGCAAAACTGATACAGCAGAACTGATGTGTCCTATCAGAAACAGCACCTCAGATGCTGACATTTCATTTGCCAGCTCCTAGGTTTTATTTTCTCCAAGCAAACTGCCCTGTTACTGCTAAGCACAGACATTTAAAAACAAACACAGTTTCAATGGGACTGTACAGCTCAGTGCTCAGAGGCAGCATGCCATTTTGGCTGAGTTCTACAGGCACTGAGGATGGTGCTGAAGGTGCCTATCTGGAAACAAAGCATTTCTCGAGGGTTTGTTCAGACAGAAGAGATTTTACCGTATCAGTTGAGCTCACAGCAGAAAAACATTAGAAATTGCTTTATTGCAAGCCTGTGTAAAATCACAGGCTGTGCTTTGACATGTTTTGCACAAGTTTGACACTAATGCAGCTATGATGAATACCCCAAAGTAACAGTTCATTTCCATCAGTCTCAGCGAGGCCTGGGATTTACAAACTGTTCAGTGCAATGCTAATGATGTTTTAGTGACATCAATATAATTAAGGCATAAATGTACTCACATGGGACTTACACTTGCCAGTATTGGCTAAAATAAAAATGGGATAAGTTAGAAGGCATGAAAGCAGAGAGACCTGATAAAGGTGTGATTGTGAGGCATGCTGAAGCCACCAGAGTTGGTGTCTGGCATAAAACACAGTGATGCAGAGCAGGGGAGAGGAAGCATCAGGTGCTCATTTGCCTAGGAATGCTGCAAATCTGGATTACACCTTGCCGATACTCTGGAGGACATATGGAGGACACAGTCGCCTGGCTGAGGGAACAAGTCTGAAGGGCAACCAGAGCATTCAGGGGAGACTGAAGCCCAAGTGGCCTTAGGGTGCAGTTTGGACTTCTGCAGCTCCCAAGACCCAGGGCAGACTGTCCTGGAAATAAGGCCGTTCCAGAGAGCACAGAGTGTCAGGTAGACCCTGCTGGACTTGTGCAAATGAAGGACAGAATGCTGGTGTCATGAAATACAAGGTTTTCCTTCCCACCCAAATCAGAATTAATTGCTGCAGGATTCCCCCAACATACCCTTGTAAACCAAAATCAGATGTGCCCACAGAGCTGCTGACCAAGGTGGTGCAACCTCAGGACTTCCACATTTGGCCATTCTGGGAAAATGGTTTGCTTACAGAATGGGAACATGGGGATAATTGCCTCCCACCTCATCCTGCAGCCCCAGCACTGGAGGTAACTCTATGCCCTCTCACCATATTCTGCAACAAGATCCTTTTCCTTCACAATTCTATGATTCAATAATACATGAGATACCTTGGCTGTGAAGTTTCAGGTTTATGCTGCTGTTTGGAACAGAAATATGGCATGGATTACTTTCACATTAGCCTAACATAAACTTAGGAGAAAAGATTGTAATAAACAAGAAAAATAAGTTTAAAAAACAAGATTCAAATCTGTTTGAAACATATCTCTTAGTATCACACAGATCCTTCAAAGTCATATATTCTTCCTTAGCAGTTCGTGGATCCCTTATTTAAAATTTACTTCATATGTTTCATTTGTTGGAAAATAAGTTCTGGTCTTCTCCTGTGGAAACTCTCCTTCCAAACTGCTATATTTTTTTGGTTCATTTCCACTAATTCAAGTCACCATCTGACCACAATTAATCCAGCTATTTTGCACACACAGTTTATCTTGTTTTCTTTATTGATTTTGATAGTAAAATGTGTGTGGATTAGTAATACACAAATATGTTCTCTTTTCACTGAAGTAAGGGTCAAACCATCAAATCTCAGACCTGGATATTTAACTCTGAATGCAGAAAGTGTGCAAAAGGCTTATTTAAAGGATACAGTTGCTGAAGAAGTGATATAGCTGCTGGAGAGTGTAATCGGAGAGAATAACTTGTTACTTTCAACATAAAATCTTACTGATATTTTCACAACTAAGCTTTTGCAAAGCATATTTGAGCATGGGTCATTGAACATTGTAAAGATACTTCTTGCTTTCCAATGAAGTCAAGAAACCATCACAACTTGCCACAAATGTAAACAAGCACCAGGAATTCACATGGAAGCTAGGGGGATACCTCATCCAGTTTCATTTCCCGAATAAACTGGCTGTGTGAGAACCAGGATATAATTTTAGGGAGGGCAGCAGTACTCCGCTTCATGGGCCTGACTGAACACATTTTAATGAGAAAATTCCAGTTCACTGGAACTGATTAATTCCACATGTTTCCTTGTTTCCTGTTCGTTATGTTCACCTTTGGGGGTTCCCACCCAGGCTTCTGCCAGAAAAAGAGGCACAGCCTGTGCTCATGTGGCATCCAAGGGCCCATGCTGGACCCCCACGTCAGGTACCACAGCACCCTCCATGAGGATCTGCGGAGCCCAGATGGTGCAAGCTGATCCTCAGCTCCAGAGCTGCACCATGATGCTCCCTGCACATTCCCAGCAGTGACAGACATTTTGGAAACTGTCTGCTTTCCACGTACACTCCTTGATATACTGCTCCAATAGGCAGAACACTTCTGATTTTACAAGCATCCTTTAGTTTCTAGTTTCTCTGGATTGACCTCTGAGTCCTTAGGCTCTATTTGCTGCTTTACTTGATTACAGATCCTGCTGGATTCAAGTATTTTCTCCCACTGCAGTCAATTATATACCAGGATCAAGTTTCTTCTCTATTTTCTCTCCAATATACAAAAGTTGTACAAGGCTTTCGAAGGTTATATGGCTGGATCTCATCCTAAATCTGAAAAGCCTGCATTTAAATAGCTTTGCTCTTTGTATCCCTCACATTAGGAATAAAAAATATGAAAAATATAGAAAAATTAACACACTGTTTCTTTTTAAGTCTCTTCTTGCAGCTTATATCAGTGTATTCTGTAGATACATAGTGAGAGGGCCCAACTATGATAGGATGCAATTTATGTAATTTGGTATCTATTTTATGAGCTGTTTATGGATATATCCAAGTGAATACCCAGCCAAACTGAAAAAGAAAAGAAAGTTCTACGGGTTGGTTTGGGGTTTTTTTTGCCTAGTAATCAATAATCAAAAATTAGGAACAAAAAATCTTCTAAGGGCAAAAATGCTGTATTGCATTGGCTAACCTGAAATTTAAAGCACAAAACTTACCTCAAGTCATAACAGATACAGGTTAGCAATAACCCGAAATTTAACAGGTATTGGAAGGAATATCTTATAATGTAAGTGATTCAGGGCAAGGGTGTTCCTTTCATGTTGAAAACAGCTTCCCAGAATAATATTCGGTATCTTATAAATGAATCGTCTTGGGAACGATGGTGTTGCCCTGCTTTTGTGCACAGCATAGCCAAATGAGGTGAGAGATTTTACAGCAAACATCTGTCCAATGTAAGGAAGGTAGCAATAAGGGAATATTCCTGAACAGCAAGACTATGGTGGGAAAGAGGAAAAGAGCTACTGCATCCATGTCACACATTGGATTTGTGACAGATTTATGTTTGAAGTAGAGACCGGTCGACCAGAAATTGGTAAAGATGTACCATCAGCCAAATGTAGCATTATTGGAGAAACAGCTTCGAAGCTTTGTTAAACACTCAGACACAGAGAACAGGGTGGTTTCCTAAAGGTGGGGTCAGAAAATGCGACATTCTTCTAATAACCTGCTGGATGACACTGAAAAAGTTACTTCGCCTTCCCTTCCCTGGCAAGATCTTGGAGGCTCCCCACGGCAGAGATTGCCCGTTTGTAGGGCTCAGCTGAGACCGGCAGAGACGCTTCGACAGGAAGCAGAGCACTAACCCCTCCTCGGCCCGCAGACGGACAGAGGGGCCCCTGCGGGGGCACATTCGGGGGCGGGGGGAGGTGTTCAGCAGACGGAGCAGCTCCGGCTCCCCAGCCCGGGGTGTCCGGGCGCTGGCCGCGGGCTCCGGGCTGCGCTCGCCGGGGCTGCGCTGGGGCGCCCTGACCTCTGCTGGCCAGAGACAGAGCCCGCGCCGCTCCTGCCGCGGGGAGAAGGGAGGAAACAGGAAAGGGTGTGTTAGCTCTGCTGCGGTTTCTGCCTAGGTCCTGGCTGCTCGCCTAATCTCTTCCTACTTTCCCAGGGGAATAGCGTGTTGGCTACTCAAACGGCTGTGGTTCTTCCATGGGCATCCAGCATCTCCTGAGGTTGTTTTTCCATGGATTAATTATTTCAGATGCGTGACTTGGCAGAGGTATCCATTTTCTGTTGCAGAGAGTTTTGTCAGACTTTAAAAGTTGAGCTGAAATTTTCCATGCTATGGACTTCACCTCACCCCGGGCCGTTTTCACTCCTAGAAATCTCGGTGTGAGGGAAACTGTTTTGAGTGTATCCAAAAGTAATTGTGCTGTTACTGACATGTTCTCTCAAAGCGTTTAAACTCTGGAAACTGAAAGAGCATCACTTGAGATTTTGCTGAGGTGAGGCAGAAATGTTTTGTGTGAAGCCTGTGACCTTTCAGCAGAGCTACAGACCTTTCAAATCTACAGTTTACTTGTGCTTGGTAGTTCCTAGCACATCTCTGCACCTTTTACTGAAGATTTTGCTCACTACCATGCCTGATCTAGCTTGATGCTCTACACACTTTTTCTTGTGGTCCTAGCCATGGCTACCCTAGGCAACATCAGGTCTCCAAATCCCATTTTGGGAACAGAGTGACAGAATTTGGATTCAAATTTGTCACCAGATTTGAATTTGGGCTGGATACAGAATTTGGCTGGATGAGAAAGAGGGTTGAAGACAAGAGTAACAACACAGAAGGGTTATACTTAGAAGGAGCAGCATGTGCTCTTGTCCTTTCCATGCCAGTGCAGAAGCCAGATTGGGTCTCTACACATGCCCATGCCTTGTAGTCAGCCCTTGTCAAGCCATCCCTGGTCAGTGCCTTTCCTGCAGAACCTGCTCTACACTGAGCCAGCTAGGATGAAAGACTGAATCTAGAGATTGGGATAGCCTAGCTGCAGTGAAAATCTACTGTGTACCAAAAACAAGCCCCAGCACTGAGGCAGGGAGTGATAACCATTATGGCAAGGTAATCACAGTTGTTCTGACACTGCTGCTGCTGCTTTTAGCACTGTATAAAGCTACACACAAGGAGAAAGCCCCAAAACTGGGACTCCACAATTTAGTCAATCTTTGTTCCAGCTTGTGGGTGGTATGCCTGCAACTGTTTTCCTCTTTCAAAACTTGGAAAAAACACTTCATCTCTGCAAGCTGAGAAGGAGTATGGAGATGTAAAATGAAAATCTCTTTGTACTTTATTTTAAGAATGGAGATCCCTCAAAGATATCAGCTTAGCTTTTACATCTGCCACAATATATTTTAGATTTGAGATAATTAAAAATTATTTGTTATAAGATTTCAGTTATGATACACAAAGGAAAGCACAGCTTGTCCTGACCTCCTTTAGGATAAAAGTATCCATATCCAGCTGTGCAGCCCCTTTTCTCTGGTGGTAAACAAAGTGAATAGCCCAAAATACATACATGATTTATATAGAGAGTTCATATTTAAGAAAAGTGTAGTGTAATGAGAATTACCCATGTATAGAGATCAAAGTTAATAGAGTGGACCAAAGAATAAAGGAAATTATCCCTACCTTCTGTTCAGTCAAGTCACTAAATTCAAGTGTGTCATTGTGTCAATAGTGTTTGATTTGAAGTCTTCGTTATTAAGAAGTGAATGCTCAACATTAGTGGATATTGTTATAATGAATCTTGCTGCTTTCTGAAGTCCACATCCTACAAATCTTCTGTACGTTACTTGTATTCCTAAATTATCCTTTAGGGGCAAAGCCAACAACATGAAACCAAACCAAAACCAAGCTCACAAGAAGAAAATATTTCTAGTTTAAAACAAGCACCTTCCTGCACAGTGGTGCTGTGCAAGGTATATGCACCTGTGTGCATTGCAGTGTGCAGTGCCTGATCAAGAAGTGTGCCAAGGAAGGTATATACTAAAACATCATAAAGACTGATCAATTGTGTACCCCCAAAATGATAATCTATCTGAATTTTCTTTCTGGAAAGGCCCCTAGACTTAGAAAGGTGAATGCTTTTTCACTGTCCAAAAGGCGCAAACCAACATCCTGAGGAATTAATGCTTGCCTTGTGTTGATTACTGAACAGAAGAACTAATTGTTCTATAAGGCCTATACAAAACTACAAATTCAAGAAATTCTCTACTTGTGGAAGCACAGTTACCATGTCTGCATATACAAATAAGCATATTGTTCATCAAACACTTGCATGTCTCAAAAATTTAATTAACAAACCTTCACTCAAACTCATAACCCATTCAATGTCGTCATGAGTACGTTTGCCATGTCCTTCATGACTCTCTGCCTTTCATGTTGAAAATGTAGCCAATAATGTCCTCAAAATATGATGCTTAAGCTCTACATAAGGAAGCACAATTGAGCCCTTGACATTATTTAGATCATAAGAGGGGTTGAATTCAGGGAGAAATCTTTATAATATTTTACTGCATATGGAAAATGCTTGTAGCCCAGTGAGGGCTGTGTGTGACATGATTCCCAGAAATTAAATACCCCAAAGAGAAAGCTATAAAATTAATCATCAACTTGTGTGTTACCACTCAGCAAGATTTTTATTTTTTCATGCTGAGACTGAAGGGAGAGAAAACAGATCTCGAAGAGACCATATCCAGACATACTTGCTTTATTTGGCTTTGAATTTGCCTGTGCTTCAATAATTGTTCTGAACATCTGGTTTCTTTGTTAATCAGAGAAAGCATGTTTTAGTCCCTTGACTTTTCAATAAGAAAAAGTGGATTTATTGCAGTCTGCCATATGAGAATCCACTGCAACAGTAACAGTTTGCAACTGATGTTCAGGAACTGAACATGACATCACGCTGCTTGTGATATGCCTGTGTGTGCGTGTGTGGGGGATGCTCACAACAGTGATTATTTTCCCATAGGATTGAAACCACATGCAGGAACTCCACTGCCAGGAGCATCCAGGAATGTATCACCTGCTTATCACCATGATGGCCAACTCAACACAGGTAGGAAGAGGGATCCACCCTGGTGATAAATAGTTAATCTCTTTAGTGATGTTCAAAAGAACTTAGAGATCAGAGATGATCGAGACTTTGCTTCCTGAGATATCAGCTTCTGCTTTCCATTCCTATCCAAATACCCATCTTCAAGTTGGATTTCTATTCCGGGGTATGTATAGCCATTTGTTACAGCACAGGGACAAGTCTGAAGTCCCGTGGAGACTTTAAGTCTGTTCAATTGGCCAGAACTGTTCACCTCCTGTTATGCAGAGAGGCTGGAAGCTTCCCTGTGTTCACCTTGTTCTCCTCAGAGATGCCTTCATCACCACCACTTTGGTTACGGCTACATTTAGGGAGAAGAAGCAAATCTAGCTACTTCCTGCGACGTCCAGCTGGAGCAATGGCAAGTGATGTCAGACAGCAAGAAATAGAGCAAAGTCAGGACCTTTTACTTCATATTAGCAGCTCCAGTGTCAGATTGAGGACCTGCTGCCTCACCAGGCCACAGAACATCACTGTGATGAAGAAAGCAAACTGCCATACAAGGGCTCTCTGTGCATCGGGGAATTGGCCTGCAATAAAAATCTGGGGCCTGTTTTTTAAAGCGTTCTCTTAAATGCATATTAAAATACAGCAACAGAGGATATTAAATATTTGCTGGTTAATCAGAAAGGTGGGAATGGATTTTCATCAAAAAACCTTCTCACTTGTTGCTTTCTCACAGAATCTAAGAAAATTATAGTAGAGGTAGGGTAGCTAGTTTAAAATAGAGCCTAAAATGGTTTTTGAAACAACACTTCAAAAATGCCTCTGTTTTACAATCAGTAAAACCCATGGGAAAATACTTCAAAGTGGGCTGTTTTGATGCTATGCCACATGTATAAAAGCAGTACTGCCTCAGGCTTTCAGAATATCATTAAATAGGAATGCATTAAGGATGCAATAAGAGATATTTAATGATTACCCTCGTTGCACAAGGTCCTTCACTGCAGAGGAGGAAAAAAATACCATGCTCCTGTCAGAGCACTGCTGATTTCTGCTGACTTCTTCCGTGGAGGAGATTGGCCCTCTGACCGGCTCCAGGTCTCCCAGTCCTCCCAGCCTCCATCAACCAGCGCATTCCTCCCTGGCAGGACCCAGCACACACCATGCTGCCAAACACGCTCAGGGCCGTGGGGACTTCTTCAGCAGCCACTGCTGCAAGGGCATTCTGGCAGCAGGCCCCAAGGCTGTGCTTGCCCCTGTCCTGTGGGCTAAAGGAACTGGATGCCTAGGATGGAAAATGGACCAGGGGAACCATCAGAACAGTGCTGGCACAGTCTTCCAAAGGCTGTGACATACAGCAAGTTCCCTCTTGTCTCTCATTGCAATGGCCATCATTGCAATGGTCTCGGCTCTTCCCCTCTCTTCATGTTCAGTTTCATTCTGCTAATAAAAGTGAGGCCATTCCATCGAAAGGGAAGAACAGCACTTCATTTACATCACCTTTTTTTCCTGTCCAGGCTTGGTCTCAGTTCTTCCCCACTCTCTGTGTTCAGCTTCAACTTTTTGGGTTTTTACATTTAAAATCCCTGATTTCACAGACTTCATGGCCTTCTCCATGCAATTTAGCTTTCATACACATGCATGGACACACACAAGCACTTGTGTGTCCTGCCTTGCTTCTTCTGCATGGGCACCATGTGAGAATGACTCAGGTGTTCTAAGGTGAGCTAAGGTATTGCCAACTCAACACCTGGACCATGAGGCTGGCAAATGTCTGTGGGGATGAGGGAATTTCCTCTGGCAGGACACCTGAGCTCCCCCAGCTAAAGTGACTCTCTCTGAAGCACACTGGCTTTCCAAATGCACACTGGCTGAAAGAGCCACTGACACAAACAGAGGCTATACTGTCACTGTGTGCCAAGTGTGCTGGCAAGGCTGGGGCCAAGCTGGGCTGTGTGAAAGGCAGCGCTTCCTCTCAGATCCTGGCACTCAGGCAGGACTCCCTTCACCTCCACCCACAGCCACCCCACGGCCCAGCCATCTGGGAGGAGCTGCTGTGCTACAGCAGCTGCTGGAGACCACGCGTCGCGCAAGGAATACACTCCGGCAGCCAACGGGAATATGCTCCGGCAGCCAACGGCTGGTGCTGGTCTCCAGCATCCCATCAGAGGGGCCATGTGTGATTGTTCTTCCCCCACTGTAAGCCCAGGCTGCTGGGCAGTCTGACAGCTGACTGGGTGGTGGATCTCAGTGGACCTGAGCAACTTCCTCCAGCAATCAGTGCTAACAAAAGGGCTCTGTCAAGCTGTGTAGAGCAGGGAACTGGCGTTGAGCGTGCAGTGCTACTATTAAGGAATTGGCACAATGAGAAAATTATTTTGGCACCAAATGGCAGCAATGTCTGGGACAGCAAGACAGACATCCACTTCTAGCCGTACTTCTGATGTTCATAAGCAATCTCTGCCACTACCTATTTTTCTTTTCAAGAATTGGTCAGGGGAGGCAGGCAGTGAGTGCAGATAATATAGGCAAAAATAAATATATCTGCTAATGCTCTTTAAACTGCAGCACCTAGTATAGTCCTGAAGGTAAACCCTTAATCTTACGGGATTTAGGATGCAGTAAAACTTTAAATGGGCACATGCTCTTCTTGAGTGAACTGTTGTAAAAGAGATTGCATTGGCTTCTATCAGTTGAGATTTGTTCTAAATTTTACTCTTCTGTGTTTTTCCAAATAATAAAATCAGATGAAATCTTGACTGCTGTTAAGAATGACTGTGACACCATACACAAAAGGACACTGTTGATTTTTCTGGCCGAGTAGTCAGATTTTAATTTTGAGTTATTTACAATGGCAAGTCAGAGGCTGAATCTATTTTTAAATGGTCTTATTAAAAATTGCACTCTGTTTCTAAATCAAAGAGGAGACCTAATCTATTTCCAGACATTTGTCTGATTAGTGTTTTAGAAACATCATCTAACTATATTAATACAGCTGTCAGAAGGGGCTTCCTTAATAAAATGTAGCCTTTATCAAAGGGGAAGAAAAGAAAATTTTATTAGTTTGTTGACCAGGGCATTTCTACAGATGGCATCTGGTTTACTGGTTTATGTCCTTGCTCAGATCTGACTCTTGTCATTGGACCATTTGTAAAGTTTAATTTTGCTAATATGAGCATCTGAAGTGATTATGGAGAGATACTAAACGGGAAGCATATATGAAAGATCTTATTAAACAGCATTCCTGCATTATCTAAAACAGATGTAGTATTCTAAAACAAAAAAAGCCTTTATTAAGCCTCCAAAGCTGTCTTTGTCCATCTGCATAAATTGGCAGGTTGCATGAAGACCTTTTTGTTATTTATAAATAGAATCGTCCCTGAAATACAACCACACATCCAAACAATCTCTAATTTAGGAAGGGTTAAAGTCCTTCATCTTGTTATCCATCTTACAGCTAAAGCCTGTCATTATTATCTGAGGTTTTACTGCTTGCTTCCTCTGGTTCTTCTTGTTATTTGTTTTTTACAAGTGAGCCTCCAGTTAAGCCTCACTCTTTTGTTCATGTTGGCATCTTGTATGTGTTACACTAGATAAATGCAGACATCCTCATCAGACTATGAAATACATATGCTCAAAAGTCCCTAAGGCAATTTTATTAGCCTTTACCTCCTCAGCATAAGATTTGCCCTGCATTGTTTTTCTCTTGTGAATACAGTATACTGCTCATTAGGCATTGTTGGCTTCAGCAATTACCTTGTAAATCTAGAGCAGGAAGGCATTGAATGACCATATCCTGTCTCCTGCTTGGGTGTGCAATATCTCCAGAATACCACAAGGTTGTCCTTGAAATTACCATTTGCAAGACAAAGCCCTCTGAGTGAATTCCACACCGGAATACTTTTGGATTGTGTGGATTCTCTAACTGCAGAAGTCTGCTGTCGCTGCTAAGTCCACAAGCAGCAGTCCTACACAGAAGCACACAGTACCCTTACCCAAAGCTTACGGTGTGCAGCAGGTCTGTGGGTGTTTGTCCATTTGTGCTGTGCAGCGAGGGGCTCAGTGGCTGCCCTTGGGTACCCACACCAGCCAGCTTCAGCCTTCACCTGCTGCACCAGCTTTGCTCATATCTCCAGGACACCCTGCTCAAGAAAGCCACGACTTTTTCATGCAGCTGTCACAGAACAAGAATTTAAGAGCCCAATATAAGGCCAAAACTAAGTAGTTTTACAAGTTTTCAGAAGTTGTAAAATTAAAAGAGGTGTAACTCTGTTCAATCAAAATTTCCTATAGTTTCAGCTGAAGTGTAATTTCTTTTTTTCTCCCCTCTTACTGAGCAATATGTAAAAACTGAACCCTTAAATTGAGTACATCATCTTCAGTGACTGTGATGAAGCCCTTTAGCCTCAGGAAATTCAGGGAGTCTTCTGCCTGTTCCATTGTGAAACATAGACATCTCAGCTCCCTAGACACTTGTGCTGGGATGAGGCCACACACATGCACTCTGCTTGTTGAGGAGTGAAGATTCATATTCCTGTGGTAATTTATTTTATATTGAAACCTGGAAATTTTTTTCTTTAGAAAGTATTTTCAGTTTTTAAATACTGTTTAAGGCAGCCACTAGTCCAATTTTAGCATCTGAAATGTGACAGTGTTCTACACACAGCGATCTGTCAGAAAAAAAGTGTTTCAAAATAAATTCTATTCCTGGTTCAGTAGCATGAAAATTTCTGGCTCCCTTAAGCTAAATAGCATGGAAAGGAAGGTAAATAGCAATGTTCTCTTTCTAACCTGATTTCAGGGCACTCCTGTGACTCGAAGATTTTGTCTCTGTTCGTTTCTGAATTATGTTAATTATAAAGCAGAGGTTCCACAGTTGTTTCTGCATTCCTCACAAGAGCAGAGGAGATAGGTGTCTCTGTGCCCTGGGGCCCAGGTATGAGCACTGCATGGCAAGGGAAGGGCTTGGATAACAAAATGCCATAGTTATCTGAACCCATGATCCTCATCTTTAGATCCCCAGCTAAAGCACTTGATATTCATCATAGCCAGAGACCAGAGCATTATATTGTGACATTTAAATAATGCTTAACTTTCTCCCTTGGGAAAAAAAAAAAAAAAAAAGCTGCAGGGAAGTTTCCTCAACAACTGGCATTTAACAGCTGGCAGTGGGCAGGCAACATGACTTACAGTGCTGGCCAGAGATGCCTCTGCTTAACACAAAACAGCACCAGCAATCCTTACCCTGAGGAATCACTGCTGTTAACCACCAAATTTATTAAACTGGAAAAGCTGCTGATACACATCAACTGTTCCTGCTGGTGGGAAAGGGATTGGCTCTGGCACTTCTTCTCAAGATGGATATAATTCATGAGCTTATTCTAGCATCTGGTGCCAACTGCACTGAAGATTTATGCAGTGTCAGTAAAAAAATGTTATCACTTCCATGTTTATGAAATGTTCTCTATTTTACTGTGACTATATGTTCTTAAGCAATGCGAGGATATAACTGAGAACCTCATACTTGGGTGTTACCTCTCCTTCCACAAACCATGTCCAAATCAATCCATACAGACTTTATAACAGTATACTTCTCTGATTGAGAAAGTAGGATGAGAAACTGTTCACTTAGACAAAGACAGGTCGGTAGTATTTTCTGGAGGGTTTTTTCTAATTATTGTTTGGCTTACATGATTTTTTGTGATGTATGCATGCATCCATGCAGAAAAAAATTGAGACAGATATGCTCTTTAAAAAACCCATACAATTACATTCTTTAAATCTGATTTTAATGCTGCATAGTTACCAAAAACATTTCCTTGTATCTCAGAATACAGTGCCTTAGTCCTTTCATGACTGAAGCTTTCAATGACCACTTCATGGACAAGTCCCCAGGTCTCTGTTCATTCTGTTCTTCCTCAGATTTGCTGTTACTCATACTCCCTTCTACAAAAAGTCATCAGTCCCCATTAGTTTTCTCTCCACCTTTTTCATTTCTAGTCTCTGTCTATCATTACAACAGCCTTTCTTGGGTTGTCTATATTGCTTTTTTGAGACATTGGACTTTTTATCTAGCCACTCTCCATGTTTCCTTGCATAATTTGATCTACTTGTATTTCCAAACCTCCTCTTCATGTCAGTTCCCAATACTGTCTTGCAGCTCCTAATCCTTTTCTTTCCATTCTGTTCCACCCTTATTTTAATTTTTTCCTGATCTTTTCTAGGAGATGCTTTGTTGGCATGAACATGGCTAAAGCATAATCCTTACAGAGTCAACAGTGGATAAAGCTGTAATAGTTGGCAAGGTATCTTCCTTCTCTAATGCAAATAAATATTTTCCTATCACCTTCTTAATATTTTCCAGTATTTCAACACACCCTTAGAAAGCCTCCTCTAATACCTTGATATCTCCTCTTGTATCTGCCATGTTATAACTTGAAATTTTCCAACTCCACCATATTCTTTTCTGCCTACAATGTCATATCTCTTCCTGTGTCTCATTCAGTTGCCACATGATTCAGTGAACATCACACTTCCACCTGACACACTGGAAGGGTGTTACCACGAGGATCCTCTCTTCCTCCACAGTCCTCTCTTGGTTTTGAACTAAGAAAACCCTATTCTGGTCCTAGCAAGTATGTTTTCCAGACAGACTGTTATTTTGTTCTCTTTTCTCTGGTCTCCTGCAAATGCATTTACATCTAAAAATATGAGGCATAAAAATCAAACATGCTAAGACACTTCTCTGCACTGACCAGAGTCCTGTTTTCTTATCTTGCATATGGATGTCCTGAGTTGGTTTCTTTCAGCTTCCATTTCTTCCCATATTAACCACACTACTACTACAACTTATCACCCCGGTGCATCGCACATATGAAAAAAATCCAAAACTGCAAGAATACATAAGATGGCTTTTCATACCTTTGTTGAGACGATGAGAAAATATACACTATTCTTCTTGTTTTGCAGACCTTCCCTGTGAAAAGAGTGAAGTTTTCTAAGGTTATCCCAAGGCTACAGTTAAGCTTGCAGCCTATAAATCTGATTTGCAAACTTATTGACTATCTCAATTCTCCTTACTTTAGGTGCAAAACAAAATAAACCCCTACTGAACACAATTTTCTCCTCCTCTCAGCCTTATTCATAAATGAGGTTGCCTGAAGGAAAGTGTTAAATCACTGCCTGTTATGGATTCCCTCCTAGATTGTTACTGCTTCCAAACTCCAGTGCTTTTCCTTGAATCTTGCTTTCCTTCTATCATCATTTAAACAACTGACAGTTCTAATTATTGCACTCATAGACAAGGGCTTAATTAACCTAATCAGCCTGCCATAGAGCTGACAGGTATGCTTTTCTGTCAGAGTTAGGTCAAAACATGTAATCTGCAATGAATAGGAGCTCTTTTTCAGCTGCTCTGGCAGTGGTTCAGTGCATCCATGTCTCTCCTCAGGCCACTGAATTGTGTGACCTTGCAGCTCACAATGAAGACTGATGATTATAAAGTGTATGTCAAAAAGCTAGTCTTCTCTGACCCAGTTTCCAGACACAACATGATGGATAAGTGCCAGGGAGGCAGCAGCCTGTGTTATCAGACAGAAACAGGGCCAAAGCAGAGGGGAGCATTGCTTCAGTAGTGCCCAGAAATGATCGCTGTCATTGTGGAGCAGCGCAGAGAGCTGTGCTTTTCAGGGTATGTTTAGGAGACACGAGGTGAGATGACAGAGAGACACCATTCTAAGCACTCTGGGTGTCTGTGCCTGTACTCACTCAGCACCCTGACCAACTTATGGCCATCCCTAAGGGAAACAAATCCTTCTGAAAGTTATGGCTGCTGTGTATCACCAGGAACAGGTCACTACCACACACCTTGTGGACTCCCTTGCTGCTCCACTAGCAAAGGTCAGAGAGGGAGATAATGGCTGGAGAAAAATGCGAGAAACAGTTTGCATCTGTTTCTCTCCCCAGCCTCTCTGAAGCTGGAGGTGCTGCCAGAGTGGGAAGCCCAGATTTTTATTACCTTTCTGGTTTACCCTGGACTAAAAATAATACAATGTATTTCACATCCTGACAAATTATCCAAAATTAGCTCAGCCAGGCAGTTACTTATAAATCAAAATATATTTTAAAATGCATTTATATAAATAAATCCTTTAATGCAGGCTATTTTTTGTGCAAGGTCTGGAGCAGCTGCAGTGCTGTTGTCAGACCATTTAGGACTCCCTCCTTCTCCATTTCCTCTCATCCTCCCAATATACTCACTTCCTTTGAGAGTTTCCTATGATAGGAAATATCCCCTTGATGAAAAATGAACCAACAGAGAGAAAGGTGTTTCCCCATTAGCAGCTTCCTGCCTCCCATCAGGGATGTCAGCGCAGGCAGCATGGCAAATCTGTAACAGAAAAGAACCAAAGAGAAACTGGAAACTTAGCTTCCAACTAAGCCATAGACTGAAAGAACATTGTAAAGAGCTGGTGTTTGTCACTGTATTTATGTGAAATCTATCTGTCCTTGGACCCTTGTAAGGAGGTAGGAACTTAAACTTGTATTGACATTGCTCATGAATGTGATTGCATCCTTAACCATCGTCTCTCAGATAACCTACTCCAAGAGCCAGCCACACAGTTCTTAGTCCTGGAGTTCAGTCTGTGCAGTTGTTAACAAGCAGTGTTTCCAACGACTGGGCTTCCCTCTTGCAGAGTTGCACAACCAGGAGTGAAGGTAGGCTGACACACCAGTCCTCAGACAATCATGTTTGTTTCACTCACTGACTTTATTCAAACCTAGACTTACTTCCCTTAGTCCTGTTTCTTTTGAAATATTAAGGGAAACCTGGAATTTTTAACTGCCTAGACAATACCAGAATCTGTCACATTGTAAACTAAATTTTTTTGCCAAGGGAAAAATATATCCTTAAAAGGCAAGTCAGACTAGGTTAAGCATAATAAACTGCATGGGACTCTAGCCCTCATTATAGGCCTACAAAGCTTATAATGTGCAGAAAAGCAAAGAGGTAGAAACAAAAGTCCCAGTTCAAATAGTCCCCTTAGGAAAATGAACAAAGGCAAAACACTGATGTTTATAATAAGGAATATGAAATCCTATGAAATCTTAATCTAATCCTTCAGAAATGGCAAACTCACCCTGAACTAAGAAAAATCATGTAGAACACCAAAACTCTGAGATGGGCTTGAAAACTTTCATACAGGACCCCAAAAGTAGGCCATGATGCACAGAACATCTATGTGTCAGGTCCCTATGACTCATCAGATCACTGACCTGTTATGCAACTCAAAATACAGCAAGTAAGACATTTGTGGTTATGTGTTTTAGTATATCAGAAAACAGAGACTTTATATTTTTGAAACTATGCTGCTGAAGAGGATTGATTTACGCAAACCTTCATATTTGCAAGTGACGTTGTAGAGCTGGCCAAAAAGAAATCAGTAGTCCAAAATAAGTAGAGGTTAGAAGATATTTAGCATTACATTCAAGCCAAACATGGGACCACTGGAGGCTGAGCAAGCAGAGTTGAGACAAGAAGCTGAAGCAAACTGAACTGTGTTGCCTAGAGCAGTTTTATAAAATCATATTAAAGGGCAGCTACCTCTAAAGAGACAGTGACCCCCCTGAAGAACCATGGCAACCCCTAAAATCGTTGCACCCTCATTGATTTTAACACGTAGGAATACATGGATTAAAATTAGAGGATGAGCCTCTTGAAGCAGTATGGAATCCTAGGAGGCTCTCAAATTTATTCTGAGTTTATTTAGGAACCTGAGGATGACTTGAATCCTAAGAACACATCCTCACACACTGGGATCATTAAACACTTCACAGTTCAACTGCTCTTTACTTGTGTTTGTAGCCTCAGTAATATATTGGCTGCAATATAGTTACACAGATTGATGCAGCTGAGAAGAACTGAATCTTACTTGTCTTAACCCTTAAAGTCTTCGTGAAACATTGTGTGCAAGATACATAATAAACTAATATTGCTGCCTAATACCTGAGCTGGTGGAATAGATAAGAAAGGTTTCTGCAGCAGGAGACTGTTCCCATGTGCCTGTTTGCACTGCACCCACGGGGAACGTCCTGATGGGTTCAACAGTGTGAATCCCAAAACCGGTTCTCAGTGAACAATAGCTTTCCATTAGCCTAGTGAAAGGATGCCTCTGATCACAGATATTGCAGAGACAGTCTTTTCAGGACCATTTCTACTCAGACTTTCTCATGCAGGGTAAGTAGAGCAGGGAACAGCTTTCAGTGGAAAAGCAAGCAAACAACAAAACAAAACAAACCCCTCTAAGTAAGGGTAGATTAAGAGTCTGGGAATCTTTTGATCTTTTGGACTCAGCTGTCCTCTAGCAGAATGGAGTACAGCTGACTGAGGTAAAAATAATGCCAAATAACTGGATTTCTGGAGAAGAAAAACTAAAAGGAAGCTAGGAGTGAATGGAGAAATGTGCTTGTCAGTGAAACTGGCTGGGTGAAATCCTAGTATTGCCACAATCAATCAGGAGCTTTGCATTTGGCTACAGGGGAGTCAGACTTTAACCACTGAGTTCAGTGAGGACACATACCTTATAAACAGCATTTACTTTGGGAATTTAAAAACTTACTATGAAAACGTTTTGAAAATTCATTAATCAAATGAATTCTCAAAAAAGCAAGTATTACAAAACAAAGAAACTGTATTTCCATTTCTGGTGAACAACTATAATGGGCACTACTGAGAGATACATTAAGATTGTTCCTGCTAAAGTTCAGCTACATTTGCCAAGTTGTTGGTAAGGCACACTTCTCCTGTGAAAAAAAAAAACAACCTGCTCATGTGGGCTTCAAAAATAATGAAGTCTTGTATTTTTCAATATCATAGTATCTTATGGAGTACACATGCATCTATGGGCCTGTACACACACAGAGAAAAACTCATTGAGTGAGAGTATTTTTGTCTAGAGATCAGAATACCTGGGTGTATGAAATAGTATGCTGGTTTACAACCCTTGAATTATGAGCATTGTATTGCTAGGCTGCACCTAACTCAGCTCTCACTCAAATGAAGATTGCTGGAAAACTTTTGACAAGAATATTTTTTTTATTTAAAATTTCCAACTTGTATAAAAATGTAGAAGTTATAGCTACATGGTAGGGTTTTGTAGATCTTTTCCTGTTTTTTCCTCAACTATCTATCTAGACCAAAGTGTGACCAAGGTGTTTTGGCTTCCCAGAAAACGAGCCCTTGGCACTTCCCAGGATTTTTTAAGCCCTCAGGTCTCAGATGAGCTGTCTTCAAGTTAAGACTATGGGGCTCCTTTGGCCTACAGCTTAGAAACTATATGTGCTGTAAACCAGTATCTTCCCTCTTTTCAGGGGGTACTTTTTAACTCTTGGTTTTGTCAGATGTAGAACAAGATTTATTTTTTTTAATTGGTATCTTCCACAAATTGGAAGCCAGTTTTTTCCACCCAGTTCTGATTCCATTTTCAAGCACAAAGTGTCTTCTTTTACAGCAGGAAGCTGAAAGTTTTCATCATCTTAACTGGTACTGTTCCCCACCACTAACCACAGGCCAGTCTGTGCGTTATAAACTGGAACTGGCAAGTGGGTTACTTCATACTCTAGAGCTACTTCACAGTTCTGGAGATGAACATTTGTATATTCGGAAGAACCTTTGAAGAAGTATCTCCTTAAGTGTCCTAAGTTACCTGGGAATCAGCTAACACAAGGACATAAACATCAGAGATGCACAAACACATAGAAGCTAAAGTCCAGAGAAACTCCCATTCCACTCTGGGATCCATGGTTGCCCAGAGGTCAAATCCTCAGTGTGAGGAGGCACTTGGGCATGGGCAGAAACACATGGGTATTCTCCTTACAGCAACTCAACTTCAGTTCTGTCCTAGAATAAATATATTGTCTTCCAAGGGCACCAGCTGTATTTTGAATCATACAAACCTGTCAAACTCATTGCAATTACTGCAATTCATTTAAATACATACATACATACATACATACACACATACATACACACACACACATACATATATGCATGTGCATTCAAATGAATTGCAATATATAAGCATAGTTCTGAGGCAATAATAGCAGTGAAGAAATATGAAGCTCATGCAAATAATGGCATTACTTTCAAATAAGATAGAAAAAAAAGATAGTGAGAAAAAATAAACCAGATTTTTAACAGATTTATTTTTACATTGACTTCAGGTCTTTATTTACTAACAAGAAATTTCTTCCATAAGCAAGCCAATATTGATCCACAGGGCAAGGGAGAAAACATAAAATATTTACTTACTCATAGAATAACAGTAAGCAAAAATTTTGCTAGATAGCCAGCCATCTGTGCAGGATGCCGGGAATGCATGGGGAGTAGTTTATTAACAGAGCTGTTCTGCATATTTTGTGTGGGTTACTCCTCTTGTTTTGAGTTTCTTCTGAAAGATCAAGATTTACCGCCTGAAACAGAGGCGGGTGTTCATTCATCCAACATAAATTAGTCTCCGGTGCAGGTTTAAGGCAACTGGCAGTGCAGGCCTTAACTCGATGAACCTGGAAAGGCCCACACCTCCCACACCACTGCTTTTCAAATGAGAAATTCCTCGGCACAAAAGACTCAGCCCACGGGACTTCTCCAGACAAACAATCAGCCTGCAGTGCTTCACTGGGCATGAGGGTCTTGGCAAGGCGCCATTCACTATCATTAAAAGTGTTTATAAAAAAATTGTTCATTTTTGGCCAGCTTTTTTTTTTCAAGGCCAGGCCTCCACCCCCACATCTTCAGTGGAATGTGTTAATAATTTGCTTTGTGGAGATGAAAGGCTCTTTGATAGGAGCAGCATAAACACATCTCACTGTGCTCAAAGGTCTTTGTCCCACAATAGAAGCATAGTTTCTCTACAGTTGCTTGAACGGAAAGAACAGACACATTTCTGAATCATTTTTCACTCTTTTTTCTGCCTTTCCTCTTCACACACACGCATGCACACACACCCCATTTGTGTCTTCCTTTAGTTCTTAGTCTTTTGTAAATCTTTGTGTGGAATACAAACAAGGAAGTGGTTCCAAACAAGGATTCCTCACTGATATTTGCAGCAGATGGATTAAAAATACCAGCCAGACCCCACAGTCTGTGGTGTCAGAAACCAAAAATCACAGCAAAACATGGGTCTGTCCATGAGTGTACGACTGAGCATAACTTGGAGCAGTGTGTAGCATGGGAAGGAGAAAGATTGCGGCTGCTATTGTCTCCTGATCTTCTCTTCAACAGCAGGTTGCAGAGCCTACTGAATAAATATAAATGAGAGTTTATAATTCATCTGGAGGTAAAAAACAGTTATAATTACCTCAATATGCCGTGTGTACTAGCAAGCACTGCCTTACTGTTGTCCCCTGGCTATAGTGCCTCCCCTTCACTGCACAGTTTGAGCCATTGTGTGCATCTCATCTGTACCAACACCGCCCCTTTGAAAGCACAACCTATTGGTGCTGAACTATAGCATTAGTCTTCAGTGATCCCAAATGGATAAAGACATAACTGAGATGTGGCCCTCACTCCTGTCCTGATTGACATGTCAACACCAGCCTTAATCACCAATATTGTGTTGAGGTATTAGCACTTCAGAACATCTTTCGAGATGAGATTTGTGTAGGCTTGTTTTCTTTCATTTTTGTCTGTTCTTTTGACAAAAATGGTGGTATACTGTCCTGGCTTTACCAGTGTTTTTGTTTTCCTAAAGTGTTTGCTGCCCTCAAGCTATGTCTCAATTTACTCAACAAATTATTTGTTTTCTATTCGTGGAAGCCCTCTCTAAAGAAAAAAATCAAATTATTTTACAGATGTGTCACCTTAAACTTCTGAAGCATTGCCATTCAGCAACTAGAATAACATGGTCAGATAGGCTGAAGTGACTTGCGTGCTTATGCTACTTCTTTTAAGGTAATCTAGACATAAAGGCATTTAGCCACTGCTCCATGCAATTTAAAGTTTTATGTGTTGTAGACTATACATAGATGTATTTGGGAATGGGCATCTGCCCAACAGATCAGACTGTGCTCTGCAGCAAAGCAGCTTCAGTCTAGACATGCACAGTCACCTAGTTCCTTCTGAGAGAGACAATACTCCTGATAGCCAGTGCCCTACCAATACATTTCACATGTACATTCTGTTTTCAAAAGGACTTTAAATCCTTAATGAACTCATTCAGAGAGTCACTGCTCAAAAGAGGGATTGAGTTTTGTTAGCAAAAATGTAAGGGTTTAGGGAAAATACAAGCATTGTAATTTAAATGTAGGTTTGCCCCAGTACAAGCAAAGCACGCAGTCTCTGAGCTCATCTGAGGTGACAGGAGTGGATAGATTTGAGTCAAGTCACCCCAGTTAAGTTTGCATTGTGGGTAGAGGGCAGATTTAGCATCTTTAAGCTGCAGCAGCCTAGCAGGTGCTAATCTGGTCATTCTGTGCAGCTAATCTTGTTATTTTCTGTAATTATTGTTTCCAGCCCCAG
Organism: Lanius collurio; assembly: GCA_020086605.1. NCBI lineage: Eukaryota > Metazoa > Chordata > Aves > Passeriformes > Laniidae > Lanius > Lanius collurio. The sequence continues at coordinate 19,660,211 of JACBWW010000008.1, forward strand.
TGCTTCAGCTAACATAATTGTGGTTTGTCATCTGCAACACTTCCTCTCATGCAATGGGAGAATGGGAGAATAATTCATCAGCTTGAATGTCAAGCCTGTGCTTCAGCTGTGGTCCTCAACCTTCCCTAGGAAGAGAGGATGGCTGAAACTGCAGTCAGGTGTTTGGACTGACAAGGAGTGAAGGTGAGTCAGGACCTCACCTGATGCTTTCACATCTCAAATGGTGCGGGATGAAAGATCATGTATATGTATATATACCAATACTGGTGAATGAATGTGGACAGCATGAATTTTAGCTCACTATGTGAGAGCTCCATTCAGTGTTAAGTAGCTCTTAATACCACTGAAGTATATGCCCTTTTTATCTTTTATACATATCTTTCCACAACACTTGGTGAAATAGTAATCATGCATCTTAATGTGGTTTCAGTGCAAAATCACCTGAAGAATGGCAGTTTCACTTGGTCACAATTTAAGCATTTTGGCCCCATTCAGAGCAGAAACTTAGGGAGTGCCATGATACTGTGGAGCAAAGCAAATATTTGCACAACCCATGGAGACCAAGCAGCATGCACTTGAAAGCAGATCTATTGTGTGCTGCTGCCTCCAGCCAGCATCTCTGTGTTTGTGGTGGGAGGAAGCAGGTTGGACCTGCTATGAGCCTCTCCTGTGCTAGCAGAAACTTATCTGCCAGATAAGTGGAACAGACGGCTTAGGAGGGCCAGGGGGAAGGACAGCATTTTAAAGTGTAGTTGAAAATTCATCAGAAGTTTTTGCATGCATGCAGTTCAAAATATCTCTGACTCAGAGTGGTTTTTAAGTGAAAGCTGTGCTCCTGAAGGGGTATAGTGTTAAGTTTCTTTCCTGAAAGGAAGGATCTTCTGCTTGACTGCTTGACTTCTGCTGCATTGTTGGAGATAGTTAAATACAATGATCTATACTGAAAAACATCCAGGTTTTTCTTAGCTGATTTTTCATTTACTTGCAAGCTAATTTACGAGCCCAGCTGCACCTGTAGCTACCTGCAATAAGGACAGGACAACCTGCTGGTAAAGAGGATGATGTCCAGAACAAGATTTGCTTAACTCTACGCGTGATGTCTTGAACAGGTTCACAAACATTCTCCTTAGCAAACACTTTGGTTTCCCTGGCATGCTCTGAGTTAATGTGGCACAGTGATGGCTGGCTGCTCCCTAGGAAGGGCGTGTCCTGCTCTCACCAGCTTCCTTACCCCAGAAAGAGCCTGAGACCCAAGAGCAGAGCTGATCTGAAGTGGGCTTTGTAGCTTGACCAGTCCTGACCAGTAACAGTGAAAGTGTGTCTGCCCACACAGAAGGGGTTACAGGACTGAACAGGAGGACCTGGGTAAAGAGCTGGTAAAGAGAGTGTCAGAGCAAGAAAACAGGTATAACAGAGTGAGCCGAGCTCTGTTCCTACCTGTGAGCAAAGCTGGATAAAGAAGGAACTTGAAATATGACTGGGATGCCTGAAACATGAAGCTAGGCATTCTTTATTTGTTTCCAGACAATGGGCAAAGCTGTTGTTGCAATTTTTGTCCTGTTCTTTTTCTTGTATAAAAACATAGAGAGTATGGCCAAGCTTCTCCTGATCATTTTCCTGTTTCCTTAAATAAAAAATATCTCTGTTTCCACATTCCCAAGGAGTCTGATGACATATGGGCATAGAAGGGCTGGATCACAGCTAGAAGTAGGAACATGCCTTTGGGCTGAAAGTTCTAGCCACAGTTTTCTGTAATTTAGAAAGAAAAAATATAACAAATAAACAGTCATGACAACCTGAGAGAAAGCTCTCTTTCACTGTTTGTCTCTATTTAACTCAGACAATAACATGAATGGCTAATAAAAAGCCATTGCTGTAAAGTAAAAATAAAACACCAAGTGTCTTTTCATCAATATGAAACATCTCTGGTCATGCAAAGACCAGTCTCTGCAGCCTCTGCTCATGTGAAAGGTGTTTACTCAAAACCAGGTATGTAAGCACTAAAGCATTAAGAACACAAAAATAATGATGACTTTTCTGTGCACTCAGAGAAAGAAAGTGAGGCACCTTGTATTTTCAGCAGAGGATGAAAGTAGTACTTTTTCAGAATTGTGAAATGTAAGAGAAACATTGCATTTGCAGGCAGGAGAACAGTGGGGGCCCCCATCCTGTCCAGGCTTGGGTGCTGCCATTGGAGCCCTGCTTGTGCAGCAGCACACTCCCTGCACTCCTGCAAAAATAACACTCCAATGCTAATTTTAGCATCAGCTATAATACAAAGCAATTCAAGGCATCCACAGCGTATTTCATGAGGACAGTATTTCTCTTTTGCTTGTGTAGTTCCCAGGCTGCAGTGCCATTCTGTTCACCAATCTTAAACAAACACCGCCCTTGAGATTTCCTAAATAGTTCAAAGTGGTGTCTAGGGGAACATTAGAAACACAGATATGGAAAGCCTGAATATGTTTCAGATGAAACCACTCTGAATGCCCATTTTTGTGCAAGTTCTGGGCTGGAAGATAGTATAAAGCAAGAGTTTTTTAAGATAAACTTGTCAGGAATGATGCTGTAATAGCAAAGTTTTCTAAATATTTATTCCTGATAAGCTTTTCACAAGCCCTTTGCTCATCATTTCATTCAATTTTTAATGCAAGAAATGTTTGAGGAGGAAGAATTAATGGTCATGAACTTTTCAGTCCCCTTGCACTTCTAACTGGAATGTTTTTAATATGTTGTTCCTCTGCTTATTTATTATAGGGAGCATTAACAAATACATTCAGTGCAGAAGCCGATGTACAAGACGCAGTACTCCAAAAGTCAGTGTTTTACAGCAGAGGCCACAGTCACCATAGTTATTTTCTATTCTGAATACAGGGAGGAACTGCAGTAACTGGGATGGGCTAGTTTGCAGTCACTAACACCATCTCATCAATGGATAATCACTGTTTACATGTGCTGGATATCAGCATCTGTAAACTCCTGTAACACCTGAACATTATTTTGAGGACATATAAGAAGGCAGTTCATATTTTTGAAAGCAGCAGCAGAAGGCACTACCATGAAGAGATCATACATGGGACGATGCCTCCTGATTACCACTCCTCATTTTTCTCTTTAAAAAGTCTTGGGACACTCTCTGGCCTTTATTCATCAATGTCACCCTCCATCTCTAGTTTCAGGAATGTCACAGGTCATGATCAAAATAGCTGCCACTTTCCCATCCCTTTTGTGATATTTTTGCAATGTGAGATAAAACTATCTCTCATATATCCACATGGGGGAAATCCAAACTTCTCCCTCTGCCTTAACGTACTCCACCAGCTGCCACACAACTTGCTGGAAGCTGGAGGAACATTCTGAGGAATTATTACTACAAGTCTGGTTTTATTCTTGTTCTCTTTGTAAATGTGGCCCACTTTTGGAGACAGGGCAATTGGCTAGCAGGAGTTCAGCACTGACCTGGTTTGGTTAGTCTTAGTTTTTTATGGCAACGTCATTACAGAGCATGATGAGAGTCAGTCCTGTGCTCAGGGCTCTCAAGGTCTGGGCAATTCTCCTGTGACCTTTTCTGTGATTCCTCTGCTTGGAAAAGATGGTAGGCCCAGAGAAAGAGATTAACACTGCTTCTTTTCAATGTGCTCAGAGCCACAAAACCTTCTCCAGTCCTTAATCAATAAATGCTTACTGATACCCATTGGATCATCCACCAGCCCCACTAAAGTTCAGCCCAGACACTGAATCCTGGACCACATCTGGCCAGTGCAACTCTTTTGCATGCACTAGCAGGATATTAAGCTCACAGTAGGTCACATAGATTATGTATGTCACAAGTGCAGCTGACCAGTTGCTTTAGGACACTCAGCTTACCAGGAAATCTTGTCCAGAATATGGATGTTTTGGCCAGATGGTCCAGATGCTGGACAGCAGGATGGTCTGAGGAGGCTGCTGCTCAGCCACAGTCAGCACATGGACAAGATGAAAATGTGTCCAGAGAAGATCAAGAAAACAAAAAGTCTGCTGTACCTGGGGGATGGAGCTTAGGACAAGAAGCAGGTGACCCATCTGTCCTGCCACTCCCTGCCAAGACTGTTCCCTGTCTTCTGTTCACTCTCATTCCTGGTCCCAGTTCCTAGTTGACTCTCAGTCACATTCCAGGCCTGCCTGCTTGCTTAACCATCCCCAATCTACTATTACTAATGTTTTTATTGGCTCCCAACCATACTGCTGTTGCCTTGCCTTGTGGTCTGCCCTTTCCTTCCTGTGCTCCATTTGTTAGGGTCCTTTGCTGGAGCAGCAGCAGAGGCAGAGGGCTGCCTGCCCTGTGTGCAGAGCTGGGGAGCTGTGCTGGGTGGGAAGAGGGAGATGGCTCCCAGCCAGCATCCCCAGGCCAGGGCAGGCAGCCTGGCAGACAGGATGTGATGGGCAGAGCTTAGCACGGGCAGCAGGATATAGGCTGCAGCCAAAAGGCAAAATGCCAAATTTCAGCCGTGGCAGGATGAAAGGACTTCCTCAGCATCCAGGCGGGAGCTGCTGTCATCCAGAAAAACACCAGACCAAATCTGGGCCTGGGGCAGGTGTTTCACCCCATTACTCACTATTTTGTTTCTGACTCATGCAGTCTTCTCCAGTTAAAGCAGCTAGTTGTCCTACCAAGCTGACCCTATTGTAGCGGGTTTAACAAGGGCAATGGCACAAGAAGAAAATGATACAAATATTTTGAAATAACCCCAGTAGCTGAGCAAATCTGCTAAACAGAAAACAGAAGGGGTCTGCCCAGTTTAGTGTTTGTTGTGTGTTTTCCACAGGTTAAAACTGATTTGAACACATCTTTCAGAAAAAGAGTCATCCCTCTGCCCTGCCCTGACAGTTAACCTAGTACAGGGCTTACTGGCATCTAGAATGAATTTAGAGTTCCTTTGTCCCCAAAACCTTCTGATGTCAGTGAGAAAACTGACAGGCCCAGACATGCAGCTTCATGCAAATGTACTACTTGTCCCTCCAATGAGTGTGTATGTTTTGGAAGACAGTATATAAACTGAAAACTCTCCCTGTGTAAAGTGTCTTACTTACCAGTAGAAGAACAACTTCAAGAAGCTATCTTACACAAGAAAGTTCTCTAGATTCCTCCAGTATTAATAACATTGAATTATAATATTTATAGAGGCATATAAATCTAAATTTTATACACCAAACATTTATAGGACATTAATCAGTCTCCAGTGCATCTGACTCCATTTCAAAGTGCCGCTGATAGATTAGTGACTGTACTGTAGCTTCTCCTGTCTTTTAATTTTAAATAAAAGCACTTTTTGCCACTGTGTCTTACATAAAGCCTGATCTTGTGGATATGCATTATGTGTGCTCTGACACTTCTTTGCAGTAACAGCAGATGAACTCATGTTTGTATGACCCAGTAGCATATTAGTGGGACATTGGGATTAAGCTATTTAGGCTTCCCAAGGCTGAGGTATTTTGACATTGATGCAGAATGGGAACTTGAGGATCCCTGGGAGCACAGTTTTTCATCTTGAACATAAGGCCCCCATAAGCTTAGGCAAGTTCTGAGACAAGGCTTCTGAAGCTGACAAATCTCAGATGTATGATGTCCAGTGGTATGTACAGTTTCATGTCTGTGGCCTTACCAGCTGCTTGCCTCACACCCCTGCAGCTTATAAGGTCTGTAATATAAATGTGCAAATGTATTTGGCAAAAAGTCAGCATAAAAAATGAGGTGAAAAAATCTTTATGTGAAAGTATGTTAAAAGAGAAAATAGAAGTTTTGAAATCAAAGCTAATCCATTTGTCCTCTTGTTCCTGCTTTCTAAGAAGAAGTGAAAGTGTTACAACACAAAGAAGGCTGCTGCCACTGGTGTATTTAACATCAGAATATAATGAAACTCCTGTAAAAGCCTGTCCCGAAGCACCCGAAGCCAGGGGCTGCAGAAGGTGATGAAGGGTGACTTACTGGAGAAGGACCTGTGTCCTTAGAAATGAACCTGCTGTTATGAAATACTCAGATGTGATACAAAAAATAACACACACATCATGCTTGTGTGTAAATTGCATGTGAAAGACTGCTTTTGAACAGGAAGCTTCCCCACTGGAGGAAGCATTTGGAACTAAGTCTGTGTTTCAGTCTAAAAGATTATTACTTAAAACACTACAGAGAAGAATGAATGCAAAGCTTTTTGCAAGTAGGCTAGGAGAAATCTAGACCTCCACAACCAAACAAGTGGAAAAAGGTATAGGTCCTAAAGCTCTCTGAAGATCTCAGTTATTTGGCAGCTATGTCTTTTGATCAAATCAATGTGGATCTAGACTATACAGCAGATTAATTTCTGCCCCTCTCCCCCCAAGAGAGTACAAAAAATCAATAGGTAGGACCAGGGGAAATTCAGATCAGCCAGCAGGATCTCTGTGCTGGTCTGTGCACTCATGGAAGCACTGCCCCACTGCTGTTTCATGACTAGAACTGGCTTGTGCAAGGCTGTGCATAATGCTGACGTGCTCATCCTTTGCCTACTCTTCTCTATCCCAGCTGAGTCAAAGGAATGTTCTTTAACATTTGTTCAGATGCTGAAAAAGAAAGTTAAAGTGTCCACCAATGTAGTTTGTAGCCCATTATTGAATGTATGACTAAGAATGTAATGCAGCTGGCAGTACGAAAGCCTTATATATATCACACACAGAAGAACTACATAATAAGCAGGTTTTTTTCCAGTGCAGCTAACTGTTTTACCTCCCACATAATTAAAAATAAAAGTGGGACACTTGCAAGAGAATGTTTTCAATCTGTGATGCTGCTATGGGATGTGTTATCAAAAATATTCAGAGAAGGGTAGCCAGGGGATGTATCTCTCATTATATTGGGAAGGCTCTGAGTAAGCACTTGTCAAATGTTAGCATTACATAGAATACTTTAAAAATCAATGAAGAAGCCAGAACGTGTTAGACCCATTTACCACAGCCTAATCAACCAAGTAAGCTCAGATCATTAAACTAATTATGAGTCGCTGAAATAATTAAGGATTCCCTTCTCACGTGATTTTGCTGGAATTCTCTGTTACAGAACAACTGCATAGCAAACACTAAGCATGTGCTCAGACAGTTGCTGGATTTGATAAACAGCCCTTGTTTCTGAGAAAGTTTGGTAGCCTTTGTGCCAACAGTCAATGATAAATAATACGAAAAAGCAACATACATTCAGAGAGGCTTTCATGGGAAGATCACTTGAGTGGGGAGGAGGAGATAAAAGAGAACCTGATAACTGGCACTAGAGAGTGGCTCTATAAAACTGTAGGATTCATTTCCAGAAAAATGTTTTCTCTCTCCTGTTTGCACAGAGCAAAAGTAACCCCTGATGACTGATTATATTAACTGGATGTTATATTAACTGGAAGTCTGCATTCCTGAGGATTTATAGCATACCAGGTCATTTCTCATATTCATGGTTAATCTAGAATAAAGTCAGAAAAAAACTTCTTCTGACAAACATCCAACAAATTTTATAGTCATACCAGTTGTAGCTTTCTGGGTAAATTGATCTTCATTCATCATAGCTCTGAACACAGATACAGATATATCTATTTTTGTGTTGATAATCAACTCAAAAATTAATACACAAGCGTAGATGGGACTGAAATTAGACACGGTAAATTCTTAATAGTAAATACTACATTTTCTCCTTATATGTAAAATACAGTTCTGATTTCATCTCATAAATTTCTTTCTGATGCTAATTTTAACCCATTATTTATTACACATTCCACTTTTTTCTTACAGCACAGCATCAAACTTTAGAAGTAAAAGCAGGTGCAGGTGCAAGACTGGTCAGAGCCTCTCAAACTATTCAGTGTCTGCTAACATTCTTGACATATTAATTAAGGTCAATTTTTTAGGAAAGCCACAGGAACCTCTGACCTGAACTTAAATGCTTTCCAAAACAATCCATTCTATTATTTATGCAAATCTGCCCTAACAGTGCTGTGGACTGTGTAAACTATCAGTCCAAATATCAGAGTCATGCATGGTGCTTCAACCACAGAGAATGTGGTTTAGCTGAGGAAAATACTAGAAACTCAAAGTGACTGAGAAGGGAGTGTTTCAGCAGCAAGCAGAGCCTTCTCCTAATCTCTCCTAGCCCCCTCTCCCTACACTTCTCCTAAGTGTAGGGCAACCCCAGACAGACAGTGGGGCTACATCTCCGATCCCAGAGCATGCCTCATGCCAAGCAGGGCTAGTGCAGGAGCCCAAACAACATTATATCATCAAAACACGAGTCATCGGTGAAAATGATGCCTGACCATCATTTTCACAAGGGTCAGCAACTTCTGTGGGAATGATGGAAGTTAATCTTTTCCCTTTCCCCAATTACTGTCCTGCTAATCATTAATGCAAACCCTGGGAAAAAGATGAGCATTCAATCCCTAGGGGCTGAAGTGAATCTACAGCCATTTTCTGGGTGGAGCTGCTTTAGATGGGATTAAAATGGTAGATTTTCAGGAGAAAGCATAAAGCTCATTATGGTTTTGCTACTGCTTCTTTATTAACTGCACATGACAGATGAAGACAGAAACATTTAAATCGAGAAAGCACATAACAATGATTTTCAACCTCTTTTCTCTAGGGCTGGCAATTCTTGGTACAGCACAGCACAGTTCAGCGGTTATCAAGCATCTCAGCTACCATGATCAGAAAAACTCACAATTCAGGAATTAAGATGTTAAAAAGCATACTGTGTTCAAATGTCAGTGAAAGGACATTTTATAGTTTATTGCAAGGTGGGGGTTTTGTTGGGTTTTGGGGGTTTTGTTTTGTTTTCTTTTGAAAAATGACCTGACAGGAAATGTAAGCAGGCATTTGTAGAACTGCATTAAAATTACTCTTTATCTTTCATCCCATCTTCTAGAAACTATGTTTTATTATAAACAGTATAAGTGAAGTTGAGGAAACAATACAGATGAGCATGAACCCATGAAAGATTGATGCAAGTTGTTATGAGGAGCTCTTACAGGAGACTGACTTTTTTCCTTTTGCCTTTTTTTGTACATATGTGCAATTTCCCTGAGAAAAAGGACATTCCATCCCAATTTTGCTATGACAAGCAAACCTTAGTTTATTTTGGAGACCATTAGTGCCTTCATTTTAAAAAAAATTCAATGTTTATTTTGCATATTTGTTTATAATGGAATTCTTACCACTTTAGCCCAACATACATCCTTCATAAATCCTTAAAAATTTTCCACATTCACACAAATGCTAGCAAAGTTCAACATCAATCTCAGGACTATGTGAGGAAGTGGGAAAAAATTTCTACGGAATAAGCAGACGTGTGTGTGAGGCTTTATTTCTTAAGCAAGGCAAACTTCAGCTGAAGGGTATTTGACAGAGATGTCACGGACACTTGTCAGTTACATTTCACTTATAAACAATTTCTTTTCCCTTGGTCTCTCTTAACCTGTCATCTCTAATCATCTGCCAGATCTCTTTCTTTGATGCCATGTCAGCTTGGATGATGATGATGATGATGATGATGATGATGATGATGATGATTATTGGGACAGCACAATGCTTGCACTCACAAAGCCTCCAGAAGAAAAAGAGCATAGAATAAGTCTACACCGCAGCACTGTCCTGTAGGAATCCATTAGACACCATGATCAGCGCTGTATAAACCTGGCTTTCTCCACACTACATCCCCTGGTCCTATATCTCACTTACCTTCATAGCTACACCTCAGTTTCATACCAGTGATGCTGCTGGTACTTTGCAAAACAGTGATCACTTTATTTCAGAAACCATGAAATGAAAGTGAAAAAAACACACAATAATAGTCTTGTGGGCAAGAACTGCATGGGACACAGAGGACACCGGCAACAAAAGCCATGTAGCACAAACATGGCTAGCTGGGGACCTGGTTTAGGGCATTACCATGCTCTGCTTCATTCACAAGCATAGACACAGACTGACAAGAGGCCAAGCCAAAGAAGACCTACTAGGTCACTGACACCAACACCAGGCAAGAGTTGGGGAAATGATTCATGGATGATGAAGGAATCAGGCACAAACTGGGAAGGGTTACAGTGATGGTCACAATGACAATGATGATACGACAGTGACAGAAAAAGAAATTATACAGCATTATCTACAGCATTCTCTTTACATTTAATCTATTGTTGTTTACAAAAACTGAAAATTAAGCAAGTGGCCAATTGACTATGACTTTTTTGTTTATTTGTCTGTTTGCTATGCTGTTTTCCAACTATATCAAGTGGAGACTACAGTTCAGTCAGTGCAAGAGTCACAGCCATTTTATTTTTCTTATCTCTGACACGCTGTGTCTTTATCAGTAGAACTATTTAGATAGCAAACCTGTATAAAACAGAAGTTTAGCTAAAATGTCCTCTGTTTTATGTCAAAGTTGGTTGATTTAATGTCTTTGATCTTTCATCTAGGACATCAAGGCCAGCATTTTTAATAACTCTCACTAGGCAGAATAAAGTCTGTGTCTGAGAAAACAGGCAGGATACCATTAATCTGTTTCTAAACAAACAGGGAGTTATAACAGCTCTTTAATCTGAAGATGATAGATCCTGAGATGGAATGAAGCACCTAAGTGCCAGCCAAGTTCAGTGAAAAGCAAATACAGTGTATGCCATCATTTATTGTGACATTGTTATTTTGTGATCTACAAGACAGCATTCATTGTGTTAGAAGTATGTGAGAGAGAGAGCTATTTGTGCTTATTTGCTATATGTTCTTCCCTTTGAAAGACTGACTCTTCTTCTCTGTTTATAAAACATTTTTTATTTATCTAGTCAGTTATTTCATTGTCCTTACAGGAAGTTCAGCCTATTAATTAAAAGCAAGTGGGCAAATCACTCGAGTACTTTAGGTTACTCACTGGTGCACACATACCACCAGCCTGTATATATGAATGCAAATGTGAAAGCTGTAATGCCTTAATCAGTGAATTTAGAACTTAATGTGGTTGAGGAGAATATCTTGAGGTAAAGACCAAAAAATAACAGTTTTACAGACTTGGGAGGCATTTCAGGATTTGCCCAACCATGATTAGATAAATGAAATATTCTCTTTCATAATGACTTTCCTGGAATTCTTTGAAGACAGTAAATGAGCAGCAACTCATGATAATAAAAAGATGATTAGACAAAGACATGCCAGCAAAATACAATAAACATTCTGTTTAAAAATTTAAGAATTACATGTATGTAATTCCAATGTTTTGTTACCAACATTACAATAAGATAAAAAACACTGCAATAGAACCACTCATAAAGAAATTAAAAAAACCCAACCCAGCAAGAAGTCTTCTTATAACAAAGAAGAATCAAAATGTTTGGTGTTTCGGTGCTGTGTTAGAATGAGCAATGTACACACCAGGTGGTGTGTCAGTCACTAAGGCCCACGGTGAAATGAAGCATAACATCAAGACCGATGGGATTTTCAACATTCTGCAAGCAGAATGCTTCATATCTCACTTGTAACAATAAGACATGGTCAGCACTTTAAAACCAAATTAAAGCAGTTTTCAAGGGACATAATCATGAGACATTGCAGTTTATAAAAGCCTTAGCAAAATAATAAATTACAAAAAAAGCACCCAAAGAACTGAAGTCACGTTCAGATCCAGGACACCTAATGAACTAAGGGCATAGTTTCAACTTAGCCTTACTGACCTTTCAGAACTGATGACTTCAGTTTTGTTTTTGCAAGGTTCTACATCTTCACCTTCTGAACAGCCAAACCACAGATGAAATGGTTTTAGATCTAGGTAGCATGCTTTGTTTTGTAAGTGCTCCAAATATACCAAAAGCCAGTTAACTTATCATTCCAGGGAGCACTGAACAATTTATTGAGTGAATTTATAGATATTGCTTGTTCCCTCACCCCCTCCCCCTAAAATCATAGCAGGACAGAAAGCAAAAATAAAGATGTACAGAACCTGGAAGGAAAACAGCAATACAAACATTATATGGACACACTGAAGCTGTAAGTGGTATCCAGCAAAATACAGCTCAATAAAAGTTTTGGTAAAATAGACTGCTAGCATAATGCACAGAAGAATTAAGAAATATTTCTGCATGTTGATAAGCGTACATCACAATGAGCTTACTAACACACCTATCAGTAATGCAGAAATAAGCCATTTGGTTTTGGCATGCCCCCAGATGAAAAAGAAAAAGTATTAAATAAAATTGAGAGAGACATCTGAAGTAATCGTTGGGGGAAAAACACAATACTGTAATTATAAACACAATATTTGTTATGAATGCTAAAACATGTGTCAAAAAATGTGATAAAATAAAGCAACTGAACAAACTTAAAAAGAAGTTACCAGATATCTACTGGCATAAGCCAAGGTTAGCTTTTGCATGACAACATTGTGGATGTTGTCTTCAGATATCGAGATACTTGAACTTAATGAAATCATGACAAAGCAAAAACATGAAGTATATCTAGCAGTGTGAAAAGAAATACCTCCAGAGAGATAGGGTTATCTTGGCTTGGACTGCAAGCTGAATGTAAGGTAAATTTTATCAAGCTATTCAGAAATCAACAAAGAGTTTCCAGGAAATGCTTGTATTTCACAAGTGACTTCAATGATTACAGAGAGCATGCCTTCAAGTGCGTTAGATTTTCCATTAATCTTAACCTTGCTCAACCAACTAAACCTGATTGAAAGGCAAACCCATACTTGCCACCATCATGGATTTTTTTTGTTGTCACAGAAACTGGAACAGCACATGAGTGAAACATGTCTAAACAATCTGCATAAATGGAGGATATTTTTTTGTTTCAACAGATCTGGATATGCTGCTGTAATTTGACAGCAGCTTTGAAATAATTTAAAAATTTGACATCACACTCATGTCAGTTCTTAACAATGGGAATTTCTGTAGAATTTTGTAGTAACCATGTCTCAGTGCAAGAGTGTGTGGAGACACCAGCAGGCTGTGACCCAGGGGCTGTGGAGAACCATGAGTGCTTTTTTAGTGTTCTGTTGACAATTCAGAAGGGCCTGATTTCGTTTCACTTTGAAGTCCTGCAAAAGAAACACATTTCTCCAAGAGTAATTCTATTTCATGTATTTCTCATGTGTCCTATGTATTAAGAATGCTGTTCATCTGACATGCTTATCACATTTGCTTTAGGATAAGATTAGCTGTGTGCTAGCAGCATCTGTTTTTCTTGGTTGTAAGGGACTCCAGAGTCACTAGCTCAGAACCTGGTATCTTCAGTGCAAAGAAATATCCACACCGTAGTTTAGTCAGACAGACACTGTCTGTGGAATTCTAAGCTTTATTTACAAGTACATACTTATTCTGAAAGAAAGAGGATTACAAACTATGCAATGCAGCGCAATCTCTTCCTTCTAGGATCTCAGTCCAAAACCAGTGCCTGTTTACAGGAGAGAAACTCTGCTTTTGTAATTTACCCTGGTCAGAAAAGGTAAAAAAACCTACTAAACTTGTCCAGCTATATTTACAGGAAAGTAAACATCTTGCAGCAGTAGCTGGATGCTTTCTTGCATCATAATAAATTATAGGAGTCAGTTACTTTCCCTGGCAGAAGTTTTAGAGACAGAGTAAATTAGCTGAGTTCTATGTCTGTTTGTCTGCACAGTGTTGTACATCATCAACACTCACCAAAGAGTAACCTTTATTAAATCCAACATCTCTGACTTAAAACAGCATATTACAGTCATTTTTGAGATAAGTATGATAGGAAATTTGGAAGAATACAACCTGACAATCTTTTCATGACTTTTCTGTTTGATATACATATAAACTGCATATTTTTTAACAGTCTGGTTTGTGTAGAATATTTTATCTAGAGCTACAATGTATGGAAAGAATGGATTTGTTAAATGAACAAAAATAACATACCCCATGGACTTACCCCGAGCAGACCTTGAAACTTGTTACTTTAATATTTCTTGATACTAAAGTTTTACCCCAGCTATGTAGATATGCTACCATTTGACACACCATCTCATATACTGGGAATTTTAAAACCAGACAATGACTGCTTTTTGATGAAACTGAGGTTTTCATGCCAAATTTCTTCTAAACACATTTCTTAATTTATTGATTAAAACTTGTTTGAGCTGTCTCCAGCAAACAGATACTTGGATCAGCTAGCAAGGAATCAGACAACGTGTTCCAAAAATTTAGCAGATGCCCTGCAAGCATGTCACTTTCTCCTGACCCCTTGCCCACTTTTTTTTTTTTTTGCTATTAAATAATGTGGATTTGTTTTCCAGGATTGCTCCTCTTTTGCTGGTAGGCACAGGAAGCAAACAGAACTGCCCACAGACAGGATGCTTCGTTTCAGACTGCTTTAGGACTAGAGATCAAGGATTTATTTTGCTCCCAATGTGCTGTGTGCCAAATGCAGGGCACCTATGGTTAGCCCAACTTTTCTTTTTGGGTGAAAGGGTGTCAGTGACACTGTGCTGGCTTTCAGCATCTGAGGATCTGTCTTGCTCTGCTGCCACAGTTTGACTGGGAGGAATGATAAATGTATATCCCCTTGAAATATAATCAATCTGATGATTAGCCAGGTCTGCCAGGAGGACTAGACTGACATTTTGCCATTTTTTAGTTCCAAATAGGGATCTATATTTGCCCTATGGGACCTAGCATTGTGAGAGCATGATCCAATAGAACATTTTAATTACAAGTCCACTAAGCTGATCTTCCTTTCTGTGACTGCCTCAGAAAGAAGCAGGTCTATGATTCCAGTATCCATCTGAGCGACACAGTAATATCAGGTGTGTCCTCAACAGCTATTGGGAAACATTCACTCCGCCAGGAAGAGCCTTCATGTAGGCTTCACATGTTTTAAGAGAGAGCTGTATGGATAAGGTCTTTTCACTAATGTAAATAAGGGGTTGTTTCATAAATACAGTGTTGGCTGTCTTTCAGAAATGGTGGATCGCAGCATCTTCAATATCTGCTGTCATGGTGGGAGAAGGGAAAACCTCCATGAAAACTCTTCCAGTTTTTGAAAACCCACAATAGCCAAATAATGTATTTTGTTGAAATGAGAGAGTTTAGACTCTCCTAAGCAGCACACAAGAGCAATTACTCAGGACAGAGCTACTGCTGCCCATAGCTCACTGTACTGAAACTGGCACATAAGTGAAGCACCAAGCAAATGCCACCTCCCTGCATTCATCTTGTACTGGACAGACTCTTCCTCCCTCCTCCTTTCTTTCCCTTCCTCATTCCTCTGCTTCCATCTCCATCTTTCACTGAGAGAACTACAAAAAGGCATGTATAAAGGCTGTGGCAGAGATAACAAGAAGGAGGAATAAGTCATAACAGGTGTTGAGCATTAGAGTACCATCTGGGGCTGTCTAATACCAGCTAAAATACCACAACCCACAGTCGCTCAGAAGAGTGGGATGCCATAGTTACTCAAGGCCAAGCAGGCAGAAATAAAGGAAAGCAGAAATTCTGGCTCAAGCCTGAAGATATTTTCAGGAGCCAGTAAGGTTGACCTATGCTATTAATTACTAGGCAGTATTAATACAAGTGCCAGCTCACATTCTTTCTCCAATTACTTTCACTGATGTATTGTGACATCTTGAAATCGCCCTTGACTCTGACTGTGTGAGCCAGATTCCACAAATCTGGTGCAAACCACATTAGCAAACACAGGAAAAGTATAGACCCTCCCTACCAAGATTAAATTAAGCTGAAATATTTCTCACCCTCCTCAGACAAAAGCCGAAATGTCCTGAGGCCACCAGCACATACTGAAACTCTAGCACCTCTCAAAGCCTGGCACCTGAGCATCAGCAGGTTATCATCAACATTTGAAAGGTGAATCAATGCAACTCACTCCAGGCTTCACATCTGCTATTTTGTTTGTCAAATGTCCCCCAAGTCTGCCATTATTTACTCATCTCTATTCTCTATCAGCTGGAACTCCTGGGGGAATTTAGAGATTCTCCACTCTGAAATCTGGACACTGGTAAAAGTTTCTCCAGCTATGATCAACTGAAATGCACACATTTTGTGTCTGGCTATGCTGTGATAGATCAGCTAAGAAAACACCTGTAAATTCCTTTAATATAAGAATGCATTTGACTCTGGAGCTACTCTTTTACTGGGAAAGTACCAATAAATCAGCATGTAATTTTAATTATAATTTATAATATTTAAGGTCTCTCACATGCTCAAACTAAAATATGGTGAAGGTCTTCAAAACCAGACTTTATATAACTGGAAGAAGATGAAGCTCACTCTTTTCTGCCCAAGTTGTTATAAGTAACTTATTTGTATAGCTCTTATTAGGCAATTTTGTATTAGGCTCTCTAGAGACAGGGAAATGCTAGCTAGCTACTTTCCACTTGTAGTTCACAAAGTTTAAAAAAAAGCGTTATGGCTCCAGATGAACTATCCAGATGAAGATGAGAACGGCTAGCCTGATACAAAAAGTAACTTGTGAATTATGCCATTGCATCATATCCAGAACTGATGTTGGGTCCATGACCCACCAGGGATGCCATGCCTGGCAACACTGCTGGTCATTCATACTGTCTCCTCAGAGGTCTGAGCTCATATTTCAAAGTAAAAAAAAAAAAAACAAACAAAAAACCAAACCCACAACCACAGAGAGAGTCATGAGTGAGATTTCAAAAAACATATTCTATGATTCCTTTTTAAATAGATGTACAGCTCATAACGGTATCAGTGGGAGAAGAGAGATTTAAGTTTCCCAGACTTCTATTTTATATCAGGTAGATGATTCTGAAGAGCTGAAGCCAACAGATTGAATCATAGAATAACTAAGGTTGAAAATGTTCTCTAAGGTTACTGAGTCCAGCTGTTAATCCAGCACCACCACGTCTCCAGGTGTCACATGCATAGACTTTTTGAACACTTCCAGCGATGGTGCGTCCACTGCTGTCCTCAGCAGACTGCTGCAATACAGGAAGCACTGGCAAGGACTCAGGTGGACTTTGGGTTTACCCAGCTGGCTCACCATGGGCTGAATGCTTTTTAAGACTCCACCCCATCACCGTATCAGCTTGTTCTACTGTAAATACATGGACTTTTGTATATTTTTTACTGGCTGAAGTTATGTTTAATCATCATTTTTTCTTTGTCATTCTTCAAATAGATTTTACAGAATCAATTCGTTTTAGGTAAGACAAATATACTTTTCTTTAATTGTGTTCTCCTCATACATGCTAGGTTTTATTAAAAAAAAAAAGAGTCAATGTAAAGAGTGTAAGGAAAACTGCAGTTACATGCAATATGTATACATTATATACCTTATATACATATACCTTTTGTGTTTGTTATTGCCATGTTGTAATGGTGAGAGGAAAATATTACTGTAATATTATGAGCACAAAAGCTGTAAGGGTCTTACATATTTTCATGTATGTTGCATATCCAAGATCAGCAGCTACCAGCAGTATCACAACCATTATGCAGTAGTCAGAGGCCATATCTTGCACTGTAAGCTCTTGGTGTTAATTCTTACAATGCTAGGAAAAAGTGGATGTACTGTCTTGTAATGGGGAAGGGATAAAATCCAAGTGCTATAAATTTTTTTCCCATATAATCCAAAACCACACCACACTTTGTAAGAGCTGTATGTAGGTTTGTTCAGAGGCTTTGGATTCAGTCATTGGTATCACAAAGCCAATACCCTATTATTTCTAACCATTATGATTTTCCTTATTGCCATACATAGGAGTCAACTGCAGATGGAGCACTGCAAAACAAACTTCTATACAGATGTGCCCTCCTAGGCAGCCCTTGCTTTTTTAAGCAGTCTGTTGATTCAACACTGTAACATCTCAGCTCATTTTGCATTATGTCTTAGAGTTTTGAAAAGGTTGCTTTTGACATGTACTTTTTTAAACTAGATCCAAATCTAGTTTAAATCCAAATCAGTGCTAGGCTTAAAAATATTGGCCTCTCTTCAGAAAAGTATGCTTTATTGCAGATTATAGTCATTAGAAAATAAATTATGGAAAAGATTGGTGATATCATCTTGTCTCCCTCCAGGAGCATAGGGTAGTTCCCTACAACATACGTCAGGCAGCTTTGTTCTTTCTAGTTTAAATGACTCTCAGGCTTTCATCAGACTCTTTTACAGTCTAATTTATCTTATTATCATGACATCTATCCAGATATTCAGCCTACATTTTACTATGCTGTGTTTCATCCCACAGTTTTGAATTGTTGTCCTTCATTCTACATAAAGAATCATGGGGGTTTTGTCTTCTGTTTCCTTAGGAAGTGCAAAGAATTCTGGACTTAAGTAGTCAAAATATAAGTGGGTCTCAAGTGCATCCAATTGAAACTCTCTCCAACAACAATGGTGCTCACCATAATGTAAGCATCTCCACCTCAGAACTACTCAGAGCAAGAAATAAGTTAGCTCTTTTCTACTAGTTTTTTTCAAAATGAGCTTTCTCATTGTAATTTTCTGGTTTGGTTTGGTTTGGTTTTAACTGCAGGCTGCACATATCTTCTGTTCAAATTCAACAGGTACCTTTGAATAGCAGTTAAATAGACATAATTACTTTTATAAAAGTGTGTCTGTTGTGCATTTTTTTCTAATGTCTGTTTAATTGACTGGTTTAAAAGAACATCTATGCTAACACTCATGTTTGCACTGTCATATACTCCACAGCATCCTACTTCTGAGCTTGGTCTCACACAGCCACTTGTCCTCCAAAGCATTCTGCTTCATGCATCCACATTAAGAAAAAATCTAGTAGGCACCCACCCTAATTAACAAGAAGTGTTATCTAATTAATCTCTTTGGAGAGCATAATCCTGATTAAAATGTCCAGGCAACCAGTATTTAATGGGATGAGTAAAAACGTGGATCTAAAGAAAATCTGTGTTTTCAATTGTTCTCAAATAATAAAATACTGGGTTCTAATTCTGAAGGCTTTTTACAAACAACATTAACTAAAAAGAAACAGGAGACTTCATAATAGTGTTTTGTCAACTGCACCATCAGTAGCTTTTCAAATAAGCATATTATGTATCACAACAGTCATCAATGGTACATACACATTAGGCTGGCCACTATACACGTGTGTGTAAATGTGCACAGGGATGCTGTTCACAGATATTCGTACATTCAGATATGTGAACTGGCTGCTGTGCTGTTTTGTTTATGGGATGCTCAGCACCCAAAAGAGAGAAATGCAGATGGGAACACCAAATTAGTTTTGTACCAGTAGAAGAACCAACACTTGAGGAGTGCTGTGCCTGAGGCCTTAGGTTTTAGCCTTTATATTTTTCAAATGACTGTACTGCTTAGTGTGTAACCCTGAAGTTTCTTGTAGCCTGTTAATTTCTGCTCTCTCATGCTTGGTAGACGTAACAAAGCCTCTCTGGGCCTGATCTCCAAGGACACCCAGACCGTCCTAGGCCCAAAAAGTATAAACCAAAAGGTCTCTAAAGGGGGGCAAATGGAGGGGAATTACATCATTAACTGAAGCTTTAATTGGAGAATTAACCCTGATATGCAAATGAACCAAACCTATAAAACTATGAAGAATTTGTGACCTGTCATCCATCTTGGGGTCCACCTTGGGGTCCATACTGTCAGTAGCCTCAGGCTCCCCAGGGGTACCTTTGAAGGTCTTTCAAATAAATGCCCACCTTATTTCCTTACTCCTGTCTAGTCTCTGTTTCTAAGAGGCCTCTTAAGGCATCATGCCCCAAGAAACAACAGCTGTGCCTATCCTCTTCTCCCCTTGTCACTGGCTTTGCTTTGTTTGGCACTGTGAACATACACATTGTACTACACAGTGTGTGGCCCAGTGACTCCTGGAGTGGTATTTGCTCCAACCCTGATGACAACTCTTTGAAATACTGTCTTCCCTGCTCAAAGTAAAACGTGGCAGCAGATGCAACAGAAATGGCCTTACTCTAAGCTAGAGCTTGCCAGTGTTTGCTAAGCAATTTTAAGCATGCTAAGCTTTCTAGCCTCTTTATAATCTAAGTAAGAACTTTGTCTCTCCTCTCTTGAGCACCCTTCTACCAGAAGAAAAGCAAACCTAAGATACTTCATAGCCTTTCTGGCATCATGACAAATACTACAAGCAGGTATTTTGTACAATAATATCTACCTGCTATATTTCATTTGCTTTAGTAATTACTAGTCTAAATTCATCACTGCCAGAAATCCATTGATTCAGCAGAAGACCCTCCTATTGAAACCTCTCCCCCAATTTTAAGTGGCTGATGTACATGTTCTGCCTTAGCTCTACGTTGACAATGAGGTCCTTAGAAAATGCTCATAGAAATATGTCCATCCCATTCACTCTGCCACATGGGTACTTATTCCAGGAAAGTTTTTCATCTTTTCATTCCAGTTATTTCATTCAGTTTATTTCATTTTACAGTGCTCAGTTACAAAGAACTGACAGAAAATGCATTTGTTTCTATTGGAAGAAATCACCACTTTTCTTTCTCCGCTATGGCAGATACCCACCAAACGCAAAACATCTGCACTAGCTACAGGCTTCAGTAACATCTCCATAAACGGAGCCAGAGACGGAACCCCAGAGCAATGCAGGTCCCTGAGCACCACTGATAGAGTTCCTACACTTGAAAGCACCTGCTGCTCATGATTGCTGGAAAAGACACTATGGCAGATTCCTATTTGTCCCATAAATACTGGAGATCCTGTAGTATCTTTGAAGATAAATGTCCCTGGTGCATCTGTCATCATGTGGCCTTGTTGTAGAGTTTTGATGAAGTGATTTCACGTGGCCCCACCTGGGCTGAGTTATAAATTTGCCATGAATTATTCAGAGATCAGTACAGCCATGGAGCGGACTGGGAAGGCTGAACAGCTGCTCTCCTTGCATACGACATGAAGTGTGTGCAACTTAGGAGAAGCAGGGACAGTCCCCCTCCCCACCATCCACCTGCAAATCCCCTCCCGGATTAAGCAAGTTCAATAAGAGGTTGTCTGTTATCTGGCTTTATTTCATACAGATTTCCTTTTTTTTTTTTTCTGTGTCTGAGCCCTCTGTAATGTCTTTTTGGTGAACTTTTATAATCCGTCTTGGCTTCCTGTTAAAGACTGGTAAAGGCCCTTCAGTATGTTTGTGTGAAAATACAAGGTGTTTGTGTGTGTCTTTGTCTGTGTGGGGGGGCTTTTGTAAATCTCAGTAGGCAAGTGACTATTTATTGTCTTTCTTGTTTGAATTACCATCTACAGGCATTATGTATAACAAAATTACATGCTAAAATGCTTTCTGGAGATTGTAAAGCTCCAGCTTTGCTTGCATAAACTTAAATCTCAGCACCATCAGAATTGTGTGAAAAGATTTATGCATACTTATCTCTTCTGGGTGGAAAAGAAAGCAGAAAAAAATCTCAAAACAGATACGATAATGGATATAATTTTATAAGAACGGAAAAATAAAGACCAGCTAAAATTTCTCACTCATCTATAGAGACTCATGACGTTTTCATGGTTTGCAGACACAACAATTTCATAGTCATGCAGCTGCCAAGACAGTCATAGACTATAATCAACTTCACAAGTCACAGTAAAGCAGCTGTGAAATAGAAAAAAAATTTGCAAAGGATTTCTTTATTATTAAGCCAAACAAATCAAGCATGCCTTTTGTTAGCACAAACAAATCAAGCATGCCTTTTCACATACTTAAAAATATCTTGGCCTATTCCATAACACTCACTTTTTATAAAAATGAAAATGCTTGTTATATTTACTTCTATGCAGCCCTATCCACTCCTGATAATATTATAATAAATAGCTTAGGACTTAGAGACTGCCAAACTGACTCCAGTTACTTGAAAAAGAAAGAAGCTATAGAACACGTAAAAGTGCAATAATTTAAAATAATTCAAGAACAGAAACAAGCTCAAGGAACTTCAAAACACTTCTATCTTAAATCAGTCACACAGTAAATTGCAAAGCCATTTTTAGAGTCTCACTTTTTTTTTTTCAAGATTGTTCAAGTTGCTTCACAAAGTGCCCGGATGGGACAGAGGCATGGGTCTGTAGATAGTCAAGTTTATGGGCTGAGGTTAGTGCAAAGTCAGCCATCACCACCCTTGAGCACTTCCCACTTCACTTGCCTTCCTGCTGTGGGGAGGCTTGCTCAATGAGACCTGGCTGCGCCAGGCAGCTGCTCCCAACGGCGAGGGCAGAGCAAGAGACCCGGGGCAGGATGGGGACATCCTCTTGTCCCTGTATCCCACCCACCAGCCAGCAGCAAGCACAGCCAGCAGTCAGAGGAGTGAGTGAGAGCCCAAATCAAAAGGCACACAGCCTGATAGCAAAAACAGAATTAATAAGAGCATGAGCAAAACTTGCTTTCCTGTATATTCTTCTCTCCTGAGCTTGCTGTAGACACCTCATCTAGGTAAAGAGTTTGTCTCACATGGGTAATTCCATAGTCTCTTTGTTCAAATATTATACTTCAGCATAGTCCCAGGCTGACACTCAGGATGAGGGTAGGCCCAGAGACAAGAAAGTTTGCTGGGAGCTGGTGGGAAGTTTGCTGGGAGCCCTCGCCAGGTGATAAGCCATGCTGGCCTCAGGGTGCTGCAAGCACAGACCCTCCCTGATACCAGACAGTTTCTGGTCCACCCGCTGCCACTGATGTACCCCAGCCAGGCTGGACATGCAATGGCCTTGCCACTGCTGACAGCTTCTGCCATGAAAGCTGTCTTCTCAACCAGCTGAGACAATGTCATTTTTTCCACAAGCTATGTCTTCAAAGAAGCTGTGCATGTTCCCTTAGCCTGCCTAACCAGAGTGAAAAACATTTCCCTCTCTCTGAAAAACATCTGAAGTGTAGCAATTTTGCCAGGAAGATCTGTGCTTGTCTAACCTATTGTGCCACAGAAAACCTGGCATGAATCACAGCACTGTGCTGCACCCCAGGCCATGTGGCACAGCATCCTGCATGGGTGCTGCATCCCTTTCAGCTGCAGCCCCTCCTCTTGTCCTCCTGTTCCTGCATCACATCTATGTGTGTAATCCATTAATTACTTCTGACCAATATATATGGAGGTTTTGGTTACATCTGTAGTGGAAAAGTTCTTCTTTGCAATTATTTTTCCCATGCATATATGTGGTGTATAGTAGACAGACATATCAAGCTGAAAAATGTGAGATTGCATGAGTACAATGCTAGGCTTGAGCTAAAAAAATTAGGCTTATCTTTATGTCAGAGCACGAATCAAGGGAGTTCGTGCCCGTCCATCATATGCAGAGTAAGCACACACAGAGTTTTCAAGTGGTCCCAAAGAGTCTTCAGTTTCTTTCGCCAGTTAAAGTATCCACATATTTTAAGGCCATGCTTTGACCCACTCACATGGTTGTGTAACCTTAGGAAAGGTCCACTAAAGTTCAAAAATTATTTCATATAAAAGCCACTTGCGAGCACCAAAACATGTTTTCTAAATTTCTGTTGAACACTTATTCTAGATACCACAGTGAGAAATGAGCAAACTTTACAACAGCCCTCCTGCAAACATCCACTCAAGTATTTAAAACTATATCAGTTCTGTGTACAAACCTTTTGTTTTCTATGAATAACCAATGAATATTATGACAATATTATTGTTTCCAGTAACTGCAGCAAAACAGAGCAGTCTCCCAATTCAATGTTTAACCAGCAAAGCTGCCTTCCTCCCACAGCTAGGATATCAAGTGACCGAGCACTCACCTGGCATGGCCACTTGGAAGACCTCTGCAAGTCCCAGAACTGCTAGCCAGGTGTGTGACCCTGCCTTCCAAGTGACCTCTATGTGTACTTGACCTTGGCCACTTTTCCAGACTTTCGTATGTCCTCTCTAGGCGGACTGGAAAATCTTGGAACCTCAAGAGTTTCAGGCTGGGTTTCAGTCCTGCATGTCACCATGAAGGAGCACAATGCCTGCTTGGGCCTCCCAGTACCACCAAAATTTCACCATAACTATAGAAGTAACTGCTCAGGTGAGGGGAGTGTCCATAAGGAGGTCTTGTAAGTCTCAGAACTATCATGACTACCTCAAAGCAATAAATGCTGCTGCAATCTAGATTCCCGACGAGTTGCAAATCTGATGCCCCTTGGTCATAGTGTGAGTCTTCTAAAAGATCAGGCTGTTTAGCCCAGTGTGCTTGGCTTTCTCTTGAACCTGCCTTAGCCTCCTGAGCTGCTTGACTTCAGCTTCTGACAGTGAGTGCACTACATACAGCAAGATACCAGTTAAGCACTGGTGTTTTTGTTTGAGTTTCATTGGCACATGTTTAAATTGCCACTTCTGTGTAAGTGCAATAATGCCAAACCACAGACTTGCATGCTCCATTACTGCTAACGCACTTGTCATCTGGCAAATCTGAAGTAAAGCTCATAATCTTGGGTAAGATATCAGTAGGAGTCCCAGGTATGCAAGGAATGCAGGACTAAATCTTTTGTGTCATAATTTACAGTTTGCATGTTACAGACACCTTTTTTCTGTTTGTTTCTCATATTTGGGGCTCTGGAGTAACTTGACAGTGAAATGTAAAATATTGCTAATCAAAGACTGTAATGGATACATACCTTTAATTATCCCAAATCCAAGGAAGTAAAAACACGTTAAGCTTTTCCTGTCATTTACCAGTGCAAATCTACTATCACAAAGGTTTTCAGCAAGGTTCTCAAAGCTTACTATTCATAGATGATTAGTCATGCTCTATGCTGTTATTTGATACCTGGAATGGGACTTCATTAATTCTCAGGCATTCTTAATGCACTGCATAATGTCAGAGATTACTGGTCTCCCACAAATGAACTTTTCTTACTCCATTTAAAAGGATTTAATGGAAAGAAATATAAATGTTTTTATTTAAGAGCTGCTCCTGCTGGTTCATGGAGCCAAGTGCCGATCCCAGCCCACCACCTTCTGGAACTCTGCAGAATCACAGCATTGCCTTAGAGACTGCTCTGCAGGAGTCTGAAAAGGGCTGGAGACCAGAGGAAATGTCACTCACTGCACACTCGTCCTGCAGATTGACAGATAGGTGCTGGTGAGTGCCATTCAGACACTGGTTACCTGGCTAGGAAAACCTCTGATCTGACCTGGAACAGACACTTATTTTTTTTCCTTACGTTATCTTGTAGAATAAACAATAACAGAATTCAAAAATAAATAAATATAAAAGTGAGAATTTGCACAGAAATTTCTCTTTATCAGCGTAACACCATGAAAGGGACATGCCCCATCTCCAGCTCCCTGGTGTCAAAGACACAGTGTGTACCCAGGACAGACACACTAGCACCCCGACTCAACAGGTCTCCACACCCACACCAGCTGCTCCTCCATAAGCATGTCTGGCTCAAGCACTCTGACAGGCTCATCAAACCAGCTTTACACCATGCCAGAGGCACTGAAGGCAGCTTCACACCTGGAATATCATGAGGAAGTTCTTGAAGGGTAACAAGACAAAGCTAGAGCATAGTTAAGAGTATGATAAGCTCAGTGAGAGACTCCTCACTCCTTCTGAAGAGGGCACAAAAATCACTCTTAGATAAAAGCTTGAATTTGGTTTAGTTAATTATAAGCAGATTATCATTTGGGAAAACAATACCTGTAAACCCAGTTACTGTTTAACAGTCCACAGATTGTCAAGTAAATCTTGTTGGCTTGTTAGTGAATTTGTTTTACAGGGTGCTACTGATAGCCCAGTAAGTCACAACATAAGAGATGCCTTGATCCCACTGAAGTCAAGGGAAAAAAAGTCATATTGACTGAGCTGAGGATGTATCTGGCTTTATAAAACCAGAAGCAAAGCAGAGTAGGTCCTCCCTCTGACTTCCATTCCATGTGGGTACCTCTAAGACAGAGTGGTGGCTTTATGCTTCTTTCTCTAGTCACTGTTTATATGCTGACATTTCAACGGAGGTTTTGTTTATTTAGAGCATCCCAGATCCATAACCACCAGTGAGCACAGCTGACTCCTTCTCCCTAGTTAGTGGTCTGACTTCTCCACACATCTGAGCCTGGTGCTAACCTTCTAGATATTGCAGATGGAGTCCAAAATTAAAGGAGGAGTTAGTATTGTACTTCATATAGTACATAGTACCTTAAAAGATCAATAATAAAATTATTACTAGTGGATTTGAAATAGAAACTGGAAATGAAGGTTGCTGGTATCCTTGTGTTAATTTTGGCTTCCATTCCCTGGACTGCATGCTTACCAAGCAATACTGAGGGTGTGAACACTCAGGTTTGTAATACATCCATGAAAAAAGCAGGGAAGAACAATTTACAGCTGGAGCTGCTGCCTCTCTAGGGCTGGCTGTTGGTAGAGCTCCTTACAAACGGAGGCTCTGCTGCTCCAGGGACTTTGCAAAGGGAGAGGTTCATTCTTCCTCCAAAGCACTGGCTGTGTGATTGCATGAAATGGGTACAAAACCCCTGCTCACTTGCCAGTGTCCTCTGCACGGGCAGGAGAAGAGAAGATCTGCAAGCTGAGTGTCTGCTCGTGATGGCAGTGTGGCACAGAACAGGAGCTGTCAGCTGTAAGCACAGATGAGTTCTCAGCTGCTGCACTGTCAGTTTTCAGCCCTGCTCTGCACCCCAGTAAACACCATTTACACAGCACTTGAATATATGTTTCACCCATTCTCTGTGGTTTCACCCACAACTTTTGTATTCACCTAATTAACAACAATTAGAAGCAGGAGAGTTAACTACCTTACATACGGCAAAACACTGATGCACAGGCAAATGTGGGCAAACATGCAAAAAAAAAAAAAAATGCCTGTGATTCTGATACTCTCTCTTCCTCACTTTTCTGTACCACTAAAATTTTTTCCAAAACCCTAACTACTTCTGACAGAAGAAAAAGTCAGGAATACTTTGCTTAAATTAAAGGATAGTGTAAATTAACAATATTAAAGCTACAATCTTTATCTGCTGCCTATACTGGCCTCTAACTCCTTTGTGGCTTTGGCTTTGTTATCCTTAGGCAGAGCTGCTTTCGTAGCCTCTGTGCACAGGAGGCCTTGAGGAATTTTGAGACATTTCTTTCTTCTAAAGAACCAATACAGAAAGGCAGTGACTCAAGCCCAGCTCCCATATCTCAGCTTTTCTGGCAGCAGCTGAGCTGTGATAGATCTTCCATAGCTGAGGCACAGAGCTGTGTTCTCCTGGTGCTCAGATCTACATGGGGGACAGTGTTTTGCTAAAACATCGGCTTTACTTTCCTTCTGATGGAAGTAAAGGGGAGAAGATGCCAGCTCTGAAAACACAAGAGACACCATGGTTTCCAATGCATGACACCACAGGAGCTGTGGACACCACTCTCAGATGAGATGCCTAGCTTTCATGTTGCTGGAGGCAAGCAAAGCCCCAGGCAAATGTACACAGTGCCATAGGGAATATTGCACCACATGTGGGACCCAGAAGGAATCAGCTGCCGTGTGTTTCTCCCCTAAATTCCCTAGCTGCACATCTGCAATGCACCTCATTCCCAGGCTAATGTGCTGCAAGACTGAGTCTGAACCAGTAATCCCCAAAGCCTATGACCTTCATCTCAGGAACAGAATGAAAGGACAGGGACCCAGTAACAGAAAACAGGCAAGTAGAACTGTGAGTATTTAACTGACTGAATTGGGTAGAGGCAGGTGGAGGATCCAGCTAGCTGAGTAACCAGCACTGCAGCAGCACCCAGGGTCAGAAATCCTGTGTACACAGAGGAAAAGGGGCCTCTTGTTATATGCAGAAAGCAAAGGTCACTTTTGTGGTCTTTCAAAGATCACTAAAGGGTGACTATTTGCAGGTCAAAATTCCTGTCCAGAGACACGTTTCCAGTGCCTCCTCCATGAAATTAGCAGCCATGGACAGCTGTTTGAACACAGTCAGGGTATTAGACTGGACTAGACTGGACTTCACCTGCTGGTGCCACCCCTGCAGCCACCCTCCCACTAAGGAGATGCCAGTCAGGAGCTGACCACCTGCACGAGCAATACTCTGCTCCCAGATTGCAAACACAGCACTTGCCACAGGGTGGATCCCTCCTCAGTATAAAAGGCTAGCCTGAGACAATGCAAAACACAAAACAGCAGGAGTGAAAAGGGAAACAGCCTGTCGCTGGATCCTCTGTCCTACCACATTGCCTCCCCACAATTAGTCAGATCAGCAGGTCACACTGCCATATATTGGAGAATTTCAGTCCTGGTGTTTCATTTCAAGCTGTTGAGATCATATTGCTTCCAGGACCATGTGATCCTTTCCCAAACACATAGTTTGAATTTATGTTTAGAAGCAGATGCTTGGGATGTGAATGAGCTCCAGATACTACTCATATAGTGTCCACGTGTAGGTTATGTCTCTAAGATGTACCGTAGTCACAGAGATTACTCTAAACACCAGAGCAGAATAAACACAGTAAATAAAGAGTAGGGGCTTCTTGGGCTGACCAAACATAGGCATAGCTTTAGTGTAGGTCCTGCCTGTATTTTTGGATCCAAAATATCTTGCCTTTCCTAATTTTCATAAAGTACGTTGCCCTCTTTAACAGTAATGATGTGTCTCTCTCCAATGCACCAGTGCTAAGAAAACATATTATACCCCTCCCATCCACCAGTCAGTGCTGGTAATCTACTGCTCCACATCAATTCGAAGTCAGTACATTTATTATTATTTCTTTCACAGAAATAAAGCATAGCAAAAAGCAAAGCTCACCAGGGTGCCCTTCCCTTAAAGTACAAGGTCTGGATTCTCAATTTAGGAAGTCAGAAGCCTGGTCAAAAACAAAGTCTGAAGACAGTTTGGCAGATAGTGGGTTTGAAGTTATGGACTCTGGGTCTGACATCCTCTGTTGCGATGGTTTAATCTAAGCCAGGAGCTCAGCCCCATGCACAGTGGGATGGGGGAGAGAACTGGAGAAGCGAGTGAACTCACGGGTAGAGACAGTTTGATGGGGAAAGCAAAAGCTGCAGGCACAAGCAAAGCAAAACAAGGGATTTATTCACCACTTTCCATGGGCAGGCAGGTGTTCAGCCATCCCGAGGACAACAAGGCTCCAACACACCCAAGTGTGACTTGGGAAGACAAATGCCATCATTCTAAACATCCCTCCGCCCTCCTTCTTCCCCTGGCTTTATATGCTGAGCATGCCACCATATGGAATGAGATACCCATTTGTGGGCAGCTGTCCTGGCTGTGTCCCCTCCCAGCTCCTTGTGCCCCTCCAGCCTCCTCGCTGGTGGGGTGGGGTGAGGAGCAGAAAAGGCCTTGACACTGTGTGAGCACTGCTCGGGGAGAGCTAAAACATCCCAGTGTTACCAGCACTGTGTCCAGCAAATCCAAAACGCCGCCCCATACCAATGCTACCCCAGCCAAAACCAGCACAGCAGTGCACCGTTTGTCTGCTGCACTGTGCTGTTGTGGCTGACACTGTCCACCTCAGCCTAGTTTGCTGTCCGTTATTGTCCCTTCAATGTACCTGAATTAAGCGTAACTGGGTAATACCAAACGGAGGTGTGAAGGCCCTGTGAATTTGTGTTCTCTGCGCTGGTGGTCACTCGGGTGGTACCTAAATGCATCATTTCAGGAGCCGCGCTTAGGCGCGTGAGGAGCGAGCAGCGCGGCCGCAGGGCTGTGGTCAGTCCCGGGGCGAGCTCGGGGCAGCGCTGGGCCACCCGGAGCTCTGCACATGCTCCGTGTGCCAGCGCGGGCCACTCGCCCGGCCCCGCCGGGCTACGAGAGCTGCGGCATCTCCGAGCCCCGCGCAGGCACCTCCACTCGCTGCAGCCGTGGCATTTTTCAGAATCTCAGATAAGCTTCCAGGGGCATCCTTTTAAGAGAAACCATAGCAGAATTTAATGTTCCCGTCAGGCTCTTGCCTTGGCAACAACCTGCAGCCGTAAAGCGAGTTTAATTCCCTAAGAGGAAGACTGGTGGCAGCTGTCGTTTCACTATGTACTATAATATGTGAGATTCTGCCCTTAAAACCCTGGAGCTGGCATTTGTCTGGTCTGGTTGTAAAAAATGAGGTAGATCACAATGGATTTCAGTTCCTCATCGGTGTTTGATCAGCACAAAGGTAAGTCACCTGCTACTAATTTCAAAATCCTCTGGTCCTCCAATGCGTCCCATGCAAATGTACTGAGATTACTTGACAGAATGAATAACATAAATGTTTGGGAAAGGTCAGGTTTATTTTGATTTCATGTAAAGGAATTTCTTCCATCAGTTTTAGACTGGATGGATATTTCAGTCTATTGCTAGAGATTTCTAAAATTTAATTTTCAGCAGAATAGCAGCAGCATCTGGCTACTCTTACGCTTAGCACTGAGAGATGTATTCTATATATTCATTTTTATATTGCATTTTGGTCTTCTTGTGGTTATAGGCATTAAAAAGAGTTGTAGTACTACCAAACAGAGCCATTTAAAATGAAGTAAAAAAATTAAGAACAACTGGTTTTCATAAGTCTACACTAAAAAGACTAGAAGCTGACAAGTGAAATACTTTGCTTTAGGAATTTAGCTGTATAGGTGAGTATTGTCATAATTGTACATTTAAGCTATCACTAAAATCCCCAACATAAAGATTTTCTACATTGTAAGGTTGCTATGGAAATAAAAATGTCTCTTTGTCATCTATTTTGAAGTTAAATGATAAATTTCACATCCTTATTTGCCAATACAAGCTTCTATGTCTTATGGCTTAAACCACTACAAGTGTAGCAGCATTCCTTTTATGTTCCCAAAGCAGGACACTGTCATTTCTTGATTAGGCATGTTGCAACAAATTTCTCTTTAAGTTGGCTTACCAAATAATACGTCTGCAGTGGCCACACTTTGCAGTGCAGACCTGCAAAATATCCAAGCTGAACTGGCCACGCTGGCCCCACAGCGAAGAGGCTGAGTGTAGAACAAAGATGAAAGCAGGACGAAGACAAGATACCGCCCTTCAGGCAGCCGGGTGCCGCAGGTTGTATTTCATGCTTGCCTACACTCCTCTGGTGAACCTAAAGTGAATACAGCCCCTATAAAGTGGTGGGTTTGTGGCTGCCTTTCAGCCACAGTAGCTCTCAAAGCCTGAGCAAGTCTTGGGAGCACTGCTTTACACCAACGCAGCTGAGACCTCCATGTAGCAGGGGACGAGTGGGAAGTAAAACTGAGTGACAAGAGAGAAAAAACTACTACTGGCAAGCATAAAGGAGAAGGAGGAGTGCAATGGTAGAAGGGGGATCTGTACTGCAGGAATAGAGGCAGGTACTCCTAAATCATGTGTGAATGATATAAGGAGCACTTTTCCCAACAGGACAGAGTCATGGGGCTGACTGAGCTTCTGCAGCTCCAAACAGCTATTCCAGCCTCTGCCTCTGCAGCACTATGAGTATGCTCTATGCCACATGCCAGCCCTGTAGGGCTCGGAGTGGGGAGGCAGGGGGGAAACCCTGCATGCTCAGTGCCATCAGGATGGCTGCCAGGGAGCCAATGGAAGTGGTGCCAGGAATGAGGCTGGAATATAACCAGGGCTAGGGAAGGCAAAGCCAAGTCTCCAGATGGTTTAGGGGGCAGAAAGCAATGCACGAAACTGCAGACCCTAACCAGTTTGTCCAGATAAAAAGGAGAGAGTTGGGAGGCAACGTCTGCCTGTACCTCCCCTTGTCTCTAATCTGCACCCACTACTGCTGCTAGGCCACTCTCCACATTGACCCATCCCAATTCCTGTCCAGCATCATCTGCAGCCCATGTCACTCTCCACCTATATCAACTCCCCAGCCAGAAGGTCCCTTTGCTATAAATCCATCATCTTTGCTTCACCAGTGCTGCAGGAATGCTTGCTCATTAGGTGATTTGTGACTTACTGCTTGCCTTCCCTGATAGCTGCGTGGGAGGTGGATGGGGAGCAGGAGCACAAAACTCACAGTAATGGGATACTGAGCTCATTGGTTGCCATGCAAAAAACGGTCTATTCAAAACTTACAGTGTACAGTGGATTTTGTCTAAATACAATCTTAATGTCTTGGCATATTGTTGATTTAAGCAGGCATAATTTTTTTCAGCGAGGAAAAGGGGAATGTCTTTCATTACAGCAATTTGTAACAATGGAGTAATACGAACTATCTTTCAAACACACTAAATTTATCTCTGTTGGTCTGAAAAAATAATTCAGATCTCCCCACAAACCCTTTTTGCTCCATCCCACACATCAGAAGACTCTCCCTCAACTACAAATGAAAATAAAACCCCAGCATTCCAAGCTTGAAAATCATACAGTCTCTTTGCAACACATCTTCTAGTACAGCTCAATAATATCTTACTCTCACAATAGTAACAGCAATGTGGGACTTACGGAAGGCAAGCAGCACTAGAAACCCCTTCCCTCCTAATGCTGATTGGTGCCATTTAAATAAATGTATGCTGTTCCTGGCTTCAAATTAAACAGAGAAGCTAAACAAAGGCCTGGTGCATGCACAGCTAGGCACACACAGGGATTATTGCTTTGTTAAGTGCTCAGTAAAAACACAATAGTAGAGAGTAAGTTAGAGTTTTCAAAAACTGCAGTCATCCATGTCCCACTGACCCTTGACACTGACGTGCTGAAAACAAATAAACTACCCAGTATTGTGTCCTGACAGTAAGGTGTAGGAAATCACGTATGGCCTTTGGCTAGTGGTGGAGACGAGGGATTATGAGAGAGAGTAGTAAATTACATGCCTAAATATTTCTTCTTCCTAGTAAACGTGAATTTTCCTATTTTCCCGTCTTCAGTTTTTAATATCTTGTGGTTTAGCAAGTCCAAAATCAGCCATTGTCAAGAGCACGTACATCAAGTTCCAGCAAATTTGTTTAGAACTTAAAAATCCAATGCTCTAGAAAGCATGTGCTTCTAATGTGCACTTTGTAGAACAACCCATCAGCCAACATCACAAATTGTGTAAAACATGCATTCTTCATAGTACAGTCAGAGGAGAATTAAAGTCATGAGAAGCACAATTTCATTGCTCTGAATCCTGTGATCATTCTGTATCTCTCTTCATATACCCCCTTTTCTTACCAAAAGAAAACTACTTTGCCTAGAAGAAATGATGCGTTCTTAAAACACCACAGCTTATTTTAGATAGACTGGTGTTTAACTTTCATTGTTTCTGAGGATTTTAGCACCACCCTGTATGTTATATTTTCTTCCAGACCTTTCTATACGAATACTGTCAGCCTGCAGTCTCCCCTGCCCTTCTCTATACACAAGCTCCTAAATGGATCTTCTGCCTTTCTGAATCTGACTGACAGCTTCCTTTCCCTAGTAGCATAGCAATTCTCCAAGACAAAATGTAAAATGTATTTGAAATGGGACTAGTATCTACTGGCATTTATAGAACTGCAAGATAATGATGGAGTAACTCTACCACATTAGAAGGTGAAGGGTCAGGAATTTGGCTGTTCACAATCTTTTTATGCCACATGGTGCTTGTGCCCCAGCCACAGCCAAGCCCCCGGCAGGGTAAGCTCACAGAGCAGGGGACACAAGCACTCAGTACTTCACTGTTGCCTTCTGCAAAATGCCCACTCTCTGAACCATTCCTCTTCTGCCCAGGAAGGTGTCTTCAAAAATTAGTGTACTACTAGCTTTGTGCCCATACTTCTTCATTCCTTGACAGGGTGAGCTGGAGGAAGATTAAGTGGTTAGGTTTTTCACCTGGAGCCAGGTGTATCCAGCACAAATGACATTCAAGCTCTTGCAGTATTTTCTGCTCCCTGTCATGTGAAGCATCAGAAGACCATTTATCTGTCTTCCTTCTCACTCCCCATCCACAATCATACAGGTCATGTTAAAGACACCCCACTTGAAATTGTGTCACCCTACAGAAATGGAACTTGTGTCAGTCTTCTTTTTTCAGATGCACAACATGGGCACTCATCCATTCCTCCTGTCCCAGGCTCCCTCACCAGTAGGGTGACAGCCTGCTCCACCTGCCTCTCCTTGCTCTGGCAGCTAGGACACACAGGTGGGGAAGTGTGAATCTTTTTGGCTTCATGCCACCATCCTTTCCCAGGAAGAGAGCCTGTGTTCTGCAAGAAGAGGCAGGGGCAAAACTCCATTCATTTATCCGTCCATCCATCCATCCATCCATCCATCCATCCATCCATCCATCCATCCATCCATCCATCCACCCACCCCTCCATCCCGAGTTTTATTTCCTCTCCTCATACGAAAGGATAATTGCTCTGGGGAAAGCAGACCAAGCCCAGCACAAGCAAAGGGGAAGTGTCTTTCTTTTATCTAGAGGAAGAAGGGCAGAGATACTTAGAGACCCACAGGGCTGCACCCTTGTCCTCATCTTGCTGCCACAGCGCCCTCCAGGTAAGCAACTGCTCTGCTCAGGAGATGGAGATTCTCCTTTTGTTGCTGGATTTCTCTGCTCCTGACTCGCAATAGAATTACTTAACAGTACTTACAAGGCGAAAAAAGAGTACAAAATTTACACATCTAATGCATCAAAGGAGATGAGGCCCCCTTTGTTTGATTCACTGTCTGCC
The DNA here is from genome assembly GCA_020086605.1 of Lanius collurio. Lineage (NCBI taxonomy): Eukaryota > Metazoa > Chordata > Aves > Passeriformes > Laniidae > Lanius > Lanius collurio. The sequence continues at coordinate 19,694,739 of JACBWW010000008.1, forward strand.
TCAGCACAACTAAAGATTTCTTTCCCACAGCCAGCAGCATCTTCTCTGTACCATATCCACACAAAACCTGCACAGCTGTACACAGCAGCAGCCGTGAGAGGAGCTGTGCCAGTGCTCAGGGCTGGCACCCCCTGGTACCTCCAGAGACTGGACAAGAGGAGCAACACAAGTGTTCAGCCACTCAGACCTGAGCTTGTTTTTGCTGCGTGCACCAATTTTGAGAGGCATCTTCAGGTCTGACATAATAAGGAAATATTATTAACTTGGTCAGTGGTAATGGCACTTCTTTTTTTCATGTACTAGTCACTGATGATGACTCTCCAGAGGCAATGACTCCTCATCTCTCTGGATCTCCCAGGCCCACAGGACAAACCTGCTGAGCCAAATGAACAGTTGCCTCAGCAATAGATCCCTCAACAGAATAAAAGTCAAGTTAACATTTTTATTCACAAATTTTATGAGGTGTGTAATTTAAAATACCCATCAGAAGAAAGAAAATAAATTAGATTCTCTTTAGTTGAAGAGCAATGGAGAGGAAATCTGTGACAAAGGCAGATTTAACATCAGCTTTTTAATTTTCCCAAGCCCACAGAGTTCCAGGTTTGACAGACTAACCTATTGCAAGGTAAGAGCAGATTGTGTTTCCATGGCAGCCAAATTTTGAAGTCCAGAGTGCTGATTACACCCAGTGAGAGAAGGTCACGTGGAGAATTAGGCTTGGCTGCAAAGCCCAGCATAGAGCTCATGCAGGTTCATCTGAGACAACATACATCATGAGTAGTGTGGCTAATAGTTTACAATAATATTTAAAGATCTTTTATCACTAAAAAAATACAATGACAATGTTTAAAATGTAATTTCTACCAATGTGTTATAAATAACGTAATACCTGATTATGATATTAGCTTTATAGTAACTTTTCAAATGCTCTTTAAACTCTCACTTTTTTCTGCACAGCTTACAGAGTCATGCTATCTCCAGAAGTTTGACAGTACAGATAAGTCAACAGTCACTTTATCTGTCTTTCCTTTGATCAACTCCCTAGTGTGATTTAGTCATTTTCTCCAGCTAACAAGGTAGTGCAGTGGCCGGACAAGTAATATGTTCTAAAGCTCTGACCCTGTCCTGGTGTAGCCTGGAATAAAGTTATTTTTCTTCTTAGCAGCCAATACAGTGCTGTATTTTGCATTTAGTAAGAGACTAATGTTAACAACACAGTGCAGTTTTAGTTGTTCCTATTTAGTGCGTACCCTAAATCCAGGACATTTCAGTGTCCCATGCTCCACAGTGATCAGGTGCCCAAGAGGCTGGAGAAGCATGGCCAGGAGAGCTGACCTGAACTGGCCAAAGGGATATTCCATACACAGTCTGACACGGCCAGGGTGAGAAGTGGGGGGAGCTGCAAGATGACAGGCTGGGCGTCAGTCAGCAGGTGGCAAGAAACTGTATTGTGCATCACTTGCCTTTCTTTGGTTTTATTCATCTCTCTCTCTCCTTTTATTACAATTACTAATGATGTTGTTATGATGATGATGTGTTATTTCAATTATTAAACTGTTCTTATGTCAACCTACGAATTTTACCATTTTCTAATTCTCCTTCCCACCCCACAGGGGTCAGGACAGTGACTGAGCATTGGGGCCACGTGGGGTTAGACCCCAGCAGACCCTCAGCCATTGTGAACAGTACAGCTCACTGTAGCTGTACTTCTTTTTGAGTTAACAGGGATCAGAAACATGAGACTGTTTCTGACCAACAGTTCATATCTAGAACATTTTACCATAACATCAGATTTGACCCTGCACCAAAAAGTCTACTTTTTGAATCCTAGAATTAAGAGGTCCACTTGAAACATGTGGAGCATAGGATGACCAGTTTGAAAGGAAGTGAAAAGCAAAGACAACATTGCTATTATTTCCTTAGAAAGAAAGTCTGAGGAATGTTCTGGAACAAGTTCTGCAAGGCATCTGCTTTAAAGAATAACTCACACTGTAGCTGCCAGACAAAATAAACCTCTCCTGGGTTCAAAGCAATAGTCCACTTTTCATTTTTGCAGGAATTATCAACACAAGCCACTGCTGCAAGAAGTTTACTCTCCCGAGAAGAGAATTCCCTTGGACATTGCAGGGAGTGAAAAGCCTCAGTCTTCTGAGTGGTGCAAGGATAACACTGAAACCGAAAATACCTGGGTCCTGATTTCTTCCTATCTCATAAAAGTGCAGCCAGAAATATTATGAGCTAGTTCAGTTATTACCTTTTTTTCTCAAGTCATGTTACGTTAGTATGATTTCTTACAAGAAGTGGAAACTTTCCAGAATTTTTCTTAAGTCCTTTGAGTGTCTATGTTGGAAAGTTTTTGGAAGAAATTGTGATGAAAAGCAAGTTTCATATGACTAACAAAAACCACAGTGCTGTTTTAGATACACTTAGTTCCACTCCAAGTTACACAGTCATTTAAACTCAGTGAGACAAGTGTCGTAATTTTCGCTGTTTATCACTTGTACTTGCTCTCTGCTTACTCATGGATGTGCTCCTTCTCTGCAGCTGATGCAGCAGAAGAGATTGACTTGGCTGTGGTTTACCAAGCAGCAGCTAATGGTGATGTGAACACCCTGACTGCAGTGATCCGAGAGGATCCTTCCATCCTGGAGTCTTGTGACAGAGAGGGTAAATGAAAGCCAAGCTTGTTCTCAGGAGATCTGTTGTTTCAGCTTGCAATTAAACTTTCCTTTTTTTTTTATTATGATTTTTGTGTTCAACAAATTATATTTAGTAGCAGAATATGGGAAATTTGAGTTATTCTTTGGAACATCCACTGGAAATGCACAATTTGGATAATTCCTTTCCCCTATAATTGTAAGATATTTTTCTATGATTACAAATAAGCTATTTTGCTATAATTAGAGAGTACTTTACCATTAATTTAGTTTATGTTATTTAGGGAGATGCTGAGAAACTGTTGGCATTTCAGGGGAGGAAAAAGAATATTTTTACCAATGCCAAATGACATACATTCTGCACTTCTCTAAAGCAAAGGTTATAGTAGGTGTACAGTCACAGTATGAATGGGTTTATAATGTCAAGTAATTTTTTGCCAAAAAGTTGGTTGTACAATCTGCAATTATCTAAATGATCTGTTTTTTCTGTCAGGCTGTGCTCATTTTGTGTTCAAGTTACTATTTAATGTTATTACAAATTATTGTACATTGGGTAACTGGGTTTTTTATGCATCTGTTTCCTAAGTGAATAAGAACCACAGACCTCTAGAGGCTGTTCTCAAGAATGACCTTTTTTTATCAGAAGTATTTTTTTAATTGCAATTTCTTATAAAGGTATTTTTAAATTCATAAAAAAATGTTTTTAATTGCAGTGTTCTTATATGAACACTGTCTTTTCTAACCTTTAACAGCTTTTACCAAGCTACCAATTTTTCTTATACTTTAATCAAGCCATTCTAACTGTTATCTTTAAAACATCTGCTGGTTAGTAGGGAAAATTTACTCAAGACAAAATGCTCCCAGTCCAGTTTGTTAATGGGAGAGAGAGACTAGGTATAAAAGGTGGGTGGAGTAGGTGGAGATGGACTGGTCAGCAAACAGAAGTATTCAGCTCCAGAATTAACTTGTTTCCTAGGTTGTCCATGAAAATGTAACCAAAGACCAGTTTTGCAACACAAAACATGCGGCTCTGTCCTGCATTTATGTCAGGCTCTGCATGACCTCAGGTTGAGTAGCACATCTCCTCAGCAATCTCATTGAGTCCAGTAAGAAGAATTATTCTTCAAATATATATGAAGTTTCTAATAGTCTTATAGTTTCTAATACTTATATTTATTCCCAGCCTAGTAATTTTAAATTGCATTGTCAGATTCTGCAGGAAAATCTCTTGCTATTTTTCAGCAGTTAGCAGAATGGAAGGAAGAGGAAGTAATTAAATACTATACTTCATGAAAAAAATTGAGTGTTAGGTTTAAATGTAGATTTCAGGGGTTTTACAAAACAGAAATTTTTTGCAGGATATTAGAAAAAGTTCGTGTCAAAACAGGAAATAAAATGCCCTAGAGCAAATCCAGACTTCAAATTAAGTTGTTCTCTGCATAAAGGGCAACTCACACTTTTGTACCTTTGCTTGATTTTGTAAGTCTTTTGAATACACAGACAGAATGAAGCTGGGTTTTGAGAAAATTAGACAAGCACCTTCTGGCTACTAGTCATTCTGAAGAATATTAGCCTCCAAAGTGATGTACAAATCCAAAAGTTCATTTTGGGAACAGAAAAGCACTTTTTCCTCTAGAAGCACAGTTAATGAGGCAAAGCTTTTGCTAATATAGTCATGCTCTTTCTAAAATCAGTGGTCAGTGACTGCATAGCAGCTACTTCCTGTCTAAAAAAGCTGAGTACAACTATTGGACAGTTGTCAGAGAAAGGATTTGTTAACTTGTCAGTGTTAACATTAGAAAATAAGAAACTATATCTTATAGACATGACAAAATTCAATTGTAAAATAAATTTGGCTTTCTTCCCTAGGCTGCACACCTTTGATGCATGCTGTGTCAGGACGCCAGGTTGATACAGTGAAGCTTCTGTTGAAGATGGGAGCCAATATTAATACTCAAGATGCTTGTGGACGTACCAGTCTGTCTCTGGCAACATATTTGGTACCAAGATTTAGGGGACGAGGATGGAGGAAGGGAGTAGATGTGCAGACCAAATAAAATTTCTGCTTAAACTACAGAAAAAAAAAAGTGCAAAACATTTAGTTCTAGACAACAGTGGAATTGGTTTTGAAACTTTACTACGATGCAAACCTGGAGCAATGATTATTACAAGAGGATGAGGACTCCTGTGAGAGACTCCTGTCAGAGCATCCTTTCTCTTTTGGGTTGTAGAATCAGTGCATGATATGAGGATCTCACAAGAAAATCACTTTTTTCTCTGCACTGGAAAGTTCCCTCTTGTTTTTAATAAGCAGATTGACTTTTACCCCTTGCATAGTCAGCATTAGATATTTATGCTTAGGTGAGGGTTGTCCTGTCTCAAATTCTGGTGATTAGCAGGCATGTGTTCCTGCACACCACATGAACCAGGGCATTTCTTCTTTTCACTGTGGTCCTGGAGTTTGGATAGCCAGGTTGAGAACTGAAGTTCAAGGTGCTACAGGTGCTGATGCACTTGATCAGATCATAAACAATCCAGTCCCCTGATCAACCTACCTGCAAGTGGCAGTAGGGGCAGACATCCCACTGAGACATTTGGGAAGGGAATTGTACTTTAGAATCTATCTGAAGCCACAAGGATGGTCCTCTTCTCCATAGTCTTCCCCTCCTTGCAGGAGGTAATTCAGATTTCAGAGAGAGAATGGAGACCAAGTTAGCTGAGCAGATTGGGCTGCCATTATTAATCGGACAGAAAGGAAGAAGGAGTGTCCAGCCATGCTGCATAGTATGAGTTAAGATGGATGATTGCCAACCCATTTAAACAGACACTGTGGCAGCTTAATTAAATTACATCCCTTGCACCTAGTTTCTTCCTGAAAATTCAAGACAAAAACAATGTTTCTACTTAGTTATGCAATATTCAGCCAGAAAACAAATGTAGAAAATAACAAAACAGGCAGTCCCATCCAGTGCAAGGAGCATGCCCCACTTACTTGAGAACAAACATTTCCTCCGCAAGATATTTTTTTAAAATCCCATAATAAGTGTCATGCTCCTTTTTTCCTTCCTCTTTTCCCAGAGGGGAAGAAATATTCTTTGGAAAAAAAGACTGGAAAAGATTTAAACCACCCAGGCTTCTAAGTTTCCACTTCTGTTTCTGTGAGGGATGTAACCAGAAGTCCAGAGAGAATTCAGCTGTGATGTCTGTCCAAACAAATGAGTTCAGGAGAGCTGCACAGTCAAGACTGCGTGTGAGACTTGGTGGCCTTGTACTTCCACCGAGAGCTCCAACAGGGATGTTCTGATTCCACCATTCCACACATTTTCCCCAGAAATGCTCGTAATGCCAATCTAAAATAGCTCATATGAGAGGGAATGGTCTTTATCAATTGCCTGCTGAGGTTTTAACAAAACGCTTAAATTCATGCTTGATTTTGTTCAGACTTAAATATATGCTGAAAAATTTGTGCAGTCACAACCAGACTGTTTACTTGCTTTTATGTCGAGGTGATCAGTAGAAGGTTTTAGTCCAAGAACTGATTCATCCCAGCTATTTTGGTGCTATTTTCAGTATAACATTGCCACTAATACAAACTTCTGCAACAACATTTATAAGACCACACTCTAAGGCTTTTTACTATTGATTTGCCATCTCTGCTAAAATCTCACAAATTAAATGAGATTGTGTGCTCATGTTCTTGATTTAATCTAGCATGATTGAATTCACATGTAAGAATACATACAGTATTTGCTAGTGATAAGGGAATTAGTATGTTTTTAATCACTGTTAGTGCTTGCCACAGCTGCAGAAAAAAAAAAAAAACAAGCAAAATACTGTGTAAATGAAACACCTTTTCAGAGAAATGAACAACTGACATAGTTTGAGACCCAGACTACAAAGGGAAACTACTCTCAGTACTGAAAACCCTCTACTTAGGAAAAAAAGTCCAGTTCCTCTGCTGGCAGAAATGACTACAGTCACATGTGAATGCCAGCACCAACAAGAAAAGATCTGGCCTTACACATTTCACTTTCCTCTTTGATATGCTCTAATTTCTTTTTTAGGGCTGGCTGGAAGGCTGTGTCAGCCTGCTCAGGAATGGTGCTAAGCAGAACATACCTGACAAAAACGGGAGGTTGCCACTGCACGCTGCCACTGCAGAGCCTGATGTGAGGTATGTGCCTGGCTCCCACAGCTTTTGCTGATTGAATCTCACAGGTGGCCAGCAACCCAAGGAGAGCCCACATCAGGAATAATAGTTGTGACAGCTACACTTGTGACCTGCATATTTGTTTAATCGTTACCATGAAGTGGCTAGAGAGGAGGAAAAACATTGCACAATACTTGTGTACCAGAGATCGATTGCCTGGTAAAGAGAGGAGCCTGGTTTAAGATTGCAATAGCTGGAGGAGTAAAAATAATTATAATGGAGGCTGAACCCCTGCATTTCCCCTGCCCAAATACCATTCTGTCACCTACCCACATGAAATATTTCAAGACTTCTTCTCTGCACTACTCTGAGTAGCATGGCAAATGTGAGAAAAGTTCTCCACAAGACAATCTCTCTGAAACCCCCTCCCGTAAAGGGGAAGTTAAGGATTGGTGGTCTGGCTCATTTTGAACTACTTTTACTGAAGGTAGAGTAACAGCTACAAAATGTCTTCCCAAGAACTCTTAAGAAATATTCTCTTTGTCTGATTCTAGCCTGTGACAATAGGAAGTTTTAATAAATTTTGATTTGTACATTTGAATAAATTCACTCAAAAATCTCCCCTAAGTAAATAATGCCTGAAGGTATAGGAAGACATTAGAAACAGGTAAAACTTTCAGTAAATGCCATATGTTCATGTGACTTAATCACTGAGTCTACAGTTTTGTTGCTGTAACCAGACATCTGGCCATTTCTGCTGATCTTGTTCTCCAGCCTATTTTTATAGTTCTATTCATTTTCCACATTATCTTTGCTTTTCATGCATCATTGAAGAGAATAATTTGAGATTTCTGCAAAAAAAGATCACTATCATTAAAGCCAACACAGAAAGAAGAGAATGTTTGTACAACACCACACATGTTGCTACTTGAAAGGGAGCACTAATCTACTCTACCAGGAGCACACTGGGTCCCCTGAATGTTTTTCACGTTCTCCATGGATACAGGTAGACCTTTCTTTGCTTTGCAGAGTTTTCCTTTTCCTCTCTCTTCCCACTGGGAAGACATGACACAGGCCCAGACATGCCCAGACACAGGCCTGGAGCACCTCGGGGGGAGGCTTTTCCATCATGGTTATTGTCACTCCCTTGAATCTTATGTCATTGCTTAAAGAGAATATGCAATGGCCAGTTATGAAATGCTTTTGCAGCTAAATTTGAAAGCTGGCAGTCCACTGCTACAACCTCATGTGCTGGAGGCACCATGGAAAGACAGAGACAGTTCAGGTATTGATTTTATAATTGATTTAATGAGCTACAGTGCTTTCTACAGAGCCTAAGAGGCAAGGTGGAAGGAGAATCAATTCCTGATCTCTGCCTTTAAGAGTAGATATCAGAGAAACCTCAGCTGCATGCTTGGATATCTACATATTTAAATAGTAGCACTTAAGTTGCCATAATGGTCTAATGATGTAACTGAGTCAAAGTTTCTCAAAGATAAAGATTCCAGTCAAATAATTAGATTTCTTTCACATACAGTGGTTTCATTGATCATATCTGGAGCTGAACCACAGAGCCCTGTATCAGATTATAAAACTGTGTGATAAGTGTGCTTTACAAGCGTGGTATCTCACTTTCTTTTTCCTCACTAGTCTATATTTACCAAGACCTGTTTTCAGATGCTGAATTTGTGATATTGAGTAATTTTGCTAAATGACCGCAGAATCTTTTTTCACTTCTACAAACTTTTACCAAACCAATCACAAAATTCCTAGTGTCATCCTTTTCAGAGTTCCTATAATATGACTCCATTTAAAAAAGGAGGTGTAACACCTCTTTTCTAGAAGAATTTGTATCTATACACTAACAGATTTGAAATCAAAGCAAAATCTCTATCCTGCTATCTGCCCAATCATCACTCTCTTCATTCAATTTTATAAAACCCCTAAATTTGGACTTTCAACACCTGAGGAAGATGTCACTATAGATAAAATTTTCACCTGCAGAATTGCCAAAATCATCCCTAAGCGACTGTAAATATCTTCTTTTGAATAATTTACATATCTAGTTCTTCGTTACCAGTAGGGTAGATGCAGCATTCTCAGCTTCATCTAATACACACACCTGATCACAGTTCAATCCAGAGAATACACTGGAAGTGGTTGAAGATAAAAAACAGCAAAAGATTTTCATTCAGTCTCCTCTGTATGGGAATAAATGCAGGATTTTATACATTTGTTTCTGCATTACTTTTACATTTATCAGTTTTCCTTCCTTTATTCTTCATCATCCTTTACTTTCCTTGCTAAACAGCATGTCTTCTTAACGTCCAGGTTGTGAAGGTTTATGGCAAATTCACACTTTCAGGTGAGCCACAGGTTTGCACAATGATCCACTGAGGATACATCCTTCCTTTTGCTATAATCATAAGAACTGTATTTTTATGTTAGGATTGGCTTTGTTGCAGCATGTGACTGGATGGTGTTTTCATTTCCATGGTCCAACCCCCTCCATCATCCAAATACTAAGCATCCTGCTATAAAACACAGCCATCTTTGCCAAACCTATAGTGATTTCAGAACATCTTCACAAGATGCCAAAGGGAAAAGAAAATCTAAATCCATGAAGTGTTAAAAATATTATTATGCTTGAATAATATTTCATTCATACTTTATTGTTCCCTCCACCAGAGGGGAATGTTTGAAGTCAAATATTCTGTAAAATGTGCACACATGCATTTCTATGTTTTATGCCATAATAATGGCCTTATTCCAGCAGACATACTGTAAGGCCTTGTAAAATTTTGGGGTTTATGTGTGTAAACATCCAGCAAGCATGCTTATATACACATACAATGTGTATATACATACAGTGTACACCTACAATTGTGTACACTACATCACATTACTCTGAGATTTAAATAAAGTGAAAAATCCTTTCAGAAACTGGCATTTCTGCTACTTTAGGACATTATAAAATAGGTTGACAGCGAATTGCTAAGATACCAAAAAATACATACACATATAGTACTATAAATTCTGATTCTAGCCTGGCAGTCAGCACAAGAGTTATTCCGAGCCGATCTTCTTTTAATTACAAGCTCTAAACTTCTATTGTTACCACAAGCCATGAAGTCCTATTTGTTTTTCTCATATGACAAAGCTCAAACCTAAGATAGTGACCTGTGCCCATCACTAATACTGATTTTTCATGAAATTGCACATTTTGTTTTTTTAAAAAACTGTCGATTTTTCAGGTTTACTCAGGGGTACAGCACACTGATTATATCATTGCTTCCACAGGCTTCTGAGAGTGCTTCTGCAGCAGTCAAATCTTAGTGAAATTAATCATCAGGACAATGAGGTAAGTGAGCTTATGCTACAAGTCACACTCCCTTGAACTGAGGGCATAGAAGCCACTCAATTTTACGATGAGACTTCACACTACCAAAAATTTCTATGATGCTTTTGCTGAACTCAAGCAAATACTGAAGTATTATCTCATTTTTCCTTCTATATGTTATCCACCTGTAGGATAAACCTTCTCTATATTCAGCCATCTATGAGGTACCTTGAATCCATCTCTTAAATCATTTGTAGAGACAATAATTGCCCTTGATTCTTCTGAAGTTAGACACTGAACCAAATCTTCACCTTTACCAGTCATAAATGTTCAAGGCCTGGCTAGATGGAGCTCTGAGTACCCTGGTCTAGTGGAAGGTGTCTTTGCCCATGGCAGGCAGGTTGGAACCAGGTAATCTTTAAGGTCCCTTCCCAACCAAGCCATTCTATGATTCTGTGATTCCTTGATCCTTGATCCAAGAGCCAGCATTGCACAGAACAGTCATGGAAATGCAAAAATTTATGCTGTTGTCTTCCATATGAAATCATGTCGTGCATGTATATATAGTGTACATAGGAGAGTGTTAACTTCCCACGTGTTTTTCTCCAAAGAGAGAAGCCAAGACACAAGAGAGATTCTGAGTGTCTTTTCCTATGTTTCTCTTCATTCTAACAGTTGCTTAAGGTTGTGTCTCTTTTCCACAGTGCCAGAATGGCCAGTGGGCTGTTAATTTGTCCTCTTTCTTATCCATTGAAAAGTTGTAGACCCTGCTCATAACACCCTAAACCAGATACATATGCTTTGTCTTGGTGTAGAGGTATGGTGCTAATGAATTGCATGGAAATGTGGATATCATTTCATAATATTTTGCTGTGATGCACTGCTACATACAATTTGGAACTTTTAGTCCATCTCATTGTCATTTGGCGCTGACAATATATTTGTTCAAGTGTCAGTACTAAGCCCTGAATACTCATGTTTTCTGAAAAATGTGGATCGTCATAAATCATTGCAACTAATAGAGCTGTTCTCTTGGCATAAGTAAAACACTTCAGTTTTCTCATTTGACACTTGAGAAAAACATCCTGATGAATGCATGAACACGTAAACAGTAAGAAATACACCTGGAGGTTTCATAGCTTGCACAACTGTGTCTTTCTGTGGGTTTATTAGTTAAGCCTGTGAGATGACAATGTGAAGAAACATTTCCTGTTAAAACCTTGAATCTGAGCAAAGCAAGTGTCATATTTTCTCTCTCACATTCCCATTTCTTGGGTTTTGTCCTTTTGTGTCCCCTACTGCTCCTTATTTTGTATGAATGTGCAATTGTTTGGCTGTCTCACCTCTAAGATTGTATTCTGCTGGACCTTCAGCTCTGATAGTTCTGATATCACTCTCATGTTTCCACTCACAAACAGTAGAGTATCTGCCAACAGATGCCACTCCAGGGTAGTAGCACTATGCACAAATGCTGTGGGCTAGGCAGCCATTGCCTGCTGCAGAAAGCCGACACACGTGAGCTGCTGCTATAAACAGCTCAAAGCTCTTTGCTCAGTTGGGCACTCTGAAAGGACATGTGGAATGTACCGAGTATCAGAAAGGAAATGGAGAAGAAAACAGGAAGCTGTCTCTGAATCCTTGGTGCAGCCACATGGCTACACCAAGTAAACTGAAAAAGGATACACAAGAAAAGGAACAGGAAAAGGACTACAAAGATGATAATAGTTTCAGAGCAACTTCCTTACACGGGCAAGCTAACTAGAACAAACTAACTATAATAGGACTTTCAGCTTGGCAACTACTTCAGAGGGATGGCATAAAAATTGCTATAAACCCATGATATCATAAATTGCATGGAAATGAAAAGACAGTTATTATTAACTGATCTGGAGTTCTTGCATATGAAAATATGGCGACATCTATAAAAATTATCAGGCAATAGTTTCAAAGAAAATGAAAATAAATACTTTTTCAGAGAATGCATCATTACCCTCTGAAGTGTTGGATGTCATAGGAAGTCTTTAGTCTGATTACCAAATATTAGGTGGCAGTCTATCGTCAAGCGTTGTTTCTTGTATTTTTACACTAAGCGTCTGCTACTGACCTTGCTGAGTTTTGTCACTGTAATATAGAGATCTTTGAAAACTATCCACAGTTTTATGCTCTTATGTTACAGCTGATTCTGCTGGCTACCACAGTAGAAACAGAGAGAAATTTGGTTTTTCAAGGATTTTTTCTTTGGCCATACCAACAGACTGAGAAAGGATGACAGAAAGAAACTGTGGCTTCTCCTTCTTCAGTGATTTTCCTGCTCTCCAGGATTAGTGACGAGTACTCATTTCCCACCTGGAAATCACTTCACTGAAGGCTCACAGATAATGGCACTCACAGATAATGTGTGTCCATCAACAGTACTAAGTTGTCCATGTCTACTGACATCAGTGTCAGAGCTCCCATTAATTTCAGTTGGTGCAGGAGTTTACCCTCAATTTTGGTTTCACAAAACTGAAACCCCCATGATTAAGCTTTGCAAACGCTAAGTAAAACCAAAACCGCTCTCATTCCACTGCTCTGTTGTGCTATCACCCATACTTAAACCACATGGGAACTTAAAAGTCTTACAAGATACATGATGAGTGAGAGAAATGAATGTTTAGGCATTCAAGCTTTTACTCAGAAAATCACTGCAAACAACTTCCACTTTAATGCACTGATAAGCTGTCTGCATCAATACAGCTCATACTTTACCTGGGTTGTTACCAGTTTTGTGGTGTTTATGGTGTTTTATGGTGCTTTATGGTGTTCTCTTTCAAGTTTTAATTGCTTTTCTACTCAACTTTTTTTATTAATGCTTTTTATCTTTTTGGAAATCAGGCAAGATGCATTGAAATGCATTTTTCTGGTAAGAGAGAAAACAACACCTGTCCAAAGTAAAATGTTACCACGCCTAAAAAGCACTAGCAATTTGTTAGAAGCACAATAAATGACTAAATTTGTACAGAAAATCTTAATCATTATGGATACAGAGTAAAATATAGGTGTCTGTAACAATGCTGAAGGTGCAAATATAGGCCATGAATTCTCTGATATACTAAGACTGACTGGATGCAGCTAAGATGGAATAAAAATGCAGGTGAACACCCTACCATTTGCTTTGTTTTCTCCCTGAACAGTAAATATAGAATGTTTATACTGTGACTTTTTTGTGGATATCACTCTGTCAGTTCTTTAGCTTGCTGACTAGTGCCAGCTGCAATACTAGCTTATGATATTTATTTTGGATCCAAGGTAAGACAAAACATAAACATCACGCTGTGTAATGCCAAAGCACCGGTCTAAACCAGGCTTTTCTCACAGGATCCAAGCTGATCAGTGAGGAACTGTCCCTTAGCCATCATTGCCCTGACCACAGGTCATTTATAACAGGCTGTAGGCATGTATGGAGGTAGCATTTGTATTTGTATCCATTTTCTGTAATAATTCCAAAAAGCTAGCTGCTTGATTCCCCCTGATGACTCCACTAATTCAGGAGCTGCTACTATTTCAAATCAAGGTGACGAGGGAAAAATTTGTCCACCCTGGATGGTTTAAGGACTGCCTAGCCCTTAAAGACTTGAAGGGTGCTCCTGTGAGTGACAATAATTTGCCCTCTGGGTTTGTGGCTTACAGGGAATGACTTCACTCCATTGGGCTGCATTCCACAACCGACCCCAGCACACCCAGACTCTGCTGCACAAGGGAGCAGACCCAACTTTGGTGGACAAGGACTTCAAAACAGCTCTGCACTGGGCAGTACAGGTGAGCCACACCATGGTCCCACTGGGATGTTTATTGAGCTGACTTGGCTATTGCGGTGTCCTAAATACTCCCAAAGAAATCGTTGGGGCTGTGGAACAAGGAAATTGGATGCTCAGAATGCCCACTAAGCCCCAGCATTTTGCTGGTGGGTATGGATCAAGGATCTAGCATCTTCTTTGGAGACCAAGGCATACTTTAATACAGGCTTTGCCCTGTTGCCCTAAAGTTTTCATTTATCTCAGTGGGACTATGTGTATGCTTCATGTTGAACTCATGCCTAATTTTTTTCAATAAATCAGGGTTGCGGAAACCAGCAGCTTAAATACTCTTGCCAAAGGCCTTTGGGAATAAAATAATGTGAACACAAGTTAAAACACATTTAAAGAGATACAGCTGTGAAATAATTAGCTGAAGGGTTGAGACCCTACTTCTCTGGAGACTGGGGAAGACATGGAGCTAAACACATTTTCTGTTGAGCTGTACATTCCTATCTCGTATGCAAAAAAACATTGTCAAACACTGAAGCCATTATTAGAGAAACAAACCAGTAGGTTTAATGTGACATTAAAAACTGTATTATGTAATTGTTAGTAAGTGATCTGAAACAGCATAATTTACTGGCTTTCCTAGTTTACTGCAGAAAACTGCTCAGATGAAATTGTATGTTTTTACTTGCTCACTTTCCATAGCAACTTCCAGTATCAATGTACAAATCATATGCACAATAGATAAACCAAAATAGAACTCACACAAAAATCCAGCAACATTTTTGTACAATGACCAAATATTTGCATCCTTATCTTTTGGTCTAAATTTGCTCTTCTTAAAAGAAGTGTCAACAAAGAAATTTAAAACCTATGAACTGCTATATACTGTATTTGTTGTGGGGTAAGGACATCTCAGCAAATAATCTGAATAATGTTTCCTTCAACCACAGCCTTACAAAGATGGTTAACATATAATAGGCCTATTTTTTTTCCTGAAGTTTTGACCTCTGCAACTGGTATAATTTCAAAAGTTTTGTCCTTCTTTAGTCCTAATCAGTCTTAAATTGGACTTGTTATTTGCCTTTGGAGACGAAAATCTACTCTACTATCTGCTGTGCATTTTTACCAGGCTTACTCCACTTCTGGCTGCTTCCAGTGGGAAATCTCTGAAACTCATGCAAACTCCTGCATGATAGCCAGTGGTCTGTATGATAACTCTGGGGACAAACTATCTGACAAATAGAAATACAAAAGTGAATCCTCTTTATAACTTTCAGAGTTCCCTCCTTCTTTAAGCTTTCCCTGATTCTGTGTTTTATACGTTCCATTATTTAATTCCACTGTTAACTCGCACCTCCACCCTTCTCTCACAAGTGTGCAGAATAACTCTTGAGAAATGGGGAGATGGAAACTGCACAAAACCCACTTGGCCTCAGGTGGGGGAAGTCAGAAATACCCTCTTTTAGCTGCTCCTGGAAATGAAGAGGAAGTGTGCAGAATCACACACACACACACACACACACACACACACACACACACACACACACACAC
>JACBWW010000008.1:19710227-19762027 GCA_020086605.1 Lanius collurio
CACACACACACACACACACACACACACACACACACACACACACACACACCTTTTTCCCTTCTTGTGAGATTTCTGTCATTAAACCTTATCAATTGCTTCTTCCATCCGCATACTTCTCCACATTCTAGGCCTAGAAGGGGCAGTAGAAATACCAGAGCATGAAATAGATCTGTTCACATTTCTCTTTCTCGAGAAAGAAAAGTCTTGGCCAAGAAAAAACCACTTTCAGCCAATGCTCTCTGCTGCCCTTTTAGGCCCAGGAGATTTGGATACTGTGGACAGGCACAACTTTTTCTGCTGTGACAGAGAACAGAACAACAGCTCTGCTGTGTGGGATCATCATTATGTCTAGTAGTCTCCTCCATGACTGCTGGAAAGGGGATATATTTCCTTTAAGAATCGTGTAAATATCTTCAGAGAACAAGAGACTCACAGAGCTCAGAGAGCTCAGACAGTACAGCTGCAGGGGTTATTTTTGGCTGAATAGAGCCCTGTGTTCAATTTCTTTTTTTTTTTACATGCAGTAAGGGGAAGAGCAGACACTGCACAGAAACTTGTTTCAGAAGTTGCAGGAAGGAGGCAGTTTGTGCACACTGGGCTGAAACACGGAGTAGGACCATATGAAAACCACTGGCCACCCTTCAAAACCAAATTCTTGGGCATGGGGCATATTTCATATGAAATCATTGTTCCATGCTGGCTTTGTCAAAGACTGCATGTTTGTGGCTTTGTCTTCCATCAAGCATCATGGGATGATCAGTCCCATCCATGTACCCAGCAGACCTTGCCCACACCAAGCTCTGCTCTTTTTGAAAAGCTCAAACCTCCTGCCATTCAAGTTCACATCTTAAGTGCAAAGGTATCAGTGTTAAAAACACTGATAAGTACTGTTTGGCTTGAGACTACCTCATACCACAATTTTATGCATGCAATATTTCTAAGTGCTGGTGCAGACAGGCCTATTAGAAGTGTCTCAGGAGGTATTTCTCTCACTGCAGCCCACATTACTTACTGTAGTGAAAAGGAAACTCACCTTTGAAATAAAAAAACTGTTAACTGATACTAGGACAAAGGGTAAAGTCATTCTAACAACTCTAGATAATGGTATTATTGAAATCCTAATAAAATATAGAATATACTACACAGCATGCACTGCACCGTACTATACTATAAAAGTATTAGTAGTACTTTGGAAACAGCTTGGGAAGATTTGGAATCTTGTTATGTTGCCTTGCCAGTTGTCATCATTTTTACCAGAATTTTCTTTGTCTCTTTCTCAAAGACTCTGGCTCCCAAAGACATACTCTTATGTGAAAATATCAGCTTTCAGTTAAAGGATAAACAAAAAAACAGTTTTGTTTTGTTTTGTTTTTTTAAGTGAAGAGGTACAAACCTGTAGGAATAAAAAGAAAGCAACTAGAAAGAAGCTAATAAAAATAATATTCTGCCACGGGGACCTTTGCTTAAGATTTTTTAAGAGGCTGACTTGGAGCGCAAAATTTCAAAAAATTAGAAGCCAGCATATTTGTTCCATAGCAACAATGCAGTTGTTTCATTCCCCTGTTTCCTGAGAAGAGTGTAATACCTGTATATATAAAACTGTAAAAGAAATGTGTATGCAATTATTAATTTGTGTTTGGCAAAGCATTGCAGTCTCTCTGTAATTATGTGGAAGGTGAAAGCACACTTAAATGTCAGGATCTCTGGGAAGGAATGTCTCCATTGCTGTAGGACATCTCAAGGACAGAGCTGGTTATCCAGCCAGAGCAGAGGAAGGGGCCAGGGAAGGCAGTGGTGGCTCAGAATCTCTCCCAAGAGATCACTGCTCTCCTCCTCTCTGCCCTGCACCCCGTTTTTTCATGTGGGCTACATACGGCGGAAGAATTCAGAGAGACTTCCAAAGACATTTTAAAACCCTGTGAGTGTTTCTCCACTGTAGATATGTCTGTTGTTGGACTGGCCAGAGAAGGTGCATTTGCCAGGCATGGTTCACAGTCTAGTTGGTTTCAAGTAGATTTCTTTCCCTGCAAAATTGTACTTCTTTTCCCCTTATTACATGCAGTTTTCTAGAGATGCCTTGAAAGGAAGAGTAGTAATTTCCTTTTTTATGTCACTAGCTTTAAAGATGAGTTTGACTGTTAACAAACAAGTCAGAAAGATACTCAGTTTTCATTTTTTAAGAATATACTTTTAAAATCTCTTTCTTGTGTAAATGTTGTCCTTCCAGCAATGGTATGGCTCTTGCTTACGGAGGCTGGAACATTGCATTGCAGCAGGGATCTACAGCGTGAGCTGTCAAGTTGCAAAACAAGATGGAAGAGAATTTGCAAATAGTTTTGAGGAAGAAATAAACTTACTTTAATACCAAAGAGACTTTTTCCATAAAGCGCCCTAAATATTTGTGACACTGTCTGCAACAGTGAATTAAATGTGCTTGAGTCTTGGCTCTGGCACTGAGGCGATCTATCATGGCACAACCTGTGTCTCTAGTGCTAAAGTCTTATTCGCCAAAACAGGATGGTCATACACAGACCTCCTACTGGTAGTGATCTGGGACCCATGTGAGTTCCAGGAACTGCTAGAGAAAGTATTAATTGACCCAGGCCTACACCATGCCAGGGAGGATTTTAATAATTACATAGTACAGACAACCAAGTTCCAGTGCTGAAGGATGTTACTGAGTGCTACTTAGTTTTTTATATATCTGCAACCTGTATCTTCACTTTCAGTTATCACAGAATCACAGAATGAGACGGAAGAGACTCACAAAGATCATTGAGTCCAGCTCCTGGGTCTGCACAGGACACCCCGAGAGTCACCCCAAGAGCATTGTCCAAATGCTTCCTGAGCTCTGTCAGGCTTGGTGCTGTGACCACTGTCCTGGGGAGCCTGTCCCAGTGCCCAAGCACCCTCTGGGTGAAGAACCTTTTCCTAATACCCAACTCAAATCTCTCCTGACGTGACTTCAGACCATTCCTGTGGGCCATGTCACTGGTCATGAGAGTGTAGAGATCAGTGCCTGCCCCTTCTCTTCCCCTCACAAGAAAGTTGCAGACTGCAGTGAGGTCTCCCCTCAGTCTCCAACAGGCTGAACAGAACAAGTGACCTCAGTTGCTCCTCATACAACTTCGCCTCAAGGCCCTTCACCATCTTTGTTGCCCTCCTTTGGATGCTCTCTAATAGTTTAATAAGTTTATTATACTGTGTTACCCAAAGCTGCCCCCAGCACTCGAGGTGAGGCTGCCCCAGTGCAGAGCAGAGGGACAGTCCCCTCCCTTGCCCTGCTGGCCATGCTGTGCCTGATGCCCCCCAGGACACGCTTGGCCCTCCTGGCTGCCAGGGCACTGCTGGCTCATGTTCAGCTTGCCACTGACCAGGACCCCCAGGGCCCTTTCCATGGCACTGCTCTCCAGCCTCTCATTCCCCAGTTTGTCCATATATCCAGGGTTTTCCCATTCCAGGTGCAGAATTCCAGACCTTCCCTTGTTGAACTTCATATGGTCGCTGATTGCCCATCTCTCTAATTTGTCAAGGTCTTTCTACAGGGCCTCCCTGCCCAGGAGGGAGTCAACAGCTCCTCCCAGTTTTGTATAATCTGCAAACTTGCAGTATTGTATAAAGTATATTTTGAGTATAAAATCTCACCAGTACAACCAGATCATCAGAAAAACTGCCTTTACTGAAATAATAGACTGTTAAAAAGTAAGACCTTCAAGTATGAACATGCCATAGACAATGTAATTGTTCATGCCAATCAAATTTCTGAGGTAATCAATTGCAGAACTCCCACTGAGCTTAGCAGGAATTTGTCTTGGGCAAGGCCTGTAGGTAAGCACAGGATAATTGCCAGACCTCTTCCCAGCACACAGTCTCTGTGTAACTCCACAGAGGATGCCAGAATATGAGTAATGTACATGCGACACACTTCTTGCATATCTGTGCATGAGTGATCTACTATGCCTGCCAAAAGGCACTTGAAGACAAATGTTTCCATTTCTCTGATAGAATAAATCCTTATTCTTGTGCAGATTTTAAAAATTACTTCTTTTCCAAAGCATGTAAACAGCTTATTTGGAGAAATCAGTCCTTACAACAATGCAGTAGCAGGGAAAGTTGCCAGGTGATTTTAGTCATAGTCATAGTCATTTACACAGTAAATCATATGCACTTAGACTCCAAGTGAAAATAAATTCTCAGAGAGACTTGGCCAGTGTTTCATGCAATGTTTTGTTTGAACAAAGAGTGGGTAAGAGAGGCAGGGACATATTATAGCCAGAATCATGCCTCCATGACTGCCTTTGTTATTTGGTACCTTTATCCAACACACATTAAGGCTGCTAAAAGGATAAATTTTTAAAAAACGTCATGTTCCCTGGCTGTACCAGAGGCAGAAATGCTCTGAGGACCACAGGACAAAGTTATCTGTACGACAACACATTCTCTTTCCAAGCGTACCACAAAGTCAAGCCAAGCCAGGTCACTCTGACTCTGCAGAGATGCTGTCTCCATGGGTGTGTAAAGCTGCAGCACTCAGGTTAGGTGAAGACAAATGAGCTTCTCTCTAAACTGACTAAGTCTTACCAGCATAACTACAGTGGCATCAGTGGAGTTGTTCATTTGTATTGGTTTGCCATCAGAAACACAACCTGTGAAGAGCCTGGGCTGCATTCAGGGGATCTCTGACACAGCTTCTTTGGCAGGAGGAAAGATGAATATGGTATTATGAATTGTTTCTTTCCTCATTACAGAGGCTAGTTTTCCGTGTCCTCTCAGTGTAGAGAAACCACAGGGTGCTCTGAATTTTTGCTCGCTTCTCTGAACTGCCAGTTTCAGCCATCTAGCAGCCAGGAAATGACAGCAGTCAAGGTAGAGTGAGTGCTTTTCCATTCCTTAGCTTTCTCTAGTCTTGGGTGCAGAGGGGGAGGTGCTGGAAGTCACCGGCACCATGCATGGCAGAAAGCTCCAATGTATGCAAAACTCTTCAGCAACCCAAACTGCCAATTTAAGGACATTTCTCACTGCACTGTTTGCTGCAGACTAGAAGCCACATTATGTCTCTGCTTTTGAGTTTGGCATTCTCCATCCTTAAAACAGCAGACACTGCACCTACAAGAAGATAGGCATATGTTATTCTGATACTGCCTGATTCCAACCTGACTTATCCTCATGGCAGATGCAACATTTGTCTTGCTTTGATTCTAGATGAAATTCTAAATTGTATTACAGTAACAGTAATGACATGATATATTCCTACAGTGCTCTGCATGTGAGTATGGGGGAAATGGCACTTCAGTGAAATTAATCACATAAGGGACAAAATTGTGTTGGAAGAATAGCTGAGTTTTTCCAGTATAGCTGTAACTAAACACAGTTTCTGCCACAATAGCCTTGAGTTAAAGATCAAGATCCAGTCCAGAGATCCATGTGGAAAAGAATATGGAATGGCTTCTCCTTTTGGTAAATATTGGTGAATTTTGGTAAAAATTTGGTGAATTCCAGAATAAAGAAAAAAGGTTAAAAAATTACTTGGAAGAGAAAGATGTATTTGCCAACATAATAGTTTCAACTGGAGTTAAAAAGGGAAAGGTCCACAGACAATTTATTTGTTCGAATTTTGCTATGGGTTGCTCAATAAATTCTTTAAATGGCTCATGTTTCTTTGTTTCAGCAAAGGAAAAAAAGATTTTGTTTCATTTGGCTGTTTATTTTCCAATGGTCCTGCTGGTGTTACAGTTGATTTCAGATTAAAGTATTCTATGTGTGTCTGTTTGTGAAGGATAAGAGGAAAGACAAAAGGAATTGGATTTTCTAACATAAAACTCAAACAGCATCCAATGATGCACATAGATAGTTTGCAAGAGGAAGCTGGAAGTCCTTATGTAATTATAATTTATTTTGTTTTTTATAAAAGTGAGTTACCTCCCAGAGTAGTGCAATGGTAATTTGTTTGTTGCTGCAGAAAGGAGTGAAATAATGCTTAAAATCTCAAGCCACTCAGGGGTGCAGCAGAAGACGTGAAAGAAAAGGTCAAAGTTTTGGGTTCATAGTTATGGAATTGAAAGATGAGAGAATGTAAGAGAGGAGAAAACGCAGGCAGACCTAAAGTAAAATGCTAATGATAAGAAGCAACATCAAGAGCTTCTGGTGGGAAATTTCCATCCAGCAAAGCTGGCTATAGATACAGAAAGGCTTTAAACAGTATGCTAATGCAAACAGACAGGAAATGTAGGAGAACAAATACAACCTAACCACATCCAGAGGTATTTACTTGGACGAAAAATGTTTTATCTGGGTTTCATGAGAACAGTTAAGTGGTCCACATCTTGTTTGTCTCCTCTTCCCACCTCTCCATTACTGGTAGCAGGCATAGCAAACTCCTTTCATATGACTCCTCTTTGGCACCACATTATCTGGTTTAATAGAGAATTCTGAAGAGGAAAAAAATGAACCCTCTATACAGTGCAGTGAAAAAAATAAAACTTCTCAGTGTTTATGATTGAAGACCTGGCAGAATAAAATGCAGTGTTACGGTACAATATCATGTAAGTGACAAGAAACTTTCCAAGTAAAATTATTGTTCTACTTATTAGTTGGATATAGAGAGGGCTGAAGTATAAGGACCATGTAACATTGAGGATAAACTGAATAGACATAGCTGAAAGAAGTGTTGAAACCAGAACAGTGTCCCAGAGGTTCAGGATTCTCCTCATGGTACTTGATTCAGTAGGTACTTCCTGAACAACTGTTCTTTTGTTTGAAAAGCATGGAGAGGCGCAACTCTCAGAAGTCTGACTTTTATTAACCAACCTATAGAAACTGGAGTTGTAATCAAGTGTGAGAGCAAAATAAGTGAATTGGCTGTTTGCCACTGTCTGGAGATGACACAAATTTCAGACAAAAATTTGCATAAAGCATTAAGAGAGATTTTCTTACAGGGGAGGATGGATCCAGGCTTCAGGACATTTCTTCTTCATAAAGTAAGTTTAATTGAGATGAGTGATCTAAGGAAGAAAATTGCACTGAGGAGAATCAATAATGGGTGGAAGCAGATAAAAATGTGAGATGGTACAAACGTGTAACAAAAACTGGGGGGGCCTGCAAAACTGTTTAGAAACACATAGCAAAAATGACTGATAGACTCTGAGAACATTTGAATCTCTGCTGAAAAGAATTTGAATACAAAAAGGGAAGCTGAAATTTAGTGATGCATACAGTAAAGTTACAAAAACACATCATTTTCCTATGGTAAATTTACCAGAGAACATCCTAGTCTAACAATAGTACTGTGGTAAATTTACCACAGGAACACTACATTTTTGGTGACCACAGCCCAAAGCTATCAATCTAAGAATAAAGGAAAGTAAGCATTTTAGGAGAATTTTGAGTGCAATTTAGAAGAGCCAAGATGCATTTAAAGATAAGAAGGCATTCCTAAGAAGAGAGAACTGGAAAACCACTGAGCAGTTGCCCAGAGATCTTGTTCAGCAGAAGGTTCAAATATTAGGAAATATTCTTCAGTTACTTAGAAAATGAAAGTAACAATTTGATTGAAATGTTAAAACAAGGCAGAATTTTGGTAGCCATCTTCAAAGCAATTATTGCTTCCTTAGACAAGAAGCTATTAGATATAGCATGTTTGTATGTCAATTAATCCGTGTGGTCCCATGTAGTAAAACACAAAATGCTGGAAAAGTGACAAGATAAAGTTCATCACATGGCACAGAAGTCTTGCTGAGCAAGTAGTAAATACAGTGATCTTTATAATTCGAATTCTTTGTTCCTTTCTGGTTTGAGCAGTACATGCAAGTTTAATCACACTGAATGACATCAATAGCACAATTTTTATAAGCATAACCTGCTGTAATAAACCCAGAATTCAGTCCAAGATATCCCAGAGGGGCAGAATAAGGAGTGATGCCATCAAAATCAACCAGGGACTTCTATTGCACATCATATATTCTCTATCAGCCACATTCAAGACAGTTCAAATAGTCTTTGGAGGTGAATATCACATAGACAGTCCAACCAGGGATGTATCATAATAATGTTTTTATTTGTTCCATAATGAGGTGTCGAAATACATAACCCGCAGTTAGAATCAAATTACAGGGACACCAAGTATTTCATGGGTGAGGATGAATTTCAGAATTATTTTGGTAAATTGTAGGAAATAACTGAAATTAATGAAATAACACTGTATACAGAATCATGAAAAATTAAAGGGTTTTGTGCAAAATTAAAGTAATAGACTAGCAGATAACAAAAGTGAGTAAGAGTTAATGTTATGGTGCTGATATAAATAAGACAAACATCATTCTGGGACATATTAACAGAAGTATGGTATATATGGGCTACAGGAAGTAATTTTCAATGTCAGGAGAGAAGCCTCTGCTGGATAATTATGTTGTTTGGAGTGCCATGGTTGAAAAAAACTGTAGACAAACTGGAAACAGGCCAAAAGCAAGCACCAAGTATGGTAAGTGGGTTGGAAAACTTGACCTGCACAGGGAGGTTGAAATGGTTTGTTTAGTCTAGAAAACAGAAGACTGGGGGGAGACAGAACAGTCTGTAAAAGTATAAAATGCCAGTAAGAACAGTGGGAAATTTCTTATGTGAATGCTAAGAGTTGTGCAAGAACATTGAGGGACTGAAACTGTTACCTGCAGGGTGTGAAATTTTGATTTAGCAAGACAGTGTAAAACTGGAGGAAAAGTAGAGTTACTACAACATGAGTACAGAAGTAGTAAGATACTAATGTTAACTATTGATTATACCAAAACTGAGAGAAGGATGATAACAGGTAGGTTTTTATTGTGGTAGTACTAGAAGTATGTAGTAGACTTCGAAGTTTAGCTAGCCCTGAATGTGACTAGAGATTTCACTGATACACATGATGAAAGTATGTACCTGGGAATTATACTATCATGGAAGATGTTGCTATTTGGCATAGGAACTGGACAGTAAAAACAACAGTTATTCATAGGACCTCAGTATTCATGAATGTGAAGATCAACACTCATCATTAGCTATCCAGACAACTATAAATTAGTAACAATTTGAACATGGTTAACTAGGATGTTATGAAATGCATGGTGACAACAAATAAGCTTGGATGACACAATCAAGATTAGACTCTGAATTAAACAAGTTAGTAAACAAAGTACATACAAAAAAATTTTCCTGATTTCAGGGGGACATGTTTTGATAAATTAAGGAAATTCTCAGCTGGACTGAGTAGCTGTGAGATCAGAATGTTCCAGGGACCTGGAATGTATCCTCTCAGTAGTGCAAATTATAGCAGGAAGCTGCATCCCAAGAGCAGAGAATAAAAGTGTATAGAAGAAGCTTGAGATAATGGATGTCTACCCATCTTTAAAACATATATTTAGAATAAATAGCTATCTTGCAAAATAAGATACAAAAGTACAAAGAAGCAGAAGAAATTGTGTCTTAAAATCCAAAAGACAAGAGTATGTGATTAAATGTTGATTAGAGGCTGGAAGGAAATTACTTTCAGGGATAAGACTTGAAATTATTCTTGTTTAATATTTTCATAATAACTTGGCACATAATACAGGAGCTTTGTGATAAAGTCTACCAGTAATAAAAACTGAAAGACATTGACAGGAAGGAATGGGTATATCATACAGGGATATGGATCACCTTTAAATCTTAAGTAATACAAATGGGACAAAATTGAATAGGATAAGATGTTTAAGTCATGTGCTTGGGTGCTAGTAACAGAAGGTCCTCCCCAAAACTAGAAACTCTATGCTTGGAAACAACTAAGGAGGTGAAGTACTTAGGTGTAAAGGGTCATTCCAAAATTACTAGGAGCTTCTAATGGGACAGCTGTGACTGAGGCAAATGCTGTTCTATGACATACCAAAAAAGGTATTTCTGACACAAATAAGATCACTGTACAAGATCTGGCAAAAACATCTTTGTATGACTCGTACAATTTTAATCATCCCTCTTCAAGGAAACACAACTAAAACACAAAAGGAAAAGGGTTATTAGGTTAATGAGAGAAACAGAAAGGACATTTTTCAAGAAAAACTTAAAAGACCATGATTGGTTAGAGCAGTAAGAGAACAATTCAAAAGAGATGTGATGATTGCCTAAAAATACATCTGAAGAACAAGTACCAGTAAGAGGAAAGAAGTATTTAATCTAAATAATAATGCTGGAACAGAAACAAAAGGATATAATGAGCCCTGAGTATGAATAGGAATCAGAGATACAAATCATTAAAACAAAGAAGTTCTTGAACTGTGTTCCTTTGAGAGTAACAGGGGCAAAAAAACCCTAATTGCTTTTAATGGACAAAGTGAGTTTATGAGAGGGATGATGTAACATAGCTGCAAGTGATTGCAGGGATTAAATTTGATGATACAGAAAGACCTTTTCATCCTTGTGTTTCTGTTGTTATAAAAAAGTAATGAATTCTTTTGCTCTATTTCCACTAAGGTAGTATATAAAATGTTCCATTTCATTTGCAGGTTAGAGAACAATGTTGACTTTCTATTAAGACACCACACACTGGAGCAAACTAGCTAAGAAAGTTTTCAAGAAGCACTTGAGCAAATATTTGACATAGCTTTTCTAGGTGTACTGAGACAAACTTACAGATATGGGTTGGTTTTCTGAGGTTCTTTTCAGCTGTAAATTTTTGTGGGAAAATATAAGCTGGTGTTTCTGGACTCTGGCTTAGCAAAACAGCAAAAGCACAAGTAATTTCTATTGAGTAATTTACACTCTGCAACTTCTGGAGATATTTGCAGTGGTACATTATTTATTATTTTTCAGTGTTCAGAGTGTTTTAGAAAATTCATGAAGTAAGCACAATTCCCAGATGGAGATTGGAAGCTTTTGGCTTTCATACCTAGAGATTCTGGTATACACCCAGAAGAACACCATTACTGAATTTAGCATTCTCTAGCAGAGAAGATGCAGCCTGGTGTGAGCTCCACTGTAAAACACTTTCCTTCTCTGAACTTCCTTCCAGAGCGGCAACAAGATTCTATGTTCCATCATTCTGGACCACTGGCAGGGACCATCAATAATAAATTATGATGATGAGAATGGCAAAACATGTATGCACATTGCTGCTGCTGCAGGCTACAGTGATATCATCAGTGAGCTGGCTAAAGTCCCAAAGTGCAACCTGCAGGCCCTTGATGTGGATGACAGGTAACCATGGAAACTCTGAAATTGCTGCTTCCTTTCTAATAACCTGAGACCAGCTCTGTTTACTAAATAATCCTGTTTCCTGTTTCACAGGCCATGGCCTAGTTAATACCCTGCACTCCACAGAGAGCTGTGCTTGCTCAGAAACACTGCAAACCAATCCCACTCACATGTATCCTACTTAATATCATAACTGACTAGAAGGAATGACATTTAGCTTTCTATTTGAGGGAGAAAAAATGGTATTTGTGAAAGGACTTTGCCACCACTTATTTGAATTTCTTTTAATCAAAAGTGACCATTCTTTTCAAAACAATAGAACAGGATCCTGCAACTTGAAGTCAGGATTCTGCTGTTACTTTTATTTAAGAAACATTAGTGTTCTCTTGTATTTAAGATGAAAATACCATACTCCTATAGGACCAGAGGACCCTCACCTTCCATTCTGAAAAGGCATGTGATTCCTTCTGTGATTAAATCTCTATTTCATAAGTACAGAGGAGTCATCTTTCCTCTTTTTCACCCCACACCCACCTCCCTTGGAACTTTCTTCATAATTTTATTTAATGCAAACAGAACCAGCTGGCTGTTCACATTGATTTTTCTTCTCAGTGAAGCAAAAGCCAAGGTTTTCTTGGCTTAGGCCTTCAGGTACTTAAAATAATATCATTCTTCATGGAAAAGTGCAATAAAATGGAACAGCAATAAAATGAACAGGGTTCTGGAGCAGGTCCTAAACATCACTAAAATGTAGTTAGTTGAGAAAGCTGTGTTTCTATGGGAAGAAGAGCAAAGGGAGGAAATTACGTTCATTAAGACATGGCCACCTATTCCATGTGCCCAGGTATTTCCACAGAATATATTATACTTGGAGAAGGAAAAGATAAGCTGTTCACTACAAACATATATCTAAGATTTTCATTCTGCTGTGTTTCTGACTGTACCCATCTGAAATCACTGGGGCTGAAAAGAAATAT
Source organism: Lanius collurio (assembly GCA_020086605.1). Lineage (NCBI taxonomy): Eukaryota > Metazoa > Chordata > Aves > Passeriformes > Laniidae > Lanius > Lanius collurio. Next base: position 19,722,395 of record JACBWW010000008.1, read on the forward strand.
AAAGAAAATGTCCATGTTATTTTTTTATTCTTAAACACTTTTCTTGTGTTGTTGTCTGTGCTTTCAGGTTTTTCGACAAGAGCAAAATACTATAATTTGGAAACTGGACAAAAGTTTCCAAATACAAGATGCAAATTTTCTGCCAAGCACAAAATCAGTTTGATTCTCCCATAGAGATTCAAAACAATTATATGTGCTCTGGTCTGTGCCTATCATAGAACTCAGAAACTGGAAAAGTGGCAGTGGCACTCTGGTAGATGTGTTCGGTCTTTCGTATTCATCTGGGAGGGGCTTCCCATATTGCCTTCATGGAGAGGCCTGTGACATTGTTATATGTGGCTGGTGTAAAGATAAGAGTTTCTCTCTATCCAGTGGACACCACAAAGGCTTTTTTCAAAGTCTTCTATGAAAACTTCTGGCACTTCTCCTACTCTACAATTTCAGTTGTGAAAAATATGTTATTATATAGTATGTATAGGCATTTTGCAGCCCCATATCTACTTTACCTACAGCAAAATAGATGCAGCTACAACAGCAGGGAATAATTTGCAGGAGAATTTCTTAAAATGTATGTTATGAATCTGTACAAGTAGCATATCCTGTGCACACCTCACTATGTCATTAGTAGTTTCGATTGTAAATCTATTCATCTATTTTAATGATACTCCCCCTTTTTCTGTAGGACTCCTTTGCACTGGGCTGCAGCAGCAGGGAAAGCTGACTGCGTGCAGACACTTCTAGACCTGGGGATAGACAGCAGCCCCCGAGACATCAATGAAAACACTCCTCTGACATACGCAATATACTGTGGGCACACAGCATGCGTCAAGCTGCTGTCTCAGGAGAGCAGGTAAAGGTAAAGTTCACATCTTGCTCACATGTTGCCACTGACTAGAAAAAAGGGTTTGAGCCCTGAGTGGTGTTTCCTTGATCCATATGCAATACTCAGTTCATTTCCCACCAATGTTGCAACATTACAATCAGTTATCTACTGAAGTCTCTTCACTGAGGTTGCAGTACTACTCTACCAAGCAGTAGAGGGTTCTGAAGAAGATAGGAGTATAGCTCCTGCTCAGTCACCTTCACGTGGAAAATTTGTATAACAGAATAATTTCCGCCCTCTTTCAGCCCCCAGATACACTTATCTTCCACTTCCTTGAAATCTCTGTGAGCTGTGTGCTCATGTAATCAGACAGACAGATAGACTGAAAAAAAAAAGCAGGTTTGACAGACAATAAAATAAATCTCGAGTTTTCATCCTCAGGGTAAGGGTTTGGTAGTATTATCCTAGCCTTCCTTAGTTCTCTACCTTGATGTCTTTTTCTTATTCTGAGTTCTTGTTTGTTAAAAAGTATCACAAAATAGTTACTGGTTATAGTCTTCTTTTCTTTATATTTTTCCTTTTTCAGCAGATGTTATGCAATTAGTTTCCATTCTTCAATTTTCAGTATGCACTTATATTTATCTTCCCATTTCTTTGCGCTTTCATCTTCTTTCCAGTCAGAAGCTAGTATTATGTCCTATGTTCCAAATGTGAGACATGGGTAATATTACCTCTCCCTCTGGACTCTGTCTATTAGGGGAGGTCAGAGATTAGCCAAAATTTCATCTTAAAACCACTACAGCCATACCAGTATAGATAATTATCTTGACCAATCTGAAACTGTGCCAGACCTCTTTAGCACAAGCAAGACAGGGAATGGGCTAAAAGGGAAAGGGCAAAGAGGAAAAAAGGAAAAGGGAAAGGGATGGTAGGAATGGTGAATTAGTGCCATTTGTTACAGTGTTAGCATTGACTGCAATATTGGAAATACCATTTTCCAAATATGACATAATACAAAGACCACTTGATTTAAAAGATCACAGCATGTTCTTCTCATTGTCATTAGATCTTTACAGCTGGTAGATCCTGAAGCCAGAAAAGTTTGGGGTTTTTTTGACAGATAGCTATAATAAGTTACATTGAGATGATTGTAAGGCAATTCACCAATAAGAAAGTGAAGTAAGACAGTAGTATTTTCAGTCTTTGTTAACTACAAATTTGGGATCCTAATTTTCTTGAATCACCCATGCAAATATATCTGGACAGAATATTGCTTCTTTCATGGAGTAACACAGTTGTATTCACATTTTGGTTTGTATTTCCAGTAGATCTGAGTCAGTTCATCAGTTTCCCTCCCAGAACAACAGACTTACAAAGAAAGAAGGAAGATTCGGTATGCTGAACCAGATCTTCTCTTGCAAAAAGAAGAAAGATGATCAGAAAACCAGTCAGAAGGAGAGAAGCAGGGATCAATATCCTGGAGAAGAGACCTCAGAAGTAGATGATATCATCACCCGTTTTGATTGCATTATGAACAAAAATTTCAAAGACATTCCAGATGAGTGTAAGATCACCCCTGACTTTAAAAGAAAGAGCACAGACACTAAGTACCTCACAGCAGAAAAGAAACAAACAGCAAGTCAGGGACTCCCGCCCATCAGCACCCAGAGCCTCCCCCCAATCACTGCAGGCAATTCTTTCCTAACTGTTTCCCAGAGCACAATGTCAAGCTTCTCCTCCAGCTCCAGTACCCACCATTTTCCACACAAATCTCAAAAGAATAGGAGTGAGCACAACTTGCTGGACCACACAAGCAGCTGCCACACTTTGCTGGATGATCCCTGGAACACAGACTCTGACCAAAGACTTTCTTACAAAGTCTGTACTAGGACTTCTTCAGACAAACTGATGAATGGCTTCAACTCTGACAGATCTCACCATGTGCTTTTGTGCCCTCCCTGCCTTCCCTCACTTCCCAGTTCTCCATCAGGTAATTTTTTTTCCTCCTCTATATCCTAAATCCTATCGTATCTACTGATGTGGCAAGCTGACTCAAAAAAAGTAGGTACCAATAACATTTCTAATTTTTTTTTTTCAGTTTCTCCTGTATGTAGCTATCACAGATAGCATGTGGGTGGGACATCATTTGAAAGCTGAAGCGAGGTGCTTAGGTGTGGGAAATAAGAGATTTAAGTAGGTTTGATGAGGAAGCAAAAATGCAGGCATATAAGGTACCTGGGCATATAAGGTACCTGAGCAATAAGTGCCTTCAAGTCATATATATGCTTTGTGAATTGCACATTAACACCCACTACCATACCTGCTGCCTTGTGTTCACATCTAGTCCTGGAAGTACATGTGCAAGAAACAGTCTTGCCCTCAAATCTGTAGCTGTGCTGAGAGCTGCTTCTGGATCCAGCCAGGTCCAGTGCCATGCTGGACAGCTTCATCCCATGCCACTTTACCCTTGTAGGTGTACTCTGACTCCAGGCTGCAGTGGCACCCCTTCCATACCTGGATGCCAGCCTGAGTGCCAGCTCTTTAGTCTGACCTGCTGTTCTTATGGTTTCTCTAAAGCTGAATTTGGATTGCTAAATTTACAGAGACGGGGTAAATGCTCTTATTCTGTGGTCTGGAAATTGTAATGCAACAGTAGTGAAGCAGAGCATTAGAATTCTAAGGTGAACTTGATACCAGAGTGTGGCTGGACTTGGGATCTAGTATTTTGTTTGACTCACGTCCACGTTTAAATGAATCTGGCTGGCTGGCCTGCATGCTGGAGTTTACTTTAACGTATCAGTGTCTCCAAATTCATCTCCTTTGGGATTAGTCCCGTGCTAAAATTAAACACATCTAGCATGCCTTCCAACCACTGCAATATCTAACTGAAAATGAAGCAAGCAAAAGCAATCCCCAAACTTACCATTAAAAGGAGTAAAAAAGCCCAAAAAACATGAGCCACTCCCTTCAATGGAAAGAGTAGTAAAGAGAAACGCTAAGAAGAGCCCCCAGTTAGCTGCATGATAGTGTAAACGGTATTGAAATCTAAGTGGGGGAACTATAAAAAAGTAAATCTTTGCACACGTCTGACAAGCAAAGCAGAGACAGCAATTTCAGAATGACAGGCCATTCTACATACATTGTGCAAATAAGGGCTGGAAATAGCTTTTCAGTGTCAAAAGAAACTATTTTAAAAGTTCCACTTCCTGAACATTAGGCCACATTCCTGAAAGCTTAATGGAACTGTTCCATAGGTGTCACTATTTTTTTATTATGCACTCTTCAGCTACTCACTCAACCATACAAACCCCAGATTCCACATGCCCAGCAAGTATTGTTTCTGCACAACTCCTTCTACACTAAATTCTGCAAGGTTCAGCTCACATGTGGAATACAAGAATACCTCCAGGGCTACTTTACAATCTCACTGTAATAGGGTACAGGGAGGTTAAAATATTTGAGATCATTGAACTTGACAGCAGTAGCAGGAATGAACTCAAACTGGATAAACCAAACTGGAGGACAACTATTTCTGGGAAAATTTCTTGTTGGAATTTGCTAGACTATTAATACATTTGATGTGGAAGTTATTTAAAATGTGATTATAGATATTTCCTAATATTGTAGTATACTACATTCCTAATAAAATGTTTAAATCCTTGTCTGCTCTGGACAGAAGGATACGTAATTTTCCTAGGAAAAATATTTCTGTGAATATCCTATGACAAAAATCTAGTCGTTATAATAGGAGCCATTTTGCATGCCCAAAGAAAAAAATAAGTAATCCTATTTCTGACAGTTTATTATCTCTCGCAGAAAATAAAAACCCTGAGTCTTCTTTAAGCCCCATTCTCTTTGTACCAGCTCCCTTTAACAAAATTTTCCAACAATAAAATGATTCCTTTAGCTGGCAAAAAGGACCTTCCCCTGAAACACGTGAATTAAAATCCTGTAAGGAGGAAGAGAATATCTAACAGGAATACATTGCACAACACAGATACTGTCTCACATTTCTTTATGATAAAAAGACCTACTTATCCCTCTTCATGCCTATGTGCCTATGTGTGTGGTTTAAATCTGTCTGCCCCTGTAATTAAAGCCACCTGACTTTCTGGGAATTAGAACTGCATTTACTGTATGAGCTCCAGGGCTTCCAGGTCACCAGTGCTCTGTGCCTGCAGAACTTACAGGGATCAAAAAAAAAGTAAGACTAGTTCCAGCCTAGCCAGCAATGCTGTGCAGGCCGCTCTCTCTCTGAGGAAAAATGTCTTTTGTTCGCTTTTGTTGGATTTTTTTGTTTGTTTTGATTAGGTTTGATTTTGGGTTTGGGGTTTTTTTAATTGATTTTTCTTTCTTTCTGTGCCAGACTTAGCTGAGGGGAAAAAACATCTGATTTTCGAAGACACTGAAGTGTTAATATTTCATTTCTAAATTCATAAGTGTGGGGGGGCTATATGTAATTTCCTAATCACCAAATAGGCCAGGATTATAGGTATCAATTATCTAAGGGAACTCAATTTGAAAATTATTTTCTCTGTTGATACACAGTGTTGATTGTCTTGTATGACCATGTCTATTGTCAAAGTCAAAGCTAATTTTTGTGCTCACTTGCTACAAATGCAGCTGGCACATATGTGTGCCAAAGTCTTTGGAGGTTTTTTGTTCTGTTTTCTATGCTCCTGGGAATGAAAGATGAGTCAATTTATGTCTTGGTTTGAAAGATGGGTGTCTGCCAAGGAAGGCAGGAGCCTCCCTTGAAATTAAATGAAAATAATTCCCTCCAAATTATTATAATTTTGAAATTAAGGGGCTTTCAGGCAAAGATATTAGAAATAGGAATAACAATTGTTTACTAATAAATGTATATTTGTGTAACAAGGCAAACAAACAGCAATAACTATAGTGGTGACAACAAACAGAAGCACAAACCCAGTGCAGCCTCTCTCGGCTGTCAGGCCCTTTCCCCTCTGGTGCAGTTCCAGTCACAGCCGGCAGGGGCGCTGGCGGCTCCCGGTGAGCAGGGCAGGTGCGATGGTTCTCCCGCGGCTGCAGGGGGCGCTGTGGGGAGAGCTCGGGGAGCACGCAGTGATGGCGGCCTGGGATCCGGGAAGGGATGGGGGAAAGGCTTCACAAACCTCCCTGGGCAGCTGATCCCGGTGTCCGGCCGGACCCTCGGGAACAGCGGGCTGGAACAGCAGGGACGGGCACAAATCCCAGGTGGCAGACGAGATGGATCGAACTCCGGAGCTGCAGCGGGAACCCCAGGAGGTCTCGGCAGGCAGGGAGTGAGGAGCTGCAGCGTAGAGAAGGCTCAAAGCAGCGGCAGGGGCAGGGTGGGCACAGCCCGGCTCCCAGCGGGGCAGGGAACGGCAGGCTTGGGAATCCCGGGGTTTCTCCCTGAGGCACCTGAGCAGATGGTGATCAGGTCCCTCTTTTAGTGAGGTGGGGTGGTAAATGGGGTCCCAGTGCAACAGCCGCTCCAGTGAGCAAGCTCCACTCACGGTAGAAGGAAGGCAGCCGAAAGCAGAAGCCTGCAGCACTGATAAATTCCCTCCACCACAACAGCAGCCTCTCTCTCCTAGCAAACGCCGAGAACCCCAGCCCACAAGCCTAGGTGAAAGAGAGTAGCCTGTTGGAGCACTCCCGCAGTGGCCAGGTCTTTTGTTTTTCCCAATCACCCAGCAATTTGTCACCCTGGGCAACATATATGGGAAAAATTCCTCAAGAGAAAAATGAACACAGAAGGGGAACTCCCAAAACCCCAACAGATTACTAGCTGAGCATTAGCACTTACACAAAGGGGAGAGGTTGCTCTGTGTAGCAATGATAATTACCTTACTATTATGCCATTGGTTTCTCTCAGAATTATTGCCCTCCACTGAGAAGGGCAAAGACAATCTATACTAAAAACTGTTAATATTTCAAGAGTGTTTGCTAGCCACTGTTGATGCCAGTACTGAGCTGGCATCAACAGTCTGAAACATTTTGTACTTAGGCACTTTGCGATCATCTCTTTTTGCAAAATGTACTGCCATCTACATTCTACAGGAAAAAAATTGTTTAAGTAGAGAAACTCCAAGTGATATGAGCAACATGGAACCTGTCTCAAGTATAAGGCAGCTCTGAGATGCCTCTCACCCACCCACATTTTGAATTACTTCCAGACGTAAGATGATACTTTATTCCAGATTTTATTACAGCAGCCCAGTACCTTCTATTTGCTTGAATAGGTAATGTGAAAAATGGGCCATTATTAAGTTTATGCGGGTATAAGCGGCTTGGTGTAGTTCAACAGGAAGAATTTCTTGGCTAGAAAAGTGGAGAAAAGCTGATTGGTATGGCTGTCACTTTCTTAAACTGAACAACAAATTTACAGTGAGACATTCATCATAACATTAACTACTTCTACACAAAACACACCACTGTATGGTTTACCTTCATAAATGCAAGGGAAAATCAAAAAGAACAAGCTGTAAAAAAATCCAAATGCAGTCCTGCATTTTATAAGAATGAAGTTATTTCCTTTCCATTTCAATCAAAAATAACTGCAGTCATACATGTGCTCTTGGGGACAGCAATGATGATGTCTCAAAGAGAGAAAAACTTTTTCCAGAAGTTATGTGAAACAGATAGAAGGGAAGAGTAGAAGAGTACCTCCACTTGATGCCTTAACTTAACAATGATTCTTTTCCTAGCATTCATATCATCCTTTGCAAATAGGATTGTATTTTCTACTGTTGTTTTTCTGACAGGTATCTCCATTTATGAAATGAACATATCTCTTGATAGCAACAACAGCTTCCCGTCATCAAAGCCATAATGGTACATACACAATAAGCCATTAGTTCTCAGCATAAACATCACAGAAACCAATATAACTTGAATTGCACTAATGAAAGCAACAAACTATTCTCTGCTATATTGGAATTGATATATTTAGTTCTTTGTGCAAAGTAGATGCAATGTCTACAGAAGAAATTTACCAACTAGACACTAGAGATGTTAAAAAGTGAAACATGGAAAAAGCAAACTGAAGTCTGTTTCTATTAAGCATAGCTCACCCATACAAGATTCTTCATGCTTTAGCTCAATACACATCAGCTTAACCACAGGATCCAGCAGACTGACCCAATGTCTATCAACTGTTGTGGTTTTTGGACCAGAACCTTGCTCCATGCTGAGCTGAAGGCTGCATTGTAACATGGTGGTTTGCCTGACAAACACCACTGTAATTCCTTTCACACAGAATCATAAAGTTAGTCAGCAACCTAGTTACAGCAGTCTTGACAGCTATTTCAATGCAACTTTAGAAAACTGCTCTACACTATTTGTCTATAGCTTTATCTTGCACAGCCCAACAATACATAGGTATTTTCAAGTACCAGCTGCAAAACCACAAAGGTGATTAATATCATTCCATCACTTCCTCCTGCTTAGGATGTCCTGCTACATCCACCCCATGTCTCCCCTTGTCTCTGTGTGTCGACAGAGCAGGTGCCTGCTGCTCAGTAAGCTATGTTGCAAAGCCATACTGGATGAGCAGCTGCTTGGCAAGACAACTCATTACATGGCTTATCGCAGATTTGGTGATAACAAGAAAAATAATTTGAAGGACTCAAGCATCACAGAGTAAGATCAGCTCAGGAAAAAGATCTGGGGAAAACATTGACTTGGTGCTTGAATTTCTACTTTTTTCAATATCAGACATGTCCTTTATGTGATGAAATGAATTACATCATCTAACATACTGTCTTTTTTAATAGTATTAGACTTAAGTTAACTTCAGTCTTAACCAGTGACATGCCAGAATTAACCAATTAACCTTTCCTTTTCCAGTATATATTCTTCTTGGTAAAAATGATACTGCCATAAATAAAGTTTAATAAGGATCAGTATCACCTTATTTAGGTTCTGATATGCTTTCATCTGCAACAAAACCCTCTCAAAGCTTATCTTTACTACTAATAGACTTCAATCTCCTTTTACAACCAGCAGTTGAACTATTTGTGTTCTAATGCTTACAAAGGCCCTACCAGGGTATTTTGCAAACTAAAGTTTCAAATCAAACCATCGATTTGAATCATGTTTTACAGATTTGAAGTCCAAATGTTCTTACAGACACCTAGCTAAAAAACTGTGCCCATTTTAAGACCTATTGCTATATTATATGAGAGGACGTGATAAGGGTATATGTGAAGGTTATACTAAATCAATCAGTCTTTTTTATGAATGTAAAGTTAACTAAGCAACAGCTTCTTTTTTTTCATTCAGTGGATTCTTGCTAGTACATATTTCTGAGAAATACTAAGTAAGTTTTCCTTTCTTTTTTGGGAGCCAAAAATGTGCAGTGCGCCACACTAGTCACAATTATTTCCATAACAATTATTACCTTTTTCTTTCACAGGTAAAAGTTTTCAACAAATGTCCATAGACCAACACAAAACAAAAAATATTATTCCTGTACGGAACAGCCTAGCTCCCATACCCAACCACAGTGCTCACAAAAGTAAGTACAGATAAGTGTCAGTTACAGTATAATATTGCGTGCCTCCATTGCTGGCATCTGAGGGCTTGAGAGAGGTTTCATGTTTGTTTTTCACAGCATCATAGCATGGCTGAGGTTGGAAGACACCTTTGGAGCTGTCTGTCCACCCTCCTGCCCACAAAGAAGTCACCTACAGCACATTGCCTAGGATCGCACCCAGTTTTGTTTTAAATATCTCTATGAATGGAGATTGAAATAACATGGTTTCTCTGGACCATCCCTTGCAGTGTTTGACCACCCTCAGAGTAAAAAAGTTTCTTCTTACTTATTTGTGGCTATTGATTCTTTTCCCTCCATAGGACTCCACTGAGAAGAGTCTGTCTCCTTCTCCATTACTCCCCACAATCAAACATTTATACATATTGACAAGATCCTTTGAGCTGCCTTCTCTTCTTGAGGCTGAACAGCCCCAGCTGTGTCAGCCTCCCCCTTAAGGCTGACACTTCAATCCTTTAGTCATCTCCATTGGACTTGCATCACTATGTCCCTCTCTCTCTTGTACTGGAGCCTCAGAACTGGACTCAGAACTCTAGATTTTCACCTGAGCTGAGTAGAGAGGAAGAATCACTTGTCACAATCTGCTGTCAGTGCTCTTCCTGATAGAGCCCCGGACACTGCTGGCTGTTTCTCTGCATGGGCATCTTGCTGGCTCACATTCAGCTTGGGGAAGCAGTTGTCCCAAAGAGCAGGAGGGTTTCACCCCACTCCCAGAGCCCCAGCAGAGTGTCAAGACTTAGTGATTGTTCCAGGCTGGATCAAGCCAGAAACTGGGGTGTTCTTCATACACAAACACCAGCCCTACTCTGAGTAGTGTCCGACCCTCATATTCTTGTGCTCCACAAAGAACAAATCTCCATTGTGTACTGGATGAGGATTTACAGTTTACTACTTGTCATCCTGTGGATCTCCCAGGTCCTAAAGCATTCACATTACAGCCCTAAATTTAAGATTCACTGCCTCTTCTAATATGAATTTCAGAAGCAATTCTGCAGTTATGGCCATATTACTAGAAATGAAACAGCAGCGGTAGCCTTACAGGGACCATCAGATTGGGTGGGTATATACAGAATCCGGAACTGCTGCTGTTTTGCACATCAGCTAGGAAGAAGAAAAGATGTTTGAATTAGAGGTGGTATTCTCTGTCTGCTCAGAGAGAAGAAAATGATTTAATTGCTTTTAATTGCTTTTAAAACCCCAGGTCCAGGTGTTCTATATTTTAAGGTTTCTGCTAATGTTCTGTGTCTTCTAGTTAAATCATAGTTGTAAACAAAATCTTAAAAAATTATTTCATAATCGTTGTTCTTGGATTAATTCATACAAATGGTCAAGAATTTAGTTCTAGTCTCATGCTAAAAGCTGCTTTACAAATAAGATACAATTGTCATAATTAAGACTCATGGGTTAATTAACTAACACAGCACATTTATCCAGGTACCGTTACTGGTTGAACATTAGTTCAAGCCAGTAACGGAAAAGCAAAATTATTTGCAAAATAGATTGTATTTCTTCTTTCTTCACACAAATTACATATTTGCTCCTGAAGCTTTCTAAATAACTGTTTCAGAGACAAAATTTCACTCATCCTTCACCCAGCCCTAAAAATATTACCCTTTCGGACATAGCCTTTATCCAGGCAAAGTGCTCCAGCAACAAAGACTGAGTATAAATATTTGTGTTTCTCTAGTATTTTTAATACAGAAGACGTGTGTTAAAAATATGCTAAGGGGAAAAAAAAGTTACCAAGAAGCTGGAACAATGAAATAAGCACAAGCTAGAATGAGAACTGAAACTACTCAGAGACTAACAGAAAGAAGAAGTATCTCTCCCAGAAAAGGAAGAGCAATGAAAAACAAAAGGAAGAAATTATTAAATCACTCAGTAAAAAAATTTTAAAATACACATTAGAAAGAGGAAAATAGGAATAAAACAGTAGCCTAGGAAGAGTACTTGAATGACTTTAAACCATAAAATCTCACCCTTCAGATATTCCCAGGGCCAGAGATCCTTCACCTGGCTTCTTGAGTAGCCTCAGCACAGGCTGCATCTCCTATTCTGCATGCTGCTGCTTCATCCCCAGCCCACTCTTTCTATCTCATCATGCAAACACTTCCAACAGCCCCTGGAAACAGGCTGCACACACTCAAAAAATGCCAGAATAATTTTTCAAACAAATATGGGACTTCTATAGAGCTCTCTGCTGCTCTCACTTCTTCATGTAGTTTAGAAGGTCTGATGTTTCTGGAGATGTCAGAGGAGACAACATATATCTGATGTCCAAAAAAGTGACATTATTACTTGCTGGAAAAAAAACACAACAACAAATTTTGAAAAAAAAATTAAAATCTATTTCTACAGGTTATTTAACAATATTTTCTGGAGATCTGTGGGGTTTTTTTGCCAGTATTCATCATAATTTGAAGTTTCTTTCCCAAGTTAACAGCAAAGCTTTCCACATCTCTGCAGAAGGCCACTGTGGTCCACTTCTTGCAAAGGAAGGGAGTCTAAGAGCTATCCCTCTGCTGGTCTCCATACTCCTTGGGCAATGCCTTTCTGACAGCCATATTTTTGCCTCTGCAGTTTGTAATAGCAGCCACTCAAGAGTCTCTACTGAGTGGAAAAGGCTTCCTGAACCAGTAGCTCCTACTGTATCCCTAGGTCTTCAGTGGCTGACTGTACCCTCCACATGTGAATCATTACTAGTGCTTTTGCAGTATGTAGCTCCTGGGGCCTTAAGAGCTCTGCCTCCCACAGATTCCAGCTCTGGGTTCATGCTCAGGTGTTTCAATACTTGTACTAATACTAGTCATTACATGCATTGTTTCAGAGCCATCCGTGTACCACTCCTGAAATCCTAAGTCGAATATCCTAAACTGAGCACGGTATGTGGGACTATGTGATGACTACTCTGTCATGGGGATAAAGTTAAGATACCGTGCTTTTGGCCTACTTAAACCCATCATTAAAAACTTTTAATGATGTACATAAAGTACATAAAGCTTTATGCATATTTTTCACACAGATGTGAGCTTTGACTATATTAACATATGACTATGTTCCAAAGAAGGAAACAAGTGAACCTCTCAATATTTGGTTTGCACACCAAAGTTTCAGCGAACTCAAAGCATTCTACCATACAAATGGACTCATTTATTCTATTTAGCCCTCCCAGATTCACACAAATTCAACACCAACTAAAGCAAAGTATTAATGGTTTGGAGTTTTTTCATGGAAAGGAGAAATTATTTCCTGAATTTCAGGAAGTAACATGAATCAATCTTAAATATGACCCCTGAATTACAGTACACTGCCAGAGGCCAGGCAGTTGTAGTAAAGACTGTTTGCTCAGGTAATCACAACTTGAATAGGAATTTAAATTAGCTCAAAAGAAAAAAATCTACTAAGTTTCTAAATCCTCTTTATAAAGATCCTTCTTTGCTGTAAACCCATACCTGATAAGCTTTAGAAAATTACTGCTCCTGATAAACAAATAATCAATGATTTAATTAGTATAAGGTGTATGCTATAGGGGATTATGAAGAGAACTTCAGCCTCTTTTGCACAATGTGTATAGTTAAAATAGATAGATATAGATATAGATAGACAAATTTATGAAGTAAGGGCCCACTGCAGACATAAGAGCGGTAACATTTGTTTTCAACAAGGCAAATTAAATAAAACACAAAATTTCCAACTAGAACACTTCAGAGGAAAGTGTTAATAGCCTATCAGATAATTAACCACAAATATGCAGATGGAAGATGGTGTAACTCCAGAAGGAAGTCTTCATATGCTTAAACTGGAAAAAAGTAAATTATTTGTATACAAAGAGCTTGTGAATACTATGAAGATAAAATGAAAAGAAGCTAATGTGATTCACTATAAATTTACAGGCACAGAAAAGTAGATCTACAATTAAGGTTTTGAATTCTCCTTTTAAAAGATCAGGAAATTAGTGAGTTGTCTGAAGGAGCCTGAGGATTTCAATTCAGAGAAAATACAGAACTATATTAGCTTTAAAGCACAAGCAGTGCTTTAAACTGATGAATGTGAGGTAGAAATGAAAGATTATCTTAATCCACAGTTTCTTACAAGACATCAATAGAGATACATAGTGGGTGTGTCTCAGGTGTTTAGGTGTGTGTCTTGGTGTGCTACAGGGTAATGGGCTACTTTTGTGACCTGTGAATAGCAGAGCATGTGTGGACTTACCTTTATGATTGACTGTGCCTAGAGAAACCCAGACACAGCATCCCACATTCTTCCATTTCATCTTCCTTAAGATATTGATCAGCGTTTATCTTCAGCATTTTTGTTTTAGAGTATTTTTGTTAGAAAGAATATATTCCCATGGAAGATTTCTGTTACAGTCAGCCTGTGGTTTTGGATGAAGAAATTTATTGTGAAAATTCCTCCAAGAAGACCAAGTCTCCTTCAGACAAACTATATGTTCTTTGCTTATCAAAAGCAAATCTTTTAACTTCTCCAGATGTACTGCTCATTAAACAAAAAGTAGATCTCTTAACAGTGGAGTTGTTTTCTTCAGATGAAGATTAGCCTTGCCATGGTTACACCATTTTTTAGTAATATTTTGATCACATTTTTCAAATACAGCCTTGAGTACACACAATAAGAGGCAACAGTTCAAAGAAGGTATCAAAATAATTTGTAAATATGTCATGCTTTTCACTTCCTGTGCACTCTTTCTCTTTTTTCTTTTTCCTCTAGTTCAGCTACCATCTCAGGATGCCAAGAAATTTAAATCCCTACGAACTGATGCAGTTGTTCTCCCACCAGCTCCAATCTCCAGATCTCATAAAAAAGGACATTCACAGAGTCATATTCTCTATTCTCTCTTGCCTGATCTATCAGGAGAGCATCTGAAACCAAGCTGTGTCCTACCTGCTATCCCAAACCAGAAGAAATATAATCCTGCAGAAGAGTTTGAGAAATCACTCACTAAATCAAATGCTGAAAATTAACCCATTACACTAGCCAAAATTAGTTGAAATATGTCTAAGTGGTTGTTAAAAGATAACTCTACAGTTAAATCTCATTATTTGCACTAATGGTACTCTTGTGAACTGGAGTGTAACAAAAACCAAGATAAGATAGCACATCACAAAAGCTGCACTCTGTGTGTGTGCATATATGCATTTGCATCATAGTTTTCATTTATGATGGAATTGCTAAATCAATACTTAATGTGCAGTACATTTGTGAATGGAACCCTCATAACACGTGATTTTGTTGCAGCAATTTGCTGTTAAGCCTCTCACAGAAAAAAGGAACAAAGAGTAAGGTTTTCCATGTGATTTAAAAGTCGGAACTAAGGAAACAAATTGGCAGGGCTTCTCAGTAATTTGTAAATGCAAAGGTGCTGATTCTGATGCTGTGTGCCATCAAAAAAAATAAGATTAAGAAAATAAACTCAAAAGGCAGTTTTAGCAATTGAGGTATTTTGTCTCTTTCTTTTTCACACATTTTCTAAATTGTAAGTTTGTGGGGTTCTGTGAATTCAACAAGCTAAAAAAATACAACAAAATACGAATCCCTGTGGAACAGACAGGGCTTTAGCATGCACCGTTCAAAACTGTTCATTTCACAGACAGATCTATATCTTATTTAATTCTTCATACTCCTCAGTGACAAAAAAGTGATTGTGTACTGTTATCTTCATTATCAAGGATTGCACAGTCCTGAGTTTTTAGACCTTGTTTCATTTTGATCACTGAACTGAAGGAAATTTAACTAGATTGTTGTTCAGTCAAGAACCTTTACGAGTGGTATAAGCCTTTGATTAAACATTGCACAAGACTGTCCTTTCCTAGAGGTTAACAAAGACGCCAGACTCTGCTTGCTTCACGGTTCTTATCTATCTTGCTGCAATTGATTTAGAGGCTTCTCCACTTCTGATTGTAGAGGGGCTGTCGGCTGGGGGAGGTAGTCCCCTTTTGCCACTCTTCTGTATCACCACTTCTAGTAAGCTGGTCCAAAATTAGCTCTACATCAGCAACTCATTCAAAAAGGACATGGCACTTCTGTTTAGATAAATGTCTTATTAGCTGTACAAACACTTCTTTTGCTGTGTCACAGTAAAAGACAAACCTGACATGAAGACAAAGATAATCATGTTCCAGCAGCTGCAGTTTCCAATTTCCTTGCGCTGACAGCTGTAAATAGGATGGCTGGTGGCTGTCACAGACAGTCCCAGAAAGAAAAAAGCAGAGCACAGCAGCTGCTCTGACACAACACGGGGAAGAGGGGATTTTTGCATGCAAATAAAAGAATACTTTATTTTTAAACATCTCACCTAAATGTCAGAGTAATTGTCAAATTCAACAAATGATGTAAACATCTAGCTTCTTGATGAAAAACACGAGACTAAAAAGCTCATGTACCTGGACCTCACGGATGACTTACTCCCTGAGGATAGCTGGAAAAACACTGCATGACAGATGCATGCTCTGGTGGAATCAATTCTAGCATGCTCTGTCTTTGTACCTGACCTGTTCTGTCCAGCCTCACTGAAAAGTCCAGAATCTTTCCTGCAGTGTAACAGACTATTATTTGCTCCATGAGGTCATTGCCTGAGCTACTGTCTCTGCTCTACAGAGCCCCTGAGCTTCTGTGCTTGCAACTCCACCTATTGCAAGTCCCAAAATCTCTATCCTGATTTATGCCACTTTGTACCTCTCCATGAGGCCTCGCACAATAAACCAGTGGTTCATAAGTCGTTTCCCAGTAACATTAAAGCTTCAGTGCAGACTTTGCCACTGTCACTTGGTATAAAGCAAATGGTTTTGGTGCAGACTGCACAGAAAGGAAGGGAAATCTAAATCCTACAGCTCTGGCCATCACCAGAATGAGGTTTTGTCTCCACAGAATGAAAGCCTAAAGTAACCATTCTGGCAGAGATTAATTATCTTTAGTTCAACAAACTGCTTGGGAATGGGTACAGCCTGTGGAAGAAAGGGAAGACCAAATGGCACAACAAGGAAATCCTAGTGAGGTCAAACATTTGTAACTGCATTGTCACATTAGCCCTTTTCAGTGGGTTTGGAAACCATGCCTTTAGCTATCTACTGGGATGCCTCAAAAGAGGCTGGTCACATGACGCAACTCCAGTTTTTCCTGAATAGAAGGGGATCCTCACTGCTACTGCTGGATTTGAGAGAGGAGGTGAATCTCATTTCTTGCATTACCCTGCCACTCCAGGGTCCAGAGTCCTGGGCTGCCTTATGGCAACCATAAAAGCTGTGGTGGCACTCATTTTTCTTGCTAGCTGCTGTTCTATGCTGGAGAGAAAGATAGAAGAGCAGTCTATGTTGGCTTCCCATAGAGGCCTGAACAAATTTTAAATGTTTCCAGTATTACAGCAAGAGAGAAAAGGAGAGAAATTCCCCCATGCCTTAGGCTAGACACTTCCATTCCCAGAAAGGAAACAAAGAGATTTCTGGTTTTCCTGTTCAGCAGTGCTTTGCTAAGGCACCATGAATGGACAAGGCTGAATAATGAACAATTTCTGATCAAAGATAACACTGTCTTTCAAATTAAATTCCTTCAAAAATGCAGAATTTCAGGTGTAGTCACTTGTTACCATATTCATTACCACTCTTGACACAATATATTTGTGTGACAGAAGGCAGGTACTAGGTGAATTTTTCCTATCATTTGTCCCTTTTTTCCTCATCTTCTCTAGGAATGAATGTTTTTTTCTGTGGGTCTGCAACCCAGGAAAGGCTTTTTCAGGAAAGGAATGCAAATCTGATTGCCTATTCGAAGGTGATCATAGAATACAGTTCTTACCTGAACAGAGACAGTCTTAGAAGCTGGTAATCTGAAGTAAGATCCAGGTCACTTTTCTAAAGTGTTTCTTCTGTAGACTGTCAATAAGGAAGTAGTTTGTAATTAACCAAATATAGATCTTTCAAAAATTATTGCTTATAGAAAGCATTAAAAATTATTCTCAGAAACATTTCCACCAGAAACTATTCTTATCTTTAGAGTTTGGTTGCCAAATTCTACAGTAAATGAACACAACAAATTAAGGTGAAGTATTTCACCTTCAGTGGAGAGCAGACTGTTGACGGCAGCATACTGCATGAAAGATAACAAATGAACCAATACCCACTTAAGCTACTCTGACCTCTTGCTCAGACCTTTCCTGGAAGATAATGGCAGGAGAGACAATAAAAGGCTAACACTGTTGATTAGCAATTGCCAAGAAATGTCTGGTCGGTAGGTCATGACAGATTTTTTTCCCCTCTGTCTAGCGATTAAATAATCCTGGCACATTCTTCTCTGACTCTAGTTGAGTGTTTACTCAGAGTGTGAAGTATTCAGGTGTCTGGGGAGTTCAGCTTGACACAGGGAGCTAAGAAAATATATACACAGAAAGGATATATTTTCTGAATAAAACACAATATATCTCCTCACTGGCATATGCTCTACATTCCTTACACAAGTCCTATGAATATAATTTCAAAATCCTTTTAAAAGCAGCCTTTATTCCAGTGGGCTATTTACTTATACATTGACACTGAATGGACTGGTCCACTCTTCCAGTAAACTGTGCTACTCTATTGCTGAGCAGAATATCTGATAAGCAGGCTAATTTTCTTGTATAAATACCTACAGTGGAAGCTATATCCTCTAAAATTCAGTCCTAATAAAGCATTTTAAAAATCCCTACCACTGCCAAAGGTGGAGATCTCTGTCCCCTCACCATTTAATAGACTATATATTCTGGTACTATCACCAAAGGATTGTCTGCACAATCCATATGTTTTTCCACTGCAAAACACCAGAAGCACCACAGTTACCTCTTCGGGACATAAAAGCACATCAACTTTTCAAACAATTCTAAGACGGCTGTAAGAGCTCATGATCATACGGTCATCATGACTTACCACACGTCTTCCTCTACATTGGCATTGTCATAATGATTTAGAAAAAATATGGAAAGTATACATTATTTGCCTTTGTATTTTAAAGGTGTACATTTTTTCTCATTATTTTCATACAGTTTTCTGAGGATTCAGAGAATCATAGGAAATTCCTTAGATTCTGAGATTTTTCTGTGCTGGCACTATTGGTGGAAAAGCTCACCATTTTACCAGAGGCAGTTTAGACCAGTTTGTCCAATGTCCAGCCTCAGAGCCAACTCGGACCAAGGGCACAGAGCAGTACTTGATGTGAAGCAGTTGACACAGAGACAAGAAATTAACTCCATACCTGTCAGAATCCTAAAGTCCAACTGTTCCTCACAGACAGCCAACACAGACAACGGACAACACGGACAAAGGCCTGCCTCATGCAGCTGCTGCCGAGCTTAGTAAGGCTTAGTAAGCCTTTTCTATCAAGATTACATCAGGAAGATTAGTTGGTAAGAGTAGAACTGAGGGGAAGGGCAGGAGAAGCAGATACGCTTCGCACACACAGTGCCACAAACTTCAGCTGTACTTTCAGCTTGCCAGCTGAGCTGAAAGTAGCTTTGTATACACTCTGAAAGATGTGAAGGGAGACCTTCCTGCAGGGCATGAATAGTTGGCTGCACTTAAATAATTTAAGAGAAATGGCACTGTATTTTTCACATAAGAAGTTGAGGGTAAATATAATCTGAGGAAGGAAGAAATATAAGGTCTGACCAGAAATGCTGGTTATGCAATACAGTTGTAAAGACTGCATTTTTTGTTTCTAAAATTCACCTGAAGTGATTCTTGCAATAGACTCTTAGAAGTAAGCAGAGATTTATTAGCAAGAACAGATAAATCAAATTTTTAAATAATTCTGTGAACCCCGAGAGAGGCTCTGCCACGCCTTCTGTTCAATTCCTAGCACCCAAGAGGTGTATTTTTTTCAGATCTAGAGGTCTGGAGTTTCTTAAAGATTCATTCACTCTCCAGCTTTTGATCCAAAGAGACATTCTGTGTAGAGAGTTTATCAGAAAGAAGTTGGATGCTTTTGAATATTGTAATACTTGAAACTCTAAAAATATTTTTTGTGCTATGACATCTCCTGTTACAGCATCTAGCGTTTTTTCCACAGTTCACTACGTTGTGATCTTATAAAGATTTTCCTCCCATTGTTGATTTGAGCAATTTTTCCATAATCTCCTAGAAACTACACACTGAAACCACTTGAAGTTTGTCATTGTCTCTGTAGTCTTTCTCTCTTACATCTAAATTATGAAAAGATTGATTTTCCTGTAAACAAATTTGCCATCTTATTTTTTTCATAGACTCCAAGACATGTCTTGGGAAAGCTGCCTCTGATTTGTCACTGCTTAGGTTTCTTCATGGAACACAAAATCATGCCCTCTAAGAGGGTTCATTATAATCAATACACATGGGAATTTTCATGTAATGACTTCTCAGTGGCATAGGCCAAGAGAAGCAATTTGTGCCCTTGCTGTCCTTCTATTGCTTTCTGTTCTGTTGGGGGTTTTTATGCCCGATAAAGTTACATGAGGATTTTATTGTTTTCACTCCTGCACACATACCTACTATACAGTTAATCAAATGCTGCATTTACAGGCACTTTAAAAGCACAACTCAAGCTTTTCCTGCACTGTTACTGACGCATACTACTTAGTTTCAAATATGCAAAAATCAATGTGTCAGGACTTTCAGCTATATTACTCCTTTACTGGAGTAGTTATTCTTAATTCAGACCCCACCTTCTTAACTGAGGCAATTGTTACACACAACAGAAAAAAATAGTTTTCCAAATTCTTTTTCACAATGAAAATTTCATTTTACTGTGAGATCTATCAACACTAGTTTACAACATTATTTTTGTAAATGTAAGATCAGCACATGTCAAGCAAAGGTAAAAAGCACACTATACAACTGTGGCAGGAATCAGGGTAAGTTCTTTATGCAAATAAACAAAGCAAGTACCAGATTTTGCATGCTTCTGGTGCTTTCTGGAAAGGTGGCAGACAGGAAGATAGTCTGCTTTCACAGAGGTTTTATTTTCCTCTCAGCTTTTATGTGATGACAGCAACTGGTTACTAAAATCCACAGAGATCTTGTAGCCAACTGGAAGATATATTTATGTGTTCTAATGAAATTTAGCACTTAACTTAAAAAAAGGTAATTATTCCACCACTGAAGACTTCCTAGTAGGTTAGTATTAATCCAGTGTCACATATGAAGAAAATAGAGCAGAAAGATTAGAGATTTAATTTCCAAGAGTGGCTTCTTAGAACTGGGGCTAGTAGGAGCTAACTTCATTGCTCAGGTGTTAAACCTTCAAAATGTGGTTTATATATTCCCTCCTTACAGGAACTTGCTTTGAGTATTCTGTATTTATGACAATCAGATGGAGGAATGCAGGAAGCAATTTAAGAGCTGAAATGCAAAGATGATAAATGGCTCTTCTCAGGGCACAGTGCAGAGAGTCAGAGTCTGACAGCAGATCCTAGCCACTGGCCTATGCTTATTCTTCACCAAAAGCCACCTTGGCCAGTTCAGCTGCAAGGCTTCTGCTGGGGAACATGTACTAGTCACAGTGCTATCACTGACAGACTGGAAAGCAACATTACCCATTGTTATGGACAGTTCACTCAAGATAGTGGGAATCTTAGCCCAGAACTGCAGCTTCAGAGCAGTTGCAAAGGACTGGAAACAGCCTGTACCTTAAGAAAAATTAAGTGGAACTTCCTCTTGGCAGTTACTTTGTATGATTACTCTCTCAGATAGGAAAGGCACAGAACTGCTGGCTGAGATTAGCTCTTTATCTCCATGTCCTCTCATCTCCTTAAATCTCCTTAGGTGATGGAAAAGACAGAGGTTTTGGAGTCACAGTACCAGTCTGCCCTTCCAAACTAAAGAAAAGAGATTAAACAAACTAATCCACAAAAAGTGCATTCCAGCTGCTCTCCTGACATGTTTTGTGAATTCTAACTGAACCCATCACATAATACTTTTCGTCACAATGGACGGGTTTTTTTCACATTCTTGAGCTGATCCAAATTAAAATGCTGCTGCCTTGTAGTACCACCCATGAAGGAAGACCAGACATGGTACTTGCGGTCAGCACAACCTCTCTTGGGCAGCCCCCTTTAGTAAGCACCTCAGCATATCATTTTCACCCAAAAAAGTTGATGGGTGAAAACCACTTGAGAATGCAGAACTGTATTTACAGGTTAACTATAGCAAAGTGGTGAGGGCATGATGGGGTTGTCATGTTCTCTGCTTGTACCAAATGGAAAACTCTCGCAGTAAATCTAAATTACAAGTTTATTTGTTCTTTAACTTGTCTTTTAGATTAAAAAGGCCAGTGCTAACAGTGCTTACAACTGGCTTCTGTGAGCTGAACCAAAATCATCAGTTCAAACCACGAAGGCCACTGGAAAGCTATAGGATGAGTTCAGTTCTTACTGACACACTCTGCTTTAGGCAACAGGCTGGTCTGAAAAGTTTCTTGTATTCCTGCAAGAACCAAATGAAATGCAAATAAAATCCACATTAGGTAACTCCCGTATTTAACATTCTAAACTCCATAATACAAGTTTACGAACACAAATGTTGAGCTAAACACAAAAACTGGGACAGTTCAAAGTAACAAGTATGAATTGCTTCAAGTGATGACTTAAACTATCCTAATTTAAAACATGAACTTTTATCTCTGCACTAAATATCACTTGTTTATGGTTTTCTTTCAATATGCTCTTACACCAGTAGAAGCTTTACTTATCTCCTGCCCCATCTTCTCAACTCTGTCAAACCATCAATTCATATGCATTTCTGCAACTTTACAATCTGCAAG
The DNA here is from genome assembly GCA_020086605.1 of Lanius collurio. Classification (NCBI taxonomy): domain Eukaryota; kingdom Metazoa; phylum Chordata; class Aves; order Passeriformes; family Laniidae; genus Lanius; species Lanius collurio. The sequence goes on from JACBWW010000008.1 coordinate 19,744,537, forward strand.
AGTGTGATAAATTCTGCATTCCACACAACAGTTTGGGAGGTTTTTTCTGTTGGTTGCTATGCATTATCACATTGTATTATTTAACTATGTAGCAATTACATTGGCAGCCAAGTTGATTTTTTTATTCCAAACATTTTCCAAGAAAAAAATCAAATCCCTCAGCTGACTAAAGCTGAGAGATGTCTGAGATCTGTGTCAAAATGTTCTCTAAATAAAGAGACTTTCAAAGAAATGCCACCATAGGTGTGAACTACTACTTCCTTTCAAGCATATCTACCAACAATTCCACCCTAGAGTTTGTCTGAGAAATTGTCTCTCAAGCTATTTTAAAGTATATTTTCATAACAGAAATCATGTCTCAGCTCAGCTCAAAAGAGAATTTTTACAGAGAAAAACATCCTAGCTGAGGGACAAAGCTCAACAAAAGTTTAATATGCCTACTGCCATAAAAGACAATAAAAAATCTTTCTATAAATATTCCAGCAACAAAAGGAGAGGTAAGGATAATCTCCGTTCTTTACTGGTGTTGTGGTTTGACACAACTAAGCATCAAGCATATAAAATATCAGTTATTTTATAAGGAAAAAAAATAAGAAAATATTGAGGAAAATTAGATAGCTGCGAGGCAAAAACAGGTTCAAACTTAAACAGTTGCAGTACAAGGAGAAAGTTTTATTACTAACAGAATTAAAAGTTAAAAGATATAACAAGAAATTAAAACACACACCCCTGCTCCCTTCTTCTCAGCACTTTACTCTTTCTTTTTAACTAGCACAAAAGATAACACAACATAGGATTCTAGTCAGTGATACAGTTCTTAAAAAGTCTCTCTCTTATGCTTAAGGAAAAAGGGTTTCTTCTTCTTGCTTCACATGGTTTCTCAAGCTGCCCCCAACAACAGACCTGCCAGGAAAGAAACAATCTGCTGTGGTGTAATACATCTCTTCTATGGAAAAATATCAGTTTTTTCACACTGCCACACCTGGGCCATCATATAGGGTTATCAGTCTTTTTAAGGATGGGTCATTTTGTCCTGAACACAAAGGCTTTTTCTGCTACAAATCCCTAAAAGCCTCTCACTGTTTCTATATATCCTGGCATAGGCACTCTCTCTTCACAAACTTCATGGGCCACACATAAGTCTTCCATCCTCCCATGCACTTCAAATGGATTAAAGAGACAAACAGTTTGAGATATTACAGTTTCTTACCACCCCATGCAAGAAGGATTTTTAAGCTCCAAGCAAGGAACGCAGCACCGCCCCTTTTCTCCTCCGCCATTTCAGCTCCGTCTCACATGGCTCACTTTTCTCTGACTCTGAAACCTCTATGGTGAAGAATGTTCTTGTTCAGGCTTTACGGTGAAGAAAGCCTCGCTCCCTTTGTGCTGCTGGCTGCATGGTGGGTTTTTTTTCAGTTCAGCCTGAAGTGTGCTGGCTGCAGAAAGGAGGCTCCCGCCGGCTCTCACCGGCTCCATGTGGAGAACAGGGGCAACCTGCCGGTCCCAAGAAGCCGCTCTGGAAAGATTTTTGCTGTGCAGCAGTCCATGGCTGGGTCCAGCTGTCTGGCAGTCCATGGCTGGGTTTAGCTGCCTGAGCTCTGGGATGGTTCCTCCCCCAACGGCCCAGGGTCCGTGCTGCAGCATCAGCAGGAAGAGGGGAAGGGGGCCGGGGCTTCAGCCCAGCCCGGCCCGGTCCAGCAGGGCCTCGGCCCAGCGGGGCCTGGAGGCTCCGGGGCTGCCCCACCTCCCTCAGGTGGGCTGGAACAAGAGGAACTCCCGCCTTTCCATGTGGTTTAAATGTGTAAATTGTGAGAAGCATTATTGGTCTAAAAATCTGTCTACCAACTCAGATTCAACCCACTACAACTGGATATGGGGAGAAACATTGTGACAAAGGAGAAAACAGGTGAGGTACTTAATGCCTCATTTGTCTCTGTCTTTAATAGCAATACCAGTTTTTCTCTGGATACATAGCCCAGTGAGCTGGAGGACAGGGATGCAGAGAAGAATGAAGCCCCCTTAATCCAAGGAGACATAGTCTATTACCTGCTACTCCACAAATTTATGGGATTAGACGAAATCTACCCAAGGGTACAGAGGGAACTGGCAGAAGAGCTCACCAAGACACTTTCCATCACTTACCAGCAATCCTGGCTAACAAGGCTGGTCCCAGTTAACCAGAGGTTGGCAAATATGGTACACAAATACAAGACAGGCGGGAAGGAGGATCTGGGGAACTACTGGCCTGTCAACCTGACCTTAATGCTGGGAAGGTCATGGAATAGGTCATTTTAAGTGTCATCACACTGCACTTGCAGCACAACCAGGAGATTGGGCCTCACCAGCATGGACTTAGGAAAGGCAGGTTCTGCTTGACCACCCAATCTCCTGAGGAAGAAGCTGTCGATGCTGTCTACCTGACTTCAGTAAAGCCTTTCACACCACTTCCCACAATATTCTCATGGAAATGCTGGTAGCCCATGGCTTGGATAGGTGCACTGTTCACTTGGTAAAACCTGCCAGGATGTCCAGGCCTTGAGAGTGGTAGTGAGTGGAGTTATACCCAGCTGGTGGCCAGTCACGGGTGGGGTTCCCCTGGGCTCAATACTGGGAATACGTCTATTTAATATCTTCATCAGTGATCTAGATGAGAGGATTGAGTCCACCCTCAGTCAGTTCACAAGTGAAACCAAATTGTATGGGAATGTTGATCTGCTGGAGGGCAGGAAGGCTCTGCAGAGGGATCTGGACAGGACAGATCAACAGGCCAAGGCCAATGCTGTGAGGTTCAACAAGGCCAAGTGCCAGGTCCTGCCCTTGGATCACAACAGTCCCAGGCTGGGGAAAGAGTAACTAGAAGGCTTCCCAGTGGAAAAGGATGTGGTGGTGCTAGTTGAGATGAGCTGGAACATGCACCAGGGTGTGCCCAGGTGGCCAAGAAGGCCAATGGCATCCTGGCCTGGATCAACAATGGTGTGGCCAGCAGGACCAGGGCAGGGATTGTCCCCTGTACTGGGCACTGGTGAGGCCACACCTCGAGTGCTGTGTCCAGTTCTGGGCCTCTCACTCCAAGAAAGTGATTAAGGTGCTGGAGCAAGTCCAGCGAAGGATAACAGAGCTGGGGAAGGGTCTGGAGCACAAGTCCTGTGAGGAGTGGCTGAGGGAACTGGGGGTATGCAGCCTGGAGAAAAAGAGACTCAGGGGTAATCTTCTGATTACAACTGCCTGAAAGGAGGTTGTAGCCAGGTGGGGGTCAGCTCCTTCTCTGAAGTAACAAGCAATTGGACAAGAGGAAACAACTTTAAGTTGTACCAGGGGAGGGTTACATTGCAAACTAGGAAAAATTTCTTCATGGAGAGAGTAGTCAAGCATTGGCACAGAGTGCCCAGGGAATCGGAAGGTCACCATCCCTGAGGTTGTTAAAAGACAACTTTGATGTCGCACTTCATGACATGGTTAAGTGGTAGACTTGGTAGTTCTGGGTTAATGGTGGGACTCACTGATCTTAGGGGACTTTTCCAACCTAAACAATTCTGTGATTCTATGACATTTTTGATTTGACAGCCATTTGGATTTCTTCAAGAGTCTGAATTTTGCAGGGTAGTATTCCTTTCTTCTGTTTATGGGTGACTCCTGAAAGTAGCCAGCACTGATATGGATACTGGATATCCTCCAGCTATCTACATGGTAGGATGAAGAGTAGTAACCCCTCAATGCCAACAACACAGAGTAATAATGAAATACTATTGGAAATTATAAGATGTGAACTCAGTGAAATAACGATGTCACAACATCAAGCACCTGCACTTAGCTGCAGTACATCAGGGTAATGGTGTACCACCTCCCTGTAACAACATGCATTTGTTCAAGCATTATATATTTGGACTAAAACTTTCGGTTTGTCATTTTTAAACTGATTACCCAGTCTTCCTGGGCAGATCTCCCAGAGCGTGTAGTTTTGTCCGTACAATGACTAATAAAACACTGAATATGAATAATTGGCAACGTGTGGTATTTGGGTGTGGTTTTGTTTTGTTTTTAATGGCAAACGAGTGTCACAGTGTTGAAGTTCTAGGAAAATACAAATTACTATCTCAGATCACTAGTTAATTTTTGCTGTGTACTCTGAAAAAAAGTCACTTTCTTTATAAAAATGGTATATCACATTCACTTATTTTAGTGGTGTTTTTAATGGATTAGTAAGATACATTATTTTAAAATCAGAACTTGCTTCCTGAAACTTACACTTCCCAACCTCTGCAAAGAGGAAACTGTAGGGCCTAGTTCAACAGAATAGAGCAGCAGAGCAATAAAATAGAACTCGATGTGTTGAGCTCTAAGTCCCATATGTCCATACAGAAGCATACTGGAAAGCTCTTGCAAGGGGGAAGGAAGGAACTGAGGAACAATTGGACATATGATGCCCTGTTTCCAAGGTGAAACTTATAATGTGCTTTGAGTTAAATCAAGAATTTGCAGGTACGTATTCACAGTAATTGTGAGAGCAGCTATTGCATGGATCCTATGTGACTAGCAAATAAATCTAAATAAGATACATGAGAGGTAAGCAGAGGTCTCTGACTTGGTCTGATTATATTTCAAGAATATCTACAGGGTTATGCTTCCTAGATACAAAGAAACAAGCACTAGAATCGAGTTTCTAGTTTTGTATTCAAAAATGGGAACCTTCTTTCCAGGCAGAGCCAGAGGAGCTTATTGTTTCTCTTCCCATTGTCATCCTAATAGTGTCTCTCTGGTGGATTCCTGGCCACTTTCTGCTATGATCATGCACTGGTTTTCACACCATCTGTTCTTACTGGCCAGCACCAACATAGCTGGCTCACACACCATATCAGAAATGTTTTCTATATACACCCAAGCTGTTTAGCATCATACAGCTATACCATAAAATGCCAGGACTATGCAGGAAGATTGCAAGTTTTGACTTTCTGGGAATACTTACCCAGTTTAAATTAAGATCTCACCGGTGAATACTTTTAATAGTCTTAGCAGGAGTTTAAGAAAGGAAGCAATAAATATGTTTATGAAAGAGCTGAATGTCTCAGAGAAGCAGGGGACATGACAGTAATCTGTATTGTGATTTATAAAACAGCAACCATTTAGGGTGTGCTTTATGTGGTTGGCTTATACAGAAAAAAAAAAAAGCAAATTCCATTATGCAAAATATTCTTTCACTTTGCAGTCAGCATAACTGGAAATACAGCTTGTGGCAGAAGCCAGCATTGTCTCAGACTGCATCTGTCCTCTCCCAAGCTGCAGGCAAATCTTTTGCTATTCATTCTTGTTCCATTAGACTCCAATTGCACTAAAGTGCATCTTTTATACATAAGATGTGACTACTTATTTAACTGTTTGTAATTTATTTCTTCATATCAAAGTAGCACCTAGACATTCCAGTGAAGATTTAAACCTCATTGTGCTTCTTACTTTGAAAATGCATTACAAGAAATGGACCCTGTAATCCCCAAATTTGTAACTGAAATAAGCAGGCTACAAAAAGAGGAAAAACAAGGCTATTTTGATCAAGGTGATACAGCAAAGATACCTTAGTTGGTATCTCTTTTCAGCCATGCACATCAGTAGCAGCTTACTGAAATTGAAAACATGATGCCCATTTGCAGTTAATTACTGAAAATGGTGATATTGTAAAGTCATCCATTAATATCAGTCATTCTGGTTATCAGACACATAGAACCCTTGTAGTGCTGATAACCCCTTTTGAACCATCACTATGTTTCACCCTAGGAGGGGACTGCATTTTATCAGCGGATAAAGCATAACTATCACATATGCGTAATTCCTTAGACTTTCTCTAACTATTAACTATTTGTAAATCAATGGTAACAGCCTGTGCTCCTTCAAACATGTCAGCAGTGTATATAAACTAAGAAATACATGTTCTTTTAACAGCTACATAGCTTCATTCTTTTAAAGAATCTTTTGCAGAGTCCTCTTTAGTCTTCCTGTAAAGCATCTTTCACCCTTCACCTCATTCCTGCTACTATTTTTAGAAGACAGAGATGTAAATATATTGTCTAAATTGGAAGATTGCAAGGCCAATTGAAAAGTACAGCTGTTGGAATTCTTGCATATGCTAGTGTAAAATGACTGTAGAAGAACACTCAGAATTCAGAAGGGGCCAGTCAGAATCAAGCAGTTGTGACGTAGCTTCAGATGTTCCAGTCAATTCTAAAACAATGTTTATAGAGTTCGGGGATGTTATTGCATTGCAAAATATACTAGTAGATAAATGCAGCAGGACTTTCAGAATCCTTTATGTCTCATGCCACAAGAGCTTCAAGATACATTTAGTATTAATTCTTTGTGTTTTGTTAGTTATTTAAAACTTTTTTTAGAATTTTACAGTCTTATTTTAGGTTCATTTACACTCCTGAGGTGAAGAGAAAAATTAAATGCATGCTAGATCCATTTGCTGCAATGTTTCTCTTAGAGAAGAACATTACAAGAAGAGGAAATGCTGTAATCAGCACACACAGGCTTTGAATGATTTAATACAGAAAGTGAAAATAGAAACACAAATATCTTTCTTCCCAAATATTTCTTGGCTTCTCTAAAAGAAAGACCAATTTGTGTCTGAACAATATTTCCAAAGTAGTTCAAATGTTTATATTTTTTTTAAATCACCAAAAAATATATTTGTGTTCCCTAGTGCTTTAGAAAAAAAGTTTCTCTGTCACAGCTACAAAGTGTGGCAGCTACTCAGCAACTATTTGAGGTGAATTGTAGACAAAAGTACTTTCATACATGGAAATTCACTCCACCCAACTCAAATTAGAAAAGCAGGCGAAATGCCAGGAGCTACAGGCTATGAGCATGTTTTGAAGGGGGAATTCACCTGCCAAATCATGAGCTTGTTGAGCACTGCACGACTTTCTACACCCACTCTTCCAGAATACACTCTGAAACAGCTTCTGCCTGTGCTGTAGCCTGGAAAGATTAGAAACTGTAACCTACTCCCATGATTCTTCCCTGGACTTTTCCCACCAATGTTATTTGAGTGTATTCTGTGTCTTGCATAATAATTTTTTTATGTATACAGAGACTCCAATCACACAGCTACACTACCCACAGCCTTTCTTAATGTAAGATTGAAAAGTTTCAGAAACCTCTATGACAGCTTTCTAAACTACACTGACTTCAGTCCATTCAAAACTGATTTAAGGATTGATTGAGATGAATCACCTGATGAATAAAATGGGAAGGCAGACTTCTTGCTACCAATAATTATTTAACCACAAAGTTTAGATCTATGTTTCTATTTAATTTCTTATCTGTATTTCCTGGGCTTGGAACTGAATTGTTTCAGTGGAAATGTAGTAGTCTGTCTGCTGAGAATATTACCCAGGTAAAACTTGAGAGTGAGCCACAAAACATACAAGTGGAAAGAGCCAGCTCCTCTTCTTCCTGACAATACGTTACACAAGTGGAGTAAAGCACCATCCTCATCACCCTTAAAAGTATAACTTCATCTTAGCTTTACTGGTTTCCCAACACTGCTAAGTGCATGAAGAGTGTGTATGCCTTCTAGTCTTGTAGGGGTATTGATCACTATATTTAGAATATAAACCCTGTATATTGAACAGAGGCTGAAGAAGCCTCTGGCATAAAGGACTACCAAAATCACTGTGTTTGTCTTTATAACTCAAAGCTTCTACAAGTCTCCATAGCATGCAAATGTAGCACTCTTCCAAACCAGGAGAAAAACTACAAATAATATTGCAGTGGGGTTTTTCATTTTTTAAACAATTCTTATCTTGGAACTGAGCACTATTTTGCTCTTCCTGTAATCTGGAGCAACTGTTTGTTTTCTCAGTTGTAGCTGTCAGCCTCAGTTAGCATGAATACAGAGCTGTACAAAGCAGAGGAGAAGGCCTGGAGTACTTCTTCAGAGCAGATTCATTCTACAGACTACACTTCTGCTTTCATGCCACAGTCAAAGCAACACAAGGCAAGATGAACAGTGGCCTCTAAGAGATCTCTATGATCATCAAGAAGTGCAACCATGAAAGAAAATCCTTTTGAAACATATTATTCCAGTGGTATCTTGTTCCATTATAGCTAAAAAAAAAAAATAAAAAAAAAAAAAAAAAGAAGAAATCAGCATTCTTTGGAAATGTGCTGAATGTGAGGAAAATGGAACATTCTTCCCCATCTGCTGGAAATACTCTAAAGTAAACAAGGGTGCTAAGTACTGGGCAGAAATACTGGAAGTAATTTTTAAAAATAACAGAAGGGCAGACGCCAATGGAGGCCCCTGGTCATCCGCCTAGGCTTAGCACGCTTTGGGAAACTAAATCTACAGATAGCTGCCAGATGGCTCATCATGGTTAGTGGAGAATACAAACGGCTTTGCTTGATGATCAGACTTAGCAAAATAAATGTCCCAAAAAATGAAAATTTTACAGATTCTGAAAAGTCTGGAGTCAGTAAATTTATATAATCTAGATCACAAATTCAAACCCTTCATTTAAATTCAAGGCCTTGCTTAGATGTTGACTGTTGTCTAAGAAAAACAGGCTGCCAGGAAAAGCATTAACAAACTCGTACCTGAGGGGAATGGTGCAGGGTTTGACTCTACTACTAGTATACCACAATCAGCATAAGACTAAGATGATAAAATTATCCAAACTCCTCCTGGTGTAATTAGATGGGCTAAGAAGCATTTCCCATACCTACATTAGATAACACAACACTTACTATACCTAATATAGTCACCTAATATACCTTAGAAAAGTCAGAAAATACTATCATTAGTAAGAATCCAAAGAAGTGAGCTAGGTAATATAACACATTCATTATAATTAGAGAAATACGTTGGGTTTCACAGAAGAGTGAGTTGTATTCCCACTGTATCAATGTAACCAAAATACAACAGAAATCCCAGAGGTCCTGGCGTAAGAAATAGAGAAGATTAAAGGTTGAAATTTGGTGGGGTTTTAAACCAATCTATTGCTTAAAGCAATTTATTTGAAGCATTACTTATGTAAAGTAAACAATAGAAGATAAATTTCCTTTTTCTTTTTAGCAGTAGCTAAAATTTATACAGTACCCCAAATATCATTGACAGAGGCACAATGTCCTCTGTATCTCTTCAATAATCTTGTTACTTGTGTTTTCCTCCTTTTTACCTTGACACTTTGTGGCCCTTCTCACATAACTTACTTCATTGTTGTTATCAGCAACTCTTTTTTTAGCACTAGGGTTTGACTCAAATAGGAAGTGGACCCACTGTGCTTCCTTTCCTTTCTAGCCGTCTGTTGGTCAGTCAAGCAGTTAGCATCCTGTCCTTCACCATTACACTATGGTTTCATTTAATAAAGAAATTGACACTAGCATTGTCTTGCATGATTCAAAAATAAAGATATGTTTCAAAAATCAACTGTAATTGAAAAGATACACATTGTAAAAAATGTACATTAAAGGCTGAAAATGTAGATGACCTCTATCACTGTGACATTTCTTTACAGTTTGGTTAGATTGCATTTACTCACCTGGATAGTCCATTTTTGGAAAACCAAGGATGAAAACTGACCTTCTAGAAGACAATGGAAAAGATTTAACTTCACTGAGTACAGAATTTCTCTTTACTTCTTCTTCTTCTTTTATACATTAAACTTTTCCAAGGAAACATTGTTTTTCAGTCTCCATTTGTACATAAGCAATGCCACAAAACATTATTCGGGCATTACATTTTTTGTTCACAAAACAGATTAAAGTCCCTTGCAGAAAATCAATTCTGTCTGCCAGAGGTGACATCTTTTTGTCTGCATTTTGGACTCATCTACAAAAAAAAAAAAATTCTACAAACAGGCACAAATAGATCAAACTCATTTAACACAGATACACTGCATTAACAGTAGCAAGTCTTATATAGCTTAAGAAGGTTCCTGCTCAAAATTCTTTTACCTGATATAGGCTTTATGTATCCTAGAAAACCTTTTATCCTCAGTTAATTTTAACAACATACAAAAAGGAAAAAACAGTACCATTGTATCTTGAAATAACTCTACTTTCATACCAATATTTTATAAAGTTCAATAGGTACTTTCATAATGATCTTATTTTTCTGTAAGTAACTCAAAATGTCTTGACTGTTTTAACTAAAACTTGGTATTCTCTTCTCATTAATTTCTGAGTACCAGCTTGTCCTAAGAGCACAGTGACAGATTTATTTCCATTCTTTTGTAAGTCTGAATTTCATCCTCCCTAAAGTTTTTTAGATATTAACATCACTCTAAGTATGGGCTATAACCTCTAAAATCTTTTAACTTGTGCATTAAGTCAAATTTGAAGTTAGAGATTAATTAGGATAATTCTTATGAAAATTCATTCTCTTAAGTATTTTCTTGAAAATCTTTTCTCATTCATGGTACTGATATCTTAGGTTCCACATAAACAAGAGGGATTCAGCAGAGGTCAGCTGAATCTTGCAGAATTCAACAAGGGAGTCCAGTCCAGCTGTTACTGAACTCAACACCAAACACCTATTTATTTAAATAAAATCAGGATTAATACAAAACCATACTTGTGTTTAACTTTCTAAAAATGGCTGAAGATTTAATTCCTCGGAGAACATCCTTACCCTACAGGATCAGTAATAAAACACTCATTAACTTTGCTAGTCTCGATTTTCATCAGTAAGTTTCACTTCACAGTTCAGGAACCAAATCTGCTAGCCCTTAATACGATGAAAATCTAGCTGTGATTCTTCAGCATAATCACACCACCAAGATAACATCACATTACAACAAATGAGAATACTGAAAACATACTGGTCATGTTGATCCTGACCATTTTGAGGTGGGAAATTCTAAACCATGACCTGAAAAGTTTCTACTTAGATCTTTTTTTCAGTAAATACTGGAATATTATGTTAGTTTACATTCCTTTTCTCAAAAAAGTATAATTTAATAATAAACAGACAAAAAGTTTTTTCTTGAGCTGGCTGGAAAAACACCTTCTTACAGCAGTGCATATGCTTACAAATGATATTTAAAAAAGTATGTCAGTTACCACTTTAGAGCTATCAAGTTTACAGTGTGTGAGCCAATAAATGTAATCCTGATTTGGATCCAGCTTTGAATAATTAACTTCTTCCTGCCTGCAAAAAAATCCCCCTACAGAATCAGCTGGATATAATTTAAGACTTCACATTTTTTAACAATTGTTACATTCACTCCAAACACAGCTGAATTCAATCATCTGTAAAAGGGACTTCTTACACAGAGAAATGAGACCGAACTTTCTGTCTTCAACTCAGACTTTCTTTCTTAAGGCTGAGGACAAAGAATTGCTGCTTACAGAGAAAAGAATTGTGTGAACATAGATAATAGTTTCCTCTCATCCCTCAGATACAAGGGTCAGCAATTTGTCAAGGATTATATGTCAGACTGTGTTTTTCTTTTCTAACTCGGTGGCTGGACTTGCTGGAAGGAACTCAGCAGGAGCCAGGAATTGCTGCTTCCCAGGGGACAAGATCCCACCACCATACCATCAATAGCTCATCTGTATGCGAGGTACTAGTTTCACATAATCACAGAATCATACCTCTAAGATCATCAAGTCCAATCTTTGACCAATAACCACTAAGTGTCACAAGAACTACATGCCATTTCCAGTCATTTCTTGAACACCTCCACCGATGGGGACTCCACCATCTCCCTAAGCAGTCATTCCCATATTTAACAACCCTTTCTCTCCATGAAAAACTACCAAGCCAAGGTTGGTTCAGATTGTACATCAGGACCTTGAACAGCTTCTTGTCCTGTCACTGGCTGCTTGGGAAAAGAGGCTGACCCTCACCTGGCCATGATCTCCTTTCAGGAAGTTGTAGAGAGTGATAAAGCCACTCCTGAGCCTCTCCTTCTCTAGGCCAAACATCCCCAACTCCCTCCACTGCTCCTCATAGAACTTGTGCTCCAGACCCTTCCCCAACTCCATTGCCCTTCTCTGGACTCCCTCCAGCACCTCAATGTCTTTCTTGCAGTGAGGGACACAGCACTCAAGGTGTGGTCTCACCAGTGCTGAGTACAGCCACCATAAATTCCTAACTCAGGCACTGAGAATAGCACCTCGTTATTCACAGCTTCCTTTTCTTCCCTGTCTGTACCTGCTGCAAGTACTTCTGTCAGTATCAAGGGTTCCCCCCGATCACAGGCTGTGATACCAATCTACCTAACAAAATTTGCCTCTGGATGGTGAGACATGCCCTGGACAACACTAAATAAGTCCAGATGCAAAAGTCAGGGAAAAGAAATATAGTGGAACAAGAAGACTTAAGGGAGACAAGGAACGAAAAGGACAGCCCAACACTTGAAACACTGCAGGAGATCATACAGACAGCAACTACCAGGTCATCCCTGAGAACACCGAGTGCTCTACAAAACCCTGAGCTGCCAACAATTTGCAAAGCACCTTTAGACCATAGCTTACACAACATTTGAAAAGGTTTCCCGGAACTAGGAGGGGTGACACAAAGGCACTATAGGGCAGGTTATTTCAAAATGAGATATGGAATACAGCTTTACACTAAACATGGAATCACTCCAAAGGAGATGGCTGGTTATTGTGAATGTACTACTGTATTTCCAGGCATTAATGGTCATCTAAGTCTGTATAAAGTAGGTATATTATCAGTAGTATAAAGTAGGTATATTATCAGTGATGCACAATTAACCTTGTAATAAGGTATGCATAAATTTAACATTAAAAAAATTAAGAAGATATGTTGAATACCTTCCAGTAATCTTGTAAATAGTAAAAGCATTGGACAGCATGTGGGCTAATAGCCTGATCTTTTGTGATAAGTTATTGATTACCATAGAATTGTGAAATAATTTAGTAAATAATTTAGAAAGCAAGCTCTGCAGGCACTGTGGTTGTACCCTTCTCCCAAAGCTTGTACTATCCACTACCAGATTATTGGGAAACAGTGCACTCAACACATCCAAAGATGGGATGACTCAACTCCACACTAATGTTTTGCAAAAATTAAAGAACCTACTTGTATTCTCTGTACATACATGTTACATGCTGACATGCATGTAATTTACAGTACGAAGCTGACAATAAGAAGCTACCATGAGAATGTCAACATTATCTCAGAAATTTTCATCATATCCAAGGCATTAAAAGTAATTTTTAATGACTCCTTTTGAATCAAGCTTACCAGGAAATAATAAGTGATATGTGAATTTATAAGCATTTCTGAAATACATTCATTCACATTGTTAAGTTCTGCATACAAATTATCAGGATAGTAAAAATTTTAATTCCTCTTCTGATTGGTGAATGAAATATTCTTTCAGTTGATTGTCACAGTTAGTCATATAATAAAATTCAAGTAATATGTAATGAACTGTAACTTTGGAGCAAATACTAGCAAGTAGTTAAAGGGTCTGTTCAGAAAAGGCACTGAAATATGAACAGTTTGTATCTGTCAGGATATACTGATGGCGATATAACTTTAACTTGATCTTGAGTATGTGGATCTCTCCAAGAGGATTCTCCCATTGCTTAATTAACTATAGACAAAATATATTTAAGTCAGCCTTTACAGAATGAATGACAAGTGGCTCCAATTACAGATGAAAGGAAACACAAAAGAAAAGAGACAGGAAAGTGAAAAACAAATGAGTAGTTAATGATAAAGTAAAGAATGAGGGAGGATTAGTCCATGTTTACACAAAGACTTTGGTGTGTATGTTAAATTTCTTGCAACTAACATTTCTCTGCCATTTGCTTTTCTCTTTTAAGATCTCTGATTCTGAAGAAGGTCTACATTCTTTCCACACTTTTATACACCAGCAAGACAATGTGCTCCTACTCCAGTCAGGGAAACGAGTGAGAGAACAAAACAAAAAAGAAATCACAGAACATACCAAGCTTTGTTCTTGGAAGTTGAAGTTTGATTACAAGTATTCATATCAAAATTTCATGTAACAATGACAATTTTCACAATGGGGCCTTGGTTCTAAAAAGAATGCTTCACAGATCAGTGAAGGAGATGCTCTCAGGCCAGGCTTCATATGTCTTTGGCTTAACTCTTAAAGCAAGCTTTCAGTGGTATTGGCACTATGGAGGAGTTTCAATACTGACAAACTGGGCTTGATTATGCACAAACACCATAATTTTTGCTTGCTAAATTCTGACTGCAAAGCATTTGTTATGCCATGTTGGTGAGACAAGAGGAAAAGGAACTCTGTCATTTCAGATTTTTGGCAGAATTTGATTTTTTATATAGCTGAGTAAGAGTATAAATTGAGCACAAAAATACTTTTAGCCAATTAACCTTCTCCTAAGATAACTCTTAAAAGCAATTATTTTGACAGACTGATGCTGCACAAGTTGTCAATACAACAGGTAATGCTAAAGTAAGTAGAAAAAAACAGGACAATACATGAATATAAGTTTGGCAATGGCAAAAAAAGAAAAAGGAGATAAAAGAAAGGAAGAACTCTCAACAAATGGTAAAGAATGGTAAATAAATGGTAGGGTAGCAGAAGAAAAAGAAAAAATAGGTCAATGAGACCAGAAATGTAAAGTGCAAAATAGATCTTCAGAGGCAGTGAAACATACAAGGCAAACATCTTTACCTGTATCTTTGTACCATATATGAAGTTGACACATTAATTGGCTAATACAAATCATTGCTGTTTCTTTCATTTTTTTAGTGAACACCTAAGTTTCCTAGGTACCCCTTCACTTCAGATATAAATTATTTAGTCTTGTAGCTGATGGAAGCTCTACTATATATATATATATATTACATCTCAGCGATTAGAGGTTATTATCAAAAGCCAATATTCTCCTTCATTCTCTTTTGTTCTTTTGTTTACTTTATGATCTATACAATTTCATGTAAAAATTCCTGCATTCCTTCCTGCTTCTCTTAGTTACACCTTTACACACAAATATACTTGGCATGTTGAACTTTGTCACTGCTTTTTCAATTCTTCATTCCTTCATCATACAAAGTTGTTATTCTTTGTCACAGAAGCATTCATTTTTATGATAGTATCAGTAAAGGACTCAGAACTGAATATATTTTACCATGTATATCCTCATTTGCTCTCAATACCATCAGCCAATTTAACTATAAGGCAGCAGTCAGTGAGGGGTTATTTAATACTTAGTTTCAGTGATGAGAATGTACTTCCCTGTGAATTCCATAGTCTTTACTTGCAGCAACAGGCTTCAGCCTTTTGTGTTTTCTAACAGTTCAAGCAGAAAACTTGAAGCACAATGCTGTCAAGACCTCTTTTTTAAAATGTGTCACTTTAAGACAATTACCTATCTATCACAACTGATAGCTCTCTTCCTGGCAATCAGGTGGTATCTCATTGTATTGATTTCACTGGTATAGTGTAGAACTCTAGGTATAGCGTGGAAAAATACAAAAAGGATTTGTCAGTAGTTTGCCTGTAGCATATTTCCCTTCTGGAAGCTCCATATACACTGTTTCTTCAATATGTCTCTACCATCCTTTATGTGAGAAGTCACAAGCTATAGTATCAGAAAGCCAACATATCTAACAACAGCTTAACTCATACACACACTTTGTGTTCAGAGTCATTCCACTACCTAAGACCAGCCCTCACACAGACAAGTTTTAGCCTTAGTCTGGAGAGGCTAAGGCTAAATGGAGCAGCTACAATGTGTTGTACAGTCAGGCACCCCTGTGCTGTCCCTGCTACGCTCTGAAGTTGAGGACCAAGAATACAAGCTCCATTTGTGATTCCGCACCTTGTACACCAGTCATCATACAACCTGAAAAGGCACATCCACAGCACTGTTCTGCACCGACTACAAACTTGTTGCAGCCTGCCCAAAATTCAAGGGAAGGCCTGGATAAACATGGTGAGTGCTAATTTGCCTGACTAGAACTGTTCCCTCGCTCACTGGAAAGGACAAAAGTGCCATCCGTGTGTTTTTTAAGGGGTTAACATGAGAAAGGAATACACAATTACATTGATATATGACAGACTGGCTTCCTGTAATAGAGCAGACTGAACCACAGCCTTGGTTTCAGAATACCTTTTTCTATTGCTAGCATTCCTTTTGTCAGCCCAAATAATTAGCCTCAGCTCAGTTCTTCACACATGACTTTATTTTGCACAAATAGTTCATTACTCTGGCAAAGAGTACTGACTTACATTTTCTGCCATATTTTTTATTGGCTATACTGCTCATGAAAGTCTTTGTGGCCAAATAGGAAACATAATTCCAGTCAAGCTGAGATGTCATCTTCTTCTTTTTCATAGTCTTCTGCTACTCCTAGTTGAGTCTAGTTTACTGTCCAAGAGTTCTGCCTTAAGGACACATTCACATTCTAGTCTGGATGTGCAGAATTACTCCCAAGGCATTTTAGCTTTAGCAGCTGTCAAAAGCATACTAAACTAATGGGCAGCTCTCCCATGTGGTGTAATAGACTGCAGCATAACACCTTCACCTCACCTTAGTTCGAAACTAGCATTTCTCCACAGTGAACTGTATTGCTCATTCTGACTTGATCATTTTCCATGTTTGATCAACTTAATCCTTTACAGTATTTTTATCTCCACTGAAATTTCATATTTTTTTTCTTTTTTCTGGTCTCACTTTTGGTCTTGTTCCTCCAGTGATGACTAGACTGCTTTTGTTCTGATTATCATTCCCACTACCTTTTCATAAAAAACACTCCCTATAAACATGTTCCATCAGTCAAAGCTTCCAGCCCAGGTCTAAAATGCCATTAGCTCTGCAATTTCCACCACAGAAAAACAAGCAGATTGCTAGTTTCCAAACTGCTCCATTAGATGTGCCACTAATTTAAAGTGGGCTATAATCAACCTCCCTCCTATTCTATATGCACTGCTGCAGCTTCATGGTGTTACCCTTCCCATTCTTGAGAATCAGAACAACAGAACTAGGTCAAGCCCTCTTCAGCAACCCAAAGCTTTCCTATCAAGTATATCATATGTGGAGGAGTCAGCTATCGCCATTCCTAACTCCTTCCAATGATCACAAGATTCTCCTGAAGTTCTGAAATCCCAATGAAACTTTACAGACCGTGGCTGAATTTCAC
This sequence comes from Lanius collurio, assembly GCA_020086605.1. NCBI lineage: Eukaryota > Metazoa > Chordata > Aves > Passeriformes > Laniidae > Lanius > Lanius collurio. Next base: position 19,761,644 of record JACBWW010000008.1, read on the forward strand.
AAAATCTCATCCAGAGTCTCAGATTTTATGTCCTTTCACAGGGCATAGCAGTGCTAAAGAATGAGGTCAGTCCTGTTGCCATATGTATCATTCTTGTACAGAGATGCCATCAAGCATCCAGTTGTACGTACAAGGTACAAGGTTGCCATAAGGGCTGCTTGTGGCTCAGTGAACTTTACTCGTTTGTCACACAAATTGCTAACACCTACTTGTTCTCAAAACAAAGCAATATGCTCCCATCTCCCTCAAGAGGAAGCAATCAATTACCAAGCCCATTTTTTTTGTGCTACTGAGCTACTCATGTTTGGTAAGTCACAAGTCTGTGAAGTGCCCCAACTGTCACTAAATCATTTCCAACAACTCCATTAGCCATTTTTTCCCCTG
>JACBWW010000008.1:19762426-19868642 GCA_020086605.1 Lanius collurio
GAGGGAGGGGCGCGCGGGGGCTGGGGCGGGGCGGGAGCGTGACCGGGCGCGGGGCCGCGCGTGCGGGACGGCGGCGCGATGGCGCGCGGCGGCGGTGCCGCTATTTAGGGACAGCGGCCGCGAGGCGCAGGCGGCGCCGGCGCTGGGTAAGGGCTGGGAGAGCGCGGCCGCGCGCGGGGTTCCCCTTCCCCTGCACCTTTCACAGCGTCCTCTCCGTGAGGGGCGTCCGTCCGGCGGGGGCCGTGCTGGGCCGTCTTTTCCCTCTGGGCCACGCGCCGTTGGGCGGGGGCACCGCGGCGTTCGTCCAGGGCTGACCAAGAGGTGGGCCGGGCCGGGCCGGTCTAGGGCGGGCGGGTGGACGGCAGCCTTGCGCCGCTCGGTCCCGGGGCCGATTGCCAGCCGTGCCCCGCGGCGGTGTCTCGTCTCGTCCAGCCTCCCCTCGCAGGCGCCGGCCGAGCTTGCTCTGCGGCGACGCTCACAACGCAACATGGCCTCTCCCGGGGCCGCTCGCTGCCGGGCCGGGGGTGCCGGGCCCCTCGCGGGGCCCCTCCGCGGTGCCCCATACGCAGCCGTGTCCTCGGCGTGGTGCGGAGGGTCAGGCTGAAGGTTATCTGCGCGCTTTCCCGGAGCGGTGGTGGTTAGAGCCGGCCGTCTGAGTTGGCAAAGGTGTCGCGACCCTCGCGGGACTCGCGTCTTTCGGGCTTTTTCGGCTGTCAGATAAGCGTGTCTGTGCCACCGGCAGGCATTTCCTTGATGAAGAGATTTGCGTTTTGTTGCCGTCACCTCAAGTGGTCTGTTCTTACTGCCTGTAGATTAGAAGGTAGAAAACTGCTACTATGAAAGATACGCATACTTCGTCCTATTGCTGGTCCAAGTTCTGGAGGGAAATCCCTGAAGAATTAGGGAGGAGCGGGTACAGTGGCCGTCTGTTAACTTCCAGTGTGCTCCTGAGCTCCAGTCATCCCTGTAGAGGGGCTCTGATGCTTTCCCTGAGAAAAATCTGCATCATTATTTTGATCTCTCAGATGATGAAACTGAGGCACAAAGGAAAGTCGTCTGCCAAGTGTGTTGGCAGGATTGAGGGGAGTAATTCCCAGTCTCCGTTTTCTTCCGTGTCTTAGGCTGACTCGGGTTTTGCCCGCTGGTGGCTGCTTGTTACTACTGAGGCATTCTGAAGGAGAAACCTCGTAGTAGAACTGTGTGGGGTTATAGTTCTGTCGTTAGTGGTCTGTCCTGTCAAAGAGGGGTGGAGGGGGCAAGGGAGTCCACAACCTGATGGTTGCTATTGGGAGCTAACGTCTTTTTCTTTCACTCTCTTTTCCCTAAAAATATAACATTTATACTTCCTATATGCTGTTATTTTCAGATGAATAATTGTGTAAAATATACTGTTGAAAGCATATAACTTCTGAACTTAACAGATTTTTTTATCTGTATGTTGGTATAGCACAATAGGAATGTAAGTGGGGATGTTGAAAATTTGATGTTACTTCCTGGAAGTTGAACATTCAGAGTAGTTATTTGGATCTTGTTTATATGTCTAGAAATGCCATGCTTCAGGTAAAGTCAATAGGTAAATATTTTTGGCTGAGGGGAAAGATACATGCACATTTATAAGCGAGTACACAAAATGGAGATACACTGTTTCCCATGCTGCTTTTCTGGAGGATTACCACTAGCACAATTATATGAAATTAAATGAACTTTTTGGCCATTTTTTTTCATCTGTTATTCTTGTATTAGAAACAGATGTCTAGATTAGAGAAGCAGCACTGCTTGTGATCAGTCTGGAAGGTTTGACTGCAAAATGAGAACATGAAGTGCTAAGACATTCAATTGTATAAACTAATTTGATTTTTGGACTTAAACTACTTGCTAGCTTGTGAGAAAATTCTGAAGTATTTCAGAGAAAGTGAGTTATGGCTTTAAGAAGGTACGAGAAAACTCAGTTATTGCAAACAAATATTTGGTGCCTCTAATTATGTATTTCAGTAATTTTAAACTGTGTACTTGTTTTGGTTTTCTTTTTTTCTCTATATTTTTTATTCTGAGGGCTCTACTAAAACTCTAGGGATAAGTCTCATTCTAGAAGCAGAGGAATAAATAATGTAGAGAAATTACTTGTTTAGATGGTGAAAGAGATAGAGATGTCATTTGTGTGTAGAAATTTTAAATAAGAAAATTATTTTCAGAATATTCTGTTCTTATAATGTTGAGTAAAGTTTTCATGTGCTTCTCTTAGAGCTGTCTGGTGTTTTTTGAGTCTGATAAATATATCCAAGAAGGAAGTAAGCTTGGAGGAAGGAAGGAAGGTTGCAGATGAAATACACTTAATTAGAAAGCAGTTACTGTTTGAGTAATCAAAATTCCTTGAGGATAGTCTCAGCTTTTAGATGGCTTTAAACATAGTCTGGCTTGTTATAAAACCTCAGGCAGCAGCTGCTTTGTGAAGCATACCTGGTTCTGTCTGCCTGAGCTATGTGGATTTCTAGTGAGAGATTACCACTTGAAGCTGTAAACATAGCTCTTAATTTTTTTGAGGAATCTCTGGAAATCCATTTTCCAGCAACCTGTGGTCTCTTGTGATTACTGGGATGATGAGCTTTAATAGACTGAACACCTTCCTGTGGTGGTTGTGGTGTTATCTGTGCTTCCTGTGCAAGCTGGCTGGCTTTGCTGGCAAGTACGTGTTATTTTAGACATACTTTCTTAAACTGACATTGTGATTTGTAGGTCACTTGGACAATTGAGAGATAATTCATTATATGGCGTATGCCTGTATTCATTGTGGGGTAGATATCATGATTTATGAAATAAGATTATTTTTTAAGATTTCTCTCTTGCTCAGAATATGTAGTGATACCTGTTTTGCATGAAAGCCTGATACTTTGTCACAAACTGTTAGTCACAGGTTGATCTTAAAACTCAACACTGTTGCTGCTTTGTGCATATAATGTTTGATTTTAGGGTTGTTGTTAGCTTTTCATAGGACACTGCATGAAGCATCAGTTTACGAGTTAGGTATAAAGGCTTAGTGCTTTCCTTTCAAAATGGCTGCAGGATATGAAGAATAATGGATTTGGAGATTAAATGGGGTGATCTTATGGCACGAGTTTTGTAAGTCTGTCTTTATGGAAATAATCAGGTATTTTAAGTTTTTTTTCCTCTTTGAGGTAATTTATTTTCTGTGAATTCAAGACCGTCACCAGCAGCATTCTAAATTGACCATGCTGGTTTTATTCAGTAGCATTTTGATGTAGTTTGATCTTTTGCCTCTAAATTATGAGAATAACCTGACAAACTTCTAAAGTCAGCTTCTTTCTGTGTCTCTTGCCTCTTCACTTAGTGATCCACAACAACTGCATAATATTGATAAAAGTGTTGGTTTGGCTCTTTTGTTTTGTTTTTAATAAAAAGCATCTGAAATGACCAGCTGCTGTGTTAATTCAGTATCAGTTTCAGCTTTTACCTTCGATACTTAATACACTGTACCAGTCTGTAAAACATAAAACTTGGGTTGAGCTGTGCATAGTGACTGAAAGAAATTGAGTTTTCTATTGTCTAGACTAACAGCTTAGTCTGGCTTAAAATTATTAATGGTGAACAATTAGTGTTTAGCATTTCTTTTGAATGATGGCACTATCTTTTAAAGTTTGGCTTATCTTATATGCAGGGTTTTTGCACTGTCTTCACCTGAGCATTTTTACACGCTCAGATAAGAAAATGCTAGTTTGCATAGAAGTATCTTCCTATTCTAATATGAAGTGTGGCTCCTTTTGTTAGTTTTAAGTCCCACATTTTGGTTTTTTTCATTTCTTTTATGGCTTTCATGTCGGCAAGATGGATGGAAGTGTCTAGTGTAACTCTGGATCTTTCCCCTAGAACTAAATTTCAATTAAGAATCAGTCTTGTAAAAGCCAGAGACACTAATGTTTTTAAAAATAGCACACATTAGAAGGAATTGTAATAGCCCCTTTGTGGGTTTGGAGGTGTGTAGCTTCAATTTGCTTCAAACTGCATTGATCAGCAGGGGATGGGGGCAAGTAAAATACATCAGAACAGCCTAAAGCAGATATATGCTGAATTGTGGCATGGTTTTGACACTGTAGTTTCAACTGCTTGGTTCCCATACTGTACATGGGTGGACTTTCCACTTAACTCTCCTTTGCAGGTGATGGAGCATGAAGCTCCATTCTCTTGCCTTTCAGGAGCCCACTGCACTGGAATTGAGTGTTACGATTGTGGAGGGCTTCACTGCTGCCTCAAACTAGTTGCTAAACTTTCCAAAATAGTAGAGATTTGGACTTCAGCCTCTTATGTGTGAATGAATCTGCTCCAAACAACTGAAATGTTGTTTTTCAAGTCTGGAAGACAGTTGAATATAGAAATGGCATGTATTTGAAAATACAGTAATTTAATTTTAATTTCCAGTGGAAAAATAAATCGTATTTTAGGACAAAGTACATAATAATTATGTATTATTACTTTTATTGGTTATTGCTTTTTATTTGTTCATTCTTTCAGTTGCTTTGCAGTGTTTTTTTTACTGACCTGAACCATACTTAATAACTGCTGCTGTGAAAATGAGTGAATAGTTTTGTGGAAATACTGTTTGACTTTAATTAATGACCAAGAAGAACGCCAGTAACTCTGTAATGATGTAGTAGTTAGCTTAGGTGACACTCCCATTATTCCTAGGTGGCATGAATCATGATAGCGAATGGGAGAGAAATTGAACAACATTTTAAAAACTTTCCTTTTTACCTTTTTACATATGTTTCATTCTTTCCCCTTCAGTGAAAGGTGCTTATGCTGTTGTTTTGCAGTTTTTGGCACTTAGTGAAGCAGAGCTTCTGCTTCTTTCCACCTAGCTTGTAGTTGCCTTTAGGCTTCTGATGAATTTCAGATCTTCTGCAACTCAGGTTGTTCTGACTAAACAAATTTTGAATGAATCCTGCCTGAAATAACAGATCCTAAGGTCTGTCTGTAGTAGACCTCAACAGGCTTTGGTTAACAAGCAGTATTCTGGTAAGTGTTAGCTTAAGTCCAGTCATTAAAGTAGATCCCTATGTCCTGGTTTTCTTTAGTGATTTAAACTGAAAGAGAATACTCTTTAGAATTTGGTTGTATTCACCATGCAAATTTATAAAAAATTTTAAAAATCTGTGAAACTAGTTGGTATTTTTAAATGCAGAAATTCATGTGTGGGTAGAAACCTTATTTTTCAGATACTGGACACTTTATATCTAAAATAAGCAGAAATCAATTTATATAGTTATTTTACTGTACCCTTGTAATAAATATCCAAATACATATTGCATTTAAAGCAATAATGGTTTTTATATCCAGCCCAGTGAGAGTTCTTGAGTAGAACACAGAAAAAATTAATAGCTGTTTGATTGTCAATGCCATATAGCTACAATCTGATGATAAATTACTTGTTATTTAGTCAAAAAACAAACCAATAAACTTCCAGTGACAAATGTTTGTTAATATGTTTGTCAAGTCTTTCAATCAGCATTGTTTCTACTATAAAGTTTCTGTACAGGAAGCTTTGGTGGGCTTTGAGTAATGAACTCACAAGTATAGATGCAAATAAAGATATTGCTCCATGATTCTGATGGCTTTTATTTTAATTCTAACTGAAAGACATCTAGGTTGGTGAACCCTAAAAGGACTCTGCTATAAATATTTGAGATCTGCTTTCATTTAGTTGTTGTTCCTGTGAATAGAGATTTTCTTTACATTACACTGTTAATCTTGTAAAGAAAAAATTACTTAGTTGTGTTGATGTGTAAGGACTGAGGTTCTGGTTTGGCAGATCCATGTGTAAATGTGTGTGTGTAGTTTTACTTAAATACGTGAAATACCTTTTGTTCTTCTGTCGCTGTTATTAAGTAAATTACCTGCAATCAAAGCAAAGGCATGTTTACTGTCATAAATTGCAGTTTCTTTTTCTTCTGATAATAGTAAGGGTAACTTATTAATTTTCCTGTCCAGTTAATACTGTGAAATTCCTTTAAAATTTTTACTGAGTTTCTCTTTATGGGGTAAAGTTCAGAATACTAGTTTCCAAAGAAGTTCTGTCAGGTTAGTGGAAAATAAGACTTCAGAAACAGTGTTGCTGCAGGCCATCTCACCTCAAATCTTAGTAAACCTGAAGAGCCTATGTTTGGTTTCTAGGTATAAGACTAGAATGAAGTCTGCTTCTAGAAATCAACTTGTGAACCAAATGCCTTATTTTACTAAGCTAATGTACTTGTTCCTGTAAAGATGCATAAATGTAGCTGAAAATAATATAGTTCATATGCTTATTAGAGAATGATCTCTTGCTTTTAGTAGTTTAGGGCTGATTTAAAACTGCAAGTTGAAAAAACCAGAACAGACTTAGTGGCTTCAGAACAATTGGGGTGGGAGCTACTGTGTGTGCATCAGTTTCTCTCATGTGTTTTCTGGAAACGTCAAAACTTGAGAACGAGTGAGCTCTGTTGCAATACAGAAATTAATATGATGTTATAACATGTGCTGCAGCTTGGGGGCGTTGCAAGCTCCCTTGTAAAGTTTTGAGGAATTAATTAGTGCTTTTTCTATAGTAGACAACAGTTCTTGATATGGAAGCACTGTGCTTTGTAATTCCTGAATGTATTTTCAGTCCCTCTTGTGAATGAGACACATGTTTCTGTGGTGAGTTGTTCTGAACCTTGTCCAAAACTTTTATATCAGTGCCCTTGAAAGTTAGATAAGTATGATAACCATAATCAAATTCATAGGGTTATGTTTTAAAACTTGAACCAGTGTTTTGCTCATATTCTGCCTGAACCTCCCACAGAATTACCAGTGAAATGTGTTTTCATAAACAGTGTGAAAACCTAAAGCTGATAACATTTCTTAAACTTGCAATTAAAGCAGCTTTTAACAGCCTCAGTTTTGTTAAGCAGACATTTGATTTTGTTTTAGCAGTGAGGAAAATAGAAACAATATGCCCGTTCTAACATAAGATAGAAACACTTCACGAAATTAAACGTGCATATGTGAGAAATTATCTTAGAGTAAATACAAATCTGAATTTGACATTGATACAAAGTGAAAAGTAGTAGTTTAAATTTAAAAATACATTTTTTCTCTTGTTACAGAAATTCTGTGCAGCATGTTTTCTAGGTGGAGCTGGGTGGCCTGTGGCTTCTATCTGATGTTGAATATTTGTTCTCCTGACGGTAAGAGTTCTGTCTCAAATGCAAGAGGATGTAGAACTTGTTAAATCAGATGTTTGAAGCACTTTCTTGGTTTTTGTCTAGTTACTTGTTAGATGGGGACAGAAAGCAAGGTGTGTTAGGATAGACACACCTAGTCTTCTAACAGGTGTTCACCACTAGTTCACCACAACAAAGGTGCAGTTACCCCAATTTTCCTATGATAACTTTTTTAAATACACTTCTATACTTTTTTATCAAAATACTTTTTCATCAAAAGTGTAACCTCAAGTATAATAACTTCCTCCTTCAAAAGATATAAACATGCAGCCCTTGGCTCACCTCTCTCTTAAGTGCTTCTGTTTATTAATAGAACTTTTTTAGCTTGGTAAAATGCTTTTGCAAAATGTAAAGAACTTTGCTGGTTTTTCCCCTTAAATCTTCTTGGTGGTCTACTAATGTATTTCATTTTTTTAATTGTCTAAAAGCTACTTAACTTGTTGCTTAGAACGCACATGTTTCTAACATTGCACTACTGATGTATCAGCAGTATTGATTAGGGAATGCTCCGTAGTTTTTAATAAGTGTGAAATTCATTTTCTTTTTAGCTTCAGGTGGACTTGTGCAGTCATGTGGTCACATCATCCCGGAGTCGCCTGTACTGGCCCTTGGTTCCAATTTCACAGCATTATGCATTCTGAATGAGAGTTGTCTTGACTTTGGCAATATCTATGCCAATCAGATTATCTGGAAGATAAAAAATAGAGTGGTACCTAAAGAACAGTATCGTGAAATAAACAGAACAGTTTCCAGTGTCACATTCAATGACACTTCTTCACTAGCTACTCCTCTGACATGCAACATTGTAGCAGATGGACAGATTGAACAGAACATTTATGGAATTACAGTTACAGTAGGCTGTGAGTACCTTTTTTTATGTTTTACCCTGGTCTTAAGAAAATTGCTTCTGGGAAATGGGAAAACGCAAACAATAGAAAGTGTGCATATCTTGAGGAACTTATTTTCATTCCCTCAGTTCATGGATAATTGAGTAAAAATATTGTCAAATTATGTGCCACCACAGCTGCTAAATATGCACTGAATAAAGTTTCCTAAAAAATAGGAAGTAGTCTGGAGTATTTCAGTGTTGAAATAGGGAGAAAGTGGAACAACAGAAATATTGAAGTGGCAGATTTGAATTTAACTGAAATAGATAGAAGGAAATTAACTTTTCCTTACTTCTTGCTTCTGTATCAGAGTTGGAAGAAATACTTCTAGGTGATACGTCCTGGTTTCATACTAACATTTTGAAAATAATGTTTTCTTCTCTAATGGACTGAGAAATACTTAGTCCATCTGTACCACTAAAGCTAACCTGAATTGCCTTAAGGATGGAACATACTTGGGTTACTTTATCTATATAAAAAAAATACTTCTAGCTACTTAGAAACTTCCTTTGTTCTTGAATGGTAGCACTTGCATGTTTCAGAGCAAGTGCTTTTAGACAAGGCTGTCTTGAGAAAGCCATGTGAATCATAATACGCTACTTCATAATTACTTGGTGTCCTGCTAATAGTACAAGTGTTGGAGGTGTCCTAAATATCTCATGGTGTGGCTGGTGAATTATGTTGTCTCCTAGTGATGGCAGAAGGTACTGCAGTTGCCGAGTGGTCTGCGTGCAGAAGGCCAGCTTGAGTTCACAATTTAAAATTATGTGCTTCTAGCATGATTTATAAAATGCTTTCACAGGAGAGTAATGTTTTCCATTTCAACTTCTGAGGAGTAAACATTTTACCAGAAAAGATAAAATAAAAATATTTTGAAGAGTCAAAATACATGGAAAGGTGAGGACAGATGAATTATGCTAAGGTTATAAATGGAACGACAGTACAGATGACATTCTGCATTTGTAATTCATGTTACAACTCTTGAGATGCATTTGCATTTAAAGCTTGTATTTTGATACTGTCAGTTAAACTAAATAATGAGACTAGAAATAGGTTTGAGAAGAATACAATTATTCAGGAAGAAAGAACAACCTTATGAAGCTTATTTCTATTGAAATTATCACTCTGGTTTTAAAAAAAATAACATTGTACTGTTGTAAATAGTGGTAATATAGGAGGTAGAAGAAAATTGTGTATGCTATAATTTGAGTTTAAAAACAAAAGAAAATAGTTTTGCTGCATTCTGAAGAAGTTGCATACACACTACAATGCATTGTTGAAGATCCCTAAGCTTTCTTGTATGGGTTTGCAGCTCAGACTTCTTCCATACCTCATCTGGGGGAGAACAGACCTATCAAATTGCCTTTAGAGCTCAGGTCACTGGCAAAGTCACCATATGCCAATTCAGTAGCGGTTATTAATTTTTTTTCTTCTATGTGAATTAAAATCTATTTAGTTGAGGGATGGTTAATATAAGGTTTTCTGCCTCAGAATGAGAAATCTTTCTTGTTCCTTACTAGTAGGTGCTTATTCCTTATACAGCCTACTGTTTGTCAAAGCACCTATTTAAACTTCTTCGCTTTGACTGCAGGATGGTGTCCAGAACTTTTTGCCACATCCTTTAAAAAAAATAAATTAATTAAATGCTTACAATGTTCACAGAAATTGCTCTGGTGGGACACTAAAATGATTCTTGCTGGACTGAAATGTGTGTACAGATTAATTATTACTAACTTTTTCTGTACAGTGGCCCCAGAGAAGCCCAAGAATTTAAGTTGCATTGTGCATCAGATATCAAGGTTCACATATGTTATGACTTGTACCTGGAACCCTGGAAGGCATACATTCCTGGATACTGAGTTCAGGTTGAGATACAGCTGGTAAGTAGCACTATATAGAATATCTAAATAGTTCTGAAGAATATTTTTATGCTAAACCAATATTCTTTGAAATTCCTGCTACCTTGAAGGAGTTGTTAATATATGTCCAGTTTTCTGTAGCCTTGCTATCTGTGGTTTGAGGGGGAAGAGAAGAGTTAAGAAGGTGGCATTCAAAGTAACTCTTAAGTTAGACCTGAAGTTTTGGTGCTGAACCTGTTTTGGAGTAACAGGAATCTCATATTTTTCTATTATTCAAATACATGATTACTGTGGCTTGAGTACAATACATCTAGTAATAGTGGGCTATACCCAAATTTTTACACTTTTCCAAGTTGACAGTTCTATTCCATTCTGAACAAGTAGATGTCCCTGCTTATTGCAGGAGGGTCAGAGTAGATGACTTTTAAAGGTCTATTTCAATCCAAACCATTCTGTGATTCTAAGTAGAGAAACTAATACAAAATGACTGAATTTTGTGGAGGTGTTACCTACTCTGCACTTCATAGGAACTGTGGACGCTGTTCTGAGTTAATCTTAGCATGAAAGCTTCAGCGAAGTATTTCTCCTATGAAAGTAAGTTAAGTTACTTTCCGCACTCTTTAGATGGTCTCTCATAGTTTAAAGTGGAATGAGTAGGATTGTTGCTCTGCTCTGGGAACAGGAATGATTGCCTGCAGCTTTCCAGCTACCCCATTTTTCTGAAGTGTTTTGGTAACAGTTGTAGTAGGAAGTACACACAGATTATAAATGTTAATGTTTTGCAAATTTCCTGATGCCTCTAGAACTATCTGATGTTAGTGTAGCAGAAGATGGTGAACAGAATTTATGTATTGCACGTCTGACACTGTACTCTTGAAAGGTACGTGGGTAGCACTGACTACATTTTCTAATGCAGTCTCGTTACTGGCCATGTTGCTTTTGATTAATTGTATCAGTTCTTGATCTTTTCTTTTTTAAGACAAGTCAGGGGTTTTACACAAATTTAATTACAGTGATGTAACTTGTGCTTTTGAAGATATGTGACTAGAAGTCAAGTGACTTTGTTTTGGTTTCAATTCTAATATGAGCACACGTTTGTGGCTGAGCAAGCCATTCCCACTTTTTCTTCCCCTCTCTCTGCTTACAAAGTTAAAGCAGAGGATAAACATGCAAGATAAACTGATTAATCAGTCTGATCTACCTTAAAATAGTCTCTAAAGGAAACCAGTCTTATTGCTTTGTATCTTGTTTTTTCATTCTCTTTTATTTAGGCCAGAAGAGGTCTTTCCTGACTGTATACCAAAAGGAGTAAACAATTCTTGCACTGTTACTGATATTCAGTTCTTTGTTAACACGGAGATCTGGGTAGAAGCAGCAAATGCACTTGGGAAGGCTGAATCTGATCCTCTTGTTGTTGATCCCATTGATATTGGTAACTATATGCCCCTTAAAGCTTAAATAGAACATTACTGCTGCTTCTGTGCATATCGCTGAATTGGTATGTTAATGTTTCTTCACTATAAAAATTAGCACTGTGTAAGTTTTGTTGACTAAAACTTGAGCTGTGCTGGGCAAAGGGATGGTGAGAGATTCCATCATAATTCAGATAGCAAGTTTGTGTTGAGTATTCTGCTTTAGAAAATAGTGTAAAGTATCAGCCATTTCAGGTCCTGAAAGGCTTTAATAGCAGTGCTGCAACATAGTGACCAGCTTTTAAAGGCATGGTAAAGTACAGCTGTGGAGTTGACTTTAATTTCTTCTCTTCTAGTTAAACCACTGTCTCCGCAGAATGTATCAGTCAGCTCAGGAATACTACCTACTGTTCTGAAGCTTACCTGGGAGAATTGGATTTCAGATGCTGTGATGATGCTGAAATTCAATATTCGCTATAGGGTCACTGGTGACACAAGCTGGATGGAGGTAATGCCACTGATGTCCCTTGCCATGATTCTGCTGTAACCCAGCCATTTGTCAGACTGCAGTTCCCTCTGTTACTGTTCAGAGCATTCACCTTTATTTCCTTATGTCTTACCTAGCCACCCAAGGAAGTTTATCTGGCCTGTTCATGGAGGCTGTGATCTAGGTATTTTTTGGCACAGTCACAGAGTACAGTGACCTTTTCATACCTTTGTGCACTTTTCAGCTATCTTCCCTGTCACGGTGCAGAATGTTTATTTTGCATTTTATTCCGCACATGCAACAGATGGAACATTCATGAATTTTCGTCTTCCCATGCGTGTGCAACATGAGTGATCTAAATGTTATTTAAAGCTTGGGTAAAAACTGTATCATGCTGGGATGTTCTTTGGAAGTTACTGTTGTAGTTGGGCTACAACAGCCCCAGGCAGGGCCACCTGTATTTGTCACTGGTGAAGCCATATCTTTAATCCTGGTTTTTGGCCCCTCTTTCCATGAAGAAACTTGAGGGGCTGAGCAGAGCATGTCCAGAGAAGGGCAACACAGCTGGGGAAGGATCTGGAGCACAAGTGTTATATGAAACAGCTGAGGAAGCTGAGTTTGTTCAGCTTGGAGGAAAGAAGGCTCAGAAGTTACATTATCACTCTACAACTACCTGAAAGGAGGTTGTAGTAAGGTCAGGGTCAGTCTGTTCTCCCAAGTAACAAGCATTAGGACAAGAAGAAATGGCCTCAAGCTGTGCCGGGGTGGTTTACATTGGATATGAGGAAAAATCTCTTCCTGGAAAGAATTGTCAAGGATTGACCAAGGGAAATTGTGGAGTTACTGTCCCTGGAAGTGTTTAGAAAAGGTCTAGAGGTGGCATTTGGGGAGTTCAGGAGTGGATTTAGCAGTGATCGGTATATGATTGGACTCAATGGTCTCCTCCAACATAAATGATTGTGTAATTCTGTATAATCTGTTTGCTCTGTGTAAATGCCTCAGGTGGGATGCAGTCAAGAAGAGGAAAAGGGTAAGGAGTAAGCCTTACCTGTAATGTACTATGATATGTTCCTTTCATGAAGAGCTGTGGGGTTTTTTCCTTCTACATCAATCTGGGGATATATTTTTAATAGCTCCTCAGTTTTTCCTTACTTTAAGCCTTCTCTCAGAGCAGTAGTACTCCAGCAGAGGCCTGGAAGTATTCTGAATTCTGTGAGTTCTTGGAAGGAAATCTGCTTCTGATTTTGCCGAAATCCTGTGTTTGGAGAGGTAGCATAACACACAACTCCCTGTGATTAATGTGGCTTTAGATGCAGCAACCATTTATTAAGGTCACCTGTGTGGATATTTTAAAAAGCACTGGCCTGTACAACCTTGTCTGCAACTCAGGGGTTTGTGGATATGTTGTCCTGATAGTACAATAGGACAAGTTCTTCTAATTTGTCTTGCCCTTTTAACATATGCACAAGACCATTGAAGTAGTAGCTTTTTAAATCAGCTGAACTTGCTTAGCTGTGGTAAAATTGGACTATTTTGATAATTCTTTGCCCTCAAGATTAACCTCTTAAGTGTCCTGCATTTATATTTAATCTGCAGTCATTCCCCTTGCAGGGGTCCTCACTGTAAAATGCCCTTAGTTGCAAGTAGGCAGTGTGTGGACCTACTCCATGCCTACTTCCGTATATATGCACTAAGAATGCTTCTCTGGTATTTGGTTGCTCACCTAAGATAAATGAAAGATCTTATAATTTATTAGCAAAACTATAAACTACTCTAAAACTATTTTCAATTTCACTGAATAAGCACTGTTCTGGATCAGTGGAAGCAATGATCTTGGACTTCTTATAAACAATAATTTTGTAGTCAGTAATCAAGCAGGTAACCTAGCAAGGCTCTGAATTGTGAGGCAGGATATTACAGTTCAATAAGCAGGAGAGTTGTGTAGGAAGGAAGGAGAGAGATGTAAGCTAATTGAAAAAAAAAAAAAGATAATAAGATTGTCCTGAGGCAGCTGCATAACTGTTCTAGAGTATGTGTGTTCATGTACCTGGTAAAGACACACAACTCTGACTGAACCTTTACCAAACAGTGTTTGAGAATTGAAGTTTTTGGAAATGAGAGGAAAGGAAAACTTGTTTGTTAGGTGTGTATGTGGTGGGGAGCCTTCTTGAATGACAGCTGGTGTAGGTAGCACAGAACTTAGCTTTATAGTGTTTTGGTCAGTGCCTGTAAAATCTTTCTCACATTTGCAGGTTCCTTCTGAAGATACAGCTTCCCAAAGAACTTCATTCAGTGTTCAAGGGCTCAGACCCTACACAGAGTATGCCTTTTCCATTCGTTGCATGAAGGAAGATGGAGTGGGCTACTGGAGTGACTGGAGTGAAGAAAAGACTGGGATTACCACTGAAGATGGTAAGTAATACATAAAAGTAGGTCACTGACTTCTAAAGTGTGTGAGTGCTCAGCAATTTGGCAATGGCCAGCTAAAATGTTGTATCCTTGCTTGTATAAGCAACAAAGATCTTCTAAGTTACTTTCAGCATGACCCAAGCATGTCAAGCAGCATGAGAATAGCTCCTCATTAAGCTGGTCTAGAGGTGCTCCCTGAAAACGGCTAGAACAGGCAGCAGAGAAGAGCCTTCTCATAGAAAACTATTCTTAATGTCTTATATAAGAGGAACTGTGCTTGGTTTTTTATTCTGAAGATTATTCTCTGTAACAGAAGTTATCCTGCTTGTTAGAAAAAGTTTTCTTAGTAGACCAACTGCCATAGTTTATGAATAACTTAATGTTTAGAAGGCCAGCAAAAGTCATAGTGGAACAATCATCAATTGTGAAGCAGAAGATTTTAGTTATATAGCATGCATAGACTTCTTCACAAACTTAGTAAAGCAATGATATAAAGTAATGTGCATATGGTAGGTATATCCTCTTATGCACTAAAGTATGTAAATAAAACATTCTGGTTTACTTTTAAGTTTTACCAAAGTGTTAATTTTCATTTCTTTTCCACTTTGATAGCCTGCAGGGTTGGTTTTGTTTCTGTCTTATTCTGATGCTACCCCAGAGGCAGACAGTGCTGTGCACTTAATACTCAGTAGGGAAGCTATTCTTTTGTCCAGTTGGTACAAATACTTTGTGATAGCTGTTTAGCTTCAGTGTCAAGCTGCTTGGTATTTTTATGTTTTTTAAATGTGCTTTAGCTTTTCATGCTTGCATCTTTGTGGTGTTGTCTCTGTAAAAACCTATGTGTCCCATAGTACCTTCTAAGGCATGTCTTTTCTGAGCAGACTCTTCACTGCAGTGTTTCAGAGCACATCAGGTTAAACCAATGCGTGTTCCATTGTTAAAACAGATCAGAAATCCTTCCTTTTTTTATCCTGATTGAGTTCATTTGTCATCTTAGATAAGAAAAAAGAGAGATTGTTGTAGTTTTTGTTTAAACAAAGTGGAATTTGTACGCATAATGGCATTGCTTCAGTTCTGTGCAAAATTTACTTTCTCTGTTATTGTACGAATATTGTAAAATATGTCAATATTATTGTCTCTACTTTCAAGTCCTAATGATAGAATGGCTTCATTTTCTGTGTTTTCTGTCTCAGGCTGAGTGATGTTGGTTTCAGGACTGCCTGCCTATTTAGGTTGCATTGCTGTTCTGCTGTGGTGACGGCTTTGCAAAAATTCTGCTAATATTAGGTACCCACGTCTTGCTTTAGCCTCAGAACAAAGCTGTTACAGTAGCAAATGAACATTAGGTAGCTCACGTTAGATTCATGATCTCTGTTGGGCAAGATGTACAATTGCTTCTCTTTCATGTGAATCAAATTCAGGTACTCGAATGAGTAAAAAAAGCTTCCTTTGCCTCAGTTCCTAGTTCTCTCACAATGTAAAGCATAAAAGATGAGGGGCATGCTGTCTACTTGGTACTGAGGGGTATTTGAGGTTAAAAGCCAAAACCTCATTATGATTAATATGCTAAATGCTGTGAAAGAACTCTGAAAAAAAGTCTTACAGCATTAAAGACATAATTCATTTTGAGATCAACTTTCTCTTGGGCTAAGACCGTCACAAAAGATTGGCCACTTTTTGTTGCTTTGTGCAGTGTAGTATTGGTTGGTTCATTCTACTTTGAAATATTTAAGGTTGGTCCATTTTACTTTGAAATGGAATTTGTTGTGGAAATATCACTTTTTTGTAGTACAGATGCCAAAATGTACTGTAGGATTGTACAAAAGTACTGCACTTCTGTTACCATTTCAGAATCAGGGAGTCTTACTGCCAGAGAAATTTGTCTCCTTGTTAACTCTTGTGCGCTTTCCTTTTTTTAAGGTGACTTGATATTGATGGGTAGGAGCAGTGTTGGATACAGACTGTAGCAAGGTTTGCAGGGTGCAGGTATGCAGGGCTGTGCCTCTGGATGCAGTCTGTACACTGTAGGTGTGATCACGCCTCATTCAGCCTTATCTTGCAGATACCCACCATTGTGACTCATACTTGTTTTCCTACTGTACACTTAATGCAGAACTGGTGTCTTGCTCATGTCTTCAGGAAATTTTTCCACTTAATATCCCAAGCATTATTTTCATTGAGAAAGTAAGGAAATGCTTTTTAATATGCTTTTATTTCCTTAAAGAAAGTAAGCATATCATGATAATGAAAGGGTTAATTCAAACAGATTAAATAAAAATATTACTACTATTAAGCATTGTTTGTTTCATTAGAGCCATCTGAAGGACCGCCCATATGGAGGATCATTGATGCATCTCACTCACCAGCTTTCTGGACTGTGCATCTAATGTGGAAGGTAAAACTGATTTGCAAGAATTGAGTGTTCTTTTAAAAACATGAGTTTTTAAGTGGAAAAATCTACGCAACATCCTTGAGAGATAGTATAGGGTTTTTAGATGTGAGAAGTGGCTTTAGTATTCTTATTACAATGATTAGTTATAGAAAATGTACAGATGTAAAGGGCATCATTTAACTGATGCTCATCTGTGCCCTAAAATACACAGAATACACTTTCAGATTCCTCATTTGTTATCCTGTGGATTTGGAGCGGCCACTTAACAACGCATACCTTCATGTCATGCCTTTTGCTGTAACCTAAAACTGACAACACTGTCTGTACAGTGATAGCCCAGCTGCAAAATCCATTAAGCCTTGAGATACTGCAGAGGCCGAGGTTGTTAAAAACACTTCTGCACATTTGTGTGCAGTAAGGCTGCCGTGTCCAATTGGGTGATTAGTTCAGCTGAGAAGGGGAATGTAATTATGGTCACTCCCTATCCCCTCCTTTCTTTTGGTCCATAAACTGTGTCATATTTGTCATGTTACCACTACCAAAGATGTCAGATTCCTTCTATGTAGTTGTGTTGTAAAGTCACATAAAACAGAGGTTTTATCAACAAGTTTTGCAATCTTCACAGAGCAGCTTTTATGAAATCACTAGGTATGATCAAAGAAAAAGAGTATTTAAACCAGTAATAAGCTTTGGAAGTTACTGCTTTATAGAAATGAGCACAGGTTATTTATGCATTTCTTAAATATATAGGTATTTGATCTATGGAACTTGTCTTGTTCTTATATTTTTAAATTGTGCCTTAAGAACAGAAAGAGTTACGTCACATATGTTCAGTATCAGCTTAATCAAAGATGTGTTTCTGGCAGGCACTGAAGCCGTTTGAAGCCAATGGAGTAATCTTGCAGTATGAAGTGACTGTCAGAGATAAATCATCTCTTGCCAGTCCACTGAAGAAATACAATGTTACCAGCACCAACCATACATTACAGCTGCCAAAAGGAACTTATGAAGTGACTCTGATTGCTCGTAACAGTGTTGGGGCATCTCCTCCATCAGTTCTGCTTATCCCAGAAAGTAATTCAAAAGGTGAGTGTCCTAGTAATGCCACTGTCAAATAAATCTACATGGCCCTTTTCATAAGAAATCTTCAATGTTGTGTGATAATACCTTTTATATGGGCACCTAATTAAAGTATTAAGGAATTATCTACACTCTCATGCCTTTGTAACTATTCTGTTATTTGTGTACCAGGGAATGTGTGGATTTGTGTACTCACAGAGTCATTTGAAGCTATGTGTGTTTTTGATTTGGTTTTTGATTCTTAGAGCTTCTATGTACTATATTCCCTATTGTTTCTTTTCTTAGTGTAGCAGGTGTTTTTGTGTCTTTCTTAAAAAAAAACCAAAGGGTTGATATGTAATTATGTGTATACCATTCTCCTTTAATTTCCTGATCTCACTCCCACTCTTTTCTTTGTCCCAGTCTCACTCTCCCACATTTTGTCATCTGCTTCCTTACTGTTTCCTTATTGTTCATGTTCTTTTTATTACGTTCTTTTCATTATGCCGTAATAGTAAGTACAAGCTGGTTTATCCTTATTTCCAACCTTTTCTTAGAAAATCTCCTAATATTTTTCCTAATGATGTCTTCTTCGTAATATTTGTTCCTGAAAAAATACATAGAATCAGACTATCTGTTCTGAGAACATAAAGCTGGTGTCTGAGCCATGATTCTCTTCCATATAGAACAGAAAGTCCCTAGTAAAGAATTCAGAGCATTCAGTCTGTGTATAGCAGGATACTGAGTTTAGTTTGTGAAAGCTGCTTTGTGAGTCTTGTGCTCCCATATTGCTGTCACTGCCAGGATAGGAAGCAAAAAAATAAGTATGTGGACAGATGCAGGTAAACACCAAGGGAGAGCCACTGGTTCTAAAACTATTAGATTAGTAAGTTCAGGGTATAATTCAAACAAAGTAGTAATCCAGCCAGGAGGAGGTACTCAGTAAGGTATACATGTAGTATGTATTACAGAATTAGCTGAGTTGGAAGGGATGCACAAGTGTCTCAAAGTCCAACTCCTGGTCCTGCACAGGACACCACAAGAGTGACATATGTACCCAAGAGCATTGTCCAAATGCTTCTTGAACTCTGTCAGGCTTGGTGCTGTCCTAGGGAGCCTGTCCCAGTGCCCAACCACCCTCTGGATGAAGAACCTTTTCCTAATATCCAACACAAACTTCTCCTGACAGAGCTTCAGGCCATTTCCTTGGTTCATGTCACTGGTCACAAAGAGATCAGTGCCTCTCTTCCACTTCCCCTTATGAGAAAGTAGCAGACTGCAATGAGGTCTCCCCTCAGTTTCCTACAGGCTGAACAAACCAAGTGGCCTCAGTTATTCCTCGTATGGCTTTCCCCTCAAGGCTCTTCACCATCTTCATTGCCATCTGGGCTCCTTCTACCAGTTAAAATATCTTTTTCACATTGCAGCACCCAAAGCTGTCCCCAGCACTGGAGGTGAGGCTGCCCCAGTGCAGAGCAGAGGGGACAGTCCCCTCCCTTGCCCTGCTGGCCATGCTGTGCCTGATGCCCCCCAGGACACGCTTGGCCCTCCTGGCTGCCAAGGCACTGCTGGCTCATGTTCAACTTGCCACTGACCAGGACCCCCAGGGCCCTTTCCATGGCACTGCTCTCCAGCCTCCCATTCCCTGGTCTGTCCATACATCCAGGGCTGCCCCATCCCAGGTGCAGAATCTGGCACTAGCCCTTGTTGAACTTCATATGGTTGCTGATTGTCCATCTCTCTAATTTGTCAGGATCTCTCTGCAGGGCCTGCCTCCCTTTGAGGGAGTCAAATGCTCCTCTGTTTTGTATCATCTGGAAACTTGCTTAGTGTCCCTTGTAGTCCTGAGTCCAAGTCATTTAAGAAGATGTTGAAGAGCACAGGGCTGAGGATGGAGCCCTGGAGAGCTCCCCTAGTGACAGATCCCCAGTCTGATGTCACCCCAATCACTGTAACCCTTAGTGCCTGACCCGTAAGTCAGTTGCTCACCCACCACAGGATGTGTTTGTCCAGCTGTGACCTGCACATTATATATGCTACCTACTTATATATACACACACCATATATCAGGTAAAAGTACTCAGTAAGGCACCTGAGTGTGACTGTTTGATACACTTGTATTTCCCATTCTGTCTTGATTTCTCTCTTGAAATAGACCCTTTTTTTGGAAGAAAGAAACATAGTGTTTAAGAGAATAAAAAAGCTGCGTCTAACTTCCAGTTTCTGAATAGCCTAATAGTGCTTTTGGATCTCTAATACAAAGATTTGGGTGTAAACCTCCAAATTTCAGGAGATGGCATTTACATTTACTTAGATTCTGTCAAATTGCCACCATTACAATAACCCAAAAGTATCAACATTTGCCAGAACAGCTCCTATCATGAATATCTAGTGGAAAAACTGTCAATATTGATCACTTTTTTCTTTTCTTTCATTACAGCTCCTGTGAAGAATCTTAGAACATTACCTAAACATGACAAGTTGTGGGTAGGGTGGACTGCTCCTAACAGTTATGTTCTTAAATATGTGATTGAATGGTGTCTGGTGTCCAGCAACTCAGACTGCACCATAGAGTGGCAGATTGCACTAGGAGATGTTCAAGGAATAGACTTAAAAGGTATTTAGCTCATAAATCTGTGTATAGTTTGTAGGACACTCTAAAAACCTGCTTAGTATTCTGAAGATGAGGAACATCCTTACGATGATTAGAATTTTATGGTATGACAGGTTTTTAATGCTGAGGGTTTCAAGTTTATTGTGAGTATATAGAGGTATTTGTTTATTTTTGTCAAATACACAACTGTATCTGATCTTGCATTTTGAAATACATATTATGTAACAGCAAGGGGTTTATCTGCATTTTGGTTTTTGTCTTGTCATTCTTGGAAGCCATGAAAACAGTGAAGAGGCTGAATTCTTTCAAAATCAAAATCTTTGGTCACTCTGTTCAAAGAGTGCAACTTGTTCAGCTTTACTGTTCTTTTGAGATTGTGATCAGTATCTGAAATCAATAATTTTGGGAGTTCATGCTACAAACTAATAAAGGCTTCTTTTTTTTTAAATCAGTTTGAAAAAACCACCCTGACTTCTCTGAAGTCTTTTTATTCTTTTATTCTTTATTGTTGCTTTAGTTAATATTTTGGAGCAGTATATCAGTGAGCTGTAGAAAATACTCAACTGCATTGGTGCACCTAGCTAAACTGCCAAAACTCAGAAGCCTATATCTAAAGTAAATGAAAAGGATGGTGAGCAATTTGACTGTCTGTGAAACAGCACCTTTTAAATTCCTTTTATTAGGTATAAAGCCTTTCAAGTGTTACTTGATAACTGTGTACCCTCTGTATGCTGATGGTCAGGGAAGTGGAGAATCTGTGAAGGCTTACCTTAAGCAAGATCGTAAGTACAAAATCTTCACCTTGAGGCACATACAGTGCTTTTTGACAAAAAAATAAAGAAACATTTGCTTTAATGTTGACTGTGTAATGAGAAATGGTTTCATACTTGAGGGTGAGGTGACATCATTGATCTTTTCCCTTCCGTTATCATCCATTCTGCTTTTTTTACAGTGTTTGGGAGCCGAACAGATGTCTGTGGGTGGCTCTTTGTTTTTCCAACCTTAGTAGATAATTAGACATGAATTTGTTATTTTAATGATATATTTATTGTATATAGTATATTAATATATGTTTATAATACATAATAACGATACTTATATGCAGATTTATTTTGAATTCCGAGTGTGAAATTGGTCCTTAAGTTGAAGGCTTCCCACGACCTGCTGATTATTCTTTTCATATCTGTTTTCCTGAATGTTTCTTTTTCAAAACATCTTTGTAGTTTTTATGTTGTCTGAAAACAGGGCTTTCCAGATGAATTAGTCAAACTATTCCATTGAAGCTTTTATGCTATAACAGTTCAGTGCCTGTTCATATGCTGCTTCTGTGAATGCAAGGTTGCCTAGCAAAAACTAATCTTCTTCTTCCATTACAGGTCCTTCAAAAGGACCTACTGTTCAGACAAAAAAAGTAGGAAAAGCTGAAGCTGTTTTGACATGGAACCATCTCACAGTTGAGGAACAAAATGGATTTATCCGAAATTACACCATACTTTACAAAACTATTGATGGAAATGAAACAGGTACCAGAAAACAGAAGTGTTTTGTGGCATTGAATTGTGTCATCTGTCTCCTTCTTAATATTTGTCCCTGAAAAAATATACAGAATCAGTTATAGCTGATTATCTGTTCTGAGAACATAAAGCTGGTGTCTGAGCCATAATTCTCTTCCATGTAGGACAAAAAGTCCCTAATAAAGAATTCAGAACATTCAGTCTGTGTATAGCAGGGTACTGAGTTTAGTTTGTGAAAGCTGATTTGTGATTCTTGTGCTCCCATGTTGCTATCTAAATACAGAATGAGATGGTGGTATTCAAGATGATGGCAGACCATTCAAGATACAAAAGAAGTTGACTGCATTTAAATAGGATAAAACCTTTAAGAAAAGGAAGTGGGGAGGAGTTTTTTAATCCTCCTATAGCTGTAGGTCAGTATTGTACTGATGTAGATCATTTTGTTTGAAGTGCATCTTAGTTTTCAGTAGTGTGTATGACCTGCAGGCATACTGTGAGGAGCTGGCACTATCAAAACTTTAATTTTTAGATTTGCTTAAATTGGAAAGGCCAGGTAGTGTTCCTTACCTTGTTTTTTTTCTAGTCAGTATTAGCAGTTCCTCATTAGTGCTATGTGTTTGGCTTACTAGACACCTTTAAGCTTCAATTATACTACTAGTTTAGTTTGTAGCTGCATTCTGGAGACAAAAAAATCTCACAGGAAATTAAATATAGAAAGAGACTAAATTAAACAGAAACAAATGGATCTCAGCATTTCTTGTACGAGTTTGTAGTCTTTGACTGTTATGTTTTCTATCTGCTATGCATTCTATTAAAACTACCTTTCACATCTGAAGTCTTGATGTCTTAATGTTGCTGTACTTGTGGAGATGTAATAAATTGTTCAGAAAACTAGTTTAAATTTCTTCTTCTCTTTAGTTGTGACAGTGGATCCTTCCAAGACAGAGTATACCCTTTCCTCTCTAACCAGTGACACGCTGTATACTGTGCGGATGATGGCATCCACAGATAATGGAAGCAGGACTGGTCCTGATTTCACATTTACTACCCAAAAATTTGGTAAGGCAGAGTGGCACAATTGTTAGAAGTTGGAATTAATGTTGCAACAATACAGCAGGGCTCTGTGCAAGATTTGTTAGGAGGGGAAGATGATTTGATTTTAAAGTTTCAGTCCACTTGCAATGTTCATGATACTCAGGTGGCTTGTCTAGAGCTCATTCACAGAGAGATAGTTTGGTCAGGATTTTTCTGATTATATGAAGAACAAGATATCCTCTGCAACCTCATTAATTGCACTTATGTTATTAAGCATACTGTTTTGGATGTAATTTGTGTATACTTTAGATTATAATACTGTTTTGCCCTGACTTTTTATGAGTCATTAGGATTTACTCAGTGCCCTTGTCTCTATTGGTGTCCAGTGGCACCTACCCTTAGACAGAGTTTTTGTTTTAATCCTGATAGAGAGATGTGCTTGTATCTTGATCTGTTGGTGTAGGTACCTGTCAGCACATACCATTCTCACAGTCCTTCCACATTCTTTTGTATCACTATGAAAGTTTGCTACAGTTCTTTACAGAGATTCATTTTGAATAGTTAAATTCATTGTTATGTTAAGCTTTAGACTGCTTCTTATATGTAAGGGTAAGAACAACATTACTAACTAAATTTAATTGTGGAAGACACTTACTTAAATTTAGCTGAACCTTTTTTTTCCTATATAGTGTTGCTCTTCCCTAAGCATTCTCTAAGGTTTACTTAAGAGTGTGTATAACATTGGAAGGAATATATAACAATAATGCAAACTTTGATGTTTGCAGGCAGAGGAGATCTTCATGTACAGAATAAACTGATGGATGAGTAGTGACTTTGGTTACTTATTTGACCATGACTGTGTTATGACAGCCACCAGGGCACTGAAATACCTGGGCAGCAGATGAATTGACAAAGATGTTACTGTCATGCTACAAAATCGTTTGCTCTATCAGTATTACAACTTCTAGATCAACCCATATTTTTTGTTGATACAAGGCATTAGATTGTCAGGACACAGCTTTTCATGTTTTCATCAGGAGGTTTTCATATGGTAAAAAGTTCTTCTGAATGTGAAGCTTTGAGACTGAGCATTGAGATATTTCAGTTACAGGTTCTCCCTGACCCTTTGGAAATATATACTGCTGCTGAGTTCCTTAAATGCCAGAGTAGGCTATAACTGCTTCTTTTCACCTCATTCAGGAAAAGGAGAAATTGAAGCCATAGTTGTACCTGTGTGTCTAGCATTCCTGTTGATTGTGCTCCTTGGAGTTCTGTTTTGCTTCAACAAACGTGACTTGTAAGTAAAAATGAACTGTTTCTCTTACATTTCTCAGCATAAAAGAAATGTCAGTAATTTATAACAAACCAGTTAAGTGTTCTGCAGTTAGATCAGAAAAAAAGTTAAAACATGCATATAGTGATTGGTTTTAAAAACTGTGTTTTCCTTGAGAAGTCAGGGCCTCTGCTTACACTAATTTCTTACTGTTAATTACACACACACTAAATGTTCCATGATTCAATCCTGCAAGAAGAATTGTGCTTTTCTTGCTGAGTTAGGATTAGCTTTCTTAGCTTTTGATCAGGCTATATTGTCTGCGTTTTTAGTCATCCTGTGAGTGGAATGATGGTCTCTAGTTTGTGAAGCATGGGAAATCTCTTTGCTGCATTTTGGACTATTTTAGTTACAGTATTAACAAACGTTAAGCTTTATGACCAAAAAAATTGGGTGCACATCTTGATCTCCAGTAGCTCTGTGCATGTTCACTGTCTGCTGGGAAGTAACCTGCCTCTTCCTGCACCCCCACCCCAAAGCTCTTGTGTGTGGCTTTAACCAAGTTGTTATTGCTGCAGTGTTTCCCTTGGCAAGGCATAAGTCCCATGTCAACTATCCTTTCTTTCTAATTAAAGACAGCATTTTATGCCATTTTCCTTCTGACCT
This sequence comes from Lanius collurio, assembly GCA_020086605.1. Lineage (NCBI taxonomy): Eukaryota > Metazoa > Chordata > Aves > Passeriformes > Laniidae > Lanius > Lanius collurio. The sequence continues at coordinate 19,787,284 of JACBWW010000008.1, forward strand.
CCCTACTGCTCTTAAGATTAGTTCTTAATGGATGTCAGTTGGAAAGCTCATCTTGCATTGTTCTTCAGAGCAGTCCTGCAGAGGAACTGTTGTTGGAGTCTGTTTATAAAGAGCAATGTAGCTGCATCAGTTTCAAAGCTAGTTTGGTTGGAGGTCATGTATCCAAGAGAAGCTTCTGGTTTTAAGTAACAGTCTGTTCTTAAGAGTTCCAAAGCAAGTTTTTCTTCCAAATGTTTTCACTTTATTTTTGACTATGAAGTTAGCTTAGATTTTGACCTTTGGTGTTAATGGTTATTTAAAAAGAAGCTGGATTGTATTTTCACACTGGCATGCATCATAAACTTTACCTAAGTAATAGCTCTATAGATTCTAGAGTGCTATAAATTTGAAAATCTCTCACTGTTACCATTTGTTGTTTTGCATTACATTTATAGCTGCATCTAACGTGTGGAGGAGTTAAGTGCAGTGCTGTGTTTTGCTAAGTAGTACAGCCTCATACAAAGATGAAAAGTAGCCCAGGAAGCATTCTTATTTAGAATATAAAATTGCTATGTAACGGAGTGGTGTCCTGGATTCTGCTGTAGTTGCTTTGAACATGAAATTTGGGGAGTGCATCTTGTGACTTTATTCCATTTTTAATCCCTTACAGAATTAAGAAACATATCTGGCCTATAGTACCTGATCCATCCAAGAGTAACATTGCTCAGTGGTCTCCCCAAGTTCCAGCTAAGGTAATACTCACCTTTCTGCATCCTGTATCTTCCTAGTCTGCAGGGTTTCAGTCAAACTAATGAGTGGGAGTCTTCTGTCTTCTATCACATATGGATTTCAAAAAACCTGAATATTAAGTTTCATTGTGATAGAATATGGTTAGAACAGTTTATTGTATCTGTAGCTTCAGTATTAGAAATACATGGCTCTTACCACAAATTGACAGTCCAGCATGGGCTTTACATTTGTGAGTTAGATTCATTTTACTAGGTGGTAGGGTCAAGTACTCATTTCTTCGCTCATTCATGGGAGATCAGGATTAGGTAAGCAATTCTTGATTCCCATTCTTAAAATCTTGAAGTGACTTGTTTGCACAGTTCAGCCATGAATGAGAGAGAAAAGTATAAACCATTCCTCATGAATGAGATGTCAGCAAAGTTTATGCTGCATGTGGGGTGAATGACCAGGTAAATTCTGTTCAACAAATTGTGACTAATTTCTGTGAAGAAGTATTCTGATGTTGAACACATTATTTGAAGTTATGTCTGGTTCTCAGTATAGAATGTCCCTGTGTTGCGCAGAAAATGCTTCTATGTTTACAGCTTATTAAAATAATTCAAATGAGAGCAAAGACTTGTTCACACATCCACTATGATTTTAGAATAGTTGCATGATTAAGAGTCTGTATTGGCAACAAAGCTGTATCCTTCATTTTTTAATACATGCTTTGGAGATACTGCCAGACTTAGTAAAAAGAAAACTTATGTGAAGAAACTGAAAGGCATTACAGAATAAAAATTCATGCATTTAATGAGGGTTTTGATTTTTAGTATGACCTTCCTCTTAGGCTACATACATCTCTTTCTTTCAGCATAACTTTAACTCCAAAAATCAGATGTACCCAGAAGGCAGCTTTACAGATGTAAGCGTCGTAGAAATAGAAGCTGACGACAAGAAGTCTTTTTCAGAACAAGATCTAAAACCCTTTGACTTGCTCAAAAAAGAAAAAAGTACTTCAGAAGGGCACAGCAGTGGTATTGGAGGATCCTCATGCATGTCTTCTCCTAGGCAAAGCGTCTCTGACAGTGATGAAGGTGAACCAACACAGAACACTTCGAGCACTGTACAGTATTCAACTGTAGTGCTTAATGGCTACAGAGACCAGACACCTGTACAAGTCTTTTCAAGGTCTGAGTCAACTCAGCCACTGCTAGATTCAGAAGAGAGATCAGAGGATCACGCTGGAGGAGCTGACAGTGCAGCTCAGAGGCAGCAGTATTTCAGACAAAATGGTGGTCAGGATGAAAACAACATAGACAGGTCATGCTTTGAAAGAGCAAAGCAAATTACTCATGGTAATGAGGGAGATCTTGTTGGATTTGTTCAACTGCAGGTCTCAGGTCAGAGTTCACAGCCATTGGGCCTTGGGATGGCAAAAAATACCCAGGAAGCTGCTCTATCAAATATTTTACAGACATGTACTGAAGGACAAACTGTGAGACCTGAAACAGTGGAAGAAAATCCACTGCCAGTTGATGACATGCCAAAAAGTTACCTCCCACAGACTGTGAGACAAGGGGGCTATATGCCTCAGTGAGAGAAAAGACTGGCTCTGTTTAGGCCTTCATTAGTGCCTGTTCACATGTTTCCCTGTGTTTCTGATAAAGTAAGCTAGATATTTTTATCTGACTGCAGATAGAAATACTGAAATTAAGCAAAGAGTAATTTGACAAAATACAAGGAGGACTGTTTTTGTGGAAAATTTCCAGTCCAGACCTACAGGAGATTTACTTTTATGCACTACATAAAATCTTGCATCTGGATAGCTGAATGAGCCTTTGTGCAACCTTGAGGGGTTTGTGTCTTTTCATAACAGAATTTCACTGATTGAAAGGGGCAAGTTTTAAATATCCACATCAGCCGATAGACCTCCTAGAAGAAATACTTTGATAGGTGACAGTGTACAAGCCTAAAAAGCCAGCTCTAGTTGCACAGTGTAGCCTTGTGCAAAACTAAGACTAAGCTCAATATTCTGACATGGAAGAGTACTTGTGTGATATACTTTTCAATAACTTGATTGACTTACTGAATTTTGGCTTGGCGCAGTGCCTCAGTTTTCAGCTTACAAGACCTGCAAATCATGTTCATCCCTGTTTAAAAAACACACAAATTAAATAGAACTTGCTATGGTGTACAAATAGGAAAACACCAAGATTGCTTGAATCTGAATGCTACTATAATAATTGATACTTTACCTACATTTAGATATGTATACACAAGCTATAGAGTAATTTGGCCTAAAAGATGTGCCTTGCAACTTGACACACAGCAATTCAGTCTCATATTCAAAAGTTTGGAAATCAGATGACAGCACAGGTCAGCAGTTATTTAAAGGCTTTGTGCCCTAATCACTGTTTGATTATATAAAACTTCCGTGGTCATATATGCCTTTGTTTAATAAGTGCACCTTTGCTGTGTACAGCTCAAGTAACAAGCTGTAAGCTTTTACCATGTTTCTAAGTGCTCAGTCTGTCCTCCTGACAGACTGCAGCTGTTAGTGTGCTCTTACCTCACTGCTAATACTGCAGTGCATCCTTGAACCTGGAAGCAGACAAAGCATTGAAGTTATTGACACTCTTGGAACTAAAACCTGTACTCTGAATTTGAACTTTGCTGGTAGTATGTATTGATTAGCAATCATGAGCCACAAAAAACACTTAAATGGTTGTTAAAATTCCTTACTTTTTTTCTTAATGCCTCACTTTTTCCTGATCATAGAGTTCACATTTTTTTGAAGAAGCTACATTTCTTGGAAACTTCCTCTACCAGTGCTTAAACGAAAATTAAATTACATGACAATAACCCCTTCTCCAGTGATAACCAGAAATTTTATGACACTCTTAAAGTTGTTTTTTTAATTAATTTTATATCTAATACAGGCTAGTCAGCTTTCTAATCTGACACTACTAAAACTTTATTTCAAAACACTAAATGCTGTTTTGTGAGACTAAAACATGTGTTTTATTTCTCCTTCAGCAAAATAACTATTATATTTAAGACCACCTGAAACCTTTTGTGCTGTGACCTCTGGTACTGCTGTTCTGCAGAGCACTTGCTAAAAGCCCTTGAATGGCAGGTGTCAGTATCATTTCATCTTCCCTTGTCCTTGTCTGCCAGCTTGCATGGAAGGATGGGTATACATGTAAATGTCCACATGTGTCTTCTGCTTTTGTTACAAAGAAATTAGGTGCAAGAGTAACTTCGTAAGATTACCTCTTCAAGTGTGGAATATTTAAAACAGATAAAGAATGCAGAATCTTTAATAACATTTCAGTATTCCACTGTTCCTTTCTCCTGACAGTATTTTTCTGTATCTAAGCACTTTTTTTTTTTTTAAACTAAAAGGCTTACTGTTACGCAGTTTACTATAATTACATTTTTCTTCAGTCCTCTTCCTTTTCACCCCACTGCACCTCAGCAACTTCCCTCCCAGAAGGCAAAGGCATAATGAAAACTGTGCTGTCATGAGACAGCAGAGACCATCTTTCTTTTTTCAGAGGTTGAGGGAGCATTCCTTTTTCAGAACACATTCCTCTTGGAAAAAATAGCAGTTACTTTAGTGGGGGTGGGTTATCTTCTCTATGCAAACTTCACAGTGACTGTAGAAACCACAAGTAGAAGGGAAGTCTCTGTTGAGTGGTGTGCATGCTTGTTAGAACTGCCTAGCAGCCACATGCATTTAATCCATCTTCTCATCTCTGAAATATTGTAGGCCACAACCTGGCTACATAGTCTAAACATTGCTGCAAAGATCTGGATGTTTTCAAAACATGCTGATGATTTTTTTAAATTATATTTTTGTGATTCAGTAATACTAACTTTTGTAGCATATGTTACTTGAGGGAGAATGTCAGGTATTCCTTAAGTTGCTACTTGCTTTTCTGTAAAGGGAAGGCATTTTCTTCTTAGTTGCTGTTAATCATGGACCATTCAAGACTTAACTAATGTTAAACAGCATCAAGGGATTCTGATTTCTAAGATGTGAGCTAACAAGAGTTCTGGCCTGTCACTTCTGTCGTCTTTCATTGATGTTTATGGGCCAGTGGTAATAAACTCACAGAATTGTGCAGTAGTGGAGCCTAGAACGAGTTCTGGCTGGCTGGCAGTGACATGCTCTCTTCTGAGATAATGCATTTATCTAGGGCTGAAATACTAAAGACTAAGCAGGAGCTCCTTGTGGGTGAACAGCTTATAGAAGCCACAATACATAAAAATAACAGGTTTACAGCTAGTTCATAAACCTATGTGCCAAATATATCATGCAGTGTTCAGGGTTTAACAAGATTTTGTACTTTGGACTGTAAAAATATACTTGTATCAAACAGTTGCATACAGGTTTTTAAGAGTATCTGTAGTGTGATTACAGCAATCCACTGAAATTTTCTGAGCTTGGCCCTAACACAGTAACTAAAGAAAAAGTTTTCTCCCTCCCCTGCTCCCCCCCCTCCCTTCACCAATGGCTATTGGTGCATGTAACAAAATACAGGCATTATTAAAGTCACATTTCAGTACAGACACTTTCATGTCCATCTTGATTTCCTGGACTGGAATTTTTCAGGTACAAGTGGAAGAATAGTTGTGAGAACTGTTAATTTGGTGGTAGGGAAGGGAGGCTAGTAGAAATACATTAGCATATTTGAAAAACCTCTTAAATGCAAGCTGGCTAATGCTCCTCTGTTTACAAGAGAAGTGAGTATATAACTTCTGTAGTTCTGTTGTTGTGGTTTTGTTAAACGAGGAGGTGATTGGTATTGTTTTCTAGAGTGTATTGGCTCACTTCAAGGGCAGATAGTCTAGGAATATCCTCTCCCACTGTAGCGAGAGTGTTGGGATTGTTTCATGCATGCTACTGTAGAAAACTAAGCTGCCTGTTAAGCCTTAATGTGGCAGCACAAACACAGCAGAGCAAAACCTTTTTTAAACTTTGTTCTGGAGAATTTATGACAAGTATTTGCTTGTCAGTGGTACAGGAGCCTAGCAAAAACTGGAAAAAACCTTGGCCCTGGGGGAATGAGGGAGTTGGCATGCATGGGCTGAGTCCCATTGTTGGGTTCTGGAGAAGCCCTGTTGCCTAGGTGGGGCTCAGAGCTTTCAACTTTATGAGCTTTGTCAGGTGCTTAAAACTTACATCAATATGCCCTGTATGTGTGGGGATCACCATGCTGATTTACATTCAGTAATTGAGCTTGTTTGATTAGAGCCAGGTCTCAAATACCCAAGATCCCCATCAGTATGTGCTGCTATGGAATTGACTTCTCAGTGGGATGTGGAACTCCAAAGACTGCCAGATTATTAATAGTCTGCCCCACTCCAGGACACAGATATTTTACATTGTAATTTATGTGCATTAAATGGGACTAAATACATTAGTTTATTTTCCCCATTAGACAGTGATTGTAGTTGAGATTAACTGTTATTTGAATGCATTCCTTTAACTGAGTAAAAAGTTCTCTTGACTGAGCAACTCTTAAGTGTTCATTAGTCCCTCTAACCTCTTGTCTGTCTGCAAGGATGGATTCACACAGCCATTTTAAGTTCCAGGAGTCACTTGTAATATTATACAGGAGAAGTTAATATAAAAATGTTGAGTCTTTCCTCATGAAACATCTGTTAGGGAATTGCAGCCAACCCCAGTCTTCAGTTTTGCTTTTGATCCAGAAAAAGGCAGTAAAGTGGAGGTATAAATAAAAAAGTCTAGAGGAGGTTGAAATTGAGTATTTTGCATTGGACTCATGAATTTCCATTTCTCTTCCTTTAAAGTGAAAGCGTCAGTAAAACAAACAAAAAAGCTAAAATTCATGTGTATTTGATTTGCTTTCACTGTTGCTTCATTTGTAGGACTTGTGCAATCTGAGCCATTCTTGAAAATAAAAGCAGTGCTGACTTAATTCACGAGGATGCATTTCTAAGACCACAAGATTTGATAAAATAACCCTAAAAATAATAATGAAGGGCCAGATTTCAACAACTGTCTTACTCCCTGCCTCTTAACTGTAGCTCAGAGAGAGGGTGGGCAGCAAGTACCTCCCAGAATGCAGCCTTAGCCAGTACTTGTATTTATTTGCAAAGACAACTTGAAGGGGATATATGCAATAATGTCATTGCTACTCTGCAGAAGCACACTTCTGTAACAATAGATGAAAAACACTTATGGCACAACCGTTGACTGATGGCTGGAAAGCTCCACATCCACATCCTCCTGCTCAGACTGAAGTGTCAGCTGTTCTTCTCCAGGCATCACGGGCATGGCAGATGTGCATTCTCTGCAGTGTGGAAACTGATACCACCTATCTTTTTCATCATCAAAGCACATTTGGTAATGGATCCAGTCAACTTGTCGTGTTTTTTTAACACACCAGTTTTGTTTACAGCGTCACATATAGCCTGACACTTTGATACAGCCAGGGATTGTCTAGTAACCAACTGCTTTTATTTGGGGATAAGAAGTTACTGGTCACCCAGTTTGCTGTGCCAATATATGCATCCAGGTAAGCGGAGGTGTGCGACATAGGAACAGATGTACCAACAAGGAAAGTGCCTTGATGCTGGATTGGATGGCTAGTGAATGTAAACATTTAAGTTAAATTTTGCTATGTAATTAAGTAAGTATGGCTGATTAAGCTAGTGGTAATTTGAATGCCAGCTTTAAAGGGCTTGCATACTCCGGCCAGAGGTTAAACTTGTAAATTGCTGCATAAGCTCTGTATGGAAATGTGTTTTAATATCTGTTCACTGTCTTTATTCTTTTGCAAGCTGCATGTGTACTGTCATATAAAATCTGCTTTCTACAATTTATTTTATGGTCGGTTTTGAATGTCTTCCTCTTTGTTACCTGACTGAGCCTGAATGTTGCATTTCTGTAGTACATAATACGGAGAAAGAAAACAAAACTAAAGTCCATGCTTGCCTTGTGTGCTGAAGTGTTTTGTAAGGCTGACCAAGTAGTAACCACGGAAGAGTCTGGGCCCCTGCCTCACATGCGAGAAACAGAGACATGGCCATGATACCTGGATAAAAGGCTACCTCACCTAGCACATGGCCACGTTCAGCAGAAGGTGGTCTTTAGTCCTGCCCTTGTGCTTGGTCTGGAAACAAACAATGTTTCTGTTCCCACACCATTTCCCACACCATGTCATTTCCAAGAAAGGCATCACAGACCTGGCTCTGTCTGGCACTGCTCTCAGTCCCACCTGCATTTAGTTCTTTGGTTTCTCATGGGTGGATGACCCTCACAGGCTTTGATCTCAGTGCTAAAAAGTACTAACTTAAATCACAATACTTAAAATTCAGAGTTGGTTCTTCCAAGGCTAGTCACCTTCACAAAAGGCTTTTAAGGTGGGCACCTGGGGAAAAACTGCTTCCCCTTCCTGCCTGAAGTCCTTATGTGAGCAGACAGACACGGACCCCTGTAAAACTGAGGGGGCAGTGGGGGGGATGGAAAGGGATGTTCCATTACACATCACCAGAAATTATTACTGCCACAGAAGAGCCATCCCAGGCATGTCCTGCTTGGCGATGTTAGATGCAAAGACTCCTTTTCCAAAATGTTGGTTTACTGCATGGTGGTTCACTGACCCCTGTTTCACATAAGGCCCTTCACCTTTTCCCAGAGGTGTAGCTCTGTGCTCTCACAGCTGATGGGCTCTAGAGCAGTGGAGCTCCACCAGTGCAGGACAAAGCGTGTGCAGAAGAGGGGGCAGCAGTTTGTCTTTTGCAGGCTCGTCCCCACTGCCAGGGCAGCCAGGAGACACGTACTTGTGCAGTGCACACTCAGAACACCAGCAGCAGCAAGGTTCCTGGACACAGTTCCCCATCCCCAGGGCAGGGACCAGCAGAGTGCTCCAGAGGAGCAGGGGCTGTGCCTAACCACATTCCACCTTTGGAGTAGCCTGGGTCTGTCCAGCCAGGCTTGGCACTGGGCAGCAGTGCAGCACAACAGCCTTGGACAGGTGCACAGGAGCCCTACGAGCCCTGCCCAGCTCTGGGTGACGAGGTGGCAGTGTGGCTGGGGATCTCTGCTTCCTTCTGACCACTGACAATCACAGTAACAGTGAACCTCTCTGCAAAACCGCCTTGCGTGTATTTTCCAGGCATTTGTACTATTCATGGCAGAGTAATAGAGTGCCTTTCTGATTTCCCAGCAGACTCCATCCGTACAAAATAACTAGCAGAGCCAAAGTACTCCTCCCACTTCCTACAAAATAGCTAGGAAATTCCTGCATCATCCAAGGATGCTGAGTGCTAGTGACCCAACCGGGAGATGCAGGATGACTTTCCCAGTGAGTAATCTGACTCCAGGCTCGCTGGAAATGGAAATGTACTGCGCACTGGTGTACTAGGCATCACCCTGGCTTTCCTTTTGTGGTAAGTGCTGAGTCACACAGCCAGCCTGGACACTGAGCTGGGTCAGGGTGAATGATGCCTTAGGTTTTAACTTTTATATTTTTCAAATCCTGTACTGCCTAGTGTGTAACTCTGAAGTTTCTTGTGGCCTGTTAGCTGCTGTTCTCTCATGCTGGTTAGACGTAACAAACGTTTCTAAGTTTCCTCTCCGAGGACACCTAGATTGTCCTGGGCTGTTGTGGTGGAGCCCCCTGGGCCCCCCCGATGGCAACCCCGCCCCTCTCGCATCAAGTTTCGCCCACCCCCCCCCTCCCCCTGCAGCCCCTGCAATCTCTGCCTTCACCCCTGGCTTACATGGTAACATGAGCGATCCTATTCATCTGATTACACAACAGTATCGAGACTTTCCCACAGCTTCTGCTACTTTTAATCGTGGCACCTCTGAGACCAACCCTAAATGGAAACCGTTCCCCTATTCCCATATTAAGCATTTATGCAAAGCTGTGAAAGAATTTGGTATACACAGCACCTATTTCAAAAGCCTACTGAATGCAACCTTCTCAACAAATCTTTTGATTCCTTGTGATATAAATACACTCATACAGTCCCTGCTAACTGCTGGTGAATTTGTATTGTGGAAACAACAATGGAAAAGTATCTTATCTGATTTACTGCAAGCACTGTTGAAAACCTCAGATAATTATCTAGATCTTGAAAAAAATCACCTGACTCTAGATCATTTATCTGGTGATAATAATATGGCCAACCCTGAAAAACAAGCTATGCTTATTCCTCACCCAGTGCTTGTGGGAATCACTAAAGCTGCAAAAAAGGCACTTTTCCTGTTACCTTCCCAAGACCCTATCATCCACTACACCAACATAAGACAATCATCAACTGAAAATATTGTACACTTTTATAATCGGTTGTGTGAAGCAATATCTTCCCAGGTTCCGAATCCTGACCTACATCAAGCACTTCTCCTAGAACTGCTCCAGACGAATGTGAATGACACTTGCAAGCGATTCTCAGCCTGCCCCTCCGTCCACCTCCCACAATAGAAAGCATCCTTGAAGTTTGTACCAAGAAAGTAAAACTTAACACAGTTATTCCTTTTTCTAAAAGGGTGGGAATGGTAGAAGAAATTGTAAATCAGGATGTAGATACAGGAAGAACTCAATCTAGAAATGGCATTATATGCTACCGTTGTCAAAAACCAGGACATTTAGCTCTAAATTGCAGAGCAATTATTACTGTTGATAAAAACCTTTCAAAGACTGTTTCCTCAGGTCAACAACAAAAAAACTGACAAAGCTGCGCGATACGTGTAGCCCACGTGGAGCTAGAAATAGAGCTGCCAACAGAGCAACATGGACTCCTGGACTGAGATTTAAGGTAACCTGTGATACCTCACACCATTTCAACACAAACAAACAGACTGTGATACCAATCACATTCCAAAATATGGACAATATTACAGATTTTTCATATCTTTCTGTTATTGGGGACACTCAGGAAACACCTGCTGGTATAGAAATCACACCTACACTAATGAAAGTAGAACAAAATGGGGTTTATACTTTAATGGCACAATGTATACATCCACCATTTTTCATGCAAAAGGGCCAAATCATTGCACAGGCCATTCCACTGCCTAGATACCTGCCTACAGATGGCCATAACCCAGCTATCTGTTGGACTGAGGTTCTAGGAGATAAAAAGCCTTTAGTGGAATGCAAGCTCCAGTATGGTTCTCATATCATGGGAATGATATATCAATGAATGAAATCAATGAATGATATATCAATGGGAATGAAATCAATATCATGGGAATGATAGACACAGGTGCTGATGTATCCATCATCCCCTCTGATAAATGGCCTGCGCAACGGGAGTTGCAATCTCAGGGCGTCATACAGGGAATTGGAGGTGTCCAATTAGCAAAACAATCAAAAAACCTCATTCAAATTGAAGGTCCCAGTGGGCAAATAGCAGCACTTTGCCCATATGTCTTAGACACCAAATTTACACTATAGGGGAGAGATGCTATGTCTCAGTGAGGAACAAAAATTTATATAAGCCCAAAGCATCAAAATTTTCCCCTTGTGACCACTGAATTTGAGTGCCCCCCCCAAAATTGAATTGGAAAACTGACGAAAGAGTCTGGATTAATCAGTGGCCACTTAAAAGAGAAAATTTAAAAGCACTCCAAGAGCTGGTAGATGAACAATTGGCAAAAGGAAATATTACTCCTACTAACAGCCCCTGGAACTCACCCGTGTTCGTAATACAAAAACCTGGAAAAAAATAAATGGAGGCTTCTCCAAGATCTCAGAAAAATTAATGATGTTATAGAAGAATTCGGACCACTCCAGCCAGGAATGCCATCCCCCTCCATGCTGCCGAGACACTTGGCATTTAGCTGTCCTTGACATAAAGGACTGTTTCTTTCACATTCCACTCCACCCTGCAGATGCCCCTCGATTTGCGTTCTCTGTGCCCTCTGTGAATCATGACGGGCCTATGAAACGTTAACATTGGCTTGTGCTGCCACAAGGCATGAAAAATTCTCCTACTATCTGCCAAAATTACATTGCCAAAATCCTATCTCCCATCCATGCCCAGGCAGAAAAAGCCATCATTTTACATTACATGGATGATGTGTTAATATGTGCTCCCAGTAATCAGTACCTGGAGCAGACACTTGACATGGTAGTCAAAGCCTTAGAAGCCAAAGGCTTTGAACTACAACCAGAGAAAATGCAGAGAACAAACCCTTGGAAATATCTTGGATTAAAAATCACAGAAACCTCCATCACACCCACACCCATCACCATTAATAGCAACCCAAAAACATTAGTGGAAGTGCAGCAACTCTGTGGGTCACTAAAGTATCTAAAACCTTAGTTAGGGTTCACCTCAGAGGATGTAGCCCCTATCACCAACCTGCTAGCAGGAGAAAGAAGTCCAGCTTCTCCCAGATCCCTGACAGATGAGGCAAAGCAGTCCCTCAAAAGGCTGCAAGAGGCAATTTCCACCAGACAAGCACGCAGATATGAGCCCTCCCTGCCTTTCAAACTTGCCATTCTGGGGAAAGCACCATGCTTCCATGGCCTCATTTTTCAGTGGAACAAAGAGCTGAAGGAACTCCTCATAATAATTGAATGAGTGTTCCTCCCACTCCAACCATCAAAAAGCATCACAAAACCCCAAGAACTGATGGCCAAAATTATCATGAAGGGCAGAGCAAGGCTCCACACCCTGGCAGGATGTGACTTTACATGCATCTTCCTACCTGTAATATCAGAAGCATTAGAGCATCTACTTTTAAATAATATAAATTTACAATTTGCACTAGACAGTTACTCAGGCAAAATATCAAACTATTACCCAAAATGTGATTTGTTTAATTCAGAAGTCTCTTTCATTCCTAGAGAAATTCAAAGCAAAAAACCCCTCGATGCCCTGACTGTTTTCACAGATGGATCTGGAAAATCAATGAGGTCTGTAGTCACGTGGGTTAACCCCAAGACACAGCAGTGGGAAGAAGACACTGAAATAGTTCAGGGGTCACCACAAGTAGCTGAGCTAGCTGCTGTGGTCAGAGCATTTGAGAGGTTCAAAGAACCCTTAACATTGTCACTGATTCGGCCTATGTAGCAGGAGTAACTGCGAGAGCTGAACACGCTCTCCTAAAACAAGTTTCAAATAAGAAAACCTATAGTTTGCTCTCAAGGCTTATTTACCTAGTCTCTCACCGAGAGCATCCTTATTTTGTCATGCATATAAGGTCACATACCAACCTGACAGGATTCTTAGCCGAAGGCAATTGCAGAGCAGATTCCTTAGCTATGCCAGAAAACTTAGTGTTATCAGCAGAACTGCCCCAGCTTCCCCAGGTTTTTGAACAGGCAAAGTTAAGCCATGCCATGTACCATCAGAATATTCCTGCCCTCATTTGCATGTTCCATCTATCACGAGCACAAGCAAAAGCTATTGTGGCTACGTGTCCCAACTGCCAGAAGCTGCAGCTTCCATCTCTAGGCATGGGAGTAAACCCCAGAGGTATTAATAGTGGTGAAGTGTGGCAGATGGATGTTACACATTTCTCCGAATTTGGGAGATTAAAATATATTCATGTCTGCATTGATACCTTCTCTGGTGCCATGTATGCCTCAGCACATGCTGGTGAAAGTGCTAAGGATGTAGAAAAACATCTCATCCAAGCTTTTGCTGTGCTCGGTGTGCCTGGAGAAATAAAAATTGATAATGGGCCAGCATACACCTCTAAGGAGTTCAAAAACTTCTGACAGCAGTGGGGATTTAAACATGTTACTGGTATTCCTCACTCCCCTACTGGACAGGGCATTGTTGAACGTGCCCACCAGACCCTCAAACAGATGTTGCTACAGCAATCAGGGACTACCAAAACCAACTCACCCATCCTCAGACTCAGCAAGGCACTATTCACCATAAACTTCCTGAACGGCACCTTTGAAGACCCCAACCCTCCGATCCTTCGTCACTTCCTGAATACCAGCAGACAGAAGCTGAAGGAAAATCCAGAAGGCCTAGTCCGGGACCCAGACACTCAAAAAATCCAAGGACCTTACAAATTTATGACTTGGGGACGTGGGTATGCCAGTGTTTCCACCCCCAAGGACTGAGGTGGATCCCTGGCAAGTGGGTGAAACCATATGGTACCCCTCCAGAACCCAAAGAAGTCAAAACTGCCTCCTGGAAGAGGCAACAAAAAAAGGAATCTTAGTGTACATTAAGGAAACCTATTGCACAAGGTTTTATATCCCCCCATATCAGTGTTAATGCCCCCTAAGTCCAGTTTTTGTTATGCTGGTTTTTTCAGTTCTGTTCTGTACTGTATTTAAGTTATATTATGCTCTTTTGCACTCATGTTCTGTATTTATGTTATGCTGTTATTGAACTCTAGTTCTGTACTTTGTTTTGTAAACTCTTGTCCTGATACTGCCCTAAATGTCCTGAGTAACCTCCTAAATTTTGTATTAGGAGATTGAAAACGGACATCCTGAGTAATGTTGAGTTGTAGGGACAATGCTTTTCAATTATGTTTTGCACTATTATTATTGTTTGTACACTGTATGCTGCTCAGTCACACTCAGCTTAAAAGAAGAAAAACTGGGGAATTGTTGCAGTGGATCCCCCTGGGCCCCCCCGGCCGGGTCCCTGCCAGGTGACTGAGTCGGGTCTGTCCAATGTTCAAGCAGCCCGGGCTCTGAGCTGGTTGGGTGTTTATCCCAGCTCCACCCTGGTATCCCATTTCTCCCTCTCTGTGACAAAACCAAGGGGACACAAAGCCTCGCTCTCTCACCCCGGCCGACACTCGCCCAGGTTGGGTGCTCTGTCCCCCCCAGGACAGAGGGAATAAATGACTTAACATCCTAAAGGAGGTTTGAGCTATATTTCTCTTCTCAACTTCTGCTTCTGGTGAGTAGCTAACAGCTGGCACTGGCTTAAAGTGGAGCTGCACAGCAGAGGAATATTTAGGCTGTTTGTGAATGGTTTAAGATATCCCAAGACATAAGGAGGCAAGCTCACCACAAAACTAAGCAGTGGACAAGCTAATCCACCACCAGACTAGGCCCAAAATGTGTAAACTAAAATTTTAAGAAGGGGTGGTAAAACTTGGGGAAATTACATCATTAACTAAAGTTAAAATTGGAGAATTAACCCTGATACAAAAATGGACCAAACTTGTAGAAGGGTGAAGAACTCATGACCCTGGGGGTCCATCTTGGGTGTAGCCTTTGGCCTCCCCAGGGTGTACCTTGAAGGCCCTTCAAATAAATACCTACTGTTATTCTCTTATTCTTGTCCAGTCTCTGGTTTTAGGTGGCCACCTCAGGCATCAGCAACACCAGGTTTCAGTGAGAGTTCTGCGGGAACCACCTACCCAGCTCCAGCGCTTCTCAGCTGATCCTCTGCTGCTGCTGGCGCAGCCTGTTACCTGAGTGCACCATGTCATACAGCAGGTTCTGGGCACCAGAATCCCAAATAAACCTCCTCAGAGAATGCCGTGTAGGGCTGCGTCTGCCTGGGCACTCGTTATCTCTCCGATGCAGCCGAGCAGCAGACACAAGCTGGCAGCGTTAACAGGGACCAGCGAGGGAGCACCGTGGTGTTGGGGCAGTGGGGCAGCCTGGGCATCACCTGGGGACCCAGCATGCTGCAGATCTGCGGCTCTCAGCAGCACAGCCCCACTCCTGGCCTCTCACGGCGCTCCTGGCGAGCAGAGCAGCCGGGCCGCAGCGTCCCATGGCCCCCCCGTTCAGGACACCAGGACCGTACCAGGAGATGGCAGCACATGTTGCTTATAATAGCCAGCAGGCCGACTGCTCCAGGCTGGCAGGCTGACTTCCCCAGCACTAGCTCCTGAATGGTTTTAATATTTATTTTCTGGCAGTTTAGCAAGTCCCCTTGGTGTCTCTTCTTCCTCTCCCTTTGTGAGCAAAAGCCCTGAGCCTTGTAAAGTTTTTCCATCACCTGCAATCCTGAGTACGTTAATAAATCCAGGTCATGGGCAGGCTCATTGCCTACCTGATGCCAAGCAGGTCGGTATCCCAGAGCCCTTGACACACCATCCTTCCCCCCAGATGGGGCCACACAATAGTCGGTTCACATGAAACAGGCCCCAATTACCGGTTCCTTGTCCCCGCGGGCTGAAGGATGTGCTGGGGTTTGCTGACAGGAAGCCCGTTCTCATGCACCGCTGCAGCATGAATCACTGCCCTGCACTGCCCTGATGAGTAATCACCACTTACCCACGTGCTTCGGGAAAAAACACGAGGCTCGTGAAGACCATTTCTGGACTAAACCTGCTGCAGCACAACTCTTCCTGCTTGAACAGATACAGCTTTTCCCCATTTGGAGGAGATGCGTCATTGGGCAAAAGAACAAGCGTGGCCGCACATGCACCAAAGACCCACGGGGACCACCTCACCATGCACACCTCACCTCACCATGCACACTGCCTCTCCCCACAAACACTCAGGACTCGGTTGTGGACAAAGCAAGGGTGCTATTTTGGTATTAAGACAACTTTCCTAAATTGAGTCACTGTAATAAACTTTAAAACATATTCTGATTGTCCTTTATCATTTATTAGATGAAACTTGCCATGTTCAGCCAGACACCTGAAGAGCATCCCTCTTTCCCTCCCCACCCTTCTTCTCTCAGACATAGGAGCTTACCAATGGGCCCGTGGCAACAGCAGATGTCTCCAGAGCCTGCTCAGGGCACAGCTCTTCTAGCATGTCCCTGTTATACTCCATTTGCTGCATGTGTTTATCCTCTGCTGGATATCTTCCTTAAGTGAAACTATTAACATACTTGCATGTTTCAGAAAGCCTCTCCATTTTACTAATTTATATCAATTAATTCAGTTTAGATAGATAATGCATAGATACACATCTGTAAATGGAAGAAAATTGAATTATTTTGTGAGCTTGAAGAATAAGGGATCTTGTATTGGCCTTTAAAATTAGCTTGAATGTAATGCAGGAAAAAGGTCAGACTCTGTGAGAGTGCAGCATGTGGAGTAACTTAAATAAAAATGTCATCATAGAAAAGCCAAAATAAACACTGAGTACAAATTCCTTTAAAGGCAGTGAAACTCAGGCTTGGCCAAAAAAACTGAAGTAAACAGAGATACCTTACACAACACGGGGTTCTAGAGAGAAACTCTAGTTAGCCCTATCATTAAAGAAAAAATTAGTCCTTACAAAATTAAACCTCAGTCATGGTAGCACAACACCCACAAGCTGGAAAAAACACATCCAAGAATTTAACTGAGGACATGGCTACAAAAAAGCCCAGTCACCACAAAACAAGCAGGGGCACATGAGGGATTTACCCCGCACCTGCATGCTCCTATCCATATTAGACACAGCCCTGCCAGTTCACTCCTTGGGGAATGAGGTACCTTGCTCCTACCTTAGATCAGGAACCTGGTCCATATCTACAGACTAGCAGGCTTGCTAACAAATCCAAGGCTTAGTTAATTTCCCAGCAATCTGTTTGGTAGCTTTGCATTGTGACAGTGGGGCTGGGAAATTGGGAATGTACACAGGAAGGGTAAAAAGGGAGGGGAGCAAAGGATGGGGTCACCCCTATTTGAGATCAAGCATCTCCTCTCTACCATAGTGTATCAGGAGATGTAGTGCACAGCTTATTTCCAGGTTTGTCCTTTACTTTATAAAGACAGTACTTATAATCAGAGAACCAGCCCTGTGTCCTGGAAGAAAGGTGAGAAATAGCAAAATTTAACTCCTGTGCTTTCCTTTCCACACAAAATGATTCAACATTCCCCTGCTTCCTTCCTGGTAGATCAGATGTTGGGAAACCTTATCTGGTCCAAAAACTGTAGAAACCTTTCATCAGAAGCGTAAAAGCAAATAAGCTCTTCAGAAAATAAAAGCAAAAGCAGAAGAGAGATGCAGTCCCTAAAGACAATCAATAGCCCAACCCTCTTTGTGAGCCAAGCCATAAAACAAAACAAAAAATTTGCTGGAGATGGAAGCAAATGCATGGAGCATATTTGAAGGAGAGGTAAGGTCATGGGAGAGAGAAGCAGGCAGCAAAGGCAGCAAGCCATGAACACAGCTGGATATGAGTATTCCTGGGCAGTATGCTAGTGACAAAAAAAGCTTTACTTTCAAAGCAAAGACACCACCACCCACTGTTCAAATCCTTTTGTGTTCAGAGGATTTAGAAACACATTTTGTAAATAAAAAATATCTGTAGCTCATAAACTATTGATGCTGGCATAAATTCCTACCACAAAAAAGGGAACAAAACATGACCAAAAAGGAAAAAGAAACAAAAACTAAAACCCCTCCCAGCTCAAACCCTCTCAGTTCAAGACAGTAACAGAAATGCAACATAGAATCCGTGCCCAGACTTAGCAGACACAAGCTATGAGAAGATTCACTGCAAAATTGTGCTGGGCTCATTCAGTATAATTAAAGAAAGCAATTTCTTGCATTAGGGTATAATTCACCACAGTAACATTTTAGAAAGCCTTTTATGCTCTTTTGCTTCAGAATAAAGTGTCCAGTTTGGATCAGTGATGTTCTAAGAGGACATCCCAGAGCATTAACTGTGATTGTAATCTTATGCTCATTGTCTCTGACATCCCTAGATGCTATTGCATACTATGATTATGGAAAGTGTTACTTCTTTGTTAAACTCCATTAGACATACAGTTACTCATGTAGTGGTGAGAAATTATGCAGAAGTTAGCCTTGGCTAGGCTACCACTGCACTCTGATCATAGCAATGACAAATCCAGGAAATATAAATAAGGCTGCTTTTCCAAGAAATGAGTACTCAGAAAATTCACTTCTGGCAGGTCATACTGAAACAATATACTAGTTGGCTCAGCAGGCTTGCTGCTTATCAGTGCAGGGCTGAGCAGTGCCTGGGACTCAAGGCAGCCTGAGAGGCTGAGATATATACTGGTAGCAAATGTTCAAACTCAAGAGTCTCGACCTACTCCATAGGACCATCTTACTGTTGATCTTAAAAACTCCCTATATCATGTGAGCGATGGGTGATACTCCCACCCTGTAGTTCTGAACTTGAGCCTCCATGTGTCTAAAGCTTTTGAGCATCCAGACTGTCCAAGTGCTGGTTTGCACTGAACTGTGGGTGGAGGAAGTCAGTCACCTCCTCATGCAGGAAACTCAGAAACAAGGAGCATCAATCTAAAAGCACAGTAACAGATACAGCATAAACATGGGCTAGTGTTGGAGTGAAACCTTCTCTGGACTCAGGCCCAGAGGAAAGCCAAAGAACAGAGGTAGAATTAAAATCTTCCAATAAGCTGAAATACATGAAGTCACACCAAAGTGAAACAGAAATACAGATTTTTAACTTTAGTAGAAATATATGCTAAGTGCTTCAAACATTGAAAAGCTGCAGTAGAGAACTTAAACACAGTTTGTATTGCAGCAGTGTTACCTTTTCACAGAATTCTTTACTTTAGACAAAACATAGATTGAACTACACTGTTCACATTTTTAGAGTGTTCACATAAACAGTAAGAACTGATAGAAACTGTACACACAAATCTGTGTGATACCTATGTAACACTTGTGTGAGACTTACGACTGTTAAAATTAGACCAGGATAGGTTAAGAAAAACTAGAATCGTGTGTTAATCTTATAGGTCAATTAACAAATATAATCCATGCTTCTGTAAGAGAAAAAATATAGAGGAAACTAGAATTAGAAGATGTTTTCTGCCTGCTGTTGCTGTTTGGCTTTATCATGTAACCCCCTTGAACTCTGCCTTCAAGAAAGCTATGAGACTATGAAATAAAGAATTTAGCAGAACAGCAGTCTCCTCTACTCTTCTACCCTGGTCTGAGAAGGAAGGGTACCCATCCAAGCTCAACAGGCTAGAGTTTCCTCTCAAGGGCCAGGACCTTGTGGGCTCTTATGCCAGACTCCATGCACAATGCAAAACAGAGGACCCCAGCAGTGAAGCAGCCTGTAATGCCACTTGTGCTGGTGAACGACACTATGCAGCAATATAAATCACATAAACAACTTCTGTCTTGGCAGAAGGGCACATTCAAAACAAACCAGATTAATTATGACATGAGGTAGAACTTCATAGATTCCAGCTGTTAACCCAGCACTGCCAAGTCCCCATTTACCTATGTCTCCAAAAGCTACATCCACACATCTTTTAAACAGCCCCAGGTGGGTGACTAACACTTCCCTGGGCAGCCTGGTACAGTGTTTGACAAGCCTTTTGGTGGAGAAATTTTTCCTAATATCCAATCTAAACCCTCCCCGTCAGAACTTGAGGCCATTTCCTCTTGTCCTACCATTTGTTACTTGGGAGAAGAGGCCAACCCCTACCTGGCCACAGCCTCCTTTTAGGCAGGTAGAGTGATAAGGTCACCCCTGAGCCTCCTTTTCTCCAGGCCAAACACCCCCAGCTCCCTCAGCTGCTCCTCACAGGATTTGTGCTCCAGACCCTTCCCCAGCTCCCTTCTCTGGACTCCCTCCAGCACCTCAATGTCTTTCTTGCACTGAGGGGCCCAGAACTGGACACAGCACTCGAGGTGTGGCCTCACCAGTGCCCAGTACAGGGGACAATCCCTGCCCTGGTCCTGCTGGCCACACCATTGCTGATCCAGGCCAGGATGCCGTTGGCCTTCTTGGCCACCTGGGCACGCCCTGGCTCATGTTCAGCTGCTGTCACCAGCACGCCCAGGTCCTTTTCCACTGGGAAGCTTTCCAGCCACTCTGTCCCAAGGCTGCAGCGCTGCCTGGGGGAGGATGCCCAGAGAAGCTGACTTTAATGCTGGGGTGGATTGTCATGGTTCATCCCACGCTCCCCCACCAGCCACACTATCATCTGAATAATGCTCATTAGGGCCTCAGCCTTGACAAACGGCACCTGGGCTGAGCTTCTCTTGATGTTCTCAGAAACATTGTCTCCTCCCAGGAAGTGGTACCATCCAGTAAGTACCTGTTTTTTAACAAACTGACTTGGAAACTTACTTTTCTTGCCTGAATAACAACCTAAGTGAAATAATATTTTTATTGTTGGCCTTCAAGGAAAGTTACTGACTCAAACTGCGGCCACAGAAAATTATTATGACCAAAGCCCTTGTGACCCTATAAACAGTAGTCCACAGTGAGACCTAGTCTATGTGAATATCAAAAGCTAAAATGTCTAAATGGTGTATTTAGTACAAGTCAATAAAAAAATTTACACATTTTCTCAGTTTTAATTTTTTAATGGTTCACAGCGTTAGTTTGAAAGACAAATTGTAAAAGGTAAGGAAGACCACCACTCCCAATGCAAAACAAACCAAGTGCAAGAAGCTTTCATTCCAAAGCACATGCAAAAGGCAGCCTTACTTTCTGGAATGTATTGAGCCCACTTCTTATATTTTGCTTTTTCAGAGACAATAATGAGCAAGGGAAACAGAAAAATGAGGAGAGAAAAACAGAATATTGATAGGGAAGGAAATAAAATGGGATAAAAAAGAAGGATATACTTACCCTCCAGAACCTAAGAGTTGTTACAATGATAACCTACCCAAGGATAATGCCACTCAGCAAGAATCTTCCCTTTCTAATGATTCCTTAAAGGTTGCATTATTTTCACTGTAAAAAGTGTCTGAGACTTGCAACTCAGAATATGCAGCTTTCATATGGCTGCTAAACAATTCCTACAAAGGCCCAAAATATCTCTACATCTGTTTATTTTTATATATTGTGGTATTAAAACAAATGCCGAGATTTAAGGGAGAAAAAGCTGTGATGGAATCAGTGAGTTATGAGCCTGGGGAAACAACAATGTAGCTGTGTGTGAGAAGTCTAGAACCAACTGAAAGAGCAGAAAAAGCAGTGACCTAACCAAAGCTTTGTCCTAATTTCAGAGTATGAGTTACCTAAGTGAGCAAGGGCTTGTAAGAGCAAACATACATGCATTTTGGCTTAGAGCACTGTGGTTGAGAAAGTGATCCAACAAACATGAGAGGTGGAAATCAGTGTTGCTGGATAAGGAACATTTGCAGAAATTGTTTTCCCATTCTTTCTTGGCTACTAGAGGAACATTATCGTAAGACACAATGCAAGTAATAGCCAATGCATCCAGGGAAAGGCTTAGCCTCCTCATTTCTGCTGGATAATATATTTTCCATTCATCCACTGTCTTCCTGTACAGAGAAGAATGACTTTCTATTCCTATTCACACTTGTCTCTCGTTTTTTCATCCCCACAACTCCTGTGTCTTTTTTTACCCTGGAAGAAATCTGCAGTTGTGCAAACTACAGTCTTGTGCAAACAAGACTGATGACATCAAGCCTCTAAATACTGTAAAAATAGTTAAAAGTCTTAAAATTATCATATCCCCAATATGTGTCATACTAAACACCCCCTTCTAACACAATTTACTTAGACTCTCCATCTTTTTAAACCTGTTATTTAACAGAGTAAGCATCTCAGTAAGAGTTCTACAATAATGGCCTCTTTCTTGCTAAAAAATTAGTGTGATTGAGTGCTTTACTGCTTAATTGCTGATTTGTAAAATGGAACCTGCAATTAGATTTATGACTTGACAAAAGTTATATCCTTCATGTAGAAATACCTAATCCTAAATCAACTACCAGAGAATATCTGGGAAGATTTTATAGACTTAGTATTTTTTCATTACCTCCCTGAAAAATAACTTCCTATCTCAGTGCTTATTCTAACACAAGATGACATATTTAGCTGATTTTTTTTTTCAGCTCAAAATATCAAAATCTCAACTGGGAAACACAGTTTTAAACTGAAACAAATTAAAAGCACAGGAACAAGAAGGTAAGAAGTTATCCTTCAGTAAGCAGTTTTAAAAAGCAGGAAACAAATAGGAGAAACAAAAGTAGCACAAAATGCTGAGGACAATTAAAAACATGAGAAATAAAAGGAAAGGAAGCAGCATAGCCAGCATAACACATTTTCCAAAATGCAGATAACATCACATATATACTGTCATTAAAGAAGGAAACTATAAACCAAACTATTAATTCAAGGGTCAAGATACAAAAAGACAACTCCTGAAATCTACAAAATATTTGTAAACCAAGAAGAGCGTGATACATTAAACCAGACAAAAAACAATTAAGGGAAATAGGAACAGGAAAGTAGTTCTGCTTCATATAACTGAAGGAAGGATTTGGCAGATACCAACTGTGTTCAAGTCCGCCCATGTTTCCCCAGCAGAGCTGAGCCTTGGGAACTGGTTGTGTGGGGAGAAATAGATGAGCTACTTGCATTGCTGGACACTCCTGCAGCAAGTATCAGTTTGTTTTAGCAGGCTGATACAGGACAACTAAGAAGAAATAACAAAAGCTATTTTTTTTGCCTCACTGCAGGCTTGTCTGGTAACAATAAAACTAAACCAAACCAAACAAACCAACAAAAACCCCAACATCCACAATGAAAGTGAACTCTGATATGCACACACACAGTGAAAAAAAATCACTTCACAGCTATTTGAAGGAAGAGGGTGTTCCCATCCAAATTAACTGAGATCAGCCACGTTAGAACATATGAATGCCTATGAGCAGCAGTGCCAAGGGATATCTCACAGAATGATTTTACAATGGAGTTTTCTCACACTACTGAGCTTTGGCCACCCTGAACATGTCCAGTGTTACGTAGGACTGTCCTGGAACACTTGGTTGAAAAGGAGGTAAGACACTGGACTGACTCTTGCATTCATCCATACTGCGCTCTGGGAAGCTCTCAGAAACAAGAAATTCCCTAGTTTCAACAGAATTTTTAAGGTATGGATTGAACAGTGCTTTTTCACTGAAATCTTCCAGCTTTAAAACTTCTTCCCTATCATTTTCTTCATTTTTAATTGGATTCTGTTGGGATCCGCACAAATCATTTGCCAGCTTTTCTATGGGTTGGACTTCCTTCACTGGTACAAAAGCTGAATGCATTTGGCTTCTGGTAAATTGATCAGTGATTATATAAGGCATGGATGGTGGAAAACATTTAGCAAGTTCGTTTTCTTCATTATTCAGTACCTTTTCATCTCTATTAGTTATGCCTTTTGTATTAGTATCAGTACATTCAGAAACATGGTTTTCATAATTTATTAGTAGTGATCCTTCCTGACTTTCTTCAGAAAAACAGTATTCCAAAACATTTATGTCTTCAAAGTCTACAGTTTTTGTCTCAGATGACACTCTCTTCAAAAATGAATTATTCTGTCAATACAAAAAGATAAATTGGAGAGTTATAAAGGGATAGATAAAATATCAGTTTATTTTTGGATAAATAAATGATTGCTATTTGAGCTCTGACTCATAATGTCGGACACGCACTAGAAAAGAGTTCACATGCATTTCAGACAGGATGCAGTTACATGTGAATGAATACTGAAAAAGGCAATGTTATTCTGTCCATTTGCTAACACTTTTGTATTAGGTTTTCTGTGCTTAATGAAATAGCGAGTTTCAATGAAGGTTCAGAATCAGGTTTGTATTGTGTCTTTTCTAGTCTAATCAGACATTTTCGGGAAAAAAGTTTAAATCCCATTATCCACAGATTACACTTTCTGTGTAAACTTGATCACTCCATTCAAATCAACATCAAAACTTTAATATGGATTAAATATTCAACAAATAAAAGACAGAAATGTTAATACAATCATATATCAAATCTTATTATATGTTGCAATACATTTTTTGTGGAGAAGGGAGGAGGTATGCAGATGTGGAAATCTGATGTAATAGACTCTATTGCCTGTGCAAATTTAATTGGCTTTATTAAATGAACCATGTCCACCAGCCTTTTTGTCACTTCAAAACATTATTTCTCAATATCTTAGAAGAATTAGATTAATATACTTTATGAAGATGCATCTTCTCTATTGTTCTGGAATACAACAAAGAGCATTGTGTAGCACTTAAAAAGAAGAATGAAACTCAGTATGGGGAGGGTTTAATTCATAAAATTACTGCCAGAAAAGGATTTATTTTCTCTCTGTTTTACCCCTTCTTTAATGCACAAAACTGCAACTATTACCATAGATGAAACAAAAGACCATTCCACTGCAAAGCTCTCTTCGGGATTTGGTATATCAGGCCAGCAAATCTTTTTAAGTCTGTAATTGAAAAAGGAATTTTAGCCACAATGTAGAACAAATAGGTTATTAAAAATAAAATTAACAAATCACCAGAAATTCCAGATACTGCTAAAGTATCAAACTTTCACAAAGGAAATCTGTTGTATATCAACACAATGCTTTTCAATAAAATTGTTTCCCCATACATGGATTTTCGTTACAAAAGATCTCAACAAGATCTCTTAGGTTACAGAGACATCGCAGAAAAACTACTAATTCACAAAAGCCTTTTTTTAATATATTATGTATTCGGTATTATTATATACGATTACTCAATTAAATATGAAATAAGAGCATGCCAAAATAAGACTGTATACAAATTTTGTTGTGATAATGTTTCAGGGTGTTTCTTCAGTGAAAAGCCACCTCAGGTGACCTTTGTTAAAGGAAAGCATCCCTAGCACTACACCACATTAGACCAATGCTGAGTTCCTAAATTAACAGCAGTTAATGATGCTTATTCATTGAATCACTCACTGACACTGGGTAGAGACGTAAGGGAATGAAAATCGGTCCTTAGCTTGAGTTTTCACATGGAAATTTGATCTACACAGGAATAAACATTCTACTGCATCTCAAAGTATCCTTCAGAATCAAAAAATAGTTTTTACTATTGTAAAAGTTCAGAAAGCACAACACAGATGAAGATGTAAAAGGGATGGAAATTATTGCTTCAGCTTTACTTATTAGCTGATGCTTCACTTGACAACAACATTGGTTCCAATAGCTTAGAATGTCCCAAAATAGTTCAACTTTTTAACCTTCTCATTGGACAAAAAACCCAGTCACTTCTCTTGGGGAAAAAAGCATCTTTTATAACCTTAAAAAAAACTCATTGTCATCTTTGGGATGTTACTGGATCCCCATGCTCAGAGAAAGCAATTTAAAATCTGTCAGAGGACATCTGTGACAGCAGATGAAAGGGTTATGAATCATGTACAGATATGGATCCATACTCAAGGATCAAACATCCAAATGTTTTCACACAATGTCATTTCTAAGTTTTTTCATTACTCCTTTGCAGCTCACAGGCCACATCATAAATTGACAAGAGTCATACTATTATGGGTAAGATAAGCAATAGGGGCTATGTGAAATATGTCCAAGTACCATCCTAGTATATTAAAAGTGTCTAGAAAGTTTTATTTCTTAGCATTATTAATTATCAGAAACTGGCTTGAAGTTTGCTTCCCTCACTTAAATGACCATGGAACTGCAAATGGCATGTATGCAGCATTTTACATAAAATTATGCAGGTGATATGTAAATCTGTGTCTTGGGGTGACTTGATGTATTCCCTACCGCTGCTCTAGGGCCAGAAATTAATTTTTATGCCTTTTTGTGCCCTTAAACTGTGTCAAAGAGGAGAGAGAGAGAAAGGAAAAACAGTGTGTATTTTCAAAACAGTTTTGTGTTCAAGGACATGGCTGCTGCTGCTGTGGGGAGAGGAGCAGAGGAAGCTGCTGCTTTCTTTCCAGCCAGCTTTTGGTCAGTTTTTCGGCTGCCTTTTCTCCAGAGAGAGACAGAAGTTGAATTTTGTTTTCTTGGGACTTCAGGTTTTTTCCCTTTACTCTGCTGGACTGTTTCAACATCAGAACACATTGGGACTTTTTTTCCACCGAGGTGGAGGCCCTGGAGGAGGGGCCACGGCAACCCAGCTCCAAAGAGGAGAGAGAGAAGGATACCTATGGAAGGACTCTAACATTTTCCCAGGTTTTCTCCACAGTGAGAGGTTTTACTATTTAACATTATTATCTTTTTCCTGTGTGTTTGTTAAATAAATAGTTTTTATCTCTTTCACTTTCCTTCAAGGAAAATTTCCTTTTTTTCCCAAACCTGGTGGGGGAGGGGTGGTGTGTAACTTGCCTTCTCTCAGAAGATGTCTTTCTAAATTTGCCCAAACTGGCACAAACTGTTTCTCTTATTTATTTTGTTTTAATTTACTTAGGTTTCTAAAATTAATACTTATTTTTGGGCTATGGCACACAAACTGCAGTTAAAGTATAACCTGTACATTTCTTTATTTGTTATTCCAACTGCTTGTTTTCTGTTTTGACATTGGTTTTGACACTGACAACAAAAGCATTTATAAAATAGTACAAAATTCCCATTTTACAAGTTAATTTTAAGTGATTGCATTGAGTTTTAGGCAGTAGAAAATGTACTCACGCATGTTTTTTCAAAATGCACATTATCCAAAGGCCTATCAGACACAACATGCTTATCCCAACTGGTATAGCAATAAAAAAGACATCTTCTTTATCTTTAGACAAAAACAAACAAACAAAAACAAAACACTAATCAGTACCCAGGTGTTTGTCATATCTTCAGGTATGCTCTGAAGACAGCTAATTTTTAGCATCCAAGTCATTTAATTAAAACAATTCTAAAGAGCTCTGTCAAAAGTAGCCAAAATTACTTAGAATACTGTAGGATATCCATTGTATGATGAGCCAAAAGATGAGTATTTTGAATCCAATAAGCCACCATTTCTAGCCAGAAAATCAGGTCACAATGAGACTTTCCAGGATATTTCAGGGACAGCTTTATTGCATTTTAAAATTTCCTTTACTTAATAGAATCATTGTGTAATTTAGATTGGAGGGGATATCTGAAAATCATTTCATGCAACTTTTAAATTAGATCAGGCTGCTTAGGGTCATACCATGTCAACCTTTGAAAGCAGCCTAGGATGACAACTCTACCACCTCTTGGTCACCAGTTATTTTACTCTCACCTAACTCTGCTGGTCAGTGCTACTTCTACCAGTTACAAAAAGATAAACAGCAAATTAAGTGCAGGAGATAGATTTTAAATCCCAAAAAATGCAGTTACTCTGACTGAAACACAGCAAAAATTTCTGAGCTAGCTTCCATGTACCAGAGTACCAGAGGCATTTAGGAATGTACTGAAAACATTTTTCCAGAAGTTGAAATGAGGAAATGGCTGAACTTCTGATCTGCTGCCATTACACCAACCTCCTTGTCAAATCTGGCTCAAACAAATGGTAAGAAATAGGAAAAGGTATTTCCCAACACACTCACTGGCCACAACCTCTGCACTCAGTTAAGCTTATACAGCAGAATAGGTGCAACACAATGTGTGGTTACTGTAAATCTCTCAGATGGAAAAGTCTACTTTTTAATGAACTGTTAGGCATCCCACCCATGGCTGATAGCATACACACTGCTGCCTCCACAAACAACCATAGTACTCCACAGCTTCACATACAAGAAAAGAAAGATTTTTGGGGTTGACTTGTAATTATGAGCTCTATTTTTAGTCTGTGAGATGGTCACTGAAATTAAGCTAAATTCAACTACTGTTGTCAATTCTTCCTTGTTTTCTTCAACACTATTTAAAAAAACAAACAGAAGTTAACCAATGCCTAAACAAAAATGTCCTGTAATTCTTATTCCCAAACCCATTTTTTAAAACAGTAGTAACTAGCCTGGATTATTACTTACCCAGTTTCAAAGTCTTGAAGGTTTTTTGCTCTCCAATGGTTCCACCAGCTCTGTTACTTGCCATGATATTAACAGTATATTCTGTATTAGCCTGTAAAGACTTCAGTCTGTATTGCAGAACATCAGAGTTCACGGTTTCATCTTTTTAGGAGAAGATTTATGTCAGTAAACACACAAAAGAAATGGTGTATCAGGGGACTGTACTCTTATTTAGCAAGATTTTACAATAATAGATCACAAACTATTTTAATGGTCACTTGAAATACAAAGCAATCTCACCAGTCCTTTTAAAGAGAAAAGCGAAGTCACTAAACTATTGGTAATACTTAAAAGTTTGAGGCAAAAACCTGACCCATAATGTATTTACTTTTAAAAATAAATACAAATATTTTTGCTAGTATTAAAGATAGATGAATAATGATCTTGTTCTTACCAGTTTATCACTGAAAACAGTACTTTGAGAACTTTTTTTCCTCCAAGTAGTTGGCTCAGAAATTAAGAACTTCAAATAGTTTCTGCAGCTTGTGAAATTCAAGTACATTTCTACTTCATGCAGTTAGACACATATCATCCAAAACAATGCAATCTATAAGCACTGGGATATCACCCCAATAAAGCCAAAGGAAAGCCAAAGTCAACAGGATTTTTTTTTCCAAGTTTAAAAATGCTTTTATGAACAGAATTCAGTGTTTCCAATACATTGTCCAGTATTGAAATTAGTGTAACGTGCTTCGCCTTTAAATTTTTTTAAGCAGAGCATATCCTGCTGTGTCTAATAACAATACCAAATGCATCTTCATATTAGAAATTACAGTCACTAAAACATTTTCTAGTGCATAAAGTCAAAGTCAACTCCTTTGATCAGTCAGTTCTGTCATGAAAGACCCAGGAAATAGTTATGTTGCAATATGCCCCAAGTTAAAATAAACTGAGTTTCTCTGAAGTCAAGGGTGGGAAAGTGAAGTTCTAGTGTTAAAAGGCCATCAAGTGAAGTCATCTTGGCACACACCCCATGTTCTACTCTTATCAAGAACACACGACATCAGAGAAGCCTCAAAAAAAAATCAGTACATGTTTTGCCATTTAAATTCAACTCCCTTGAGTTGGTATTTACAAATAGTTTTCTAAAGAAAATAATCTGAAGTCCTAAAAAGGACACAGTCTGCTTTACATTACAAGTAATATGGAGAAATATGGGTCTGTAACATGTCTCACAGATGGCCCTACACAAAGCAGTCAGCATTAAATTACTCAGAAACCAACATAGTGGGAAAAATTGCATGCAGAATACTTAATCTGACAGAAATAATTAGTTTTCTCTTTGACATTTAAAAATCACCAGGAATACTCTTGCCCTGGGTCTGAATGGATATCCATAAGAAATAAGCATCACAAGATTTTTAAGTTTGCAGACTTTGAAAAGAGATTGTATTAGGTGCCTGATAACAATGATGTCTAAAAAAGCGAATTAAAAAAAATAAATTCTGAAGCACTGAATGATCCAGCAGCATTCTTCATAAACTATACAGGAAGAAAAGCTTAGGTCCCCCAAACGCTTTTCACAAAAGCTTCTGCTGAGATTTAAACTAAATAACTTTTGAACAGATAACATTACAATCACTTAAAAGTGATTGTTTCGACACTGTTCCTGAGGTAGAGGTTAGGAATATGCTCAAATATATGCTATCAGCCTCCAGACCAGAAAAGCAATGGCAAGCACAGAAAATCAAATACCTCTGAAGAAACTGATCTAAAAACTATGTCTAAAGAAACTATTTCCTGGCAGCTTATTTTACTGTTATTTCCTATTTTCTTTTTAAATAAAACTGGCAGTAAAAATATTTTACCAGAAAAGTAATACTTTTCAGAAGCTGAAAGCAAATGCTTTCAATGATGTCCATGAAACTTACAAATTCACTGAACCCTCATGATCCATGAATTTACATAGAATCTATGACTCTCCAATACACTTTATCTCCTCTACTCCCGTCATGACTTTTGCCATTGACTTCAAAGGTGTGGCAAGAAAAAAGAGAGATTGAAGATTTCATAACCCTGTTGAAAGCATTGTTGCTTAATGTATACTTACTCAATTCTTTTCCATCTTTAGGTTTATAAAATATTGTATAGTTAGTGATAAATCCATTTCTTTTATTCTTTGGAATCTCATTCCACTTTATGGTAACTTCATTTTTCCCCACAATGCCTGTATCAGCCAGAGGTCCTTCTGATGGCTCTACAGAGAAGCATTATAAAATAGCAAAAGTAGTAAAATAGTCAATGTACCACAATGTTATCAGCCTTGCTATTTCTCACGTACCAGTAACATTAGGGGAAACACATGGGTGAGAAAATACATAACCTCAGTGCTCTGACATAGTCCTTTTCTCACCCTCTTTAGTGTGGGAATTCTTCTGATTAAACTGCCCCTCATCTATTCTGGCATTTGCATGGTTCTAGGTGTTACTATATTCAAATACCTTGAAATCATTAAAAGGCTCCATTGTTATAACATCAGAGAGACATCAAGAGGAAAAGTATAATTTGTGCACTCATGAGGGGACTCAAGTGCAAGGCCACTGCTGATGCAGGAGGTCTTCAGCTGAGCTGGGATTCAAGTGGCATCTCCAGCACCCTCAGCATCCTCAGCCTTTCCCATCACACTAAACAAAGCACCTCACACACACTGCTCATCACTTTGAAGAGTTCTCTGTGTTTCAGTTTTAAAAAAAACAACTTCCTTCCCATTCTCTAACAACCTTGAGTGTTGTCACAGCTACCTATAAACAGGAAAGCACTCAAAATACAGTTCTAACTGTGCTAGTAATTATCAATCAAATATAAAATACTCCATTGCCTTCCCCCAGTAATTAATGCTCTTTAATGGTGCATTGTACTATGTGTAAATGCACATTTACACACACCCTTTTTTTTATTTATGACCACACATAAATCAACATTTTCACATGGAATCTTAAAATTACTGGTAAGCTACATTCTTATAGCTGGCTGTATAAATCATTGAATTCACATTGAACTTGTACAAAAAAAAGAAATTTTACCCCTTCCCCTGCAAAACACTTCTTCATCCACAGTTTCTCTCCAATTACAAACATCATGTCTTCTTACAAATTTTTATGTGCAGGACTGCAAATATTATATTACATTATAAAATATAACAAAAAAGTATTTAAAAAGTAAGCTTTTCAAACCACACATTTTATTTTATGAGTAGAATTTCCTCATATATTAAGACTGACAAATGTAGTCAAGCAACAAATTCAAGTATAATTGTATATCTAAATGAGCTGTAACATTGAAGAGATAGCTAGTTTAAAAAACTCTTTCATGTTTGGAGCTATATTCTTTCCACGTGCTTTGTATACAATATGTAAACTTCACAAAAAATTAGTGGGTGTAAGCAGCAATGTGCCTGTATCACAATACGAATACTTTCTTATAGACCAATTCTGTGGCTGAACAGAACGGAAATCAGGAACCCTGAAACTTGGGGGTTTTTCCACCATCTTCATCTCTCTTTCAAATAATGATAGTGCCAAATTACTCAAAGATAATAAAACCTAAGAAACAGACTATAACACACCTTTCACAACATGATTACTTTAAAATACCTACCTTTTTCTTGAGCATAGAATTGTGCGTGAGATGGAGCTGCTACATTATTTCCATAAAGAGGATACACTGAGATGTTATAGCATACAAATGGTTTAAAGTTTTCTGTGAAGGAAAGAAAAGAATATTTACATACAATCTCTGTGTGATGTTAATACAGTGAAAACAGACTAAATCTCAAGGGAATTCTAAACATACGGTTACTGACTATTCAAATCTTTAGCCAGCACAATATGCAATTATTGGCTTGAATGTTCATTACTGCCTTCAACACATTTTGTTAAAAGTAGTATTTGTAACACCACATGGTTTCTGACTCATTTTTCACTAGAAATACTGTGACCAAGTAATTATACTCCAGCTTCATACAGCTTTTCTATATGAATCCACTTGCTTCTCTTCAAACAGTCTGTGGGTTTGGAGGAAGTCTCTATTTTCAAATAACCGTTATGAAATTACACTTAAAGGCAGTCTTTTTGATTTCACATACCTTTATAATTACTGCTCTGCAGAAGACAGCTTTGTCTCATGCATCAAACAGATTAAAAAGCAGCAAGGTCCCAGCTCTTAACAATTAGGACCTGAGGAAATGGCAAGTACCTATATCAGGGGAGATTTAGGCTGGATATCAGGAAAAGGTTCTTCACTCAGAGGGTGGTTGGGCACTGAATCAGGCTCCTCAGAAAAATGGTCACAGCACTGAGACTGACAGAGTTCAAGAAATGTTTGGACAATGCTCTCAGGTACATGGTGTAATTGCTGGGGTGTCCAGTGCAGGGCCAGGAGTTGGACTTCAGTATCCTTCTGGGCTACTTACAACTCAGAATATTTCATTATTCTGTTATTTCTACAGTGATTTTCCAGTTATGCCAGCTGCAGATCTACTTTTAACCTGACTGACTCAAGGGTACAATTGTCCCAAGTGAGATCTCTCCAGTAGAATTTTATGTTTTGAGACGTAGTTCAAGCTTCTGGAAATCACATTTTGAACTCTGAACAATCCAGGAGCCAAGTAATCAACAGTGTGTATCCACTATTTACAACAGCTCCCAACAACTCTGAGAGGACATATCTGTAGCTTTATATTCCCTACAATGAAACCAGCTTCCTAGGTCATTCCTCTGAAGTTCTGCACTTTATGAATAATGGCTATCAACAGATATATATCAGCTTTCTGCTGCTCTTTCAGTCCCTTACACCTATTGCAGTGAGCAAGAGTCATAGTGGCCTCTATATATTATCCCATCTGGGTTTTAGCTACGGTAATTTTTCTCCCAGAGGCTGCAGTGGGGCTGTCTTTTGGATTTGTGCTGAACACAGGGTTGATAATACAGAGTTATTTTTGTTATTGCTGAGCAGGGCTCACACAGAGCCAAGGCCTCTTCTGCTTCTCATACTGCCTGGCTGGTGAGGGGCCTGGGGGTGCCTGGGAGGTTGGGAGGAGACACAGCCAGGACAGGTGACCCCAGCTGACCAAAGGGATATTCCAGACCACGTGACACCACGCTCAGTGTATAAAATGGGGGAAGAAGAAGGAATGGGGGAACATTTGGAGTGATGGTGTTGGCCTTCCCAAGTCACTGTTAAATGTGATGGGGCCCTGCTCTCCTGGAGGCGGCTGAGCCTCTGTCTACCCATGGGAAGCAGAGAATTACTTTGCCTGTGTGCTGGGCTTTTGTTTTCCCTATTACACTGTCTGTACCCCAACCCAAGAGTTCTCCTGCTTTTACTCTGCTGATTCTCTCCCTGATCTCACTGGCGGGGCAGTAAGCAAGCCTAGGGCTGGCTGCTGGCTGGGGTTAAATCCCAACCATCCTTTTTGGGAAGCCAGGCAGGAGTCAAACCATTGAGATGTCAGATTTGATTGGTATGTACTAGACTGAACTCATAGCTATTAGTGCTGTTCAGCTAGTGTTAAGCAGGTTCCTGTGCTTGCTATGGGCTCACTTGCCTGACTGGATATTAGAGTCTAGTGCTAGCTAGTGGCTGCTTTTTGCTTATGCTGTTTGCTGTAGTAATGCACTGCTTAACTGATTTGTGCCTGAGAACATTTTGATAACGGCTATGAGGATGTGCCTGGGCTGGCTGGTGACAGGGGCAGTGCTGCTGTTTCTGCACTGATGTACTGGACAGGCTGGAACTCCAGCATGACCTTGAGCTGAAGGGACTGTGATGTGTGAATGAGTCCACAATGGAGCATCCACCTGCAGCCTGTGGAGGACTCCACACTGGAGCACGTGGAGAAGAATGTGACCTCACAGGGGCACCACACTGGAGCAGTGTGGGAATAACTGCAGCCATGCTGGAGAAGTTCAATGAGGACTGTCTCCTGTGGGTGGGAACCCATGCTGAAATAGGGGATGTAAGGATTCCTTTGCCACTTGCAGAGAAGATCATGGTGAAGCAGGCCATCCCCTTGCTGCCCATGGAGGACTATGATGCTCTCTCTCTAAAACACGTGAAGAAGCATGACCTTCTCCCATATTCAAATTCTTTTTTTTTAGTTCTAGATTTCTCTGCTAAAAGAATCACATCAGTGACATCATGAGTCACAGGCCTCCCTACTGGCATAAGATCAAGCCACAGAACTGCTTTAACACAAAACCGGTAGCCTAATATTATATGGGAGCAAACATTACCTTGCACATTGCATGAAAATTAAAAAAAAAAAATGCATGAAAGATTAAAAATTGCTATTACATTAACTGCAGAGATTTCAGTAAAATATGTAATAATACTGTTACGTTTAAAATGGAATGAAGAAAGCTGCATGAATTCATCCTTGTTTGTTCTTTCCAATCTACCTATAAATACATGCACATCTGTACGTTGTTACAGCTGTAACTGATAAACATACTTTTGTTATTTTTCCACTTTGTAGAATTTGATACATATTGCCATGATCTACCAAAAGGGTCCATCTCCGATTCCTCGTACCACTCAACCACATATTTGGTTGGTTCTGGTTCAGAGGTTATCCACTGCACAACCAATTCTCCATTTGTTGTAGAGGTTGTTACTGTTTCAATTGCCTGAAAGGCTAAAAATTTAACAGAAAGTATCAGCAATTCTGTCTTCATAAACACCCAAAAAACACATACAGAATTCAAGAACCAGTCTCTCTTTTAGAATCCAAATTTCACAGTGTGTAAAATCTTATAAACCAAGTCACTACCAATTTTGCAGGTAGCTCATAACCAATTTTGATTAAGATGACAAAGGCAACAGGAGAACAGTAAAGCAAGTCAGCAAGGTCGTGAATGACATTGAAGCAAATGTGAATCATCAGCCTGCATAAAAGAGGTACTGAAAGTCTGAGTGAAAACCCAATCTGGCAAAGCAGAGGCAAAAAAGACCTGACAAAGCAGAGAAAAAAAGAAAGTTATTTGGTGGGGGGAAAGCACATCACAGCATAATAAAATCAGAAAAATCCTTATGATGGGATACAAAAGTGGATAGGGAGGTAGTAAGCAACCTCTAGGACAAAATTACATCAAATCTATGTATCCAGTTTTCTGATGAGAAATGGAATTTGAATAAGCGGTTCCAGGGGAACACTTGCACTTACATCACGAACAACTGATGTAGAAGTGATTGAAGTGTGTCAAATACAGTCTTTCTGCCAAATCATGGCAGGTAGCAGGATGTTGCAATGCAAAGCTCAAAGCAGTATCAGAATTAAACATAAGAGCCAAAGAGCAACTCTTGTGCTAGAGCAGACCAGCTTCCTAACCCTGGCAATGGGTGAGATGGGTACTCTGGGAATGCATATGAAATAAGATTAAACACAAGGCTTCTCTCTCTGTTTCCACTAACACAACTTAAAGACTTCTATTTATCATATCTTTGAACAATGTTGTTAAATACTCTGCAATACTGCCCCGTGGTGACGAGGTGTTATGAGCTAACAAAGGGAGCACGCCTTAAATTTATTTGGGAGGTGCAAAGTTAGAGAAAAAAACTAAACCAACCAAAAAACTCCTCAGAAAGTAATACAACAGAGATGCAATAAGACATCACAAAGTATTCCTATCTTAACAATTGTATCTCAAAACAAAACCCCCAACAATAATTGTCTATAGCAGATACATGATGGTAAAATATTACAAGATATACATAGATATATATATATATGACAGCAGTCCTTAGCACAGTTTTGCTTCCACTCTATCAGAACTTAAACAAATGTCATGAAAACCACTTTTGCATTAATGAGAAAAATATGACATTGAGAAATCTTACTTTTTTCATCAGTGGATGGAATCCTCAAAATGGCTTCAGGAGACTCTCCAGCAGAGTTACAGGCAGTGACAGATATTATATGTGCCTCTTCATTTAAAAGTAAAGTGATATTCTTTTCAGTAGAGTTGTTTGTCCTTTTAAGAGCAGTCTTCTTTTCTGGAAAATACTGTATTTTATAGCCTAGAATTCTCCCAGAAGGTGGAAAACCTTTTAATGGCTGTTAAAAAAATACACAGTAGTAAGTGTTATTTGGACAAGTCAAAATGTATTCCATAATAAAGGCCAAATTACAAAACTATTATACTGTATTTAGAAAAGCAAAGTATTTTCTTTAGGCCCATCTTCAGGACAGACAGCCATGGCAATTTCCTTGACAGATTTCAAAAGTCAAATACTGAGATTTGAAATGCAAAAAGCCTTTGGACACTCTACTAGAAGATTAAGGTGAATTTAAACACAGCTTTTGTAAATTGGATTACTTAAATACAGTTTAAGGACTTTCAATGAGATTTTCCAGTGATCTGAACACAATTAAATGCTCCCTTTCCACACAGATTACAAAACTCCATTCATCTATCATTCATTAAACAAAAGCCTTTTCAATTCTAATTTAGTTCAGTGAGGTTTTTTTTCTGATAACAGCAAATACCTCTGGCAGTTATGTGCCCTACAACACTAAAATACTTAAACATAGTATCAGCTACAGGATACCAATAGGATTATCAATTCCCAAAAAGTGTTTATACCTTCCACATAAGATGTACAGATCTGTTTTGAGATGAGTGTGAAGGCTCAATTACTCTCCATAAATCCACTTTTCCTGAAGGAGCTATTTAGAGACAAAAACAAATAACTTGCCATTTGTTGCTGTATTAAAAAGACAGTCTAATGTGGTGAAAACAATCAAGAGTTTCAAACATAAAGTCTAACAGAAACTTACTAAAAGTAAGTTTTCTCTTCTGTAGTGCTATGCCTTTTTTCCTCTAATCCCTAACTTAGTTATTTTCCTAAGTTTCCTGCTGCTCACTTCTATTTGTTGTCCTAGAGTCTCCTAGAAGAGATTTTCTAGTCTTGTTTTATAACTGACATTTAAATTTCTCCACTTTCTGACATTTAATTTCTCTCATTTCTTATAATTTATTTCATTGAGCATACATGCTGCACTACTTTTCTGCTACTACCTTACTTTTCATTATTAAATCTCCATCTATACTCTTAATTTTCCCTCTCTTCAGTCTATCTATTCATGTTTTCATCCTTAGCCCTATGCTGCCTGAATCACTTTTCAAATATCCCCACTACTGGCTCATCTTTCAGTTTATATTTAAACAAAATACACATGTTCTGTTTAAGGACAGGATTCTAAATTCAATAGATTGATAATATGCTGAAACAAAGTTTCCCCTACTAAATCCTAATGCCTCAGAGTGTATTAGAAGAAAACTACTACAGGTAGATAGCTTACGTTTTTCTTCTGTGCTTCCATTTTTCTCTCCACTCCAACCACTCCAATATGCTGAGTCACTATTGATACACCGAATGGCAACAGAATAGTCTGTGGAGTCCCACAGACCTGTAAGATTACATGATCCCATTTTCTCGTCAGAATTCAGTGAGACATTGACAAATTCCTGAAAATAGGTACATGAACAAAAATGATTTGGTACAAAATTGCATGCAGATATATGACTTACTTTCTTACAAGAACCATAAAAGACACAGTTTTTGTGTATCCCACCTCACTCCTCTGAAACTCAAGATTGTTTGTTTTATGCTTCCTTTGTTTTTCCTGTAAAACTCCAGGGTTTGAAAAACTTGATCCCAAACTAGGTCTGTACTGACTGACCTGTGGCTTGAAAAGTGCGCAACTCACGTGATTCTAGAGCAGCTGTGCACAGGAGCTGCTGGAGGAATGCAGATCCCACTGGTAGGAAGCAACTGGTTATTGTTAAAGCCATTACTATAATAATGTCCCACAAGAGTATCCTGGGGGAAGCAGTGATTTCCCCACAGTTTGTGAGTCATCTGGGTACTTGCTTCCTGTCTTGTTTATCTTTTCTGAGTTACAGGGCCTTCTAGCTCTTAGCCATCCAACAGTGAGGCTGTGGGCTTTCCCAAAGATTATCAGCATAGGATTAAAATGAAAAGGCAAAGGACAAGACAAAAAATTCTGGTACCGAGAGGCGAAAAATAAGATGAAGCCTGTAAGTGGTGAAGGAAGACAGGAGTATGAGAAATAAACAATGCAGTATCTTTTCAGAAAAGTGATGACAATGTGAGTCATTTCTTTGACTTAAAAGGAACCTCACTCACTTCAACACTTACAACAGGGTTGTAAAACTAAAACACAGTGAAGAAATTCTTGGCTTCCACCAGTTGAAACTTCCAATGAAAAATGAATCAGTCTATAACAATACAAAATGCAGACACCCACTCATATGAACACCATAATGGGAAGTGGACTGCCTAATGTACCTGGAGATTTTAGTCTGTTCTGATATCAAGAAATTCACTGTCAAAAAATACCTGCTTCTATGAGAATGAATTCAGGGCTCTCCAAATCACTGTAGGTGACAGACTACAACAAACCTACAATAAAAAGTGCTCCAAAACTATTACCAGCCTCTGGCAGAACTTGACATGGAACTGGGGACACTTCATACTAAGTTTTAGTTATTTGCCAAAGGCCTGTTACCAATATTGCATTATAATTAGAAACTTAGAATATGCAAGTGCAAAAACAGATGACATGTTTTTCACTCAGTGAAAACAGTTCACATCAAACTATTTAGACTGGTTTGGTCAGATGACTTTAAAGGCCTTTAGTTAGGGGTTTTTTTGTGGGTTGATATTGGGGTTTGGTTTTGCATATATGTGCTGACAGAGGAACAGCTCCTATGTCTTTACTAAGCATGGATAGCGACTGCTTTTTCTGGAAAGTCTGTGGGAAAACACAGGTGTGATCTGAGGAAGCAAATGGACATAAACTGCATTTGATAGCAAAAAAACAGACAGGTGATTTCTAATGCAGGTGCTGAAAAATAAACACCATACACAATAAAGCTGTAGCCCTCCAACATTTTCAACATTTGGAAAGGACCTGGCATGTAAGTGCCACAAAGACACCAGTGCCTTGACTCCAAAGGGATAAACATCACAAACAGATCTTTTAAACAATTATTAGTTCCATTTCTAATACCCCAACTGGACCTGAGCCATCCTGCCCATCCAATCATCTTGAGTATTATATCCTGCATCCAAGAACTAGTATGTCATATCTACAATAATGATGCTTGGGAATGTGAGAAGGATGCTAGTCAGAAACATCTTTAGTATTAGAAACTTTTTTAAAGCTATGAAGACTACCTTGATGAATTTTTCTCTCCCAAAATTATACATGTAGTGCATACAATAGTAAGACCAAGGTAGACATCTCAGTTCAATAAATTTAAAAAGACAATCCAATAAACTTGGCCGATTCTTTAATATGGAAGAAGAAACAGTAAAACTATAAATACAATCCCTTCCATACTGAGAACCATAGAAATAGATCACCTGAAATATGCTGGAGTTTTTTGCAATCATTCCATTTACGTGTCAGAAACACAAACTAAGAAAAATAACTTTCCTTATTTTCCACAAAATTTGTATTTTCATTCACTTTAAAATAAATGTAATATTATTCCATCTTAATCAGATTCAAACACTGTGATTCCGAGTGCTGTTTTCAACACCAGAATGCAAGGAAAAAATAAAATATTGTGTCTGACTGCCTCTGTAATCCCTTGGTCTAGGGTTATCCCTCATCCTTTCACAGAATAATATTGAGAAGCATGGTATGTACCAAAACAGATACTGACCAAAAGAA
Source organism: Lanius collurio (assembly GCA_020086605.1). Classification (NCBI taxonomy): domain Eukaryota; kingdom Metazoa; phylum Chordata; class Aves; order Passeriformes; family Laniidae; genus Lanius; species Lanius collurio. The sequence goes on from JACBWW010000008.1 coordinate 19,827,293, forward strand.
AGAGGACAATTAACCCTAGAAAACCAGTGTTCTTAAGATCATGCACCTCTGACAACATTCCACTAAAAAGACAACAAGGTTATAATCATTATTTCAAACAACTAGCTGCCTTTTTCCTACTTATATTCTTATAATAATAAGTTAGTCACAAAGAAACTGGCATTCAGAAGAAGATTGATGTAACTTACTGTAAAGTTTGAATACAAGTTTCTGTATTGAACTTGGCAAATTAAATGTTCTGAAGGGAAAATCTTCGCAGGCATTTTCCAGGTTACTGTAAGTAACTGCTTTATACCAGGAATTTTTTTAACTGAAAGTATTTCAGGAGGAGCAAATTTCTCTAGAATGAAGAAACAAAAACATTAAGAGAGCAAAATGCCTCTATAAAAGTTCAGAATTTCTCTGTCTCTGTATGTTTCAAGAAGTTAAATCCTTATCTCAATACAAACTCCTTCTCAGAGTATTCATGTGATGGTCTATTTTATAGACATAATTCTACATATGGGAAGTTATCTGTAAGAGAAATTGCACATATAACTGATTTAATGACATGGGACTTTGAACAACTTGGTCAAGGGGAAGATGTCCCTGCCCACCCAAGCTCTTCTATGACTCTGTGATTCTGCTCACAAACCTGTTCTCAAATATTTGTGCAGATGGCTTTTATTTTTATCAGGACTGAAAAATAGTACCCAGAGACAACAGCAAGGAAAACAAATGAAACAGAGCTGGGATGCCAAAGGCAAGACTGAACTGCAAATGAGCAAAGAATTCAGCTGAAAAGGATCTGAGGGGGTGAGAAGCATAAAGGAGATGATGGGAGAAGAATGGACTAGCAATGAGAAAAGACATGTCTGGCACAGAGAATGTGGAGAGCAGTGAGGAGTCACCGCAGGTCTGAACACAGGAATAAAGGATATGACTGATGACGAGTGCTGCAGCAAAAAGTAGTCAGTTTATAAGGGTTACTGATTAACTACACCAACAAAATGAACAGAGGAAAAGCACAAGACAGAGGGAAAAGAGGCAGACAAAATATTATTACTGCTCCTGTGTAGAATTATTATTGTACATTAGAACAGTGGGGATTTTTTAACATTTCTAACCAGAACATAGAATAGCAGAGTAAATGATGGGTGGCCCTTGAGCAATTGTAAAATATTCATTAACAGCTAGGTGTTGTATTGATACTTGGTAGAACTCAGAAATATGAAAGTACAGTCCCAGTACCAATTAGGTTGACAAAACATTTTAATATATGGCCTTTAGCTTAAAAAAATATTGTTGCAGTTAGATGTTTCATAGCATGAAAACAACACCCTGTCATATTTCACCACCTCTCAGAAAGATCAAGAAAGTGCTGAAAATTAGTGCTGTAACACCAACCAGTTTGAAGGATTTTACATGTAAAGGTCATAAATTAAATCTTTATCAATTCTTCTTTAACTACCTATTTTCATCAAAGGTATATGAACGCAGTCTGATGAGGAGTTGCCCAAAACATTTTCAGCTTTCACTTGAAAACAAAAACTATTATCATACGGAATATCTGGATAAAAAAATGAACACGACTCTGTTGTATTCTGGCAGGGCTTGACTATAGCTGGAGAAGTAATCCTAAAAAAAGAGAAAAATAAAAGTAGTTAGAAAGGATTTTCTTAGAATAATTCATATAAATAATACCCTAACAATTTGTTTATCTTTGAGGTTGCAAGACTTTTTTACCAGTGAACATCTTTAAATGACATGTTTGTGCAAACGAATACTCTTTCCTTATTTCCCTGCTCCCTTGTACCAGTGCTTTTGTAGTCATGTGCTGAACTCAGATAGGGAGATATCTGGATTAAAACTAATGCTTGGATTTGGCTGGAAACAGTTCTGCAATCCAGTTCACTCTGTGGTTAATAAAAAGTTTGTGCTTCTACAGGAAGGAATAACACTGAAACATGCTTTCAATGGCTATTTTAGCTTCCAGCTTCACAAATTTCAGCTAAGTTATAAAATACAGAAACACCAGAAGCAGTAAGAAAGTTCCACATTAAAAAGGTGGAAGCCTAAAATGTCAAAGTTAAAATGGAGATAAAACTAAAGAGGTTTTCCTACTCTACAATTTAAGTAAAAAATATAGTATACACTAGCACAATATGAAAAAGCACCCTCCAGAGTCTGAATTGCTTCTCATTATCAAGAACAGCCTTAGGCATTTTAGAAATCTCATCATGAAACAATATTACCTGGAGTCTTGGTTAGGCAGAAAAAGAGAGCTACTAGAAGCAGCACTGTGAAGGACAGACTGATAAGTGCATCCAGGATGAATCTGTGCTATCACCTTCAAAATCCTATCTGAGATCTGCCTTGGAACAGCACTGATTTTACCATTTTCACAGTCAGTTATGAAAAAGCAAGCTCATAACCAATATATAAAAGCTAACAGAAATTGAAAGAACTGAGTATCTGTGCTTCTCTGCTGAAAAGCATGAGACCACATAATGACTCCAAGGGTCCCTAGGTTAAATGCTACTGGAGTATTGCAGTAAATCAGTGGCTTAATGAATTTTGACAGGGAATTTTTTAAAGCAGATGAGGAAGTAATCTTTCATACCCATCCAAAATGAAGATGGTTCATTACATAGAAAGTTTCTGGGAAACTCATCCATAAAATGCCTCCATTCTCCATTTGTGCATATGGACACTCAACTTCCAATTTTATTATTAATGTTACTTCAAGAGAACAAGCAACTATCAGCTTTGATATAAATATTTCTCTACTGAATATTGGGTTGAGAATACTCACTTCCTTTATACAGCATACAAAACAGGTATCAGACTGTACATCTTTTTCAGCAATTACCAACCCTGAATTAATCAACATTTACTGAGAAATGCCAAGACTCCAATCTCCATGAGGATTTCAAGTTTTCTTTAAACAGAAGTCAGGATGAGAGAGGAAGAGAGCTGGTTGTCACACCCCAGCAACCCAGTTCCCCAGTACCTCTTGTACTTACAGTTTTCGGTAAAGAGTATAGGTTGTTGCAAAACTTGTTTCTCTTCCTGCATTCCAGGTACAGGTAAGGTTTTCCTTATAGAAAAAAACGCAGGAAATATTTTCTGGCCTGTCTGGACGAACTGCAATGACAAAGGTTTAAAAAAAAAAAATCCAGTACAAATAAGTAGTTTTAACATACAACGGATTTTGTTGTTCAAAAAGCAGATTATGGCAAACTTCATTCAGTGTCTTTACAGCGCTTCATTTTATCATTCTTCACTGCCCTCAGAACTCCTCACAAAACCAAAATGAAAACCACTCTTTCTTATCCTGAGGAGACACCGAGATTTTCTCCAACTACTTCTAAGAAATACTTTACTAAGTGTGCCTAAAGGCAGTAACTCTTTAACTATCGTATATCAAACCACTGCATACACTGTCTTGAACATCTAAGTCTCACACACACAGTCTCCCCCATGCAACACACCTGTAGTTTAAGCTGAGTTGAGAAAGTAAGAGGAAAACAAAGAAACAGCAAAAGCACCCCCCCAAAAAAGGCATTCTCTGACAGATAAAACTCCTTTGGTTTTCTCCCGGAATATCTAATTGTTTACCCTATGAAAAAGCCAAATCTGCGAAACCTGCACAACCTTAAGAGTGCAGAAGACAAATTCTTGGGAAACAGATCTATGTGACCTCGAAGAGATCACTAATTCTGGGCTCTCTATCTTATAAGCAAGATAGCATAAAGGAAATAATCTTCTGCAATCTCTGTAGTCTGAAGTCATCCATTAAAATGTTACACCCTGAAAGACTTTTTTGTTACAGTTCAGTGTTATTACTGGTGAGAAGAAATTGGATTAGAAAGGAAGAGAACTGTGCCCAATGAAAGAAACTGGTTGAAAAAGCTCTCTTTTCAAAACAATATTTTTCTGTCCCATCTAATCGAATTCTCAAAAGATCCTTCTTTTATCAACAAGCTCAGAGCACATAAAACTTTGCAGACAAGCAAGACCTTTTGCTGGCTTTTTTCTACAAATGTCTTGCTTTTATTGCTTCTTTATTAGAATGGGACCCCACTAGTATAATCTGGACTTCATCTGTTCAATAAATTAAAGTATTTATACACATATTTTAATGTTCCCCACAAGAGAGTGTAATTATAATTTCTTTAGAAGAGAGGATTAGAGAGGAAATCCTCTCTGGAGAAAGCAAAAGTTGGCTAGGCTAGAAAGAAGATATAACCAATGGGACAGACCCAGTACCATTGGAACTCAACAGAAAATATCAGCTGGGCAAAAGTCAGGGTCAGAGAGGTTATAGACCTGTGTCAGTAAGAAATCTTGGTAATTTCACACTTTATTTCTGAAAAAAAATATATATGCACTTGAATGTGGGTGTTTTAAAATGTCACAACCAAAAGCAGCTGTTCTAAAAGTAAAATTATTACATTAAATTATTAAAAAGTGTTAAGATTATTTTTTCTACCTTTCTACTTACAGCCAGATTTAACTTTTGTGTGAACCAGAAGTTGTTCCTTGTCCAAGTTCATTAAACATTTCACATGAGCTGTGCTGTAAGTGAAATTATGGATGGTTACACTAGATACAGTCTCATTCACAACGTTAGTGTTTTCTGGAGCAATCAATTCATCATTGAGTTTCCAGATGATGTGGCTTGCATTTCTCCGAGGCAGGTAGATCTTTCCAAGAACACAGAATAGTTGCAGGGAGGATCCTCTTTCAATTTCAGGAGATGAAGGAAAAATGTCAGCATCTGTGATAGAGTTTTCATCTAGAAACAAAATCAAAGACATTGTATAGCCAAATTCCTCTTAAAATACTACTAGAAAAATGGTAAGTTGTTTTGTTGTCTACAGATAATTTATTTTTTTCATACAGAATTCAAATAAAATGCCCAGTTAGTCATTCAAATCAGATACTGCTGTTTGAAAATTCAGTTCACACTAATTACTGTATTACAATAGGTATTACATTAATGTTTCAACAAATTCACAGAAATAATGAGGATACCATTCAGATACTTTTTTTAATAGCCCTAAATGAAGAAAAGAAAGCCTTGTTTTTTAAGCCTGTTTCTATAAAACACTCCTACATGTAAAAGATATGCATGTAATTTATATGCATTTATCATTACTACTTACAATATCAAAAAATACATTAAACCACTAAAGCTAAAATTTACAACTAAGCTGCAATATATTTCAATACCTTTGGGAATTTATATTCCCAGATAGAGTGCAGATACAAAATATATGTAAAAGAAGAACACATAACAAGGCTGAATAAATGAATTGAGCACAAAGTTATCAAACAGTGCAAGAATCACCCACTAGAGTCCTGGACAGAACAAACTGTTTTTGTCAGGGAGTTTTGGTGCTAGTTATTTCTTGAAGCCAAATTTCATTAATTTAAAATTATTAAATAAATAAATCTGTCAGCAAAAGGACATCAAGACTACCATAAATTAATTTTTCTCGATATAATGTACACTAAGTCAATCACCTACTAACTTCTACTTCTATAATATACTTTTCCTGCTTTCAGAACTCTTCAAAATTTCATTTGGAGAATGTTACCTTTTGGAAAAATTTCTTATGGCAAGACAGGTGGTAATAATCCAGAAGCATACCTGCTACAGAGCTGCAGAGCAGGACAAACATCCAAATCAAATTGCTGAACATTTCCTTCTCGGTAAGTATAGGCAGAAAATGCTGTCATAAAATAAAAATAAAAAGAATATACTTCAAGTAAAGATGCCCTATCAATACTTTGTTAGCATTTGAGTAAGAGTTAATAACGTTATTCAGCTTTTCTCTCTTGTATTCAAGTGAAGTATTGCTTTGTCTAAATGTTACTTTCCTGAACAATGGAGAAATTTGATGCAGTTTTCCTAAGATAAGTTGCATACATTTCCTATAATCAAGAGAAAGATGAGTGTATCTAAAACACTGCTAAGGGTAATCCAATCCACACAAGGATTTTACCTTCCAAGGATCTTGTAAATAACTGCTAAGAATGGTATCTCCATTCACTTGGCACACAGCCTGCCTAGTCTTTTCTGACTGACTCCTGAGAGACACCACTCACATCCCTGGTCTCTATGTGGACAATGAGCTGTTGATCACAACTTTTTATGTGTGCCATCCAGCCAGTTCTTTATCCAGAGTGGTCCATCCATCAAATCCACATCTCTCCAATACAGAGACAAGGATGGCAAGTGGGACGGTGTCAAATTCTTCGCATAAATCCAGGCAGACCAAGGGAGTTGCTCTGCCCTTGACCACTAAAGCTGTAGCCCCATCACAGAAGACCACCATGTTTCTAAGGCACGGCTTGACCTTAGTAAAGCCATGTTGGTTGTCACCAATCACCTCTTCGTTTAATATGCGCCTTAGCATGGTTTCCAGGAAAATCTGCTCCATGATCTTTCATGGCATAGAGGAGAGACTGACTGGTCTGTAGTTCCTCACGGTTTCTGCATTCCCCTTTTTTAAAATGGGGGTTATAGTTCACTTTTTCAGTGATCAGGGACTTTATTTGACTAGTACAATTTATCAAAAATTATGTATAGTGGCTTAGCAGCTGCTTCTGCCACCTCCCTCAGGACCTACAGATGAATCTTATTGGGTCCCACGGACTTGTACCACCCGTTCAGGTTCCTTAGATGGTCTCAGACTTGATCCTTTCCTACAGTAGGTTCAGGGTCTTCATTCTCCCAACCCTACATTTGCCTTTCTCAACTTGATTGACATGGCTGGAACACTTGTTGTTGAAGACTGAGGCACAGAGGTTGCTAAGAACCTCAGTCTTCTCTTTGCCCAGGGTATCCCTATCTCCCATTTCCTTTTGAAGAAGGCCCACATTATCCCTCACCTTTGTCTTCCTTGCAACATAGCTATGGACTCAAGGTGTGCAGTGCTAACTACAGGGGACAATCCCTGCCCTGGTCCTGCTGGCCACACCATTGCTGATCCAGGCCAGGATGCCATTGGCCTTCCTGGCCACCTGGGCACACCCTGGCTGCTCATGTTCAGCTGCTGTCCCCAGCACCCCCAGGTCCTTTCCAGCCCCTCTGCCCCAGCCTGTGGCACTGCCTGGGGTTGTTGTGAGCCAAGGGCTGCATTCAGCACTTGGCCTTGTTGAACCTCACACCACTGGCCTCAGCCCATGGATCCAGCCTGTCCAGATCCCTCTGCAGAGCCTTCCTGCCCTCCTGCAGATCAACTCCTGCCCAACTTGGTGTCATCTGCAAACTGATTGAGGGTGCACTTGATCCCCTTGTGAGGACCAGTAATAAAGATACCAAATAGGACTGGGCCCCATAGTGATCCCAGGAGAACCTCATTAGCAACCAGCTGTCAACTGAATGTGGCACCACTCAGCACCATTCTTTGTTCCAGTCATCTTCAAGAATTTTTAACATCTTTGCAAGAATGTGACAGGAAATTCTTTACTACCAAGTCTGACACTCATCTAACAACTATGAAGGAAGAAAGAAGCTGAACTCTCCTTTTATTTAGTCTTTACTATCCATTGCTATAGCTCTCCCATGATAGCTGCCATATGGAGAGACTGACCTTGCCCTACACACAGTCAAGCAAATGCTGAAAGCCAGGAGCATAAGCCTCCACTCTGGCCCACTGGGCCACCCAACTGCGAAGCTCTGCAAAATGCACCAGGAAAAATTAAGAACTCCAAGATTCAAATCCATCAGCATTTACACAAATCCTAGAGGGAAAAAGGAATTTCAGGCAAATGATTCAAACATGTATTTCAGCATCCTTTTTAGATAACAGGGTGCATCAGATTCATGATTGGTCAGGATTGCACCAAAGGTGAGTACCAGTGAGCATCAGAAGAGGAAAATGGAGGAGTTTCTACATTGGTCAGGAAAGACAATGACATGTAAACATAACGGAAGAAGCAGTAAATTTGAGGGACAGCTAATGGGTTTTCTCAACTCCTTAAGCCCTCTGACTCCAGCACAGACAAGCCCATCCATGGGAAAAATGACAGACACTGCGATGAAAGATCCTGGGCACATTGATTTCAAAACCCACAGTCTTTCACTGAGCTAAAAACAGTCAGTTGAACCTCAGACCAGGATGAACGGGATCTGAAACATTTACCTTTAAATACGAATTGATTTAAACAGGTGTTATGTGCACTTTCTATTGGAAAATATACCTATATGTATTTTAAAAACTTAACCTACTAAGTTAGTTAATAATCTATTAACTAATAATCTGCTAACACCACTTAAAGGAAATAAAATCAAACTACACATATCTGTTGAGAAAACTACTGAGCTTAGAGACATATCTGAAGGAGCCACATGGTGAGGCTCTCAAAATGCTGTATCAACTACTGACCACAGAAACTTGTTCTAAAAACTTGTTCTAAAAATAATGTCAAAAAAAAAAAAAAAAAAAGAAAGAAAGCAAAACATCATCATGTAATTTAAAAACTTCAACTGGAAACCTAAGAAGCAGGAAAGTAATTTTTTTTTTCAATCTCTAAATAGAAAATGTAGGCACAAAAGGATAAGATACTTTTGTTCTAAAATTCTGAAGGACATAGTGAACAGGAAAAGTCAGTTCTGCTAATAACAGCTGATAACAGTTATTTTGCTTGGTATACCCGGCAGCTCAGATGCAAAATATTATGTTTTGATAAACCCTTTGTTTTCTTATAAAACAGCACACTGAATATTCATTCATCATAATATAAAATGCTGTTACATTGGAACTTAAATCAAATTTTTAACTATATGAGCTTGATACTAATGGGGGAAAATAGAATATAACTCATTATTCTCCGAACAAGCATAACAAACAAGTGTCTATACAATCTTAATGTATAAAATGCTCAGATAGATAAGAAGAGCTGAAGAAGAGATTTTTTTTTTTTTTTTTACTAAGTAGCACATTGTACCTCATAAAAGAAACAGAATTTTTATGGAAAAAGTTTAAAGTTACAAACACAAAACAAAATTTACTTTCTTTACATATGGGTAACTTCTTTTATTTTAACTACATGATTGTATCCAATTTGATAATACTCACTAAAGGAAAGGTCAGGCCATCAGGATCACTAGAACTAAAGGATGGTTACATTACCAGACAGAATATGGCTTTCAGAGGGGCACTGTCATTCCCTGTTCTTTTTTTACTGAGAAAGAAAAAACAGACAAGCTATGGTTTAAAGAGGGTTAATGCACAGATCTGGTCTTTGAGCAAGCCTCCTTCTTAGGCTCGTTGTGTCAGTGACTACAAAGTCTATTTGAACTGCAAGGGTCTACTTTGAGAGATGATTTTGCATCAGACATTTTCAGTAAGTAAGACACTATTAGACAATGGTTGCCTTCATGTCCCTTCATGTTGGTGGAGAACAAGTTGTCTTTTGTGTGGCAAGCAACTAGGTGAGCAAAATGGATGGGCAGGGTAGCAGGATCCATGCACTAAACTCCAAAGAAATGTAGAGTTCTCACCGAAAAGAGGGTAGCCAGATCAAAATCTTTTACATTTGTCAGATTTGGATGGCTTCAATCTGAAGTTTGTACAGAATACATACCTGCCAGAAAATCAGAAGGAAGATTCTCTCCACTGCTTCAGAGCATTAGCTCACCCCCTCCAGTCTTGTCTCTCAACCTCAGAATGGACCTAGATGTAAAACACACATCTACTTAAATAATGTTAAAAAATATGTTTTGGAAGAAAACAAATAAAAACTTTCCTGGACTGTTAAGGAATCAGCTACAGCCCCAAAATGCAGAATATAGTTATAATCCTTGTACTGCTGCAATGCTGCAAGTAGAACACAGACCACAGTGCAAGTAATACCATGCTTCCAACAGACATGAGAAGAAAAGAGAACAAAATGAGCACAAAACTTCACTTTCATACCTTCTTCACACTCATAAAAGATGACCATGACCCTGAAACTTACCTGAACATGTAACACAACATTCTGAAAAAGACATGTTTTAGAAAACATTATAAACTCAGACTCATTGCAGCATCATAACCCTGCTGCTTCAAATCAAATCATAAAGATTATCTCTCCTGCTATTCTTTACTACCTATGCTGTAAACTTCACTAAAAATACTTCTGTATCTTAACTATATGAGCTTGGCAAACTGCAAGGCAAAACACAGCACTGTAGCGAGAAACAGGCTCTATGGGACCAACTGAATACAGTTATGTTTTGACATCTCTTGGTATGGCATTTTGAATTGAAAATGCTCTCTACAAACACCAAATCATGCAAATATTCCCCAGTTTTAAATTATTATTATAGAAAAATCAAAATCTTTAATCTTCAATACTATAACCTCTGTAATACAAACCCAAAGCTTCTCACTTTTTATCCCTTTTGAGACCTGTTTTGTTACGGATTAGCCTCTGACAGAAAAATCTGAACTGACCACTCCATTCTTTTGCCTAGTACACAAAGCTTCCTTCAAGCATGAAAACATTCTCTCGCCTAATCAGTGTCCTAATTCACAGATAGAGTCTAAAAGTTGGATTTCAACTATTTTAGACAATCATATTGAATATTTTGGTTCAAGAAAACCATCAAGCGCAATCATTAACCCAGCAATGCCAGGTCCACTGCTAACCTGTGTTCCCAAGTGTCACATCTATGTGCCTTTTAAATACCCCCAGGGACAGTGACTCCACCAATTTCCCAGGCAGCCTGCTCCAGTGCTTGACAACCTTTTCCAAGAAGAAAGTTTTCCTAATACCCAATCTAAACCTTCCCTAGTGCAACTTGTGGCAATTTCCTCATCTGTTGCTTATAACTTGGGAGAGGAGACTGACCCTCATCTCACCACAACCTTTCAGGCAGTTGCAGCGAGCAATAAGGTCTCTCCTGAGCTCCTTTTCTCCAGGATAAACACCCCTAGCTCCTTCAGCTGCTCCTCACAGAACTTGTGCTCCAGACCCTCCACTTCCAAAAGACAAATTACACAGTCCATTACAGGTGAGAAGGCAAGTGACACTTCCCAATTTAAGCACGATTACATGAACATAATACTTATGATGGGTATATACACAAACACATTACAAAAATAGTTATCCTCAGAAGGCAGAAATTGCAAATATTGAAGAAACCTGGCCCCCGTTCATTAAAATCTGATACATCACTTCGAGAAAATTTTTATGAATACAAATTGAGCAGAGAGCAATTAAATAAGATCTTTTACTTCCTTTGATGATTGCATACATTGCAAACATTTTGAGAACTGACTTAACCATTACACACACAAGGAAAACCACTGCCAAGCATCTGTATCACATTCTTTAGAAAATGAGATTAATGCAATGAGCTAAACAAAAAGTTTCAATTCTTACTGTTAATGGACTTGAAAGAAAGAAACCAAAAGGATCTTTTTGGCCCCGAGAGAGCCAGCAGCATGTCCTGCCCTTAGTCTGGGACAAACATTTGGAGAGATGCAAAATGCAAGCAAACTTCACGGCTAGAGACCCACGCAAGTAACAGTGCGGGGAAGAGTTTGACACTCCCCCACACTTCATATAAACGAAAATGAGCAGAGGGGACCTCTGCCGAAAACATCTTTTCCACTCACCGCAGCGGTAGAACGGGCGTTTGGTTTAACAGGGGCCTCTGCCTCCCCGCGACGGCGAAGGGACGGACAAAATAGGAAGTCGCCCGGCTGAGCATAAGTAACGCTTTTTCCTGTAATTCTGAAGGCCAGCAACTCCCACCCCCGCCTCCGGGACGAGCGGTGTCGGAGTCGGGCGGCCCCAGCTGCCCGCACGGCGCCGGCCGCCCGCGGGCGGATGCTCTGCCCTGCCTGGAGCCCCGACAGCCGCCCGCCCCCGGAGCCGCCCGCCGGCCCCCGCCCGTCCCGGGATGGGGCGGAGCGGGGACACAGCCCTGCCGCCACACAGGCTGAGGGCGCGCCCGCACCAGCTTCGCCGCTCTTTCCAAGGGCGGTAATCAGCCGGCCGTGCAGCGGGGTACGCAGCGACGTTCTGATGCAGATGAAACAAGTCAAGAGTGTCTTCAAATCGCATAAATACGCGCAGCGAAACAAGCATACTGGGTAACAGCCGCAACAGAGGAGCACTCACACGTAAGCACCTCATGCATCATTTAGGGCACAGGCAAGGGAATAATTCAAGTGGTGATCCCTCTTAAAACTAACAAATGTATTCCACTTAATGGCTTGGAAACAGACTGCAGCCCATCAGCAACATAAAAAGAATAACAGGACTGAAAATCAGAAGGAACGTTGCCATTAAGATGCTGTGAAATTAGTAAATGGAAATACAAAGTCCTGAGTAGTGTGCCTCCTATTAAGCACGGACAGTCCTTGCTAAGCAGACACTCTCCAAGAACAGATATTGAATTTTAATAAAGCAATCAGTACATCAAGAAGTCTTGGCCTCAATTCAGGAAGAGATCCATTACAGACAACAAATAGTTTATCCTGCACTAGTGTCACATGCAACAGAAGCAGTAGATTGACTCATTTCAACTTCCATGACTTGTGTAGATCAGGTTTTTTCATTTTAACACACAAACTCAACATCCACTCCAACTTCTAGACCACTCATTAGCCTTCACCCTCCTTAGTTAACCATCAGATTAAGTCAGGTAGCCCATTTGCTTCCCTCTTTATTTTTGAATGATGCTGCCAATCTCACCATCATCCATAACCTCAGTGTGAGGCTGTACTGTAAACTGCTTTAGTTTCTAAACTCCCCTTGCTCTTTGAAGTAAACAATAGCATGCATAGTGATATTTTGAAAACTTGCATTTGTTTTACTATGAGGTAACAGATAAAACAAAAATGTGGTTTAAAAGAAGGAGATGTAAACTGCTCTTTGGTACAGCAGATTTTTTTTCTTCTTTAGTGAGAAAAAAAGAAAGAGCAGGACCAGACGCTTAATTATGTTTCATTAGTGAACTTCTATTCTAGACTTGGTCTGATTAATTGCCCATTCTCACAGATTAATACATTGTTTTTACTGATACACTGAAAGTTGACTGCTCAATCTTTTAAAATTATGAAAAGTTGCACCAGACCTAACAGACAAGTTTAAACATTTGTTTAACTTTTAAAAACCTTGAGTCATCCCTCTGCCTGCCTCAGGGCTGCGTACATGCTTAAATTTAAGCTTCCACAATCTTAAATGTCTGTGTGCACACTGGGCTGCAGCACTTAGGAGATTCCAGGATGCAGAGGGCATTTAATGATAGCATCAGTAACTGTTTCAGCTACTACCATTTGTAACAAGTGAATAGTAAAGAGAAAAACATCTTACAAAAGTGATGTCATTTACCAAAAGCCATTTGCCACAGAAGACGGGAAACTTTTAGAATACAACAGAAATCCTGCCAAAAAATGTGTTCCATATCCATACTTTGAGACACTTTTATCCACTTTGCACATGAATGCTCTACAAGAACTAACTCTGCTGCCCTGAGGGTGGGAGCAAAGAGAAGCAACTGTTTTGAAACACAAGGAAGGAAGTGCCTTCCACAGAAGACTCAACTGTTTTCACTACTGATGCCTCTCTACCCGTATTGTTTGGGCTGGTGATTCACAAGTAACTGCTCTGCTCTGGATGATCCCTTCTTAAAGAGAAGCATTTCCACTGTCTCTGTTGGCAGGGTGAGACAGGAGACCGCAGAAGTACTGCTAAAAATCTGACCCTTACTGCAAATCCATTTGTTATCTGTAGAAGTTCGGTTAACAAAAATATTTCTCTTTTGAATTATGTATGGCCACACCCTATAAAGTTACTGACTACTGTATCATTACGGTGAGCCTGTATTAATTAACACTGGCAAAGAAAAGAGAATTTTGTAGTTTGGTGGAAAAATTAGGTGCATTTTCATTGACCAGTCTGCAAACTGACCTTGCAATATTTAATCATGCAGTCTTAACAAAAGCAGGTTTTATGGAAAACATATACTGAATTTTACCTCAGAAAGTTACAGACTTGGTTTTAACCAAGAAACTCATTAGGCTGATTTCTACCTATGCCAATAACTTGAACCAGTTCACTCCTCTAAGTGTAAGGAGGAGGGCATGAGAACAGACTTTGATTGACTTATGCCATTGCAAGACACAAATAAAAACCATGAGTGTCCTTCTATTCCCTACTGCTTTCATTTGTGGGGAAGAACAATCCAGTGAAACTAGTTCTGATTTTGATTTCAATTTCTGAGTATGCATAACTCAATTTTTCAGTAGCTTTTTTTGAGTAGCTTGTCATTAGAACTCTACTAGCATCAACCTCCATGCAAGGCTGCATTTAACAAGTAAAAAAATTAACTATGTCGTTCTTAAATTTCACTTTAGAGTAACATAAAAATTCAACAACAGCAGTACCCTCAAAACCATGCTCTTAAATTACTGGTTTATGACTACAGCCTTAGTTGAAATGCAACACATTGTCCAAGCCTATGATTAACATATCACTGAATAAGCAACAACAATGGGTGTGACAACCAACTCTGAAGGGGAAAGAAGCACCTAAGATTTGTAAATGCTCACTGGTCAAAAGGAACGAGTCAAAGACTCCGCAATCAATCAGAACGTTTTATTAGTAGATGACACACTTGGCATGGAAACTGGTGTTTGTCCCTGACCTACTATATAAGCACACAGATTATAGTGGGTTTTTGATAAAAGGGGTAGGGGGAGAGAGAAAGGACCACCACAATCCATTGTGTGCCTTAAGTCAGCTCCCCTACAATGGGCAACACCTGTATGACTCTAATAGGACATAGTTTTAGAGGCAGACTCCACAAACTGCTCAAATCTAACAAAAGGCATAAAAAAATGTACCAATTGCTATGTTTTGCAGTGTGCATCTACCAGTGTTTAATACACACTCAAAGGTTTTAATGCCTAAGTGCAATTATTTGTGAATCTTCTTAATCTGTGCTCTAGAGAAGATTCATTGCTCAAGAAGAGAAGCAGGTGTTTTGCTAAGAATGCCACAAAGCCATTATCAGTTTCCGAATAGAGAATTACGCAATACTTCCTTCCCATCACATTTTCCTTCACAGCACTGCAACATCACAACAGCTGTAATTGCAATCTGTTAAAGGGCAGATAATGTTAATCTGCTAGCAAAGAAGGGATGTTTTATTCCCAGAGTAATATCTCAGTGGTTTATTACAGAATTTTTTTTTACATGTTTTCATCCTATGGTAATTCATCAAGATTCCCAAGCCTTTTACTCCAATTGCAAAAGCAGAGAAATGTAATTAAATCCAACCGTACAAACAGGCTAAAGGAATTACTGAAAATCCCATGTGGCTTTAATAGCAGGACTACAAGGCACCATTTCTTGTAATTTTCCACCCCAAGACCACACTGAGCAGACTCTTCATGACAACTACAACCAGCATGAGTTACTCCTGGCAGAGAGTCACTATATGAAGGGAGAGCTGCAGCAGTTTGTAGTAACCAAACAAATGAAGCAAGTTTCTCATGTACACTTTAACAAAGAACACAGAAAAAGGAAAAAGGCTATGTAGATGAGAACAGCTTCTCATACAAATATTCTTCTCTTACACCTACCACTGCCTACTAAATCATATCACAAAATGCCATGTTGACTCATTTTTTGAACAATCCCAGGGACTGCAACTCTACCACCAACCTGGGGAGCCAGATGGAATGCTTAACAATTTCTTTCATAAGTTTTTCCTAATAACCAATATAAACCTCCCCTGGTGCAACCTGAGGCCATTTCCACTTGTCATAGAATCACAGAATCAGTAAGGTTGGAAAAGATCTCCAAGATGATTGAGTCCAGCCTTTGATCAAACATCAACTATCAACTAAACCACAGCACTAAGGGCCAAGTCCAGGAGTTTTCTGCAATCTTCCAAGCACAGTGACTCCATCATCTCACTAGGCAGCCCATTCCAGTGCCTTCTCGCCCCCTTCTTCATCCCTTCTGTGAAGAACTTCTCCCTGAAACTCAACCTGAAAACCCCCTGGTGCAGCCTAAGGTCATTTCCTCTCATCCTGTCACTGGCTGCCGGGGAGAAGATATGACCTCTACCCAGATCCCACCTCCTCCTAGGTTGCTCTGAGCCTCCTTTTCTCCAGCTCCCTCAGCCACTCCTCACAGGATTTGTGCTCCAGACCCTTCTCCAGCTCCCTTCTCTGGACTCCTTCCAGAACCTCAATGTCTTTCTTGCAGTGAGGGGCCCAGAACTGGACACAGCACTCGAGGTGTGGCCTCACCAGTGCCCAGTACAGGGGACAATCCCTGCCCTGGTCCTGCTGGCCACACCATTGCTGATCCAGGCCAGGATGCCATTGGCCTTCTTGGCCACCTGGGCACACCCTGGCTGCTCATGTTCAGCTGCTGTCCCCAGCACCCCCAGGTCCTTTCCAGCCCCTCTGCCCCAGCCTGTGGCACTGCCTGGGGTTGTTGTGACCCAAGGGCAGGACCCAGCATTGGGCCTTGTTGAACTTCACACCACTGGCCTCAGCCCATGGATCCAGCCTGTCCAGATCCCTCTGCAGAGCCTTCCTGCCCTCCAGCAGATCAACATTCCCATACAACTTGGCTTCATTTGTGGACTGAGGGTGGACTCAATCCTCTCATCTAGATCACTGATGAAGATATTAAACAGAAGTTGAGCCCAGGGGAACCCCACCCGTGACTGGCCACCAGCTGGCTGTAACTCCACTCGCTACCACTCTCAAGGCCTGGACATCCTGGCAGTTTCTACCAAGTGAACAGAGCACCTGTTCAAGCCACGGACTACCAGCATTTCCATGAGAATGCTATGGGAAACTGTGTCAAAGGCTTTATTAAAGTCCAGGTAGACGACACTAAATACTCTGTGAAACTGCTCAGAATGGAAAACAGTTAAGAGGTAAAACACTTCACTAACAAGTCTCTAACATGCATATCTGAGGTACATCTTGGTGACTGAAGAATACAATATGGAAGTACAACTGCTTTTTATAAAATGAAACATCTGTAGCTTGGAAAGGAGCTAAAGATCAACCTGAATTTGAGATAGTAGAGGTACTAGCTAAGGCACCACATTTCTGGAACAGGACCAACAGTTTAGGAAATATCTCAGACACATTACTTGTTTCCAAGTCTGAAATTCTCATAAAGGATTCATAGAATGATTTGAACTCCTCTCTTTCCTATCTGGCCACTCACAATTGTACCTTCCAAGAAGTCAGAACACCAAGTCTTAGTTGGTAAGGCTGGCCGTTTTTGTTGCTGTGGGCTGAGGTCAGGTTTTTCCTCATGACTTGTCAGACGTCTCACGAAGGGTACATCAGCATTTAGTTAAGACTAACATGCTATCAGTTACCCACACCTTCTAATAAATCACTGCTTTATATTCTTAAATTCTATATATTGTACTTGCAGTCTACATGTACAAAAACTCCCAAAGTGGTTCAGAGAGGGTGGATTACATATTCAGCAGTCTAGACAGTAGATGTAAATAAAGTACATTAATTTCTAGGCTGATCGCTAAATGAGCTGATCAACTACTACAAAAAAATTTATACTGCAAGCTCAGAAATTCATTTGTTCTTGTGAAGAATGTTCCTTTGCTTAGTACAATTGTGTATACTGCATATGACCTTATCTTAAGGTCATATGCAAAATAATCTCTTAAGGAAACACAAGACTTCAATGTAATTTAATGTGACTGGCAAGTTTAGACCAGGAAGCCCACAAAATACTGCTGCTGGGACAGCTTCACAGTTTCAGCTGAAACATGGTAATGATCCTAAAGGAAGAAATCCAGCATTTTTAAGCAGTGGGAGTGGAAGGGCAGAGTTGATGAAGACAAAAGAATTATTGAGGAAGAATTACTGAGAAGTCATCTGGCTGTTTTCATCTCCCTGCTACTAGTGGTAAAGGCACTAAGAGGCCAAAGTTGAGTCAAATTCTTTCAGTACAAACCTCATACATCTTTCCAGAACAAAAAGTCTTTGTAAACAACCATCCCATCTCCTATGACCATGTATACTTCATTTTAAAGAGTGGAGGATGAGCAAAGAACAGCACTTAAAGCTGGGAGATAAGGATTAGGTACCGAAAACTGTTTTAGCTGACTTGGTTACAGAAGGAGGGAAAAGACAACAGTGCAAGGAAATCATGCCTGACAGTACTGCACTGCAGGAAGAAGGACAAACTCATTTAACACCAAAATTAGCTGACTACAGTCACTATTCCATAGTTTTCTAAGACAGTATCAGCAGGCAACATGTACATTTACAGTGAGAAAAATACGATTCCTACTTATATAAGGGTATCAGGATCTGAAAGGTAAATCAGATTTATTTAGAAGCATAAAAAGACGACATTTTCAGGAGTTTGGCACCCAAATAATTTGTCTAGTCAACTCTAAACAAAGTGCTGATTCTCCAGTCTTGAATACAAAGTAGTTCCTCTAAATGTCCTTTCTCATCAGAGTATTTTTTCTGCTTAATAAAAAGAAATAAAAGCCAAACTCATTACATTTAGAAGTGCCAAAGACTGTACTGTAGTTACTTTGACTGAAATAAATATAAAGCATAAAACAACATAAATAAACATAAACATAAGCATAAAATAAAAAACATTTAATATTTACACTGCAAGCACTACTGAACTACAGTCTAGAATTAGTTTTACTGGATGTCAATACTCTCCTTAAGCTATCTAGAAAAAATACAAGTATCAGATAAATTTGAAGAGACTGTGCTGAAATGTAAGATTCCCAAGTCCATGGTCCACACTCCATAATCAAATGATTTTATCTACTGTTGCTTATTAGTTAATGGAGTTAAGACATGGAAACAGTCATACCATAAAACTCTCAGGCAACTGAGGGTTTGTAAGAAATGTTATTGCCAAAGACTGACACTAACCACACACAACAGCAGTCACACGCAGAAGTAAAATCATCAATGACAGAATAGTATTTTTACCTTTCATAATTTCTGAAGTACAGAGCATATACAGACATCCACATTTGACCAAGACCCATCCATTTATGGTGTCACTGAAGACAAAGTTCTGACAGATGTTAAATATTCCCCTCTTCTGTCACCAGGGAATTCCCTGGAACTGCTGGACAGCACATTCAAATTACTAAACTTGGCTAACAGAAAAATCAAAACAAAACAACCCTTATTATTACCTAACATTGAAGCTTCACACTTTGTCTTAAAAAGGAATACAAATTTTGCATAAAGCCAGCTACACACTGAAAATACTCAGCAAGCTAGCTTTTTGTTCCCAGCCCTTTAACTGAGGTCAAGAAAGAGAGATGGGTCTATTATTTTGCATTTTTAAAGCTAATTCATAGGCGAATGCAAACTCCCACAAGGATTATAAACAAAGACATGTTTTTGGAATAGATCATTTATGTCTTCAGCGGACTACAGTCTGTGTTCCTATTTGCCAAAACATTCTGGAGGATTTTAATCAACCTGGCATCAGTTTCGCAGACATTCCATTTTTTTTTTGTTTTTTTTCAGAACTCTTGCTCACAGTCCTTCAATTCTTACAGCAATAATGTTTGAGTTGAGATGCAACTCTTCATCAGCAAAGTTAAGCACACTGTGAAAGCTTTGCTTTATTCAGTTACTACCTGAAGATTCCTTACAACTTGTCCATAGCACATGAACAGCCTCCAGATCAAATGCTGTGAATTATTAATTTATATTTTCCTTTAGTGACAAGAACTGGAAATAGTGTGTGCTCAAACTGGCATTAAAAGAAAACACATGCTGTCAATGCTGTTTTATACATACCATAAAAACTGAAAAAATCCATGTCCATAGTTCAATGAAATGTTTGATGTTATTGCTCAACACCAGTCTGTCAAGAACCTTCAATTTAATCTTGAACTAAAGTTCCAATACAAATTGCAATCTTTACAAAAACATGGAGGTAAAAGATGTGGGAAAAACATCCAATGATCTGAGTTCAGCACAAATTACAAGTAGTAGAATCACCTAAAAGGAATCACAGGTATGTGTTTACATTGTTCTCAGGTTTAAATCAGTTCAGCAAAATCTTTTAAGAACACTTACCCTGATTCGCCACCAGGAGGACAAGAGAATCCCCTTGAGTAAAGAAGGTATTGACATGGTATTTTCCAGTAAGTTTTTCAACGCGTTCTCCATGTAAGATTACTTTAGTGCAAAAATAAACAAGCAGCTGACAGTGCACTTAATTCCCCACCCCAATTTCCCTTGTCAGCATTTTTCTCCAGCTGAAAATCACACTGAAACATTTTCCTGCAGATTAAATATTTAAAAGACTCACAAAGCTTGAAACAAAACTAAGTATTTTATCTTTCTGCAAATATTGCGTTTCAAGTTTTTTATTCCGCTTAATTCTATTTCTCCTTCACAGCAGACCTGGCCCTTCCAGCTCTCACCCTCCATGACTTTTCATCTTTGAATTATTTCTAAAGCATTCTATGGACTGGTTTGTTGGTTCCACTTTTTTTATGAGAGCTTGCAGCTCTATGTTAGAACAGCCACCATTTTTTTTCATTTGCACCTTTCTGTGCAAATGATTATAAAGAATGGGGCTAGAATAGTTGTTTTATAGAAAATCTAACAATTGCAGAACTCTCTGTTGCTTGACCACAACTCCCAAGTTGTAAGATGGGAGACAAAGCAAAAAAGTACCCAGTGACCTAAGTGGTCCTTTAAACAATGCTAAGCCACAGCCCCTTCAAGTGTTTACTCTAGGTTACAATGACTCTTTCCTTCGACTTCTCTTCACAGAAACAGGCAAGTTTTATCAGCTCATAGCTTCTTCCGACAGCTACAGTTCACTCGCACTTACTGTAGTCAGCTATCAAAAGCACCCTCAGTTTACCTGAAATTCAGAATAGGTACAAAAAGCTTCAAGGATACTTCTCAGGAAGAGGAGTCATACTGCTCATGGTATTTTACTCTGAATTATTAACATCATGATTAAATACATCTACTGCTTATAAGTTGCAATTTAAGTATACTATCCTTCCAGCTCACTTCCAAGTACACAATTAAGACTTTACTCTTTATGCATAATATATAGCAGTAAAATTACAATCTACAAAAATAACAGTATTTCTCTAAGTAGATATTTAAGTATTTTGAAAAGATATTCATACAAAGAATGACAGACCACTCCTTCACAATGACTAGATCCACTGACATTTACAAGTCCCTTTCAACTCAAACTATCCTATGATTCTATAAAATACCCCTAAACAAATATGCCTAAAAACCCGCAATGAGAGATTCCCTAGTGCTGCCCAGTCAGTTCTGGTTCTCGCTAACCTAGGTACTAAGCCTTCAGTCCTGTAAGCAGAGGTTAGAAGTATTATTTCCCTGGATTAAGTGGGAAGACTGTACAAGAAATAGTGCTAAGTAGAAGAGAAGCTTGTAAGCTTGTTCAGCTGTGCAAAATACTACAAATTATAATGATCTTGCCCTTTTCATTTGGGACCCAATGATACACACATCTTTGTGGCACACTGTATGAATAAAGGAAAAAAAAAAAACTTCAAAGAGCGAGCAACTTTATAGAAATCTAAAACTGTGAATGACTCCTTACCTCCTACAGCTTCTGCAAGCCTTGAAAATTTTTTGGATATAAGGCCCCAAGCTTGTTCTAAAGCAAACATTTCCACAAGAGATAGCAGAAGCGCATTTATGTCAGTCAAAGCTAAAAATACTTTACTAGATGCAACATAGGATTCCATCCTTCTTAGAAGATGGCTCTGTAAAAAACATGTGTTTTCACTAAATTGTGGGAGTAGCCACTGACCTTTAGTTCCATTTGTAGATGCAAATGTTCCATGCATGTCAAAGTAATACTAGTTCATGAAACTGCAATGACATACAGTTGATACAAAGGCAACAATCAAAGTGCACTTCTCAAACTTTTATTAACTGCTTAAGAGCTGTTTAACAGATCCTTAAATCATCATAACACAAGATTCGAACTTTTTAACTGACATGTTACAAAAAAGGAACAAGGTTTAGGTGAACTCTTACATAAAGTTTTTTCCCAAACTAGGCCTTCACAAGATTATCTTCTCATGCAACATTTCACTTACAGCACAACAAAATACAAACTAGTTTGGTGTAGTTTAATCCCATGACTCAATTTCTCTTGCAGAACACTCCATCTTTACTTCTCCTGCATTCATGTCACCTCTGGCTCTGTAATTCTAGGAAACACAACAGGTCCTAGTTTAGAATTATTAACACTTGCAATCATTTAACTGTAAGCCTCCACAAAACAATTTTAGCTTTCTGCATGCATCTATCTCAATGTAATCAGAACACTGCTCTTAAGTAAATAGAAAGTTTTCATCATTAACCTCCTGTACACAAGGACTTTTGACCCTATTGTACAACTACTGCAGCTTAATCAACCTCAGATTTTATCAAGTGTTGGAATAACACTTCCCACAGTTCACATCTCAACCTCTTTTCTTACCTAACACAAATGAGTTCATACAATTGTGGGGGGAAAAAAACTTCCTTCTCCACTACATATTTAAGACTGACTGACTCTATTATCTTCCAAGTAAAATCCTTTTCCTCTGGAAAAAGAATCAAGCTCAGTGATCTCTAGGACTGCCTCAAAATAATCAAGTAAGATACTCCAAACACTCTTCTTTCAAATTCATCATTTGATTATCAAACGGCCTTTTCATAAAAAACTGGGCTGACTACAAATGCAGAGTTTCTGTCAGACTGACATGAGAAGGTCTCATAAGAATTAGAATCTCATGATCTCCAACTCAAAAGAGTTGGTACACTGTATGTATGTGATATTACGAGCAGTATTCCCAATGCAAGAAGACAGATTTCACCTGAAAATCTATTCTACTCTGGACAAAGAGTCACAGTCAGATTTGGTAACTCAGAGGCTGGAAAGGGCATGGACAGACTTGGACCTCGAAATGATGGATTTCATTAAATGCTGGGAGACACTACACAAAGGCTGGAGATGTGCACTTGGAAGCAAACTAATAAAAAGGCAAAAATAAAGCATCCTTGAACTGGAATATAAATGAAAGATACTCTGAGTCAAGAATTACTCTGCAAGAAAAGGTTGATGCAAACATACACAACAGCTGTAATGCAATGATGCAAGTGTGAGAAGAAAACAATGTTTGTGTAACTGAGATCTCATGAAATCCCCCCAAAAAATGATTCAGATCTAGCAAGGGAACTAGCTAGCCAGGTAGAAACACCCAAACCACTCAATGCTTTCAGTAATAATGGTATGGGAAAAGATAAATAATGAAAGGAAAGTCAGAGCTTGAACTGAAAACTTCCAGACATCGTGTAAACAGAGCAATTATTTCGACTATAGTCTCAAAGAAAGTACATTTATAACATTTGAAAGCAACCAAGATGTGATAAAGTTGTTATGGAATCAAGACATGGAGGAAGGAAATGCTTTCAGATAGGAGTACACACAGAATTTAAATCCTACAGTTAGCAACACTAAGAATAGAAGGCTTCTCCCTATCACAGACATTAAGAATAATTTTGACATGGACCAGATTGAGGCATTTATTCAGCTACAGTTAGCTGAAGTTTTCAGTCAAACAAGTTATTTGAGTGGTTGATTCATAACAAGAAGTAACGGTATAATCAGCAACTATTTGCTCCCACCCTACATGTGCAGTAGAGAAATTTCTGAGCTACAGCTTTTGTGTATGCTTGCATGAATGTTTTCTTCCAGAGTAATCCTGATTTTACAGATCAAGAGTAAGGCAGCTTTAA
This sequence comes from Lanius collurio, assembly GCA_020086605.1. Taxonomy (NCBI): domain Eukaryota; kingdom Metazoa; phylum Chordata; class Aves; order Passeriformes; family Laniidae; genus Lanius; species Lanius collurio. The sequence goes on from JACBWW010000008.1 coordinate 19,851,082, forward strand.
GAGTCCACATTGTAAGAGCCCAAGTCAAGCAACTTGTCTGAAATGAGTTCCAGTAATACTGAATTCTGTAAAGATGCACAACTAAGAAAAGTTAAAATTACACTCAGAACAGTTTCAGTGGCATTACTCCGGATATATACCAATGAAGACACTTTTAAATGCAAATGAAGTTTTAATAGTCAAGATTTTTTAATTTCCAGACCTACCTTTTGGGTATTAACTGGGAGTCGTCCTCCTTCAGCCCCAAAAGCAACTTCTGTCAACCAAATAGGAACTTCCTGCTGAGCCTACACAATTAGGAAAATCAATTTAGAGACTCTGACTGCTTTACCGATTCAGATTAAGAGTTCTTTAACTGTACCAAAGATGCAACAGTTACTCAGTACATTCAAGTGAAATCTGAAAGAACAGAAAAAGTTAAGCACTAAGATTAGAAACTTACATCTGAAAGCACTTTAACTAGAGGTTGTGCAAGATGACCATCTGAATTTTTATCGAAGAAGCCAACTGCTTTCCCTGTGTTTCCACAACGACCAGTTCGCCCAATTCGGTGTACATACTCTTCAATGGTAGAAGGAAGATCAAAATTAATAACATGCTGAACGCTTCCAATGTCCAGACCTCTTGCTGCTACTGAGGTTGCCACAAGAACCAGACATTTTCCAGAACGAAAATCCTGAAGAGCTATTTCTCTCTCTCTCTGTTCTCTATCTCTACAAAGAAAGCAAGGGTTAGAATGGATGTCTCCAAAAATCTACAGCATTATTTAAGATACAATTTTAATGTCATGTTAATGGACAGAATTTCTTGGAGGGACAAAAACAAAATAAAACAAGACCCAAACAACTCACATGCTGTCAGTTTAGGTTTTCTGAATTTTTAACTGAGGAGCAGCAAGACAAAGCAACTGTTTTAACTTAAGTCTCTAGAGAAACTGAGGGTATTTAAAAGAACTGGAGTTAATTATCCATCAAACTCACTGCCTCTAAGAAAATCTATTTGCTTAATTGATTTCAAATGCTCTTCCTACAACTCTGTAGCAGGAAGACAGAAAAACAAAGTCTACTTACACTCCTGCACAGGCCCTTTTTCAAATATACTAAAAAGCGTGGCCAGTCAACAGCACAGAACTTGTCTTTTTGTTTATCATCACGATAAGAAAACCAGATTTGCCATAGCACTTGCATGTTTAAAGAATATTAACATATTATCCAGTACTTAACTACAGTGAATCAGAATGTCACTCATGTTCTTTATTACCCAAATATCAAAATAAATTAGAAAGCTAAACAGTGCTCTTTAGGATCTCAACATGAGTTGTGTAGTGAAGCTTGGTATGACCACTGCTGCGGAGAAGAGTAACCATCGTAACTTCAACTCAAAAACGAAAAGTGAATCAGAAACCAGTAACATTCATGACAGTTTAACAGCTTCCAGTGAACCAGTTATTCTCTATATAAGTACACTTCAACTCACAGTATAATAATTCTACAGAAATGTATTAAGAACCTCCTCCCACACAAGAGAGTTGTGGATTAGCAATACAGACTCGTCAGGAATGGAAGGCCAGATCTTCTCAAAAGCTGTGTGGGCTTTCACATACCTGTAAATCCAACAGCCACAGGACACACAAAAACATCCTGCATCTGCATGCTAAGACAATTTTAGCCCTTCCTCAACCTTGATATTGTGATGAACACATGGCAAGCTGAACTACACAGATCTGGCCACACATTGAGTTCTCAATAAAAGCTTCTTACAAGTCACAGTATTAGGTGAATTCCACTTTTAAAATACTTACCCATGGATACTAGTGGCTGGTATGTTTTCTTGACAAAGAAAGCATGCAATGAAGTCTGCTTTTTTCTTTGTGTCCACGAAGACCAGGGTTCGTTCATTACCTATGGTGAACAGAAGTTTAAAGCCACTGCAGTTTGAAACATGATGCATTTTCACCACTTAAGAGTTGCACTTATTTATAGGTATCAACTCTTAATACAAGCAGACATTTTGAATAAAGTCTTCAAAGTATGACTGTAATTTCTTGCCTATTCTGAGCTATTTAAATCCAACCCATCAATTTCTAGATCAATATGGACACTGAAGACAGATACATTCTGTTTTTCTCAATAAAAGGATGAAACAAACACTGTTCTCTGAGACAAGCATGCATTCTCTTTCTACAGAATGTGGCTAAAAGCAGCATATTATCCTGAGCACTGAACAGCAAGGTTCCACAGAATTTTTTAATTCCAAACTCACGTTCAGTCTTCAGCATTAAAACTTAAGACATACAGAATAAAAATGGAAAAATCCCAGACACTAATAAAATACAGGCTCAAACATTCACACAATAATTTCAATATACCTAAAATCTTGAGATAATACTCCCAGATGCTGAAGTATTGTAACCAACCATATAAAGTAGAAAACCATCTAGGAAGGTTGTCTGCTAGTATTAGAGATCAGTCACTGACAAATACTGAGTATTAGAGTAAATTTAATGACATTTACAAGTTCCTTCCAACCCAGATTATCCTGTGATTCTATGAAATATCCCTAAACAAATATACCTAAAAACCTGCAATTCCCCAAGTTCTGCTGCAAGCTTCATCAACAGTCTTGTAAAGTATGTAACACAGAATAAAATCTTAGAATCATGACCTTCTAAACACAAGTTTAAAACTAAGCAATTTTGACTTCCCTGGTAAACAACTGGAATTAAGGAAAGTTACCTATGCTGTATAGAATTTCTATCAGTTTATCCCTCTTGAAATACTGAGAAACTTGAAGAATATTTTGCTGAACATCACTGCATGCTCCACCCACATGTCCGACAACAACAAATAAAAAATCAGTTTTCAAAAATTCACCAGCTAGCCTGAAAAAGAGACAAAATTGAGCAGCATGAAACATATTATGTAATCACATTTTCACTGATGTTTAAGCAAACTTACAACAAATAATTTTATCCTCCATCTTGTGAGGAACAATACAAGTTTTCCTATGTACATTTTTTAAAAAGCCAGGAGAGTCTGCATTGTTTGGGTCCAGAACACAAACGCAATCCTGGGCTGCATGACACATGACCAGCAAGTCAAGGCCTTTTTAAGACCCCAGCTGGAATACTGCATCCAGCTGTGGCATATTCAGCACAAGACAGAAACGCCAGAGAGGATGCAGAGAGGCCACGATAATTAGAGGGCTGGAATCCCTCTCCTCTTCAAGACAAGCTAAGAGAGTTGAGGTGTGGGGGCCATTCTGCCTGGAATGACTTTATTGCAGCCTTCCAGTACCTGAAATGGGTTTATAAAAAAGAGGGAGAAAAACCTTTTACACAGGCTGATAGGACAGGACAAGTACAGGCTGGAAAGACAATGGGTCAAGATTAGACCTGGAGGGAAAGACTTACGGGTGCTGGTGGATGAGACGCTGAACATGACCCAGCAAGGTGCAGCCCAGAAAGCCAATTACGCCCTGGGCTGCACCAAAAGGAGTATGGCCACCAGGGCGAGGAAAGGGACTACAGCCCTCTACTCTGATACTGTGAGACCCTACTTGTGCGTTCAGCTCTGGGGTCTCCAGTATAAGAAAGATGTGGACCTCCTGTAACGAGTTGATTGAGGCCACTAACCTGGTAACAGGGCTGGAGCACCTCTCCTATGAAGACAGGCTGACAAGAGGTGCAGTTGTTCAGCCTGGGGTCGGGAAGGTTTCAGGGAGACCTTGGAGTATCCTTTCAGGGTGAACAGCTGTAGAGTACTTAGTTGCCAGCTAGGATTAAACCTTAGCCTTTTAGTGGGAGATACAAAGCCTCAAATGCTAAACTGAAGTTCTCCAGTCAACTAGAAAAATGGATGGTTCTCTCAACTCACATGTACAGAAAGAGATTCAACTATCAGATCAAAGGTCTATATAATAGCAGAAACAAATTCAGGTATAAAACCAAGCATTATGTTAAAATTAAAACTGATTATATTCACTGAACAGAAGTGCAGGACGATCTGAACCCAGCAGGTGCAAAGAAAGCACCTTGTCCAATACTACCAAATTAATATACTGTTTAAAGCTTTCCTGGTAGCAGAGTATGAGGAAATCACTTGCTTTCCTGACATCAGCACCAGAAAACCATTAAATCCAGTAATGAACTGACTCCAGAAAAGAAGAGTTTTCACACTCTAAAATGCAAACGCTACTTTTAGGCATTTCAGTTTCAAAAGGTTACAAGAATGACAGGGGCAAGAAAAAACAGCCTGAAAGTTGCACCAGGGGAGGCTTAGACTGGCTATTGGGAAAAAAAATGTTCACAGCAAGACCTGCAAAGCACTGGACTAGGCTGGCCTGGAAAGCAGTGGAATCACCACCACAGAAGGTACTTAAAAGATGTGCAGATGCGGCAGTTGGTGCACTGGTTTAGTAGCTGACTTGCTGGTGTTGGGTTAATGGTTAGACTTAACCAGCGTAAGGGTGTTTTTCAACCTAAATGCTTCTATGACTTAAATGTTATTACGCAGTTCTAAACCATGATCTAAGCACTCAGGTTTCTGAAGTCTTCCACCTGCACTTGTAAATCCAGCAGGACTGACAGCAGAAAGGTTCATCTTTTTTCACTAAACAGCAGCAGACTGTAAATGTCTTTCACAGTTCAAGGAATCTCCTCCTCTCAGATGCTGGTGGCTAGACTACTCAATTCGTCCCAATGAATGCAACAAAAGTACAGAACAAAAGCCTGGGCAAAATCACAATGATAAACACAGACCTAGAGACTAAGGGACCCAGATTCTTCTTTCAAAGCCAAAACCCAAGCAAATCAAAGCACTCTGTGTATCTTACAGGGAGATACACATGGCAAGTCTCTTCCCAGGATTCACTGAGAAGTGAGACCACATTCCTGCAGAAACAAACATATGGAAGGAACACGAACTGTACTTGTGTACAGTATAATGTGAAGTCTTGATTCCCAGCTGAGCAAGCAAGGTCATTATTAGTTCACTACAAGATTATTCTTCCATATAAAGAACACTATGAAAAAAATTTTGGCAAGGAACCAAAGCCACAACACGTGAGTCCCGCTTCAAGAAAGGTGATACATTTCTACATCAGTGGTCAGCACTACTTGACTGAACAAAGGAAAACAGCCCATTCCCCTCTTTCATTCAGGACAGTCAACTACCGAAAGGTATTTTCTCCCTGCCTCAAAAAAGATCTTTCAGACTTTCTGAAGAACAAAGTAAGTTGTCAGGATTTGACCCACTGAAGTACCAACACACTTTTTAACAGTATCTCTACCACAAGAGTCACCAAAATTATACGCACTGCTCCAAATGAAGTTTAGACTCTTCTGATTTAATGAGTATTCAGATGCCGGTGTCTTGAAAAGAAGAAGAAATACTAAATAGTTTCCATCTCCATGCAGCGAATTAGTTGTTTTGTTCTGTTACTCAGCAACCATACTACCATCTGTTGAAGACTGTTCCCTTAAGAAAGAGGAACTTTAAAGGTAATGAGTAGTAAATGTAGAAGATGTATTGTAAACCCATGTCTGGACACTTTAAAACTACTGAAAATAAATATCAATTACCCACATAAGTAAGAACTGCATATCAGAAACACTGCTAAGTTGAGCAATAATTGGTATGTCTCATTAGCCAAAGACAGTGCGCTATCAGTGCTGGTGAAACAGCGGCATCACTGGTTTTAGGCCTGCACAGATGTAATGGGGGAGGAACAAGAAACCAAAAAGGGGAACATGAGGACTTCTGCAGAAGAGGAATTTTAAAGCCTTCGGACAACTTTCTAAATTACTTTGGAGCTCTCACCTAAATTAAACAGTTAATATTTTAGAGTCCCTGCTTCAATCAAGTAAGGAAAGTTAATATCATAGTTTACACTATCTTCAAGCAAGACTATAAGCTTTTAAAAGTAAAAAATGTTCTTAACTCTCCAGATATTTAGTTGTATACAAGTACATATTTCTATTTTTATTCTACTCACCTCTGAACTTCTTCAGGAAAAGTGGCACTGAACATTAGTGTCTGGCGTTTGCCTTTTTGTGGCATGTCTGGGAAAGATACCAGCTTCTTCATATCTGCACCAAAACCCATATCAAGCATGCGGTCTGCTTCATCTAGCACCAAGTATTTCACATTATGCAAGCCAATCTGCAAGCATTTCAGTGAAAGAAAAACACTACTGGTTCACTGACAGTATACACTTACAAAATACCCTAATTGCCAAAATCCATCTTCTACTTATTTCTTTCAAATTAATAAAAACCAGAAGTATTATGATTTGTTTGCATCTCCACCTCTACTTAACCTTTTAATCTGCACTAATTCTGGCAGTAGGCACACACTGTAGTACTTCAGAACTTGGTTCAGCAAAGTAAACACGTAGAACCTGGAGATCAACTATAATTCAGTCCATCTATTTTGGAATCATGCCTTGAGTTTTAGAAAGGTTCTCTCATGTAAACCTTAAATATAATATTCTCAAAAAACTTTTTTTTTTCTGAAAAACAATTATGTCAGAAAGCATTATTAAGACTATTACAACTTCACTGTTGCTGACCAAGACTATCACTTTGACTAAAAGCCTGTCAACTGGGGAAACCTCATCTCTAGTTCATTAATAAGAAGCATTTTTCCAAACCTCATTTATTCAGTGAACATCACTAAGACATCACTGCAATACATAGCAATTTCAATACGAATTTACAATGACTGGGAAAATAAAAATTCAAATATAGTATTACACAACCCAGAGTTTTTTGTATTTTGAATCAGTATGAAAATATAGTTCCAGATAGATTAAAAAGCCATTGTAGAAAAACGAACAGGACATCAAGTGAACATTTACTATGGAATATGTCACAAGAACTAAGATAAGCTGTTTCACATATTAAAGCTATAAAATTTTATTGCCATGACCACTGCAGCCACTTTAAATTTTCCAGCTGGCTCTGAAAGGAACGTAAGGGATCTAGACTCAGGCTACTCCTTCAAAAACCATCATGGAATCTAGACAAAAGACAATCTCCCTTGTATTTCAGTGCCTGTACAAAGGCAGCATACTGATAGAGCCACTGAACACCAATCTCTGCTTCTACCAATTTTAAAGAACAAAAAATAGTATTTTATCTTTTAGGTAAGAGTATTTAGGGAATTCAGATTAAGTGTTAAGATCTTACCTTTCCTCTTTCAATGATGTCTAGAAGCCTTCCTGGAGTGGCACATAGTATATTACAGCCTAGCTTTACCTGACAAATTGAATAGTTCATTTGTGTACCTCCATAGATTGCAACAGGCCTTATACAAGTTCTATAATGTAGAAAAAAGTTTGGAATAATTGTGTAAGTATGCCAACAGTATTGTTTCATGAAAATTAAAAAAATAATCAGAGCTACAGTGAATCAGTTTAAGAGTGGTTCAACTCCTTCAGCATACAGCTTGGTCCAAAAAGAGCGCTCAAAAACAGAAACTCACTCAAAGTAAGCCTCAAGTTCACCCTCACACTACGTAACAGAGGCTGCCCAAGCGGCTTGCTAGGAACAAACACTTGATTTCACCTGCATTCTCCCCTCTCCCTTCAACTGATACATACTAACAGTAACAGCCAAAATGGTGTAAAGACTTTGTCCCCTTTTATACAGCATACTCGGAAAAAGCAGAACCTGCCCCTAGGGCTTCAGAAGTAAACTTTGCAGACCTTAAAAGGGCAAAATAAAAAATACATATATGGAATCTTTGTAAAGCAGCTAAGCACACTGGCCATACAGTGAGTGACTCAACGATCAGAGAGCAAATCCATTCAAAGTCTATACTATTCTGTGTTTCTTCCAGTAGCTTTTTGGTTGATCTACCAAATAGAGCTACATCAGATACGCTTCTTCAGAAAACTTCTCTAAGCAAGAACTACTTTATGCAGATCTCAAGCATGTTTACAAGCTCATCTTTAAAATCTTCTGTTATGATTTTAACATGTATGCAATGAGTATTTTCATATCCAAATTCAAATGTTTTTTCCTGAAGATACTAATTCAGCTTCATATATGCAACAATGGTGATCAGATAAGCCCGGTAAATTTTTACCAAAGTTAATCAAAACTTTTCAGAGAGCTTTAGTCAAGAACAGAAAATCCCTCTGGAATCCTACAATTTCAGTATTTATCCACTATTAATACATGTACTTCATATTCCTATTTGCAAATTGAAGAACCTAAGATCATAAATCTGAACTGATCAATATGCATGCTATTCTTTAGACAGTACAGATTCACATCCTGTTACTGCTTAACTTGTTCTCATTTTTACTACAGGCCAGCTGTAGCGGAAATTTCTAAACTGAAATGTTATTTTATGGTGAAATCATCTGTATCTAGTTTAAAATAGCATAATGAACCGAATCAGCTACAAAGTTATAACATTCAGAGATTAAGATGCTGTTCTTAATAACACTGTTAGTTACTGATCATTCTATAACATGATCACTCCTTCTGAGGACAGACAGCCTCCAAGTGTAAGCCGCTTGAACAAAAGCAAATGTAATTTATCCCACCAGATTTTGCAGTGATGATGTTCTGCATTCCACCTCCAAACAGTAACAAACTGTTACACACAACAGATTCAGCTCTCTTCTGTACACAGGTAAAACCTATTACTCAGTAGTGAAAAGATTAATGACAAATATAGTAGAAATGTACTCTCCCACAATATTCAAGGACTTAATAACAAGTTTAAACCTTTTGTTATTTTGAAAGCTCAGAGTTTCTTTGAGCTGTGACGCATCTGTCCAAGACCAGAAACACAGGGAAGCAAGAGTTATTAGAAACCATCACTGAAAGTTAACTAAAACCCGTAACACCCACTTCCATTTTGCCAAGATGAAAGTAAAGCAAGAATAAATTGCATAAGGCAAGCTAGTAAGTTTCTTCATATTGAATACATCCAGTGCAGGTAGGTCAGTGTGCAGCTGCAGTGCAAGCTGCAGACTGACCTCTGGGTGGCAGGAAATGGCTAGAGCCCAGGTAAAAGACCATGAAGTGGTGCTGACCCTTTGCTTAACAAACGGCACAGGGACCTGCATCACTAGCTAGGTGACTCAACACTCAAGACTCTGCAGGAGCAAATAACTCAGTAAAAAGACCTCAGAATATCAAGTACATAAATTGTGACCATATAAAAGCCCTGTGATACTGCTGTTCAGGAGTCCCTTCAGGAGACATCCTGCTTGAGCTGTTACACATTGCTGCACAACAACGAAATTATTTGAAGGAAACAGAGGTCTGAGATTCTGCTATGGGAAACCTGGAGTTGAGTCAGCGAGGAATCCTCGTCTGACTCTCTGCATGGTATGTGTAAGAAGTCATGTACGGCAGCCAGCAGCTCACTAGAGCCACCTGCTGCAAAGGGACTTCAGTCCCAGTAGTTAAAGTCCCTGGTGGTGTCAGAACGACTGCCAGAGTGGCTCCTGGATGGTCAGACAGGAAAATGTTCTAAATACTTCTTTTAAGAAATTTCACTTTACTCATCAGTGACAGCCTAAATACTTATCTCCTCTTCAAGCTGGAGTAAGTCTTCCATTCACCCACTCACCTACTCCAGTATCAGGAAGATCAGGCACTGAAATCCCTAGTCACAAGAAACCTGCTACCCAGTATTACAATCTGAACTCATATCTGAACTCAAATGTTTGTAATTTGATTGGCACAAAAATATTTGAATTATTTATGAAAAAAACCCCAAGCACTGCTGATTCAAGCAAAGTAATAATACCAGGCAACAGTGCAAAAAACTTACCCATACACAAATTTTCTTGCTTCTAGGAAGATCTGATTTACCAGTTCTCTAGTTGGGGCAGTAATAATACATTCCGGTGCTTGCTGCTCTTTAAAGCTACTGGCAGTTACACCGTCCCTCATCATTTGGGCCACAACTGGTACAAGAAAGGCTGCCTGGGGGAAAAAAAACCCACAGTAGTATTTATGCTGTTTAGTCTTTAAAGCTTTCATCAGTCACATTAAAGCCTGCGTATCAATCTTAAACCTTGAATAACAGCGCACACAACGATAAAGGAAATCAGACTGCAAAAGAATCGAACTGAACCTACAACAGAACATTTAAGCTTATTTCTCCTTGTTAAGTAGTATGAAAGTATCTCTCTGGATCTTAACAGTCTAGTAATATAGGAACACAATCATGAAGTGGCTAACTTTCCATACAGTTCCATACATTGATGACATAGCCTAGTAATTAAGTAACCCAAGATCAAAACCATCCTTAATGTGTGCTTAAAACCTATACGTTATCATCAGTATGTCTGTAAAGCAACCATGCACTAACATTCTCCAGATTACTAAAATGGCAGATCAGTTTGCAACACAGCTGCACCACACTAGCACACTTACTTTCAAGTAAGACTCGTTACCCGCAAAACCTCATCTGCATAGCCATCCCAAAAGCATTCAGAATAAATATTTTGAGCATAGGCTTTGGATACTTCCCTTTCTGCAAAGGGCAGAGGTCTTTCAAAAGAAGTAACTAGTAAGCTACATTAAAACAAAACCAGGATTCCATACTAAACTGAACAGCAAAAGCTACACTTCAAAACCAAACATTCCCATCCCACCAGCTATCAGTAGCTAGGTTTGGGTATATTAGACAATTTAAAAGTTTAGACAATTTTCAACTTAGTATCAATTCTCAACCCCGTTCCATGATTAAAGTGAATCACCTAAAATCAAGTCTGGTGAAGATCAGACTTCATCAAACTAAGTATGACAAACCTGCACAACATGGCTACAATGTGGCATAAGTTTGAAAAAAAACCTAAAAATTCACAGAACTCATACACACGCACACAAAAGAAAAACTATCAAAAAAAAAAACAAAAAAAAAAAGAAACCCCAACACTAAAAGAAAACAAAAAGGCCCCAACAAAACAGAAAACAAAACCAACCAACCAAAAAACCCCACTAAACAAAACCCCACACAACACAAAAATCCCTACTTTCAACTGCTGAGTCTTCTCATCAGCAGTTTCTAGGACTGCCTGCCTATACTTCTGAATCCACAGCTGTAGCTCTGAAGGCTGGTCTGCTGTATCAAGACACTAGTTTACTGAGATTAAGAATAAAGCCCAAAATGTGGCAACGTTATCATCATCATCCATATCTGTGCCAGATACCTGCCATTGCTGGGCAAGTGAAATTACTATACAGCAAGCAGTCATGCATCTGACATGTGGAAGAGCAAGGTATCCCCCCGAATGATCCCAGTCACACACCTCCAGTAGAAGGAATACTGCACAAAATGCTTACAGTTTTTCCTGATCCTGTCTGCGCACATGCCATTAAATCCCGTCCTGCCAGTATAATAGGAATGCTGTGCTTCTGCACTGGAGTAGGTTTAGAGTATCCAGCTTTAGCAATGTTCACAGTTAAAGTATCACAGATGTTAGTGTCTGCAAAACTCTGTAAGAGAAAAAATTAACAGCTATTACACAATCACGGAAGGTATAAGCTTAAAATCCAAAATGCTTACTGTAGGATACAGACATCCAAATACTAAAGAGCGTTAACTTTAGAGGTAGTCTCACCAGCCATTTAGATTGCCAAGGCTCCGTACAGGTAAAAGCCCCGAAGGTCTCTAAAATCTGGTCACAGCATTCAAGTAACGTTGTTTGTAGGACAGCAAATGCTTTCAGCTGGTCTTACTAGTCTTATAAGAAAATTGCTCAGAAACCATACACCTGGATTCAAGCAGGTAAACTCACATAGAATGCTATGAAAAAAACCTGACACTCTTAGGTTTCATTTCACATTGGAGCTACATGTGGCCTTCTGTGCTAAAAGCAGTAAGGGTAGCTAAAACAACATTCCTAGCCAGGACCAAAAAGCAACACAGACAACAAAAATCAGTTTGACTTCAGTTGAGAACACCTTTCAGAAGATGGATGGGGAGAACACCTCTGCATCTTACTCTTTCAGTACAGTTACTACTAACCCGTCTACACTTCTCTCCTCATTCTTTTCCCTAAAAAGAGCTTTTTTCTTTTTAAACACTGGCCACTCAGTATAGATAAAAAACAAAGTTATAGGTTAAACAATGAACTCCCACCACAGAGAACTGGGCTAGAAATTACTTTAAACCACCTCTCTGTCCATCAAATACTACCCCAACAGGTGTTAATTTACATTTTTGAAGATCCCCCAGTAACTGACTTCACTATGGTAACTATATCAGCCTGCCCAGAAACTGCAGTCAAAGATCTCTTTACTTCAGTATCTAAACTGGTATTCTGCTGCAATTCAATGACTACTCTTCTTATATATCCTGTATTACTTTATCTGGACCATTTATGCATTTTGTTAGTGTTACTGTGAATTCAAATTTTTATCTTTTAAATGGGGAGCACTTCCTTCCACCATCACACTGTCTGCAAGGTTCAGTATTTTTTACTAGTATCTTCATTAGCTGCAAATATCGAACCCACTACACACCCTGGTAAATCATGCTTCACATAAACTGAGATTAATCAGTTCACTAACCATTAATGCTGCTGGAGGGTCCAGTCCTGACACTTCAACAACGTTTTCATCATACCTGTCAAAATTCATTCCTGTCTTATAATGGGCAAAGATGGCTTGTTCATCATCAGGTGGAGGAGGAGGCACATAAGTCACCTTTGGACCTTAAGAACACAAACACTTTGAAGTTCACAAACAATATAAACAGAAATTAAAGTAAACCATTTTAAGTGTGGAACTATTGAAGTTAAGGTCAGTGAGATGTCATTTGGATTTCCCCCCTCATTTTCGGGAAGGCACAGAATTCCATACATTTGTTCTATCAGAACTTAATTTTATACTACAAGATCTAAAATCTACCTACATATGAAGTCAGACTTGTAAAGCATTCATGTCTCACATTCACTCAAGGACATCACTTTCAAGAGTTATTCACAAAAATTAAATTAGGCTTCTTTATCATCCAGACACATGCTTTTATTACACAATGCATCCCATCCCAATAAATTACTCTTTCTGAAGAACTCTCTTTCAACATGAAATTCTATACAGATAGGTGCAACTCTTGCATACCAATATCCAGAACAGTTTTTAACACACTAATACTTTACACTATGGGCATGAAAAAGGAATCCTTCTCTATGAAGGATGCTGCTATGTCCACTATGAGCACTAGCAGTTTGCCTCTATCAACACTTCAGTTCCTACAAATCGTTATTTGAACTAAAAAGCTGAAAAATTTGAGTTAATCTAAGCCAGAGGCAAACCAACTGTTCTTCAAGAATTAAAAATCACTTCTGAAAATGTATACTAAACACTGGATCACAGAATGGTTTGAGTTGGAAGGAACCTTAAAGATCATCCAACCCTCATGCCATAGGATGGACACCTTCCAATAGACCACACTGCTCAAAGTTCAACTGAATGTGGCCTTGAACACTTCCAGAGATGAGGTATCCACAAGCCCTCTGGTGAGCCCATTCCAGTGTTTCACTGGAACTCACCCTCAGAGCAAAGAACCATTTAGCCACCTTTTCTACAATGAAAATTATTTTAATGATTATCACACAAGATGTGCTTACATGGAGAATATCAGCCATCCACTGACCATTACACTAGTTTAATCCCATTCCTAGTTTGAATTAAGGTACTTTCGTGAATAATATATTACTATGCTCTAGATAGGACAACATATACATGGCCAAGTACAGTAGCATCAGTGGCAAAAGAATACAGCAGGACTATGGGAAAAAATCCCTACCAGATAACATAAAAACCCCAACAGTAAAATAAAATTAAATCAGGAATAAGTGGCTTGCCAGATCTATACACCTTACTTGTCACCACTGACAAAGTATTTCTGCTTACAGAAGGTAAAGAAGGATAAAAGTCTACATCAACTCTTTTAAAACTTGGCAAATTCCTTAAAGCTTACTTTCAATTTTGGGGTTAGTACCTCTGCTTCACCATGCATTAACTGAACCAGTAGAAGCAAGACAAAGAAATAAAATTATGTAACCAACAGCTTTGAAAATTAAATAACTAAAATTCAAACAAGTTACAAACTAGTCTTTTGCAAGCATACAATCAAGATACCTAACATTTGCAGAAGGTTCTTAACAGGGAGAAAAATGACAATATTTGGCACAATCAGGAAGGAACTCCTTCATCATTAATTACCAATGAGGAAATCTGTATGGTTCAACCCTGCTACGACCAAGTCCCACCTGCACCATCTGCAACTGTTCCTCCTTTTCTAGAGCCAAGAGTTCCAGACTGAGGTATGACCCTTTGCCCATCTTTAGTACCTGTAACAGACGTGTAGTGCATATAAAGTATAAAATTAGTACAATGAAATACTATAAAGCCAGTGCTATTTACTCCAAAAACTCTGCAGTGCAACAGTCCCAACAACTTCTTTGTTAACTCCAACCTATACTGCATCATAGCCAGCAACACTCATTTTTCAAAAAGACCATTCATATTCTGCCAAAAAGCTGAAGAACAGAACTAGTAGCAGGAGTTCTCAGCTCTCCGTGGTAGCTCTCAGGAAGCAAGCAAATCCAGGAAGATTTACTAAACATATGCTGTACCCATACAAACCACTCAAGTGTGAAAAAAGCGCCCAAACCATCAAACATACTCTCACCTTCTCCAAAGCCACCATGAAATCCTTTAAACCCTCTGCTTTGTGTACTAGCACCATCCACAGCATTTCTTTCTTGAAAACCTGCAATACAGCACACAGTAACTACGTTTGCCCACTTCTGCATGAGCAGATCAAGTGCCTTTTATCTGGCTGACAAACAGAAGCCATTTCAAAGCTTTCACTCTTGACTGCTAGTTCTCAGGGAACAAGCAAAGCCACAAAGAATGACTGGTGCATGCTGCCATTATACAAACTAGTCAATAAAAATACTTACTCTCACCTTGTCCAAAGCCAGCACGAAATCCTTTAAACCCTCTGTTTTGTGCAATAGTGTCTTCTCTGTTGCCTTCTTGAAAACCTGCAGTCCAACATAACACAAATTAACCTAGTTTGCTCAATTTTGCATGTACAAATCAAATGCCATTTATCTGGCAGAGCAACAGAAGGCATTTCATGGCTTTCAGCCTTGTACTGGTAGCTCTCAGGGAGGCAAGCAAATCCAGGAAGATTTACTAAACATATGCTGTACTCATACAAACCACTCAAGTGTGGAAAAAGAAGCCCAAACCATCAAACATACTCTCACCTTCTCCAAAGCCACCATGAAATCCTTTAAACCCTCTGCTTTGTGTACTAGCACCATCCACAGCATTTCTTTCTTGAAAACCTGCAATACAGCACACAGTAACTACGTTTGCCCACTTCTGCATGAGCAGATCAAGTGCCTTTTACCTGGCTGACAAACAGAAGCCATTTCAAAGCTTTCACTCTTGACTGCTAGTTCTCAGGGAACAAGTAAAGTCACAAAGAATGACTGGTGCATGCTGCCATTATACAAACTAGTCAATAAAAATACTTACTCTCACCTTGTCCAAAGTCAGCACGAAATCCTTTAAACCCTCTGTTTTGTGCAATAGTGTCTTCTCTATTGCCTTCTTGAAAACCTGCAGTCCAACATAACACAAATTAACCTAGTTTGCTCAATTTTGCATGTACAAATCAAATGCCATTTATCTGGCAGAGCAATAGAAGGCATTTCATGGCTTTCAGCCTTGTACTGGTAGCTCTCAGGGAGGCAAGCAAATCCAGGAAGATTTACTAAACATATGCTGTACCCATACAAACCACTCAAGTGTGGAAAAAAAGCCCAAACCATCAAACATACTCTCACCTTCTCCAAAGCCACCATGAAATCCTTTAAACCCCCTGCTTTGTGTACTAGCACCATCCACAGCATTTCTTTCTTGAAAACCTGCAATACAGCACACAGTAACTACGTTTGCCCACTTCTGCATGAGCAGATCAAGTGCCTTTTACCTGGCTGACAAACAGAAGCCATTTCAAAGCTTTCACTCTTGACTGCTAGTTCTCAGGGAACAAGCAAAGCCACAAAGAATGACTGGTGCATGCTGCCATTATACAAACTAGTCAATAAAAATACTTACTCTCACCTTGTCCAAAGCCAGCACGAAATCCTTTAAACCCTCTGTTTTGTGCAATAGTGTCTTCTCTGTTGCCTTCCTGAAAACCTGCAGTACAGCATAGCACATAGTTACTGAAGTTTGCCTAATTTTGATGTGCAGGTCAAATGCCTTACATCTGGTAATTATTCTTCTCAGTCCTTGTTTCATGACTTCACATAAAAGTTCAATATAACTAAGTGATTTGCCTAAACATATAAAAAAAATGAAGACAGGAAGTACTTTTTGCCAAGAATTCTGACAGAAAACAGTACTGCTCTTCTGTACAGTTTCAAGAAGTAAATCAAACATTAGGACTTTAACCACTTGACTTCACATATGTATATGCTAACCAAGCCACTAACCTAACTTCAACTCTTCAGTAAGGATGCAGATCGAGTCAGACTTCTGGTTTGAGGGCAACTGACAGCTTTTTCCCTTCATAGTTTTCTTAACTGGTACTGTAGAATAGGGTGGCAATGCCAGCTGTTGCCTGCTATGAAGCAAGGACTTGAAAATATGTCTTTCAGATCTACCAAGTTGGTTTTTTGCTTTTTTTACTCAAAAGTGCTTATTCAGTTGCCAGTAACAAGTGTGTAGTGTATTTTTATTTCTAACCCCTTTCCTTAGTTCTCTCCTGATGGGAAAAGAAATAAACAATCATATGCATAAACAAGGTATTTCTCATTTTAGACCATTAAGTTTTAGGTGTTGTCTAAGATACCAACGGCCAGCTTAGGTCACGATTTACTCCTTAGTCCTTATTCTTCAGCTGAACACCTGTTCTATCATACTGTAATGACAAAGAGCATCATCTGGTACAGGACACCACGAAGTTCTCCTAGCACAGCATCTGTGGCTTGCTCTCCACCCATGCTTGGTGTCTATACCAGTATATCAGTCAGTTCAGTTTTTCCACACCAGCTCCAGAGAGACAGAAAAATTACATCTTTAAAGCTCACATGCAAATGACAGTATCCTAAGTATCTATAAATACAACAGGTCTCAAATACAGCTTGTGAGTTACCTGACAACTGCTGCTGGAGCATCTACAGTGAAACTGCTTGTCATCACTGCCCTGCATCAAACAAATCTAGCATTCCTCTATCATAATGGGGTTGAACCCAAAGTATGCAGAAATGGTAAAGAATTTTTTCAAAGAATAAACTGTGCTTTGTTCAACTGGGGTAGAGTCAATTTCCTTCATAGCAGCTGGAACGGGGCTGTACTTTGCTGGAAGCAGTGTTGATAATATAAGGATGTTTTTAGTTAGTGCTGAGCAGTGCTCACACTGAATTGGGGCCTTTTTTACTCCTCACCCCACCTCACCAGCAACAGGAAAAAAGGCGTACAAGACATGATGGGACAGAGCCAGGAAAGCTGATCCCATCCCATGTGGCATCAGGCTCAGCATATAAAGGCAGAG
>JACBWW010000008.1:19873611-19938302 GCA_020086605.1 Lanius collurio
AGGCAAGTACTGGCATTATCCGTATTCTAAGGATAGGGATTAAAACGCAGGAAAAGAATCCACAAATATTGAAAGCTCAGTTTGAGACCAACTTTATTGCTTTCAAAATACCTAACATAATTCACTGGTGCATGGCACAAATGCTCTTTTATATTGTCCAGTGCTGTATGAAACAGGCTTTAAGCAGCAAGGGAAGAAAAGAGGTAACATACTCTAAGAGGTAGGTGGTCCCTCAGGCTGTGGCTCTAGTGTTGCCTTCTTTCCTCTGCAGATCATACCCATGTCTTTTCAGCTGGACAGTGAAACTACTGATTCTACAGCCTTGACAATCCCAAACCAGCACCAAAACAATTACCTCCCCCTTCAGATTTGTACTTCAAGTTAGATCTGTTTTAGATCGCTTCCCTAGTCCTGCCCTCTGCCAAGACAGGAAAGAAGACAAATAGTTGTGCCACCACAAACAGGAGCAGGAAGGACTGATAATGAATAGCACTACTTTTTTGCTAAAGACAAAGTACCATGAATTTGTATCTCCAACTTGTGCTACACTGCAGCTAACTGGAACCTCTTTTCCACTTGCCAAAAAGTCCAGCGTGACAACAAATGAGTGGGGTATCTCAATTTCTTAACAGCCATAATTTTATTCCCAGACACCCATAGTAATTGTCTGCATGCAAGAGTAGTCTCATACAAGCTGTAACCATGAAGTATCATAAAATATACAAGCAGAATGGAGTTTGTCAAACAACTTTGGTTTTTGATGTGAATTCTTTGTGTTTGGCATTCCAGTCCTGATTATAAGCTTTATAGACCCTATAGACAATATTCCTTGAGCCATCACAGGTTTTTGAAGGAAACATCCTGAGTGACATGAATGTAGATCAGATACTCAGTATAAGAAGACTCTTTAGCTGACTGAGTACACTGTGAAGGTTACAGTTGGGAAGAAGTTGTAATGGAAACAGGCAATAAGTTCAGATAGCGTAACTCACTCCGATCTATGTATTAAAAATGTTTATGGTGAATGCAGTCCAGTCAAATGGCATAGATGGTAGATAAAAGAGAGGTTGACTAGGTTAATTCTTCATTTTGCTCTTCTGCTTACAGTTGTCCTTTAAACTGTACTGGCTCCCACTCCAGTCTTTACATGTATGATAGCTGCATCTATTTGTAGAGTAGCCAGTTTGCTGGTTATCAACTTCATTTTAATCAACAATAAGTACTTAAAAAATAAGGTGTCTTTGCAGACCTGGTTTCTGAGTGACCCTAAAGAGTCAGTGAACAACACCTCTACAAGCCTCAAATCATGCTGTCAAGCTAAACTTAGTGTGTGATGTATTTTGGAAGGATTATTTTTCTTCATGGACTCCTATAAAATCTGAGTTCCTTCTTAATGGCAGTAGTGCAGAAAAAAATCAAACTGTTGATCAGTGTTGTCAGCATTTGTCAGGTTGACTCATAAAGAACAAGTATTAACAAGTTTTAAGGAAGGGATGCTCATTTTATCTGCTTAATCTGTCTCACAAAACTATGGCCTGTAGAAGGAAAAGATGTCTGTACTGCCATCTTACAGAAGATCACTATTTGGGATTTGAATGTATTCCTGAATTTTCAATTCAGGCACTAGGAATTTAAATTTTCATCTTCATTTTTGTGGCTAGATCTGAGGTGTGATTTAAATTCTTAAGAGAGATGCAAAATGCGGAATAAGCGAAGGGGATCAAGTTTGACACCTAGGTTTGTCTGTTTGTAAAATGAATGCAGGATATTTAGTTGAGAAAGAATAGAACAGATTAAAAGAAGGTAATACCATATTTTAATGTGAATGGCAGAGGACTGGGTGGACGTCTGTAGCAGTGTATGAGATCTCTGGGGCTTGTGTTTTTGTTTCAGAGGTATTTGCTGTTACGGGAAGCTGATAGACACCAGGGTAAATTTTGACTGGAAGGGCATCAGTGGAGAGAAGGGAGAAACCCTAGAGCTGTAGAAAAATTAGAGGAGCCAGTAGAAAAGAAGTTTGCGAAGGGGGAGCTGTAAAGAGAGTTTGGAGAGGAATAGTGTGCCACATGAAAGGAAGTAAAAATACTGGTGTGATGTAAGATACTGCTTTGAAGTAGTGCTTAGTAAAGGTGGGTTGGGAAAGCAATTTTGACAGTATGTAGGAGAGACAGAAAATAGAAAGGACATGAGGAGCAGGAATCCATTTGCTAAGCATCACCAGAGGAGCTAAGAAGCGTGAGAGTATGTTTAGTTGGGCCAAAGGACCAGAAGCAGTTATTGTGGAAAAAAAGGACTTTTGGGTAGAGAATCAAAACGGATGTTTTATGGAGGGCTGGAGTGGCAAAAGAGAGAAAGCAGTAAGTTAAAGGTGATAACTGAATCCCTTGGGAAAGGTCTGAAAAAGGTAAAGGAATAAAGCTTTAGAGAGTGTAACAGCAAAAATTAGGTGAAGGAGAAAGGGTGTTGTCAGCAAGTGCAAATAAGTTTCTTAAGATTGCCTTGATTATTGCCACTGATTGCTTGTTGTATCCTCTCAAAGAGCTGAAGTGACCAAGATACAGTCATGCCTTTAAACTCAAAGCCATGCCTTTAAACTTAGTAACTTCAAATCTCTTGTCATGGATGTTGAAACTGGAGGGAATCTGTCAGCACTGCAAGATGAAATGGCTTCTATGGCACTATACCTCCCTTGCACAGGCATACAGGCATACAGATAACAAGCCCCAAGCTCAACACTGATCTGGATTTAAAGCAAAAGAAACAAGAATGGTTAATTTTCATCTGTGTCAGTCTTCCCTGTCCAGTTCAATATGGTATCACACCAATGCCACTGAGCTGTCAAAGCAGGACTTAAGCTTTTAGTACAATTTCCATAAACTGGGTCCTTTAGTGATTCCCTCCCCTTGAGATCAGAGAGACATAACCTGTGTCTATCTTCTAAAAAGCACTTCCTTTAAAAGCAGGTTGAGCCATTCCTAATGCTTCTACAATTCCTGCCACATTGTCCATCAGTGTTTTCCCATGCCTCATTCAGCAGTTTTTTCAACCCCAGAGAGTAGATGTGGTTGAAAACTAATAACTTTCCTTTTTCATCCTGTCCTTCTGATTCTTTGGTTTGTTTGTGTTTGTTTTTGGGGTGTTTTTTTTTTGTTTTGTTTTGTTTTGGTTTTTTTGTTTTGTTTTTTGTTTTTGGTTTTGTTTCTTTTGCCAGAGGTATTAGCAGGATAAGGTAATGGAAGAAGATTGACAATGTGCTGCTAGGAGGGGATAGAACTGTGTCAGTGCTTAACTTAGATTGGTGTGATTTCTGAGATTGGTCCTTTACAGTGTATTTTCATGAGGATGCAGAAGGATGATACTCACCTTATTCTTTCTACCTTATCTTCTTCCACTGCCATTCCAGGTTTCAAACATCCAGCACTACCCTTCCTTGTTTTGTGCCATCTCTGGCTGTCATTTGTATTTTCATCAGCCTAACATTTTAAAACATTCTGGAATGATGAAAGAACAGATACTTCTACCATTGTTGTTTCAAGGTGTCCTGGCTTCTGGCATTTTTATTTGAAGGAGTCCTGGCTGAGGAATTCCTCAGAAGATAGCAGGGATGAGAGCTGTTAAGCCATTATGTTTGTTCAGTTGCACACAGGACCACGGAAAGTCCCTGTAATTCAATCTGAGTAGAAATCCATTAGCTTAAAAGTGATCTGTTCTCCACTTTTTGGCCAGGAGTGGTCTAAATGCATATAATAGTTATTATTAATGCATTATTAAACCATTTATTGCCTTTAAATCAAAAAGCCTTGACATGGTAGACTGCGATAGTCTGATCCTTATTATGGGAAGTTTACTGGAACTGAAATAAACTGTATATGTGTCTGCTGCAAAGTTTGAAGTAATTTAGTGAAACAGTAGACTCTTACAACTGATAGACTGTTTGCAGCTGTACCATTACTCATTAGAAATACAGATCCTTTAGAAATTTATATTTAATTCATACTGCCTTGTGGTGCTAAAAGAGACTAAGGCCTGGATAATGTGTTTGAAAAAAATACTGTCCACACAGTATATGCTTCACGATGTTTGCATTATGGAATGAGAATTCTCAAATGGCATGTTGAAGTTATTTACTCGTGCTTTTCACCCCAGGAACTTCTGAAGCTGTGGGACTCTACCAGTGTTACATTTACAGCAGGGACACAGTTCTGCTTAACTGCAGTTGACTAATTTTTTTTTTTTCTTTTTTTTCAGGCTAGAGTAACTGACAGAATCTAAAAGGAGACATATTCACCAAATATGGAAGAGGATACCAAACCTATGTTGGTTCCTGTGGGAGGTGATGAAAGCAATTATGGAATCATGAATATACAGTTTAATCCAGAAGACTATAGGTGCAAAAGGTATGAGGAAAGATGAACCTGCAGAATTGCTGTGTAGCAAAGAGTTGTTTAATCTTAACTTTTTACAACAGAATCCTACGAAGACAGAAGGTACACATTTGGAAAACAGGATCTCTTTACAAACAGTTCCAACTTTATGACTGTCTGATAATATTTTATTTCCAAGTACCTGGTGAACAGATACTGTGTTTTGTTTACAAGGGTAAGATTTTTCTATTGCCATCATTTCAGAGAGAGTTCTCCATTAAGAACTCATCATGAAGCTTTTAAAGTGCTCTTCAAACATGGAATATTGTGTGTATACTAGAGCATTTATTTAGAACAACTAACTGAAATGTTGAGACTATGCAAGAAAGTTTGCTAGATGTTGTACATAAATGGGTATCAGTATGTGTAGATGGTGCTGTATGCATTCTGCAGGTGATGCTGGAAAAATACATTATTTGCTTGTACTAAGTGAGCTGAGTGACCTTTTCAGAAAAAAAAAGTGTAGTGCTTTCTGAGATTGAGCAAATATGAAAAATTCATCAGTCCAGCCTTATTACTGTGCCTTCAAAAATAATATCTCTAGCCAAGTTGTTATTTTACATGTTTTCCTAAGAGTTTAACACCTCCATGAAGGGGTTGGAATGGGAGACTTCCTCTGCTGCAGTTAAGATTTTTGTGGACTAGTCGTGGAACCAAAACTGAAATCAGACTGGGAACTACTGTTTTATTACTAGCTGAAGGCATCAATTCTGCCTTTTTAGATGAAGGAATAGCACCATAGCACCTCTCGAACCTATTTATGGTTCTTTTTTTCCCTCTTTACAGCCATCATATTTCAGTAACGCAGTTTTCCTGAAGGAACTGAAGATGGCACTGTTGCATACAAAATCATGTTGTCGGAGGCCACTTCCGCAAAAAGTAGTGCTTGAGGATAGCTTTGATGCTATCTCAACCTCCAGCTTGGGAGAGCTGTGAGAGCCGGCTTACATGCTCTTCTCGGCAAGTAAAGGAAGGAGGATAAGGGTCTGAGTGAGGGAACAAAGGGACCACAGGTGTATCTAAATACTCCTACAGAAGTGTGTATATAAAGGCTAGGAAACAGGAGAGTACTTTCAGGTTGGAAAAGGCAACAAATGAATGTAAATGAAGTCTTTCTCTTTTTGTGGAGTATCTGAGCCCCTCACAGCCTTCTTGTCGTAAGATGACCACTAATCTATATGACTTTCTGGAGCAACTTTTTTGGAGGAAGTATGTGTTCTGTTTGAGGACCAATGGGTTTCAGGTGTTGTGGTGATGCAGCAGCAATGAGAGAGGTTTTTTGAAATACCTAAATGCTAAGACTCACTTTTCTAAGTGAGGTTAGGTATTGTTTACATATTGTGTGGTTGTGTTTTTTTTCCCTGTGATTTCTCATGTCTGGATACTCAGCTTCATAAAAGGTCATAGGCTGTGGCATTTGGTTCTCTTCCTAAAAGCAGAAGTGTATATTTGGATTGTGCGCCCACATTCACGGCCTCTTGCTCTGCAGATCTGCCTAAATGTCCTTACTGCTCCTCTCTTGGGATCATTCTCCCATTTTCTACGACATAGGTTTTTTGCCTTTCCGGTATGCAGAGGCACAAGGATGAAGGGCATGGGGCCTGGGGTATCAGAAAGACCTGGAAGTCATAGAGGGGCCAAACAAGTTTGAACTCCCATTTCTATACTAGAACAGGCAACCCCCACACTTTAAAAGAAGAAATAAGGAGGAAGAGGCCATTGGGGTCTGTGCCAGTCGTGGCTTTTTCATTAAACATTTAGGGAATAGCAACTCCCGATAAGGAGGATTATTATACATAGAAGTATCAAACAGCGCAAATGCAGCAGTACAATGCAGTGTGGTTTGACTGTGTTCCTTTCTTGAACTTGCTATTCAGAAACTGGACCCGAGCGGGTGCTTGGTCACTTTGCTTGATTGAGATAGCTCTTCAAGTGTTTTGTTTTGTGTGATTTGCTGTAATTACTGTTTGTCTGTTTTAGTGCTGTTCTGTACTTTAGTTTGGGTTGTTTGAGATTTGAGGCATTTTCGTAGTTATTTGGTTTTCTTAACAGCTTGGAGGATTTGGGATTTTTGAAAGGATTGCTTTTAGGTGTTTACGTAAGAACAATGAGCTAATTGTTTTTTAGAGTTGTAAATTACTTTGTCTAGTATTGTTTTACTAATTTGGGGGAAATATAAAACCACTTTTAATCCTTTTAAAGAGGATAGTATTATTCTTCGCAGTGACTCGAATTACTCACATGGTATTCAGTGTGTTTTTCCGATTTTGTAGGGCCCTTTGGAAACTAGAAAATCATTGCTGCAGTGGCTTGTTGGTGATTATTGTATGCAAAAGAGGGAGTTTCTTGTTTTCTTCGAACTGCTCTTTAAATCTGTTCACTGTCAACCGATACTGCAGTTGTCAGTCGGGAATACTTGAATCTTCAAAGAAGCAATTGATGTTTTGTGTTGGTTATTTTGCATATGAAAAAACTTGACAATGCCTCCTGCTAAAGGGAGATCAAGCCTTCTGACTTTTTTTCCTATTCTTTTTGAAGTCCCGCAGGTTCCCAGAATGTAGGAGGCATCAGTAAGTTAAATTAAACAGCTATAAATTAAGCAGTATCTGTAGATAGCAGTCAGAGGAGCCTTTTTCATGCAAAAATGGTTGATTCCCTTTATTTTCAAAGTTCTTTTAACTTAGAAGAAGGTAGGCAGTGGTCGGCAACCTGTGCAAATCTATCCTTTCTGCATTCATTATGCCTTTACTACTCCATACAAATGTGATAATTTTACACCATCGCTTCTTTTCCCTGTTTTTCCCTGTTGCCAACATTTTTGTGAATTCCTAATATTGCTTCTTATTAACTGGAAAAATTTGTAACTTTAATTAAGAACCTTCATATTTCTTGGTAAGTGATGAGTAAAATAGCTTTTGTCTTTGTTCCAGAAGAGGAACAGTGATTGAATTGTGGTGTGGTAAAACTTGTGATTCCTAATTTGTTAAAATGTGGAAGCAATGACATTATGCTTTGAAAGGTTTTTTTTTTTTGGTTTTGTATCCAGCATGCAAGTTAAGTAACTTGTGTGATTGTGCTGTAATTACTATGAAGGTGCTATCGATGTGGAAAAATTTAGGTAAAGTGTATTGCCAAGAGAATGAAGATTTTATAGAATAACTTTAAGCAGGCTGTTTAATGCTTCAGTAAGTTCAGACAGCTTAGGAAGTGGAAACCAAGTCACTTGTGGAATTCGTGGATACAGATTTCCTCAAGAGAAGCACACTGATACCTGTAATCACAGAAGATCCTGAGTTGGAAGAGGCCCACAAGAATCTTTAAATCCAACTCCTGGCCCTTCACAGGACAACCTCCAGAATCAGATCATGTGCCTGAGGCTGGTGCCCGAATGCTTGTTGAACTCTGACAGGCTTGGTACCATGGCCAGTTCCCTGGGGAACCTGTTCCAATGCCTGGTGCTCCTATCCAGATAGGCTGTTGCCAATTATGAAATAGCCACCTATTCTTACTACTTTTTCTCCTTAATTTCCAATACAGTGAATCAGTATTACTCCCTAGTTTGTTCTGTGTCATATACAGCATTCCTATGATAATTTGGTAACTCAGTAGGACAATAAAGCTGTAGGAATTTACTAGATTTATTTCTGTATGGCAATCCTATCATATCCCTGAAAAGTAAGTGATTGATGTGGGGTTCCAAGTAATCTGTGCAGTAAGCTAAAGTGTCTCCTTGTGGTCTCTTTGGAGGAAAGAAATTGTAAAGCATCCTGTAAAGAAGGTTTTTACATATTTGTTTAAAAATGAAAAGCTTGTCTAATGTGAAGTCATTAATAGCATCATGTAGAGCTAAAAGACATAGTGTTACCAAAAAAAATCTATTATAATGTAATGCCTCAATACTTACCATGTTTTTGATCAGATCTCAAGAACCAATTGTTTGATGTTTAAAAATACTTCAGCAAAGGTACTTGAAAAGCAGTATTATTTAATTTAAAAGTTCTTGAGATATGCATTAGTCTTACTTCTTCATTGCCCTGCAAGATGCAGTACATTGCTGTAAGATGAATGTAACACCCTTATGCAAAATTTTATGTATTTGGCCAGTGTTCCTTTTATGTTATTCTCTCTAGCCTTACAAATGAAACACTAGAACTTTGCTTATCACAGTATTTGGGAACAACCTTAATCATGAACATCTCTTTTCATTTTCTTTGCCTGCAAAAATTGCTACTGAAGTTCAAAACATGAGGAAGTTTGGACAGAAGCACTCTTCTTTCTTTTCCTGGACTGACTCTAGAGAATTATTGTTGACTGTCCCTTTGTGTGAGTAAGAAAAGATTAGTGTAGCTGCAGGTTTTCTGGGGATATTTTCTGAATGCACTACAGAGTGTAATATATGGAAGATAGGGACCTCCTGCATGAGGTCCTGCAAGTTGTCCATACTCATGGTGCTGTGGAAAACAGCTCTGCTTTACTGGTGTGTTTGCACTGGTAAAAGAGCATTGATTTTCAGGCTAGCTGATGAAATAGTAATTGTAATTGTGTCTTTTAGTGTGGATGAAATTCAAGAGACATTATAGTTTATCTCAGTGCATGAAAGTTGTCTGCAGTGTTTCATGTCATAGTCACACCCTCCAGTCATATAATCTCTCCCCTTCCCCCAGATCATATTGTCCAACATTCTTTTCATAATCATTTGCCACATGAGAGATATAATATAATTGCCTGTATAAATCAGATTTTTTTTGTATGAATGTATTGTAGCTGCTAATACTTACATGTACAGAATGCTTGCCTGCTAGACACAAGGTCCCTAAATAGAGTTTTTCAAAATATATCCCAGATTATATCCTACTTGCTTTGGGCTTTGAAATTCTCAGTCTTTGAGAACTTCTTTGAGTTTCTGAGAGAGCTTCTCAGACTCCCATTTGAGTTATGCCTACAACCATTTTTTGATCTGGGTAATGGTGGGAGCAATACTTTGACCCTCATCCTAAACAGGGTGCTACCCTCTCCTAGTGGAGATCAGGGAGAAAGGTTGCCTCCCAGCCTGCTCACGCAGCTTCCAAGTCAGACTGATGTTTTCAAAGAGATCTGCAAGTAACATGAAATTGATGGGTGGTCAGTCTGTTTTAGCAGTCACTCTCTCAGGGCTAGTGCTGCAGTGGTACCACAGAAGAAATACAATTGACTGCTGCTTTACTTAATTTTCACTCTCAACAGGTGCACAAGAGCAGGGATCAAGAGGGGAAGTAGCCTAAGTACTGGTAGCAATAAACATATGCACTCCCCTAGTCAGGAAGCAGAAGCAATAGGTATATAGAATTTCTTACGGATTGTTTACTTTTATTTTCTTTTCCTCACCCATAGATTAAATTCTGGATCATACCCATTTGTTTTGTGCTAGACCATAAATTGCTTGTTTAATCCAGACTCTGTTCATAATACTGAAGAAAATGAAATGTCTTTCTTTAAACAATTTTTTACCTACAGATAGGTTTTTGCTACACATAATTTATTTTCTTTATATTTGTTTGGTCATTGACTAACAACATTGCTTTCCCCATAAAATAGGATGTTTGTATTCATGTTTTCTGGTACTTTAATTTTTAAATCATCCTTAGCTTTCACTTGCATTGCTTTAAAAAATAATCTCGCTGTTTTACACTCTGAAAGAGTTCTCATTAACATCCATGTTAGCATCTGTTGAACACCATTTTGAAAGAAATCTTTGTCACATTTTTGAACCAAAATGTAGATTTTGTCTCACTAGCCTTTCCACAATTGCAGTGGAATTTTATGGGGAGGTACTAATAATAATAAATGGGGATGAGAAAAGAGGTGAAGGTCTTCACACTGTGCTGCTCCTGTGTAATTAGCAAAATACATACTTTTAAGTGTTTTAAATACAGTGAATGTCAGTGATCCAAAAAGAAAACAGCAGAGAGCTGAGTGGAGGTTGGACGGCCTTTAAACAAGTTACTTTTCCTCTTTTCAGAACTACAGTCTTTCTTTTACAGGTCTTCTAATGAAATATATTTTAGCTGTGTCCAGTGATTGGCTCAACCTAATAAATTTTAAGCTAAAACAAGTGAAGTCCTTAGGAACTGACAGATCATGAGTATTTTTGTACTCTATCTATATGTGGAATGTTAGCCCCTTGTGCCTGTGTTCTGAGTAATAAAGCTGTTGCTTAAATTTTTTATCTGTTAAACTGAGATATCTCTCTAATTGTTTATAAGGACACCACAAAAGAGCACACACAAAACACATATTTCCCCCATCGTGTCATAATATAGGGAAGAAGAGTCAACTGAGAATGTTTTAAAGAATTAAAAGTGTTCATTTTAATTTCAATAAGTAGGAAACAACTTAGCAAATCTTAAGACCTTTTTTTTCCATGATGAAGGACTATGTAAGAATTAATTAAGTTTAAGATAAAAGAAAGGATGAATTTGTGGAGATGGAAGTCTGTATTCTCTATTTTCCACTTTTGTGAGTGAAGTTTTCTTATTTTCATAGATGCTCCCGCCTACTGTCTCCCCTTAAGCACACAGGAATAGGAACCTATCATCATCTCTTCCAAAGACAGAGCAAAGAAGTGTATTCCTTATCTTCCTTACTGATAAAACGTGGTGTCATAGTACAAATGCTTAATGATTCATTGGGAAAGAGAATGGGAACTTTTTTATGGATGTTATTGACAGCTGGGGCTGGAGGGGTTGCCGAAGTTCCTTGTGGTCTGAAACAGAAATGAGTACCGAAAACGTCAATTCAAATAGATTCTGCTCATATTACAGAATAAATGGCATGGCTTTATTGCTGACCCAGTTCCTGTTCTTAGTAGTTGGAAACTTGTTGTGATCTCTGTTACTGTGGGTTTTTGAGTGATTTAAACATCAGTCTAAAAGAGGAAGATCAGAAAGCTGTTAAGGTAGTTTTAAAAATTAAAAGCACTGCTGAAAGGAAAAAAAAAAAAAAAACCAGTGTATTAAGTCTTAGAGGCCACCAGTGTCCTCTGTCTTGTTTGAGAAATTAGCCTCTCAGTGCCAGAAATGAATGTTGGTTTTAAGCAAGAGTATAATATGCCTATATGGAAGTAAATTATACTTGAGTTAGAAAAGAAAATGTCAACAATACCTTGATTCGGACGCATTTATCTGGTAGTGCTCCTTGCATGAAGCTAGATTTATGTTGTGTTTTAACTTCAGGAGCAGCTTTCACTGCTGTGCTTGCTCTGTACCTCTGTGTGTGCAGCGAAAACAAGGGGGCCATGTGGGTGTGCCCCCTTTCTCCTTCAGCAGCTGTGACCGTGCCTGCAGTCTAACTAAGGTGGGGAAGAAGGAAGCGAGACAAAGTCCATTCCCTTTTGCCTTGGCTTAAAAATAGTGTGAGCACATGGACTTGTTTCAGCTTGTTTCCTTCTCTACTAAACACAAGTCTGTGTAGTGTTTTCAGCTAGATTAGTAGTTCCTAATCTTTTCATAGGTGGTTCTCACTGCCACTGCTCATTCCTCTTTCTCTGCTTTCTGCTTTCTCATGCTTTCTCTTTCTTCCTCTGCACTAGTTCTGGCAACACCAGTAATAAGCACCAATAAGCTTGCCCAAGGTTATTAACATGTATTTCTAGTGTAATTCATTGTTGAAAACTAAAAGCTGGATATTAGGTCTGATGTTAGGTTGCTCTGCAGATTCTAGGCTGGAGGCCATTTTAATATGGATGATAAACTCATGGTTCTGTCATGGATGGCAGCTTCCCTCAATGGCATTGATTGATATTTTTGCATTTGCCTTGTGTCAATGAATGACAAAACCATCCTGTGTACTGCTGACCTGTTCTCTGAGTTGTATGTTAGATCTTGTGTTCCATGATTTTAAGGGTTTTCCTTTTTTCCCTTTTTTTTCCCTCCTTTAGACCATTTCATGTGGAGCCCACAAACATAGTCAGTGTGAATGATGACATGCAAAGAGTCACTGATGAAGCTTCAGCAATGAATAAGCGAATTCATTACTATAGCAGGCTCACATCCCCTGCAGACAGGGCATTGGTAAGGCAAAGACAGAGCCTCATTTACTGGGTGGTCTCTGGCATGTTGGGTCTTACATAGCCTAGATTTATATAAGCAGGGGAAATAAAGGTTGGGGGAGAATTGTTCTGCAGCTTGCTTTGTGTCTAGTATCTACTTAGCTTGCTAAATATCTAGTAGCTGAGTGCCTTAGAAAGGTTTTGTTTTATCACAAGCTGTTATTTATTTCTTGTGCGATTCCTTCACTATTAAAAGAAAACATACAAACAACATGAATTTTATAAGAGTGACCCAGGCTGTCCAGATTTCTCCTATCTATAAGATTTAAGCAGTTTAAGCAGCTGCAGTAATTGAACTGTTGAGCTAGCATGATCTGTTCATAGTGTGTTTACACACATTTTGTGGAAGAAAAATGCATTTTTCTGCTCTCTAGCTAGAAATTCTATCAACTGTTTGTTGGCTTTTTTTTTTTCCCTAGGAAGAGAATTAGCATAGTGCAGCCTTTTTTTTCTTTTTTTTGTTTTTAAATGTAATTTCCTGGAAACATTTTGTGACTTACAGTAGTTGACTTGCTGTATTTGGGACAATTAGTTACATTGATGTTACTAATAAATCTTGTTTTTTATCCATTTATTAGATTGCTCCTGATCATGTACTCCCAGCTCCTGATGAAATTTACGTGTACAGTCCATTAGGAACTGCTTTTAAAGTTGACAGTTGCACAGATGGCTATGGTAAAAACTCCAGTCTAGTGACAATGTATGTTAAACACCTTGACAAATATTAGCCACAAAATGCATTATTATTGAATATTCTATATAGTATATGTAACTGTTATTAATTAAGAAGACAATATGAAGTAAGAGTAATTCTTAAAATATTAACTGGATTTTTTCTTCCTAGATTTATGATATGGAATACCATGATGGGTACATCCATATTAAGTATCCCATGGGGAATAAAACAGGTAAACTATGAAAAATGTATACATATGAAAATGCTTTTGGAAACATGGCTAACTTCATTTTTTTATAGTATATTCATAAATAAAATTAACTGTATTTCTCCCTCTTAACAGGCAGGCTTCACTTCTGGAATTACTCTCATCTTACTGATGGGCATTTTGACTCTTTATTGCTGTTACAGAGTTGTGAAATCACGGCAAATGATACGTAAGAAATCCAAAGCTTCATAATGCAAATATTTCTCTTAAGATTGAAATACCAGTATTTGTATGTGTCTTTACTATACGTTAGATCTGGCCTCCAAATAAAACTTTTCCATTGAATATCTCTCTATTTTTGTAGTCTGTGTCTAAGACTGTCTTCCCTTATTCGGTATTCCTTCAGTTGCTTGGGACCTAAGTATTTATAGCCAAAGACAAACACTCAGCAGTCAGGGTTTCAGATGTTCACTTACTAAGTTTCTGGGGAACTGGGGAGTTGGAGGCATCTGTCTAGCACTGTCTAGTACTCTATATGTCTGATCAGCTTGCACAGTGGAACAGCGTAGGTTGTAGCTGTATCCTCTTGGGTTGTATGCCTGTATTACCCTAATATTTGTGTGTATTCTGTGTTGGAAGCACTCTTAAGTACAGTCAGTGGCTGAAGCAGTCACTGACAGTGGCTCTAATTAGAATGTACTTTTATTGTTCAAAAGTAATCTTGCAGCTCTTGTTTGATTGGTGCTTTTGTGCATAAATTAACCTCTAACTTGCTCAAATAAAGGCCATTAAGACCTTCAGTTTGTGACTGGACTCATTTCAGGCCACTGTTGAGGAATAGCTCATGATCTGGCCTTCTTTGCCATAACTGCTGTAAAAGGCTTTAGCTGCAAATGCAAATGTCTTATTTCAGTGCTTCTGAAAGTATTCAAAAGTAGTAATACAGCCCCAATGAAAGTCTCTAGGCTTCTTCAGTCAAACACTTAATAAGTGCCATATTTTAAAGCTACTGGCAATTCTCTTAGTCCTTGAAAACGCTGGGAATGTGTGTCAGAATAGTGTAAAGAAAATCTCCACATTTTGTCATGAATAGTTCTACTAGCTCTAGTGTAACATTTTGTTTAGGTATATTTTCGGCTTTTTTGTCTTTTTCAGCTTTAACAGATACCTCAAACTGGGAATTCCCAGATGTTTGCAAGTATTACTTTGGATCCTTTGGTCAATGGTCAAGCCTCTTATTTTCTATGGTATCACTTGTTGGAGCTATGGTTGTTTATTGGGTACTTATGTCCAACTTTCTGTTCAACACAGGGAAATTTATATACAGTAAGTATACATTTTTGGTCAAGTTTTACAGCAGTCCTTTGGAAAGATCAAGACTGCTTTATACTGAAAAAGGAATGTCCATTTTATGTAATCTTGATTTTTGTGCTACATTGCATGGAAAATCAGTTAAGAATAAGTAACTATGTGTGATGTTACAGGTGTGTTTTCAAAACCACTTTTTCAGTTTCTTAAAGTGTGGTTTTCTTGGTATAGTTTAAACAACCTAAACCTGGTTGCCTCGTTTCTACTCTGTTCTCACTCCCACTTCGTTTGCGTGGTTGTATCTATTTCAACAGTCCTGTAACAGGCTAGACTGTTGAAATGTTTTAGAATAATGAAAAACTATAGTTTCATTATAGATTTCAACAAACACACTGAAAGTATTGCCATATAGGAAGTTTTTGCAAGTGTCTGTGAGGGAACAATGAAGTGTATCACAGTAAAAATGATTCTTAGTGTGGCATTGCTAGAAAAGAAAACACGTTGGGTTTTTATACCCTGGTACATGCACGGGCACACAAGCATTTGCGCATGTAATCAGTGTAGAGTTGTGGGAATGGATGATGGAATTGAGAACTTTTAAGATCTGACTCAATAGTGTTGAATAGGTTGACTAACATTTAAGAGATTCTGTTTTGAAGGTAGTTAGCAACTCTCTGAGGCAAATAACAGCACAGACACTTAAACCTCTTAAACAGTGTTTAATTAGAATTCCTACCATCCCTGAAGGATGTACTTTGCTATATTGGTTAATGACTGATGTGTTTTATAGCTGACCTAATTTATATGTTGTTACAGCCATTTCATTTTAGACTTTGGGGTTTTTTAAGAAGAATAACACATCTTAAATTATTCTAAATGAAATCATGCCAATTCTAATAAGCAAAATTCAAAATGGTGGAAAGAGCTTCTTTTCTAGGAGAAAAGTCCTGCTTTGTCATGGGACTAGCATGTTATTTTATCACTTACGTCTATTTATTTGGAGTTCTTATTTAAGTTGTTTGGTCTGAGATAACAATCACTGGCTTCTTTTAACTTTCATACTTAATTACTAGGTAATAAAACGTGTAATAGGATGTAGGTTTAACACAATGGCATCTTCCTGCCATGTGTTTCTAAGTATTCTAAGCAGGCTACTGTATTTAATTCTGATGAATTCACATGACTTTTTAAAACATCTGCACATACAATTTAGGTGGGAAAAAATTGATTTCCTAAGGGAGAATGGTGTCAAAATCTGTAGTACACAAAGAATGCAAGAATTGTTAACTGAGTACAGTATCATGTTGTTTCTTTAATGTGGTGTCACATGGTCTTACTCATTTTTTGTTTTGTGAAAAAAAAATAAAATCCACAAATGCAGTTTCTAGTCCTAAACTCCTTTTTAAATACAGAGGAAACAAAAGTTGACATCTACAACAACTTTGAAAGTGCTTTAATTCTGTGAGAGCTATTAATTTTGATGGCTTCTCACTAAATACTTTTTTTTAACTAGGAACACAAAATAGTGATGAAGTGAGGAGGTGATCAGTGATTTTAGTTAAATCTTCTGATTGGTGTATGCCCTGAACTAGTAGAAGTAAGTATGAGAAACTTATTTGTGATTCAGGGTGTCATAAATCAAAATAAAGAAGAAACAGTTTTCTTCCCACAAGACTTTTTGCTTTCTTTATGAGAAACAAGCTGCTTTTAATTGCATTTAAAAAATCTGAGGCCAACTGCCCCAGTCAATTTTCTGTGTGCATAACACACCCACATACCACAGAAGCAAAATTTAATCAGTGACACCCTACTTCAGTTTCCAAGCTGATGGAGCATTTTCTGTGTGTGTATATATACATAAATATAATGGAGGTTGCAGAAACCTGGAAGTAACGGGTGTGTTATAGCAGTAAAGTAGCGCAGGAGTGTACTGGAAATAAAACAGTACTAGAGATGCCTGTAGACAGTGAGACTTAAACCCTTTTCCAGACTTTTCCATGGATGCATGAAAAAAGCATCCCACAGAGCCTCTTTTGAAAAAGAAGATATTAGAAAATGAGTAGGGGAAGCTTTTTCTGTATAATACCATCTGGACAAGGGGTAAGCTTGCATGCCCTCTTTTGATGTCACAGAAGAGGCTGGATTTAAGATGCATCTCTCACTGGCCTGCTGTTCAACACTACCAACTGTGTAGCTGGGAGAAGTGGAGGTGTGCTTGTGGAACAAGAATCCTAGGAGTGGGGAGTCTTGGGAAATTTATAAATGGACAGGGCTACTGAGAAGAAAGTAGTACAGTGTGGAGCTGCTTTAAATCACTTCTACAATAGTTTGAAAATTATCACTTGGGTCTGTGGGAAGTGCCAGCTGCTGTATTGTGCCTCTGATGTAGTTTTCCAGAATATTTTCTTACTTAATTTTAGTCAAGAGACGAAAGCCTGATAGCAGGTTTGGGATATTGATAGTGAGATTTTCTTCTTTTCAGACTTTGTTCATGACATAAATGTAACAGATATTGTTCCTGGCACCAATGGAAGTAACAAAGGTAAGAAACCCTTCTAGTATTGTGTTTCCAGTTTTGGGGTGGGGGTTTGAAGGCAAGTCATCATGCTTCAATGCCTAACCACATTCCAGTTACAAAGTATATATCGTAAGTTGTAAGTATGTGTTTCTTAAAAAACTGTAATTTCCTATGTGGGATTTGTAGTTCCACAAATAACCGCACACTTGGAGATCTTAATAATTGGGGAAGGGAAAAATGAGTAAAGAGCATGGAAGTGGGAATAAGTATTAAAAAGTCAGTTACAAGTTTCTGTATGCCCAGATACATCCTCCTTAAAAACCTAAATGTTAACTTTTTAACAATAGTTGCACAATGAGAATTGCCTTAAGGAATTTAAACTTTCACACCCTAAATTTGAGGTACCTTAGTTCTGTTTACTGTTTAAAATCTTGACTGAGGCAGCTTTGCTACTCACCAATTCTGCAGCAAGATAATTTTTTTAAAAACTTGTGTAAAAACAGCTTTAATGATGCTGAGTGCAAAAAAGAAGTAAGTGACAGGCTACTTGAGCCTCTGCTTGTGCTTTTTGGAGCGTCTGACATTTACACAACTAAGGGAAGAAACTGCAGTCAAGTATGAACATAGATCTGCTCAGAGTTCTTAAGCAGGCAGAATGGTGTAGAATGAGGACAGGAGCAAGGCAGGCATTGTCAACCCCTGAATCTTTCTGCTTCTATAATAGTGACTGAATCCATACTGCTTTCTGAAGAAGCAGAAAGCTTTCTCTATCTGAGTGCATGAGGAATGGGGAAACATATCACTACCAGCTGGGCAGCTGTGTGTAACACTAGCTGCAGCTTTGTTTCTGGAGAGCAGATGTTGGGAGTCAGGCAAAAGCATTGAGAAATAGTTCTGAAAACCAGTTGATTTGCATTTGAGCTAGTGTTGAATCCTGGTTCTCTAACAGTCCTTACCAGCAAGGCACCAATTTGTGCTCTCTCCTGTTCAGCTTCTGCTGTTCTCTCCCATTCTTATGCAGCAGGGGATATAACTTGGAGGCAAAGTAGACAATATTCCACACTATCCTCCACCAACTAGAACATTTAAAGCAGATGCTACACAAAATTAAGGGCTCCCAGATGTTCAAGTGACTCTTGACAGGACATTCAGGGCTACCAGTGAGATCAGTAAGAACAAAAGCATTTGTCAAGATCCTCTTTTAAGCAAGAAATTTGTCAGAATGATTCTTACACCTTTGTCTTTGTGACAGAACGGGAATGCAGACAGTGTAGGATAGGGGCTGTAGAGTATTGCAGAAGGCTAAGATTTAAAATAAGACATTATGAGCACAATAAGTTTCATATTTCAATACAGAGCTTCATAGGCTTGTGTTCCTCAACGGAGTCTTTTTGGTTGATTTTGTTCCAGTCACTTGTTCAGGTGCTGCCATTCTTCAACCTCCATGTAAGATGTTCACTCTTAGCACTGTTACTGGAGCACATCTCAAATGTGTTGTGTTGTGTTGTCTGGCAGTGATGTACTTGCCCCTGTCACGGCACAAAGATGACAAGAGTGTTTTTGTTCAGTGCATGAGGTTTTAACCTGCCAGTAGCTTTCTTGCAATCGTTTGTTTGTGGAGCAATTTACAGTAGTTCAGGCTCTTCTGTACAGAGGTGCACTTTGATCTTTGTTGATATGATCTTAGTGAAGTGTGCAGGGACAGGTTGCTAAATATGCAGCCAGATGCAGAGATGCTTTGCTGTGACTTGATTCCAGCACATGCGTGTAGGCACTGAACAGACCTCATTATAGGTGTGTGGCCTTGAAGAATGATCCTGTGTCACAACTTGGACTTCAGATAAATTATCATCTTTGTTGTGCTCAGCTGGAAGAACTGTAGCACTGCCAGATTAGAGTGCAAGGTGCCTAGTAGTGGAATCTTAGCAATGAAAAACAAATAGGAAGTGGGATGCTGAACATTGCACTTGAGCAATCCTCAAAACGGTAAAAGACAAATCCTCAAACAATCCTCAAAAAGGTAAAACGCAACCAGCAGTTGTGGGATCTTGGCTGTGAATATTCTGTGCAAGTAAAACCCTTTTCATCTGAAGATACTTTTCTTTTCCTTTCTTCCAGTCATTTGTCCAAGTGCTGCTGGTGGTCACCTGCCACAGAACAGGAGTGTGATGTTCTCTTCTGGCAACAGGACAGGTTTTGAACTCTTCGAGGAATGGTGGGACAAATCACAAACAGTACCATTTTACCTGATTGCAGTTCTTCTACCTCTGTTAAATCTGAAGTCTCCATCGTTCTTTGCGAAGTTTAATGTCCTAGGTAGGTAACAAATACTATTAAAGCATTGGTTCATTGTGACTGAAGTGTACAGAAGACAGTGAATGCTCCAGTGAGTAGAATCATAAAATCTTTTAAGTTGGAAAAGTCCTGTAAAATCATTGAGTCCAGCTGTTAACCCAACACTGTCAAGTCCACCACTTAACCGTGTCCATAAATGCTGTATCTACACATCTTTTAAATATGTTTGGAGGTGGTGACTTGACCATTACTCTGCTTAACCTGTTCCAGTGCTTGACAACCCTTTCTGAGAAGAACATTTTCCAAATCTGAACCTTCTCTGGCACAGCTTGAGGCCATGTCCTCTCATCCTGTCACTGGTTGCCTGGGGGAAGAGACCAAGCCTCACCTAGCTACACCCTCCTTTCAGGCAGTTAGAGAGAGTGGTAAGGTCACCCCTGAGCCTCCTTTTCTCCAGGCCAAACACACCCAGCTCCCTCAGCTGGTCATCATAGAACTTGTGCTCCTGACTCTTCACTAGCTTCATTTCCTTTCCCTAGACACTTCCCAGCATCTCATGTCCTCCTTGTGTTGAGGGGCCCAAAACTGGCAATATTCATGTCACAGGGGCAGACTCAGCAGTGCCAAGTACAGGGGGACAATCCCTGCTGTGGTTCTGCTGGCCACACTATTGCTGATCCAGGCCAGGATGCCACTGGCCTTCTTGGTCACCTGTCAGCCCATGTTCAGCTGCTGTCACCAGCACCTCCAGGTCCTTTTCCACTGGGCAGCTTTCCAGCCACTCTTATAGTATTTTGCTGGCAGTCCCTGTTGTGCCTCAAATTTTTGATTGATTCATTAACCCCACCGGCTTTCTATGCTGCTTTGCTTGAATCTTAAAGTTAATAGGCAGTTCATTTTTTTCCTTTTGCTTACTTGATGATCCTGATTCTGTTACAACATATTTTCCCAAATGGTTCTATACATAATGCTGTGCAGCATTTGATACATACTACCTTGGTATAGTCAGGTGTACTCGGCTTCCTCTGGTACATATTTCAAACCAGCAGTTACTCCCAAAGACTAGATGCTTTTGACCTGAAGTCAGCTGCTGCCAATCAGGTGATTAATTAATCGTAACATCAGTCAGTCAGTCAGATCTGCTGCTGTTCTTTGTCCCAGCTTCCAATATTGTGGACTCCTTTGTGCTGCAGAGGCAGCAATTGTGACTTCTAGCTTCCATTGTCTTGAGATAGAAGGCCAGGGTAGCTGGGGCTGGTAAAGTGAGTAAAGCACATGCGTGATGGGTGGAGCTGGTCAGGGTTCAGGGAGCATGAGGGGTCTGAGGGATAGCACTGAAGCCCACAGTGAAGAGAAAGAGAAAAGCAGGTGGGGATCAGAGGTTGAAAAAGAGATGCATTGTAAAGGAAGTAGAGGACAGGGATTTGAAGGTCTACTTTATTTCTCTGTTCCATGGTAACACTTTATCAGAGCTTTGATCTGCTCTTGCTGAAACCACTGGATGTAAATACCACAGAGGAATTTGGGTACTTGATACTGCTTCTGTGCAAGGGGGGTGGGTTTTGTGTAAGTAGATATAAAATTAGAAATAAAAGAACCTGTTTAGTTATTGCTCATCACTTCAGTAGATTATTAGAATTCAGAAGCTGTTCAAAATTGCCTTAATTTTTGTAAAGTTTATAGGATAGGAAAAAATGGAAGGCAATTTTGAGATGCTGAAATTTATCTCAGTAGAGAAGTTTTACTTATCTTGATATCCATGGAAACAGAGGTCATTAGGAAACTATAGAATATTAAGCTGATCTTCATGTACAGAACCTTTTCTTTTCCTAATTTCTTGACTGTGCTCTATGTAATTGAATGATAATTTCTTCAGTTTATTTTTTAGCTTTGCAGATGTTGCTAGAATGAAACGATGTCTTTTTTGAATGTGTATTCTAAACAGTAAAAATGCTGGGATTTTGTCTTTGCTTAACTACAGCCTGTTGTCTGGTCCCTAGCAGCATTATTTGCCATGAGGTGCATTGCAGTAGCCTTAATTATTGTTGCTCAATTTCCTTCAATTTTTAGGTAGTTGCTGTTCTGCCTTTGTCTCCTTCAAATGGTCTGACCTAAATCCATGTACACTCCATTCCACAGGTGTACAAGCAAGGCATTATACCCATCTGTGATCTCATTTGTTGTCCTTCAGCTGTGCAGAGTACTGCTGGGTGCCTCCTCTGAACCAATGAGACGGAATGCCAATCCATTATTATAATAAATATTATCCAAAGTTACAGTAAACACAATGTTTTGATCAGTAGCATTGAAATGTCATCATCAACTTCTAGTTCCCAATGTTAAGTTCACAAGTGCAGTAATACCACATTTCATTGAGCTCTTTGGTTCAGAAAAGCCAATGACTAGATGTACATTTTAATAGCTGGAGTACTGTGATCAACATTGTCTCAGCTTAGATTGAAATCCTGGCAGTGAAACCTGGAACTGGTCTGTTAGTGCCTAAAAACCTTCCTACCTGCCCAGCAACAGGGATTACCTGGTACTTCCTCTGCTGTCACCTGCACCTGGAAAGTACTAAACTTGCTGGAAGTTGTGTGCATGTGCATTATTTTTTCTCTCTGACCTCTAAGAGAAGTAAAGAAAACATTTAGACCTAGTCTGCTAAGAATAAATACCAGTCGTAGCTGTTTGACTACTACTGACTAGCTGGATGAAACAGAAATGAAACCCTGCATAAATACTTTCTACTGTATCATGGTATTTGTTTGTCTCTTTTTTTTTCCAGGTACAGTTTCAGTTGTCTACTTAGTTTTTATGGTTACAGTAAAGGCTGCTCATCTGGGAATACACTTGGAATTCAACTGGTTTACAGAGAATGAGTTTTTTGTACCAGGTAAGATAGTTAAAAAGCAGTGATGAAGCACTTGATAAACTTGATAAGTTTAAGGGTTTTTTTTCTCATTCACCTTTTAACACCTCTGAGACATAAATAAAGTGAGGAAATGCTGTCTGCTGATGCATGTAGAGGAAAGATCCCTCTGGACAAAGTGGCAAGGAATGCCTTTCCTAGTGATGTTCCTTAGTTAAGAGATGGTACCAACAGAAGGCTAGAGGAGGAGTGCCTATCAGAGGAATCTCTGGCATATATCTTGTGACAGAGAGCTTGCCATAGTCCTGTTTTCACCTGTGTTATTTTACGTTCTGGTTGCACCAGTTTCAGATTATGCCTGTTTCAGTAGCAATTAAAAATGACAAACTGTAGACAGACTGACTGTTAAAGGTACTTCAAGCTCCCGACACACTGTCTTGCTTAAATGAAATAGCTCATTCACTGTAATTTGCAAGTACAGTTTTCCTGTACTTCCCCATCTGTCTCAAGTTTTAGGCTGTAATCTTAGGTATTCTCTTTTAAACACTCATCAGCTTTCCAGTATGGTTTTATTTCCTTGAAAGTTGTTTGGTGGATATTTGTTCTTTCCAAATCACTGTTATGAATTACTCTGTGAGGTGCTATAAACATATAGTGATATAATCATAAACAAGTGGCACTTGGTATTGCGTGAACAGGCAGCCTAAAGAGGTAAGTTTGTTGTTTTAAGAAACCTGGAATAAGAGAATCAGGGTTAGATCTTAGTGTTTTTTTCCCCATCCTTTACAATAGGCAAAATTGTGTGACCAGTTAGCTCCAGGGAGCTGTGTCCTGTACATTTGAATAGTATGGCTTCTTCTGTTCTTAGAAACAAATGAGAAAAACGTTTTATAGTGACACACATGCCACAGGTCGCTGAGAAGTAGAGCACCCAGTAGTTCAATTATTTTGGCAAAATCTCCTAGTACTGGTAGGAGATAGACAAAGCATGTAGCTGATGCATACAAATACAGCTACAAGAGAGTCTGAAACTTTCTGTTTGCTTTTTATTATTGAGATTAAAGTAGTGGATGGAAAACAAGCCCAAAAGCCCCTTGCACTCTCAAGTCTATCAGTAGCACATCATACTAATTAGGTATTGAAGGTACAGTGAATCCAGCTCTGTGGAAGGCATATTCTTTCAGCTTGGTTAAGCCCTCCACTGGTTGCCTGGCATGTGTGTACTTTTCTAACTTCATAGCACTTTACAGAAGTCTGTTTTACATATGTTTGCATGGAGCTCTCTATGCTTTGTTCTGTAAGGATTTCTGAACCTCTGATGAATGTTGTGCTATACTGCTGGATGCTTCCCAGAAGCTGAGCTATCTTAGGGGTCTATAATTGCTGTTAACACTCTAAAGAGTAAATACATTCTTAGGTAATACAAACTAAGATGGTGGTTTAATGATGTTACACATTGGTGAGTTCCTAGACCATTTGCAGCACTTCCAGAACCACTTTTTCAAGTCAAGGTCCATAGAGAAACTGAGCACAATGTAGGAAATCTGAAAGTTGAAGCCTGGACTAGGTGGCTTTGTGATATATAGTCTTTGGACTGTTGCTTTGCCTTTGAAAAAGTTAAGATATGAACATCTTTTGAGTATTAAAAGAAACAGAACAATGCTATTCCCATGAAGACAAAAAAGAGATTTTTTTCATACATGCTGTGAAGCATCATAAGGAATTGCTCTGCCTTTCTTTATGCCCTAGCTTGTAAGCAGAACCTCTTAAATATCTACAGATGTAATTTTTCTTCTGATAGCATAAGTAATTTCTTAATAACTAAAAGTGCTCACAGGGCAAATGATTCCTTCCCTTCATCTCCCTCTTCAGGAACCCGTAGGTATACAGCCTTACTGCTTTCAATTCCAGTATTACAAATGATT
Organism: Lanius collurio; assembly: GCA_020086605.1. Lineage (NCBI taxonomy): Eukaryota > Metazoa > Chordata > Aves > Passeriformes > Laniidae > Lanius > Lanius collurio. The sequence goes on from JACBWW010000008.1 coordinate 19,897,921, forward strand.
TCCAGTTAAACTGTTGAGGAGCAGAAAAGCTTGTATGTGTCAAATAATTCTAGTAATCACTGATGGTTGGAGTCTATCAGAGAAACCTTGCTGGAAAGTGTATTCTATAGTAATTACTGTCTTCATGCATTTTGTACTTCCTGATTAAATATCTGCATTGACTATGGTAAAAGATGAGATAGATTGTTCCAATTCAAGGTGGAGGTGCATGAGTTTGCCAGTACCCTCCACAGACAGCACTGTATGTCATCTGCATTTTGGCATTGCTGGCTTCAAAGAAGTAACTTAAAAACACCTTTTTTTTCTTCCTTTAGAGTTTAGAATTCTGTTCCCTCAGCTCACAGGGGTGCTAACACTTGCCTTCTTCATCCACAATTGTGTCATCACACTTCTTCAGAATAATAGGAATCAAGAAAACAATGTAAGTAACTTCACAAGACTGTGCTCATTTGTATCTAGATTGCCAGACAGCAGTAATTTTTTTCCTATGATTTGATAAGAAAAAAGTTACACATTGTTTTCCTAGCTATCAGGGAGTAACAGATACATAAGAAATTTATTCACATAAGAGCCCTGAGGAATTCCCCAAACTTACTTTTGGTCAAGCTAGTATTAAACAGCCAAATTGCAGATGAGGCAGATGACTTGACAATGTTGTAAGACTCAGTGAAAACTGCCCAATTTTAGAACGAAAAATGGTGGAAAATGTTTGGTACAGGACTAATTTTAGCAGAGTCCTGAGCAGTAGTTTTGAGGTCTTGGTAATACCTTTTCTTAGAGTTGCTTCAGTAGTTTTGTGTCACAATCCAAGTCAAGATCCATAGAGAAACCTGGCACAATTTAGGAAATCCTGAAAGTTGAAGCCTGGATCAGGAGGCTTTGTGATATATAGTCTTTGCACTGGTGCTTTGCCCTTGAAAAAGTTAAGCCCTGCCCCTCCAGATGGAACCTCATTCTTTGTTAGTATCTTCCCATTATAAAATACAAAATAGTAAGCATGATACACACTTAGAGTCTGAGAGTAACTTTTACTGTAATTATTTTTATTATTTTATTTTTTTCTCCCTACTTCCAAGGATTCTTGTCCAGCTTCATTAAAATATTAGCTGTAAGGGTACCTGCAATAACATGCAAAAATTTTAAAGTACTAGCTGTATGAAAAACTGGTATGAAATCATAGAATCCTAGAATGCTTGAGGTTGTAAGGAACCTCTGGATGTCATCTTATCCCCCTACTCAATCAGGGCCACTAAGAGCCAGATGCCTATACAACACATCAGATAAAATATATCAGATTTGAATATTTCTCAGTGAAGTGCAGGTTATGTACCAATGCAATGAAATGACCTCTTATGTTTTGGAAATCTGCATAGTTACTTCGTTGTACCTGTGAATCAAGATAGCTTGTGCATATCTGCTAAGGAGTCATGAATTCTCCTCCAGGAAAGCTTCTGGGGGTTTATGGGCTTCTCAGAAATTAGTTCAACAGCTGGAGGTCTGGACAAAGAAAGCTAAGTAAGCTTTTTCTTGATTTCCTTAAGAAAATCTTATTATGTGGAGAAGGGCAAGACTTCTTTTTAGCAGTGGCTTTCAAATTCTAAAGGCTAGATCTCCAGCAATCAGCTCCATATGCAGAGGAGGCCTAATACCCTTACGCCATCTTCAGGGTTTTCCTGGGGATTTTCCTGCTCCATTTACATCAGAGCAAGCAATCAGATGCAAAGAGCAGCACCTGGAGTGTTCTCCAGCTTGCTTTTCCTGTGTGAAGGAGGAAGAAGCTGCTGCCTGCATTTGAATCAACTTTTCAAATACCTTCCCTGGAGCTTAAGTTGAATTTCCAAGTCAGCCCTAGCATGGATGAAAAGCCCTTAAAAAAATTATGCATTCCAGAAGAATGTTCAAATTGCTCAGAAAGGACACCTCTGAATTACATCAGGAAAGATTTTTAATGGGATATCAAATGTGTGTAGTTCTTGTAGAAGTTTTATTTGGCTGTAGATTTCTTTCCCTGTTTGTAGCTTTCACCTATGTCTTAAAAGTGCTTTGCAAATGTTAATGAAGCACCTATGCTCTTGAAGAGTTGTTTTGTGATTATGTCACTAAGCTCCTGGGCTAAATGGGAGATTTACATATGTATAGGGGTCTCACCGTCTGTAATAAGTCATGGAGGTTTTTTTTCCGCATATATTTACAAGATGCTTTCTTCTCTCAGTATCTGATGGGGTGATATGATATAACTCCATGGATAAAAACTTCACTATTTTATTGATCAACCTGTTAACATGTCAGTTCCATCATAGTTCTGTGAAAAGGCACAGAACTTGGCAAGCTGGAAAAGCACTGTTTTAGTCTTGAACAAATCTTGCTGAAACTAGTGGTCATAGCACAGCTCTTTGGGGAGGTGGAAAAAAGTAAGGCAAACAATAACATTCCTTTTATGGAGTCAGAAATTCAAAACAATAGCAGCTTCCATTCTGGTCACAGGCGTGTATCACAGCCCAAAGCTAAAACACGCATGGGGGAGGATTCCTCTGGCTGCTATTCCCGTACATTGGTGTGGGTGTGAGAAGAGCAGTGCACCAGAGTAAGCCAAATGTCAACAGCATAGCCTGGAGAAGCCCTGTGAGCAGGGTCTTAGTCTGCAGTTCAGACTAAGAACTCTTTTTATTTATCAGCTTAAGTTTTTGTACAGTGCTCAGGTGAATGGTTTGGAAACAAATTGCATAGGAGACATAACCCAGCCACAAAAAGGAGCTTAGTTGTGGAGTTTTTTTCCTGATTTATGTCTGTCATCAGTTTCCCTGAGCAACTGTACAGATGCTACACAAGCCCAGTATGATCTGCATACATGAATATGCTAGTGGTGAATATGCTGTCTCCTATGAATTGTTTGTGGATGTACCTGGGAGAAAGGCTGGGAGTGAGGAGATGTTTTTTGTGTAGGTATTACATGCACAAGGCATGGAGCTGTAAATGGTACTTACTTTCTGCAGTATGGAAACACTGTTTATTCCCTGTAAACAGAGTGAACTTCCATTGATGGTGCCATACCACTGGTTTCTTTTCCGGCCAAAATTATGCATCATCCATCCTGGTGAAATACTTTTTTTGTCACCCAGTTAAATGTTACCACTTGCCCTTGATGCATGAACAGGTGAAGTCTGGTTTTATGCTATAGATCCAGTCCTGTTGAGATATTGCAGAGACAGCATCTTTTTTGAGACGCAGCTAATCTGAAATGGGATGATCAAAAGATACTTTGAACGTGGTAATCATTACTAAGCACTGATACAGGCTTCTCCATCCAAGAAACAACTCTACAAACTAGCTTTCACTGGTACTGAGGAAGAAAGTGAACTGTTTTCTCCATGGCATTCAACAGGCAAATCACGGCCTGGAAGTTGCCTGTTCTTTGCAGCACCACATAAGAAATATCTGCAGAGCCACAGAGCCTTCTCTGTGCTGTGTCAAATGCTGTGCTGCAGGTCCAGCCAGCAGCTGAGTACTGACTGATCTGTGGATGTGATACAGTGTCTAGGTACTTTCAGGGTTGTCTTTGTTAGCTCCACCTGATTTATCAGACTCATCTTTTTGTTAGGAGGCTGATCTCTTCCTTTGTTCTAATGCTGCTGCCAGCCTTGATCCCCAGTTGTCTTCCAGTGGCACTTCTAACACTTTGTTCTGTGTATCTGTGTATCTGACCAGGAGAGCTTCTGGTCAGCAGTAACTGCAGCTAACATAGCTTCTCCAAGCTCTGTCTGAAAATATGCTTGTTACTTCTAGTTACTTGACAAGCGTTTAGCGGGTATCAGGCTGTGATCCTTATGGACTGTGACCTGCATGTTACCTTTTTACTTATCTAGAACTTCCACGGTGATTCTACAAGTACTTCCTGCTTCCGACATAGTTTTTTCTACATTTGATTCTTAAACTGTGGCTGCAAGAATTGCTATATTATTATGCTTAGGCAGCTTTCCCACAGTGATGACCATTTTGAATGTAAATGCCTTAAGTATCAAATTTAAAATAGAAAAGTGTAGTTGTTGCTCTTAGTTAAAATTAATCCTTTTATCTCTCCCCACTTGTCCTTTGATTGTATCTGGAATTACACTATCTAAACAGTACTGTCATGGTCTTTAGGGAGTGAACCCAGGTCTCTTGAGGAGTAATGAACATTAATCAAATTATGTTCCTGCTATGTAAGCAAACACATGTTATACAAAGACAACCATCTTAGACACAGCAGCATATGTTTGGAAGGCAGCTGATGGATGTTTGAGAAAAAAATAAATCTAGGTTTTCAAGTTGTCTATTTCTTTTCTAGTAGCTTATTGAAATCAAAATCTGGGTACTCTTTGTATGGTGACAGCACCTGAAGAAAACAGTCTATTGTGTTACATGCTATGAAAATAAATTATCAAAATTATCTCAGCACTTAGTTTCAATGCAGATTAAATCATACACCCTTAAGAACTCTAGAATCATGAACTGGTTAGTAGAGTTGGAAGTAATAGCACACCACCTATCTACCATTTTTCATGTCCAAAGGAAGCAGTAAGAATTTTATTTCAGATTTCTTGCCCTCACAACTGCATGCACTTGTCACAGCAAAAATAGTATTACAGTTGGTTCTAGAACTTATGTGTAGGCAGAGTACAAGTAACAACTGCAAGTAACTGTGCTGGTTTTATGCATTAGGAATACATCTAAAATACCAAATTTAAAGCAGGTTTTGGTAGATTATGTGCATTAAGAAGGTCTTGGATACGTCTTGAAAAACTGTCCTAGTCCTGTCCTCAAGAGACGAGAGTCTGTATCTCTTTGCAAAACTGCCTTACTATTGTTCGTCTCTGAGTCCTGCAGTTAATGGAAGTTGCTGATAAATACTTGTAAGAAATCTGGAGGCTCAGATTTAGTATTCTTAAAATCAGTTTTTAGGATGAGCACTGATGCTTTTGAAGATTTAGATGTTATATAAAAACATAAAAACCATAAAGCTGTACAACTTCTCATCTCATGAGGGAGAAGTTCTGAGTATAATTTAAAGAAAATGCTACTGCTTAGCTTCTGATGAAAGTTGATAGTCCTTACTCAGTGACCAGTATGAGCAGAGTCAAGCCTAGGGAATCATCTTTCGTCTGCATTTCACTGGTCAGCAGGAGGAAGAGGTTGCAGCTAGAAATGTGCAGCTGCTGGGAGCTTGAAGGCCACCGTGGGAGAGTTGTTCAGAGCACACTGATACCTTTTTCCCATCAGCCTCTAAGAGGACAATAATATTCCTTATCAGACAGCAATCTTCTATCCCAAAAACACTGGCAAAATGAGTAGGAGATTCCACTTCTTTCACTGGCTTCCATCTGAATTTCTCTTAAAACTCATAGTCTAGCATTTTATGCTTTCTTCAAGGATTACCTTGCCCTTGGCAGAGGCTGGAATGGTGTAAGATATGCTTCTTCTGTCAACAAGATAGTGTGAAGAAGCACTTAGGGAAAAATTTTCATGCACAGATGTGAGCAGGCTTTGCTCATTCTCAGTAAACCGGCTGGAGGTGATAATTATCACCCTGGTCTGGAAACCAGTATAATCCTAGTAATTTGGTGCTGTGCCTGAGCTAGTAAGACTTGCTTCTCAGTCTTAAGAAAATAGGGTCATGTATTGAAACATTACTGGTAATCCTTTAAGAAGCAATGATTAGCAGCAGCTGAACAAATGGTTTGCTGTAAGGTGATGAGTCTTTTGTACTGTAACATAAGCCTATACAGAATATAGATAGCTAATAACTAGAAAAAATTTCTTCTTTATTTCCAAAAGAAGGAATTGATGTAGAAGAACAACCCACCAAGTACCTTGCTGTGAGGTCACTCTGATGTATATGTGGATTCTGTAGTTTCATGAAGTATTTAATTTGTTTTGCTGGTTATTTTCCTGTAATAAATGTGTAATTATTTTTGTGCAATGGAAAATATTAGTATATATTACATATTTTATAAAGATAGCCAAAATTTTCAGAATTGAACGTTGAAGTTTAGGTTTCAATCCATACTTAAGTGTATGTAGTATAGTATATAGTAATATGCATGTAGTATAATAATATGCTTCAGCACTGTCTCCTTAAAACCTTTGGTTAAATTCCTTTGTTTTATATCTGCAGTTGCATAGGCTGACGTCTTTGATTGCAAAATTTTGTTTGTGACAAGAAATTTAACATAGGGCATTGCTGGTCTTTCTGTCTTAGGTGTGTCTTAGTCCCAAGGGTCTTAGTAGGAGTAGGTGAATGTAAGAAAGTAGAAGGGGTTTCTTGTTTGTTTTAATAACTAGTGTATCTTTTGCATCAGGAATAACATGATAAATCTATTGGCATATCTCTTTCATGGTACCTTTTTTGTATATTGAGAAATAAATAATACTTGTCTAGCTCCACTTTGGGATATCTCCTTGCAGCTTTCTGGTCTGATAAGGACCAGATCTGAAGTCTCTATTAAAGTAGTAGAAAGTAAAACTAAAAATGTATTAAGTGATAGTAGTAAATATAAAAAATTAATGCATATAAAATCAAGAGTAATAAATTAAATAGAAATCTCACAAGGTTTTTATTTCATCTAGTTTTGTGTATCAGTGCTGGCCAAAACAAAATCTTGTTTTTCCTCAGGTGAGAGACCTCTCTATTGCCTACTTCCTGGTTGGACTAACATATCTGTATGTTGGAGTGATAATTTTTGCATCTTTTCCTTCTCCACCATTATCTAAAGAATGCATTGAACAGGTGAGATACTTTACTGCAGTATGTATTTCATGGAATCACAAAATGGCTTCTTAGGAAAGGACCGCAGTGGGTCATCTGGTCCAACCTCCCCGCTCAAGCAGGGCCATCCCAGAGCACATAGCACAGGCTTGCATCCAGATGGTTCTGGAATATGCTCTGGATATGCTCTGGCATAGTGAAGGAGACTCCAGAACCTCTCTGGATAATCTTTTCCAGTGCTTGGTCACTCACACGGTAAAGAAGTTCTTCCCCACGTTCAGGTGGAGCTTCTGTGCATCAGTTTCTGCCCCTTGCCTCTTGTCCTATTGCTTGGCACCACCAAGAAGATCCAGATCCATCCTCTTGTCACCCTCCTTTTAGATACCTATATACATTGATGAGGTGCAACAGGAACAGGCCCAGCTCCCTCAGCCTTTCCATGTAAGAGCCATGCTCCAGTCCCTTGATCCTCTTTGTAGCCCCGAGCTGGACCTGCTCCATGTCTCTGTTGTACTGATGAACACAGAACTGGAGCACTCCAGATGTGCCCCACCAGGGCAGAGTAGAGGGGCAGGATCACCTATCTTGACCTGCTGGCAGTGCTCTTCCTAATACACACCAAGATGCGGTATTTGTCCTTTACCTTTCAATAAATATGCAATAAAAAAAAAAGCCAGCTTCTGCTTCTTGCTTCATGATTCACCCTGGCAGACACATTTGCCCTTGACTGTGGTCAGTTGGTTGACACCTCCTGAGCACTACCATGAACAGATGAGTAATGCTTGTGTTACCTCATTTATATTTATAAGTGTTTCCCAATATTTTGGTGAAAAACAAATATTCAATAAATACTCTGTAAAAGTGATGAAGACAGGACTGAAATGAATAAGTGAACAGTTGAGCTTTTAATTTCTTTAGCTTCTTTAATCCTGAGGAGCATGTGCAGTGACTCGTTGGGACTCTAGAAGAAACAGAATGTGAAAACAAACTTGTTTAGATAGGAGTCCTCACTGTATGTTTGGAGTCTGATGCTCTGGTGAGCCTTGCCAGCAGAGTTCTTCAGATAATAGCACCACATGAAACACCATGTGAAGGCTAAAAACTCTTATTTGCTTATGGGCAAGGCTGATTCCACACCCTTAAGTTGCTTCAGAGGCAGCAGTTATCAATGGGGGGATCCATTTTATGCCAGGTATTCTATAGCTCTGGCACAATATTTAGCAATAAAGCAGCATTTAAAGGCTTCCTCTGACTGTGGATTAGTTAGAACTGGTACCACTGCTAAGCCATTAAATGATTTTTTTAACTACCTGAAATAATTTCCCAGGATGAAATCCACAGTTAAATAACAGATAATGAGTGATTTTCTTCCCATTTATTTTCTGTAGTTATCTCAAGTACTTATGAAGCCATTTGTATATTTCTATGATATTTAAGTCTTATACTTTTTTGGATGTTCCCACTTGTAGTGTATGATCCCTTCCTCATTTGTATGTGCTGCAGTATTACTGACTAAATAACAGTTTTTAATAAGTAGGTATGATATGACAGATAATAGGAGCATAGAAATCCATCTTCCTAAAAGGTTAGGTGGCCCCTCCACAGTCTGGATTAATTGAGGATGTTCAGAAGATCAGAAAGTGAGTGGTTTCTTATGTAATATTAGCATTAGCACTGACATCAGCCTAGTAATACACAAAAATCAGTTGTGATTTTGTGGCAAGACAGTTGTAAAAGAGGGAGAGGGTTTTTCGTGTTGTGGAGTTCATTTAGCAATTGTAGTTATTTGGCTTTTATCCCATTCTTTCTGGCACTCATATACTAAAAACCAGCAGATACATATAAACAAGCCGCCACTGATGTGTAACATTACTTATATGTTTAGAATTTTCTAGATAACTTTCCCAGTGATGACATCATGTCATTTGTTGCAAGAATATTCCTGCTCTTCCAAATGATGACTGTATACCCACTGTTGGGCTATCTGGCACGAGTTCAGCTGTTAAGACAATTTTTTGGAAATGCTTACCCAAGGTAAGAAGTGTGTTTCTTGGCAATAGTTTGGCACACTTTGCTAAACTGGCTTTCTGTTGTCAGAAGTTTGGCTAGGTTTTGAAGGATTTTCTTTGTACATTAGGTACATTTCATAAGTTTCACGGCGTTTGTAGAGTCAGGGTGAATAGGCATGCAAAATAAACTGCCTGCAGATCAAGACTTCTGCACTTTGCCAGAGCAGGCTAAGGGGGGTTCTTTTGGTTTAGATCTTCATTTTCTCAGTAAACAGGAATTTTGTCAACACAGACCCTTTTATATGGCAGAAGGAAAGTTGTACAGGAAAAAAAAAATTCTTTAGTCCAGAAGTATTTGATCTAGCAATGCTTAAGCTGTGAAAGACATATACTCCAGATACTAACCTTTCAGCATACCATCTGTGTTTTGATTGTGCATGATTGGTAATCATCCATCTGTTTTTAAACAGAGCTAATAGCTAAGTGAGTTGTTAGTTGTGCTATCTGGGCTGCTGCTATGCTTATAAAAATAGCTTTTCACATGCTAATTTCAGAGATGAGCCACACCCTTGCATTTGTACAGTGTCTGTACTCCAGGGAAGAGCTGATGCAGATTTCAGTTTTAGGTTGTTTTTTTATATGAAACCTAGGATATTTATATTTGGAGTACTGGAATACTGAATTTGTCACAGTTGAGAAGTTGCCATTTATCTCCAAGTGTCTTATTTTATATTTTGAATTACTATTGATGGAGGAAAGGAAAGGAAAAAAAATCTCTGGAAGGAATGTGTATTTCCTCTGTGGCATCAGCAGTTCAGGTCTGCAGAGATGTTGTTCCAAGTTTCAGGTTTCTTCTGAGTCCTAAAATAGGTATGAGAAGTTCTAGAAACTGAATACCTAAAATTAGGCAGTGAAATAAGTGCCTGCTTTTTTTGATGCTGAATTGTATGCCGTTCAACGTTGAGATTTTTAGGAACTGCTGCAAGTTACTGTTGGAAACAAGGCCTTTTATTTAAGTGCTAAAGATGGCTTTCACAGCCACTGGGAATAGTCATGTCCTTTATATTACGTGGATATGCCTTTTCCTATCTCCTCCCTCCAGTTACTCTCCAACCAGAATGGTTTTCATTTCCCTCATGGCCTCTCCTAGAACCTACACCTTTATGCCAGACTCTTCTTGGGTTAATTCCAGCTTGCTATTTTCAGCCTTCATGGTATGATGAATTTGATGATGCTGATACTTGCTTGGTTCTTGTCTCCAGGATGTCCTGTGGGTAGCTTCACTCATTTTTAAATTAAAATTTTTTTTAAACTCCTTATAGTGAGATATTTAAAGCTTCTGAGAAGTCAAAAATGGTTTCTAGGAAGCCACATAAATCACTCCAACCTAAAGCGATAAGATAGCGTATTCTGCCTAATGGACTGTCGCTTGCTCTCAAGCATCCCAGGTGTCTCAAATATGGCACAGAAATCATTCAGTTAACCTTTAGGCTCTGGCTTCTGTGCATTTGCAAGGTCAGACCTTGTTTTTTTCTATGCAGTGAAGACTTACTGAAGGCTGGTAGCAAGCACACCACATGTGTCTGGAAGGATAGTGAAGATTTGCTACCTGGTTGGGAAATGTGTCTTCATGACTGGTTCTCACCAGTCACCTAAGCTGACAAAACTCCTTTAGTAGCACTTTATCACCTCTCTAGGAAAAACTTCTTTACTTACATTTTTTTTCCCAGACCTGTTTTTGTAGGGAATTGTTTTGCAAATATAAAGATGTTGCTCTTACTGACATGGCCTGATGTCTACTGGAGAGCCTCATGATTCACTCTGAAGAACCTACCTGGAAATATTACGTTCTGTGGCTTTTTTTGTGTAGGAAAATGAGATAACTATAAATAATAGTATATTCAACTATTCTACTAATACTTGAATATACTTGGCTTCTTTTCCCAAAATCCTCAGTAATCAGGGCTTGCAGTTCTTGGGCAATAAAAAAATTGACCTGCAGAGATTCATGCTTTACCTCCTAGATGCCTGTATAAGATAAGTATGTGGACGAGAATGTCCTGAGTTACGTGTCTGGAGAAAATTTTTTTGTGACTAGTGAACCCAAAGGATGGAACAGGAGGAAAAGAGCAGGATCTCTGTTGGAACCTAGCCTTGTTTAACCCTGTGATTTTATGTGCTAAATCCCATGTCTTTTAATAGGTGTGTATTTCCTATGTAAAGTTTCGTTTGCAGCTGAGAGAATTTATAAATTTGCCTTCTGGCTATAGTTGTCCAAATAAATCACCACCAACAGCAAAGTCAAACAGAAACACCTTCTGCTGTGGTCTCCATTAGAAATTTTCCATCTTTATTTTTAAGCTGTTGGTTGCTTCACATGAAGCTCACTGATTTTGAAAGACAGGCTTCTCCATATCAGCAGTTATTTGCAGGTGTGGATACCTGCTGCTGGTGCGGATGGAGTTAACAAATAGCCATTAAGTTATTAAATGGAGTCCTTAGAATTTTGGATGGATGCAACTAAAAGCAGATAGCTTGATCTTGCACATGTTTCCAGGGCTGCCAGATAGTTTTTATTTCCTAGGAGTGATTGTATTGCTCAGATCAATTTCATTCGCTGGGTTTTACTCCTTTGTCTTTATCTGTTTCTGGTTATAATAAAGCACCAAGATATTAGTTTGCTATTTTGCTGTTCATAGTCTTGATTTTTGATCCAATCCAAGGCAAATTCTACCAAAAGCAACGTCATGGTTCATATCCTATTTTTTTTTCTGGTAAACCATGGACTATAACTGGATTATAATAAAAAGCTACATACTCATCTTCAAGGGAGCTTTTATTGTCTGAAAACTTGATTTTCATCTCTTTTGTCCCATGCTTTTTAGATACTCTGTAGTGCTGTTTTTCTGTGAACAGTTCTTTGCTGTGTGTACCTATAATGTATCCTACTAATCCATAGTCTTGAGTGATGAAGCAGCTCAGCCTCTCCAAACTTAAAAAGCTTAAACAGACAATATATAACTTTCCTTCTCCCAAGTTTCACAATGGACATGAGCTGAACAGTGGAAGCTTGCTTGTCTGAAAGAGGAATTCCAGCAGTCAGGAGAGTAAAAGCATCCTTGATTCTAAGAAGGAGGATTCTCCTTGCTTTTAAGTACAAGTCACCTGTGTCTCTGCCTATCTTAAAATCAAATACATGCTAGACACAGGAGTCTTCTTACAAGCATCATCACATAGAATGGTGGTTTGGGTTGGAAAGGACCTTCAAGATCATTTAATCCCAACTCCCCTGCCATGAGCAGGGACGCTTTTGACTAGACCAGGTTGCTCATAGTTCCATCCAAACTGGCCTTGAACACATCCAGAGATGGGGCACTCACAGCTTCTCTGGGCAACCTCTTCCAGTGTCTCATCACCCTCACAGTAGAGCTTCATATATTGAAACTGAATCTCCCTCTTTCAATATGTACCCATTCGTCCTTGCCCTGCCACTCCAATTCCTGTCAGAGTCTCTCTTCAGCTTTCCTGTAGGCCCCTTCAAATACTGGAAGGTGTCTGTGAGGTCCCCACACAGCCTTCTCCAGGCTGAACAGCCCCATCTTTCTCAGCTGGTCTTTGTAGGCCAGATGCTTCAGTCCTCTTATCATCCTCCTGGCCCTCCTCTGGACTTGCTCCAACAACTCCATGTCCCTCTTATGTTTGGGACCCCAAAGCTGGATGCAGTGCTACTGGTGGTGTCTCAGCAGAGTGGCAAAATCCCCTCCCTCCCCTGCTGGCCTCTCTCCTTTGGGTGCAGCCCAGGATTCCCTTGGCTTTCTGGGCTGTGAGAGCACACTGCTGGCCCATGTTGAGTGTTTCATCAGCCATCACCCCCATGTCTGTCACTGCAGGGCTGCTCTCCATCACTTCTCTGCCCAACCTGTGGGTGTGTCTGGGACTGGTCCAATGCAGGTGTAGGACCTTGCACTTGGCCTTGCTGAGGTTTGCATGGTCTCACCTCTGAAGCCTGTCCAGGTCCCTCTGGATGGCATCTCTTCCTTCCAGAATGTCCACTGCATCATACACAGCTTGGTGCTGAGGGTGCACTCAATCTATAAATCCTTCAGCCTTTCTCTACTTCCTACAAAAGATTTAGAAACACGAGAAGACACGCTAATTCCTTCTTTTATTTTGGAAAATGTATGCTAGTATACAGATTACAACAGAGAAAGTGATGTACTGGAACAAAACCCAAGGAATTGTTCATTATCTCTGCTCTCCCTGGTGTTCAGGAAGGCCAAAACTTTGTGTATTGGGTAATTGCTTTCTTTTCTAAAATGCGATATGTTTGTAATGGTGTCATTTAACAGCTGATTTAGGGCCAGAGGCATGTGCTTTATCTGTTGTTTCTTATTGGACTCTGGATCTTCTTATATGTCCAGAAAGCCTTTTTTTTTTTTTATTGTTACTGGCTCTTGGCTACAGTACTATTTGTGACAGAGATTCCCTTGATTAATTATATGGTGTGCAAAAAGTGCTTTATACAGTCATCTGGTAATTTTTAAAACCTTTTTAAATGTCTTTCCTGTTCTCAGAGTGTAAATAAGCTGATGGACAAAAATCACTTAGCTTTTCTTAATGGTTGTCCTCCCTTTAATCCATGGTAGCCCAGCAGACCTGCCAGTTCTCCCACAGATGTATGTCTTCTGATGCAATTAAACACATTTCTTCTGTTTACATGCATGTTTGCTTGTCTGCTCTTCACATAGTTTCTGTCTAGCTTCTTAAAGGTTGTGATTCATAGTCTTTTGACCAATGTCACTTGAGTGAGATTTTTAGGAAGAAAATGCATTTTTAGATACTGTAATCTCTCAAAAATTCTTACTTGAATGATCCTGATTTGCTTTTTTTCCTGGCTTTCCAGTTTCCCTTATTGTGTATGTCCATCCTGTGATTCCCATGCTGAGTCCAGAACTTCTGCAGGAACTTAAAACCTGAGAGGATTTAAAATAAGTTTCTGTCTTTAAATTTCACCAGTCTAGGGTTTGGTTTCATTGGTTTTGATTTAATTCTTACTTTGAGGATGCCAAAGTTAATTAGATATATATGGTCACTGCTATTCAGTGACCTAAGTGTCTACCACTTCCACAGGAGAGAACTTGATGGAACAAGCCCTTTAATGATTTTCTGGCATACAAGGTTGTTTCTCCACTTTGTTAATCTGAAAGGTTAGCCTTGCCATGAGAGAAAAGCAAGACTTAGGGGAAAGCTTGCATTTTCTTTTAATCTTTTTTTAATTCCTCGTCTCTGTTATCATTTTTGTGGAGTTGCAGAATTTTCGCAGGTGAGCAGTGATTCCCTTTATAGAAAAGAGCTAGAATCTTCATCTGCCCAGGTGAGAGTATGGAGACTGAAGACAGAACATGAAAGATGTGCCATAGGTATGCCTCCTTTGTGAATTACAGCCTCCTTCAGGCAGCCCAAGCTGTGCCTCAGAGCAGTAGCCCTAACCACGCTGCCCAGGCAGACAGTCCAGCCCTGGTGTGGGCCACCCAACTCTGCTGCCATTGACCATGGGGAAGAAAGTTACACCGCTTAGAAAACATCTGTATGTGACCATGGTGATTAGGCAAAAACTGACCGTATCTTTTCTAATCTCTAATATCTGTTAAGTACTTTTCTTCGCGTCGTTGTGAAAAGCAGGGTGGTATGGTTATGTCCTCTGCCTCCAAATGCTGTTTTTCTCACTGTCCTTTTGCAATGTGTAGTGACTAGTAATTGTACTGTTAGCCAGCGTCACCTAAACCTGAGTAATTCAGAACTTGTTAAAATGTCACAGGGTATGAGAAATGCTTGTCCTGACTGGAACACACATGCATGGAATTCTACAGTCTTAGGGAAATACTGTCTCAAATAGTGTACTTACCTCCTAGTAGCCCTAGGTATCAGATTTTACTTTATTAAGAAGGGTAGGGTTTTTTTCCTAAATGGTAAAGCCTTCCTTGCCACTAAGATCAAGGCTTATTCCCAATCCTGGGGATGAGGTGATCTGTGAATATCTCCCTAGGTAAAAGAAAGGGTTTGCAGGTTAAACAACTGCCATCCAAAGACGTGGTTACAATTCAAAAGCTAAAAAAAGGAGCAAGGAACTTCCAGAGGAGGAATGCAGTGTAATCTTTCACATTGAAACAGATAGATGCAAAGCCTTTTCAGACCTTCTGATTTTGGTATTGTTCCTGAGGATTCTGCTTAATTTTAGCAATTAAAACTGCAAAGTAATACTCTATAAGTACTGAATTACCTTGGAGGCTTCAGCATATGGGGACCATTGTTTTCAGCTGAGGCAGAACATATTGTCCCCCCCTCAACCCAGTAATCTTTTCCCAAATCAAGAAATTGAAAAATGTTTCATTTCACACCAAACATACAAACGTGCCTACTCGCTTTCAAAATTTAAAAGAATCTAGAATTAATTTTTTTTAAAAAAAACAACAGCTTTGAACAACAAAATCACATCTTCAAAGCATGCCAGAATAAAATACTTCTGTGATTTTTCAGGTTTTCTGCTAAAATAGTCCAAACTAACTCATATTTGCAAAACATTTTTGAATTAGTAAGCATGCACTGTTTTTACTCCCTCTTGCTAAAAAAATAGTTTCAGCTAAAAAAGAATGGAAGAAGTGCTGTCATTTTCTGTGTCCATAAACTTTCTGCTTCAATTGTGTGATAATAAGATTTGCAATCTGCCACATATGTGGGGAAAGAGGAAGTAGTTTTGGCAGATACTTTTTTGTGAACAGTTTAGTTAACTAACTTTCCTTAGCAATATTAGAGAAGCTGTACACATTTGGTCCCTGAGGAGTCTGGTTCTTGGGATTTTTTTTTTTGTTCATGGGGTCTTATCAGGTTTATATCCAATTAAGTGTTTTTTAAAGTTAAAAAATTGCTAGTCTCACTTCAATTTTCTATCTCTAAAGTCCCCCTTTTGTACCACTGTTAAAATGTCATATACAAAATTAAAGACGTTTTTTCTGTCTTTTTGAAATCAATTTTTATGAGTGAAGGTTAAAAACAGTCCATAACTTAAATTATTCCTTTGTGGTTTAATTGCCTTAATTTCCCTGAATTTTATTGAGACAATTCTATGTCTCTAATCTTCCTTCCTAATTTGGAAACTGGCAGGCAGCCTTTCAGCCATAGCTATGGAAGCTGTCACTTTTAAAAAGTTGTTAGTTAGTTATATCCTCCATAATACACATACTTTCTGCAGTGAAGAAAAAATTATCCTCGGCTTACAGGTTTTGTATATTTTAGGAAATCATATCCTCCAGAAGAATAAACAAAACCTGTATATGTGTTTCCTCTGTGAGAATTCTTTTTTCCCTTCATAGAAACAGCCGTGGGACGAAAATATCACAGGTTTTTATTGTATTTCCTGACTTCACCTTATGCTAAAATATGCCAACATTTCATATTCTCGAAAGAAAAGTGATACTTCCCTGAGTCTCAGCTCTGTGCATAACTGTGCTGAATTTGTCTCATGCAGTAAAAGCTGTTTTTTGCAGAAAGAAAATATCTGTTTTTCTCATCCTTAATGCAAAAGGAAAGCAACAGGAATTTATTTGTAAAAACAAGTTCAGCAAAAAATTCAGCATAAATAGGTTACAGTTCATATACCACAAAATATCCAACATTCTAAATGTTTGTTCTCTATTGAAACGCAGTGGAGTTCAAATTTTAAGGTTTTATTTTCCCCCCAGTCATCTTTGTAATGTTTTCCACTTGATGCATCTTTGCCTTTCTTCTGGTTACTGTTAGTTCACTTTGAGCAATTCAGATCATTCTTTGAACAAGCTAATTCTTTTTTTGTGGGAATTAAGTTGTACGGTATTGTTTCTTTGATATTTGAATATCCATCTGAAATACTTCAGTGCTGAGTACCATGTATGATGTTTTTTGAAAGAATTGTCAAATTACACATCCTTATTCCTTAAGAATATTTTGATCCAAAATACTAGATGTTTAGAAATTGGCACTCTGAATATTTAGTAGATGACATGTTTGCTGTGAAATTAATTAGCTTTAATAGAGTCATGCAAATGAAAACACCATCCATGTACCAGTTAAATATTAGTGTAAATGAAGGATAGTGGTGGTATTTTGTAATAAATATAAGATATTTTAAAACTCCTTCCTCACTTTCCCCTAGCTTTTTCCATGTGCTCATCCTGAACCTAGCCATTGTAGGAGCTGGAGTAGCAATGGCAAGATTTTATCCAAATATAGGAGGTATCATAAGGTAAGTGTTGCTTGCAGTGAGCTTCCCTGTAGTGTTACTACATGTTTGTGTCTTGAAAAGGAGCAATAATAATTGTACCTTTATATTTTGTGAAGCTTACGCTTTCTTAAGTTGTAAATAATGATTTAGATGTGTAAACAATCAGCTTAAAATGTTCTGACAAGCAGCTATCTGTTATTGTGCCTCTGTGTCTGAGCTGGTTGAGTTTTACTGGAGCTGTATCTGAGGACCTCGTAACTATACTCATAAAAGAATATGGTGCCAGAAGAAAAGTTGCTTCATTATTGTGTGCGTTCTCTCAAGTTTCTGTTTTGTGTTAACATTTGAACCTGCTTTGAAGATTCAAATAATAAAAAGGTTCCATTAAAAAAATCCAAGAAAGCAAGTAACTTTAAAGGGAAAGGTGGCATCAAAGTTGTGCCTCTAAATAATATCTTAAATTTACTATGTTGATGAAATGCTAAGATTTCTATAATTAGAAAATATTAGAGGAAATAGTAAGGAGTCTTATTTTCTTCATTTGACATCAACATATTTATATGCATTGTCATTTATTCTTGGTTTGCATCTTTCCTTAAGTAACCAGGAGAGGGAGATGCTTAAAAATACAGAAATCTACAATTATAAAACCAGAATGACAGGCTTGGGTCTGACCAAAGTAGCAAAATAATTTACTTTTGCTCAGTGGCTGATCTCTTTGGTTTTCACCACATTTCCTCTTTTTCTTCTGCCTCTCCTTGTAGTAAAATTTTTTGTATTCCAGTAATAGAGGTGGTCTAGTTAATCATCATTATAGACTCTTAGAGTGACAGAATGAACCTTAAGGTTGGAAGGGACATTAAAAATCATCTAGTTCCAACCTCTCTGCCATGGGCAAGGAGCACCCTCCACTAGGCCAGGTTGCTCAGAGCCCCATCCTACCTGGGCTTGAGCATTTCCAGCCTGGGCAACCTGTTCCAGTGTCTCAGCAGTCTGACAGGAAAGAATTTCTTCCTAATATCTAATTTGGTTAAACACTGTGCAATATGTGTCTCTGTTTGCAAACTGGTGCTTATCTCTTCTATGTGTCTGTATTATGCATAGTAGCCAAACATGTTGAACAGTGGATTTCCAGCAGATAAATTGTCTTTATACAGTTTAACTTACATGTTTGCTGGTTTTGATTTGCAGATGATTTCTCTGTATTATGGTCTTTCCTCTGAAAGGAATGTTCAAATATATGGAAAAAAAAGCGTTGTTACATAATAACATTTGACTGCTTAGTAAGTGAAAATAATGAGAACATTTTTGTAAGCAAGGGGAAGGTTAGAAAAAGAACAGTTAAATGTTCCCCTTGCTGTGGTTGATCATGTTAACAGAAGCGCATGTTGTTCCTCCTAGGTCTGGAGAATGATTTTCTATAAGCTCATTAAATAAATTAGAATTAGAGTTGCAGGTTCAGGAACATTTCTATATTTAAATGTTTTAATATGTGTCCTCAGATGGCTAGGGTGCAATGAGATTTGCAGTTCTGACAGTAAAGGATGTGTAACAGAGGATGCACTATCCAGTCTTTCTGTTGCATGTTGACAGAAAGTAGAAACATAAAGTCAAAGTAAGGGATTTGGTCCTCAACAGCATCACAGGGTGTGACTGAAAGGACAGAGGCTTATCAGAGTGCAGGTGCAGGCAAGCAGGGGGCTGGACAGCACAGAGGGTGACAGTTACATGGCAGTGAAGGAGGTGGAGTCAGCAAGGAGCTGAAATCAATGTTTAGCAATTCCAGGTAGTCAAGTGTTCATCCAGACTGTTCATTGGTTTGGCAGGGGAAATGACAACAAGAAATAAGAATAAATACAAAGCATTCTTTCTTTTTTTTTCCTTTTCTTCTTCCCCTCTTCCCTCCCATTCTCAGATACTCCGGAGCAACATGTGGGCTGGCCTTCGTATTTGTATATCCATCACTCATCTACATGATCTCCCTGAGCCGTGCTAGGCAGCTGAAGTGGCCAGCACTGATCATTCACATCTTTATAATCTTCCTTGGACTGGCTAATCTGATTGCACAATTCCTATTGTGAAAACTCCCCCTTCTCCCGTTGCTGTCACAAGTGGTACTGTGGTATTTGGCAACAGCCTTAAGCAACACTGTTGAGCATGAGAACATCCTCAGTGTGAGGATTTTGAGAAAAGCTGCAAATTCAACCAAATTCAAAGCACATCATTCAGGTGCTTTACAGGAAACATGTCTTACTTCTCTGAAAACACAGTTTTGTGAGAAGTGGAGTGGTTCAGATTTGAGTGATGCAGTTGTCCTGGTTTTGTTGAAGGTGCATCAAAAATTAATGAAGCTCAAATATTTTAATTTTTTACAGCACATTTCTCCAAACACGAAGCTTCCAGCCTCAAGCTGTGGAAGTCTTTCCTCCCAAGGAGCTGTCCTTACCTTGATTAGCAGGCATGCTTTCTCAGTATTGTTCAGTGACTCTTTGAAATGCTCTTTTGTTGCAGTTATTTTCTTGATTTGTTTGGAAAATGAAGACTTTATTGTCTTTCCTCTTTTTTTTTAGGTTAATTTATAGTCATTTGAGTCAAAATGCACTCTTAATTTTGAATACGCTATTAAATTGTTTTGGCAATATTTTTCCTCTAGGAAATTCCAACAAAGAGAAACAATAAGCTCATGTTTCAGTGTTTTAGTCAGAACCAATATGTACACAAGTTATTTGTGATCTTACAATAGAAAAAAGTCAGGAGGAAAAAAAATTAGAACAAGACAATTAAAATTAATATTCCAGGCTTGACCTCAGTTCAACTCTGTTACTGGGCTATTATGTACTCTGAAGGTGTTTTGTCAGAAGTTGCAAATGGTTTTATGGATGCATGGTATGCATGGCATTTGTTCATCACAGGCCCGCTCCCTCTCTTGTAGGGTCTTCCTCTGGTGGTCTCTCACTTTCCTACTATGTTACTTCAGACATTTTGGATGGGAGCAGAGAGACAAAGCCAGCAATCTGCAGAACTGTGGATGAAGTCAAAGCATTTAAGTTTTAAAAAATTCCTAACAGAGGCTGGAAGAATCTGGGAAGGTTTTGTTGTGGAGTTCATTTTTTTTTAATTTCTTGCTTACGAATTAAGAGGCTATGTGTGCGCAAGCACATAGACACCTTTCTTCACCTACCTTCTATAAGTCTGTGTCTTAACCTAAAACATGCAGTAATTAGTTGCCAGACACTAGTGGAATGTCATTTTTGTGGTTGGAGAGAGAATAGAAACTTCTCTTTGTGCAGAATTTCAGTGCATTAAAATAATCAACAAATGTAGAATAATTGAAAGAGGACTCTGAGCAATGCTAAATTCCAAAGTAAGTAAAAGAGGAAAAAAGTTGGAGTGGTGAAATGTTTGTGAAGTATGAGTTGGGAAAGTTTCAGGGTAAGAGTTCATATTTTCATCAGAAAGACAGTGAAAATCATAACTTAGGTTATTATCATGCTTCTCTGGGAAATTTTGTGATTTTTTTTAGTATTTTTGTAAAACTGTTTGTTTTACTTGGGCTCCTCAAACTGTGTAAAGGACACTCACTTTCCTAAATATCCTTTGATCTGTAGGAAATAAAGTATTATATGGGTTTGGAATACTATATGCAGACTACAGTGATTATTTATGATTGTTCTTTTCTTGTGAAACTTTCTGTTCCTTTAAATTAGAATTGGAGAATACATCCATCATCTGTTCTGTATTAAAGAGAACTATCTGCCTCATCCTGGTAATTTTTTCCTGTGTATACTCTTACACGAGAAGTACTTGAAAACCAAAAGGAAAGAACAAAAGATACAGATTTCCTAGCATTGTTGGCTTACACACATTAAGCTCTTGTGCTTATTTATCATAGATTCAGTGCTTAACTTAGGTACAAACCCTGATGAGTGCAGATAATTAAATTAGATCATATCCTTCCATGTTCCATTTACATATGATTCCTTTATATCTTTCCCATTGAAGCTGATAGTAAAATGTCCATGGATTTTAGCAGAATTAAATTCTGTTAGGATCTAGGAGCCAACAGAATTTTCTAAGACAGAATTCTTGGTGAAGTGTCCTGATTGCATCCTGCATCTGTCTATTTTGTCAGTTGTGCAATGTACAATGACTGAGTTAATATTTAGAAGGAAATTATTCAGAATCTTTTAAAAAGACTGTTTCATCTCTGTGTCACAGAGATAGATTCTTCTACACTGTTTATTTACACAAGCCTTTAAAAGCTTTGATTTGAATTACAGACTGGTAAGTACTAGAGTGATAGCAAATGTTCCATTACACTGTCATCTCCTGAAGCACACTTTCTTATAATAAAGTATTTTTAAATTTTACTACATGCAGTTGAGATTTTCACAAGCATGAGAAGCAAGTAATGAGTGTGTAAGTAGATTGTGATTTTCAGGGGTTCTCTTCTTTGTCAGCATCTTAAGTTAAATAATATCTTAAAATGTAATGGCAACTTAAATGCCATAAAAGACCAGAGGTGGATTGCAGTGTCTTTTTTAGTGCAAGCACAAAATGTAATTCATTACAAACACACACTTCACCTGCAGTGATGTCCAGCTAATTTCAGTTCCTTAGGTTCTGTGTTCCAGGATATCATGTGATTTAGCAAAGCAAAAAAAGTATTGACCCAGTGGTGTATTATGAAATATCATTTATTACCTTCTCACACAAGAAAAATACTTTCTGCTGGAAATACTGAATTTGCTGAAGTATGCTGTGAGGTGAAACACTTTCAGCTCAGGGCATTGCCTAAGAATCCAAAGTTTTCTTCCTAAAACTAGCAGGCTCTTTGTCACCATCCCTAACTCATCGCACTCTGACAATCCAGCTGTCCATATTATGTGATAACTCAGTGATGCAAACTGAAATTTTTGTTGCGTGAGGTTTGAGCAGTTGCAGTCATTCCTCTGTGCTGCTATCATCAAGCTAAAATCAAGATGTCAAGATACATAAGATGTTAAACCAGCATGACCTTCAGACATTGCCAAAGCATAAGTAGCCGGGGGAATTCCCAGGAAGCTCCAAGAGCAGTTGTGGACATGCCTGTATGGTGAGCTTGTGGACGTGTCTGTAGGTTATTACACACTCTGAGCACTGATGCCAAGGGATTACTTTTTCAGCGGGAACGTTGTGATGAACAGAAGCAGTTGTATTTTCTAAAGACAAGGACAGATGATACAGCTTATAAGTCTGTCATCTCTTACAACATGAGAAAGAACTGCCTTCTCTATATGCTTGTACTAATCTCACTGCCTCCTCTGTAATGGCCTAACATAATTTTGTAATGTTATTGTGGCCCAGATTCTTCCTTTCAGCTTCTAGTGGTCTTCATAATATCTCATATGCTTACTGGCTCTCTTACAGTTTTCCTTTGCTGTTCCAGTCTCTCACAGCTGCATCTGTTCCCACAAATAATTTTCTCCTGTTCTGCCTGGAATGGCAGTGTAATGCTAATGTATTAAATCATTTGGGATTCAAATATTGCATCATATAAACAGAGGGTCTCAGGAAGGATATTTTATATAACGTTGCCTATTTTCATAAAGGTTCAGCCTTTTAAACTCCATATGCAAAAAATATGTTAAGATAATGGCCTTTGGTTGCAACACTGAACTTGTCTTAGTGTTGATAGCTTGCCTGCCCGACCTCTAGACTGCTCCCTCCATCACCAGCCTTTTGCACAAGGGTTGTCTTCTGTTTACATGCTTATGTAACCTTTTTTCCATAGAGAGTCAACTTGAGAGTGCGAAGGTTGCCCGGGCAGTTGGTTCCCCCTTATTGCTCAAACCTGGCATCTCCCAGCTTTGAGTTTTCAACCCTGGCTAAGTGTTAATAAACGTACATGGGCATGCAGTCAGCTCTAAAGTTGATAAAACTCTTTTGTGGGGTTTATTAAACAAAGTTTATATCCATCCATCCGTGGAAGTCCGGAAAGCTGAGAGGCAGCAGCAGTATAACTGAGTTACATCACGGCTGGAGCTGTGATGGGAAGGAAGAGAGACTTCCTGGAATACTGAAACAGTCAAAGCTAGGATATACAGTCTGCGCTATTGGAAGTCCTAGAGATTCCTGTGTACAGGAGCCAGACTGATGCTGCAGTGAATGGTAGTGGGGGAGGTGAGAGAGATGGTAGCTTCTGGAAAACGTGTTTTTGCCTTCTAGGATGTTGTGCTTCAGAGGACAACTGCACTAAACGTCTGTCACCTTTATAACAGATGTGAAGGTACCTACTTGAGGAAAAATCAATAAAAGGAAAAGGATTAGTGCTTGGCCATAACTGGTACTGGTACCAGCAAAACAGTGTCTCTCTTTCCTTCAGCTGAAAGCAGAAATTAATTCCTGTGGGCAGTTCACTAAATCTGGGAGCTGTCTTCAGTAATGAAAATGCTGTGTTAGTAGAGTTTTCAATAACTTCTTAATAGGAAGTAAAATACTAATGATAGACGAGGCACTAATGTGTTTGGTTTAGCTCATTGTACCATGCTTTTTCCTCTGAGTTGGTATTCTACAAGATTGGAACCATGATCAGTGTATTCAATTCCTTTGCCCTTGAGAACACCATTAAACTTCTCTTGGAAAGGAACAGGACTCAACTTGCCAGATCATCACTGCCTCTGCCTCCTGTAATTTCAGATAGTGGAACAAGCACCATGTAACTGTTGCTCTATGGTTTGTATTTCCAAACACCAGATAATCCAAGAAGGGCAGGAAGGGTCTCTCTCTTTTTTTTTTTTTCCTCAAATTTACCTAATTATGGCTTTTCTTACATACCCCCTTTTTGTAATCCTGAAATAGATTGAACAGTCCTGATGAAAAATGCAGGTTTTTTTTGGTTGCATCTCAGTATGTTTGTACTGCAGCTTGGCTAAAGCTCATTGAATTATTTCCAATAGCCCAAAGACTGTTTTAAAACTGCTGTCCATGTGTTTCTTTTCATCATTGTTTGAATGGCCTTTTTTTCAATTCCGTGAACCTTGTTAACTTCTGACATTTCATTAAACTGTTAGAGGAAGTTGAGATTAGTCAGGTCATTTCAAATCAACACAGCAAAGTCATTCAGCTGCAATGCAAGCGGAGGAGAAATGCCTCCACATTTGAGTACCAGGCTAGATACCAAATGCCACACCAAAAAGAGACATTGTCCCCACTGCCCATCTGGTTTCTTCTCTTAGAGCAAAAGGAGGTTGATTTATGAAATTACCACGGGGCATTCAAATTACAGGCTGGAGGAGAGGGAAGGCTGTTTGCTGGGTTTTTATTTATCTCTTCAGTGAATAGCTATTTTTTTTTGTATAAAAAGAGCCCAAGTTAGCATAAGCAAACTCATGTACATCCCCTTCACCTTCCAGCATAAGAGTTCGAGGGGTCTGGCCAGTACAGAGTGGCAGAGACAGTGAAGATGATTTCTAGTAGTGCTTTGTGCTGGCTTTGTGTGTTTGGAATTTGGAAGAGCTCGTGGTGGCTCTGCATTTCTTCTTCTATAGAAGTGCAACACTCTTTACTAAGAGAAGACTGAATCTTACCTACCCTGTCTGCCATCCTTGGGCTTGAGGGGGAGGATTTGCATAACTAAAGTCCTCTGTTATGGAAATACAGCTGCTATTTAGGGTACAGCCAGATTCACAACAACAGGCAAAAGATCATATCCTGCCTCTGTGAAACTTGCCATGAGCAGATTATTCTTGACTCTAGTGTTCCTGAGACTAGATTTACTAAGCCTTTGAAATAATTTCAGTGTTTCTTTATGATGCCACCAGCTCCCTATTTTTACAGGGTTGGCTGAGGTTCGAGTGTCATCTTTTCTGTCCTCTCAATACACTCTATACCAGAGGAGTGCAAAGTTAGGGGTAGAGTCCATAACCAGAATTCTGACTAACTGTGATTTTTTCTCTGGATAATTAGTTGTGGTATCAAAGATATAACAAAATTTGCTATTCTTAATGCAGCAGCAGGAGTGTGTTGCCTTTTTTTTAAAATGAACTGATCTAGCCTAAAATAATCTTGGTCTATGAAAAGATGGAAAATATTAGTTGCAACTGCATGTACTTTTCCTGCTTTTACTCCAACAGAAGAAACTGAGTTTAAGAGAACAACAAAAGGGGACAGTTTTTGCTCTCTAAATGCACTTGTTTATACTACTTTCTGCAGGCAGCCAGCTACCCCATCATAGCAATAAATGATGGGCTAGTGCTTCTCCAGAAATAAACTTTTACCTAAAGGTGCAGGGTTTTTCATTCCTTTCCTGTCTGTTTTCGTAGATAACTCATGCCCCAATGAATGCCTTTCAGACGGGTTTATTCACCTGATTTGCACCTTGGTAACAAATTGCTATTTAGTGGCATCAAAGGAGAATGTACATGACCACAGGCTCCCACACCTTCCCTGGAAGCTTAGGAGATTTGTTCCACATTTCCATTTTGTTCCACAATCCCCATCTGATCCCCATCTGCACTGGAATGTCTATACTTACTTCTGAGGACAAACTGCAAGTAAACTTCAACCATTGAGTAAACTTGTGAAAAGCCTGGCTTCTATGGTTTTATTGTGAGGGCACCACATCGTTTTCTTTAACACATGACTGAGTCTTTTACCTTCATCCCATGAGTTTATACAGGGAAAATCAGGCCATTGGACAGCAGAATGTTTAAACATTGCATATGCTTCCCCGTGCACCCTGACTAAAGCAGGTCTCTTAAAAATTAATTTGATAAAATTAAGTTCTCTGTTGAGTCAGGGATAGAAACACGTCAACCTCACTTTATTCAGTAAGTGAAGTGTCTGGAAAAAAATCAGAAGATCTATACAAAAGACAACTACAGAAAGAGAAGCTTTAAAAGTCATCAAAATGCACATAAAATTTTCTGGCAAGGGCAACCTAGACCTCTGGCTTACTTGGGATGCTTGCTGTCAATAGGAGTCTTTCCCTTTGCTTTTAGTGGGCACTGATTCAGCCCTTGGAGAAGTTGCTTTTGAAAAGATTTTGGCAGTTAAGGGAAGATTCCATCAGAAACAGCAGGACTCTGCTTTCCATGCAAGGAGATGGGTATACTTCAGCAGCTGTTACTCAGATGCAGTTGGACCTGCATCACAATTTGCATGCTATGTTGTTAAGTGTGAAATAACAGATTTACTTTTTTAAAAACTCACTGAAATGGTGAGCACCAAAGAAAGAAGTGGGAAAGGCAATTTTCTTGGGTTTTTTTTGTGGCGGGCCAGGGGTGCTGTGATAACTCATACAGGAATACACTTGTGAAGTACTCTCAGCTGTCTGTGTCATTCCAGGGTGGATCTTGCCTTTTTTTTTTTTTTCATGGGCAGAAAGTTACTCACACTCTGGGATTTGTGTGTAGTTGCGTTGTGGGCCCCTGTGAACTTGTTCTTTGTATGTTAGTTTTTGTCAGCAGCATTTCTCCATGGACTTGAACCACACAGAAAGTATGCACCAAGCTTCACTGCTAAATTTGGTGAATAATCTGTTGTGTGTAGATATTGTCATGTCATGTGGGAAGAAACCCACTAAGGGTACTCTGTCCTCTTCAAAAACACTTGTAAGGAATGGTCACAGAGCTTTAGAACATCTTTCCTCTTCTAAGTGCTGTGTGAATTTCCACGCAATTCACTGCCTTCATTACTGACTAGAGCCACAAACCTCAAGCCAACAGACAGCTGGAGAGAAGCTGTGATTTTTTGACCACGTTTATTTAAAACTGTTTAGCCAAAGTATATATGAAGTCATGGAAGACTCAGAACTTCATTTTCTGCCATTTCCTTCTCTGTCAGCCCCATCACTTGTTCATTGTATCACACTGCGTTTTAGAGTAACTAGTCCAGTTTTGCTTAACCTCACTACCAGCTGTCCCCATTCTGGCATTCCTGATGGCAGTTCTTCAGGAGATGAATGGACATCAGCTGGCCCATCAGAGCTCTCAGCACAGCCAATGACCTGTGCAACAAAGTAGAAGGATTCTCTTCTGGGGATCTTAAAGACATTCTAGTGCTGACCTGTTTTGGAGAGGGCACCACTGGCTATACCTGACATGCAAATAACATGTACCTACCTGCTGTTGCTTGAGCCCCTGAGGTACTCTTTGGTCGTGAAGTTTGCTATGCTGAGCTATGATCAGTTTCTTCCTGTGGTCACCTTGATACCCAGTCCACCAAGAGGGTGAGTCGGTGGTGACAGTCAGCTTGGCAGCCTGGCTCTCAGGAACATGAAATGTCCTGGTTCTAGCTCTAGGGTTATTGAGGTCTTGTGGTATCCTGGCCTGAGCAAATACCAGAGGTGCATTTCCCACTGCCTACAGAGGGGTGGGAGCATTGTGGGTGGACTGGTACAACACAGGTACAGCCACAGCTGCTCCAGGCTGTATCCAGGTTCCAGACATTCACTGAGGGGGGTGCCCTCCAGCTGCCAAATACATAATCTCCACTAAAATTGGTATAACTGTGCGGGCTGTTGTTACTTTGGGGACTTTCAAAGGGGATTAAATACCTTACTGAGCCCACCAAAGCTGTAGAAGAAATAACAGAAGATTAATAGAAAGATAGCATGCTAGCAAAAGCTACCTCAGAACATGTGCATTTCCACCTGAAAGCCTAAATGTGCAAACACAGAGAAAAATGTTGCTTCCGTGTTTCTGTCTTCACAAGACAGTAAGTCTTGTAAGATAGTAAGATGCTCCCAAACTTCACCAAGCTCTCACTCTATACTCCTGTGGAGTGAGGTTAGAACTGTAAAGTTGGAAGTGAACAACCTCAGCACAGGAGAGCTGAATTTCTTAAAAAAACCTGCAAGTGGGGCAGTCAAATATGCAAATAAATCGCACACTGTGCTCATGTAGCTGATTCAAAAGTCTACCCAGTCTCTTAATGGCCATTAGACTATAATGAGACAAATGGAGTATGTTCCTTAGAATGCTGTAGGAAATATGGTACAAAAAGTCATTCTCCTTAGTAAATTATTTCTACAGCTTCAAAGGTCTGGGTTTTCAACTGTATGTATTTTTATTTGCTAATATTAAATGAAACTCTCTTGAGAAGTTAGATTCTGTTGGCTGGAACTCCTTACAACTTTTAAGGCCAGCATAGCACTAAATAAACTGAAACAATTTGAACTTTGTCAACTTTTTATTTTGTGAAACAGTTATTATACAAAAGGCATTTGTGTCTTCTCTTGTCTTCAAGAATTTTGGAGTAGTCCTTAATTTTCAGTTTCAAGATTACCAAGTAGTTCCAGTAATTTCTCATCTCCGTGCCAGTTTATTATTAGTTCAACTGGCTACAAACCAGCTGACTGATGTCAGTCTCATAACAAAGAATGACAAAGCTGGACAAGGGTTCCACGAGAAACCAAAGAAGGAGGATCAAACTCAATCATAAACCTGTGCAAAAGACTAACGGTCTCTGGCGAAAGTTTTACTGCTTTTTATAGCACTGTTTATTCTACAGGTTTTATTTCTTTTCGTTTCCCAGGTATTTGCATGTTGCATTATTCTGTGTTTTGTTATTTGGCTGTTTGGGTTTTTTTAATGTCATGTAATGGAATAGTCTTATGTAATGTGAGTGCATAACTCTTTAATATGACTCATTAATATATCCCACAAGGTAGAGCATTCCTAATTATTTGCTGTGTTGTCAGCTGTGATCTTAGATTTGTGTCTGAATTGCAATTGTGAAGAAAAGTCATCTTTTCCAAGGCTGCAACAGCAATTTTTCCAGTTACTATGTGCATTGGAGTATGGCTGCACACACCCAGAGTTCTCCAGACATCAATAAACCTTATGGATCCTGTTTCTGCAGAAACAGAAACTAAGCACTAACATAAAACCTCTCCATGTCCTTCCATCATCTTTCAGTATCTCTATTCTCAAATAAGCCTGTCTGATTTGGTAACTCAATTTTTAAGAGTGCTGTTAGAGACAAATTGTTGCAAAAAAAATGAGCAATTGTAAGAAGTTACCAGGATTATTCAAGACAGGACTAAATCAGATTAACATCTGGTTCTCTTGGACTTCTTAGCTCTAGGTTAAATAAGACGAGATTTAGGTTGCTCTTCAGTACTGTGTCTAATTCTTACTGCTGTGTCATTCAGGATAGGTTCTTGGAGGGAGAGTTGTATCTCCAAGAGTAAGATCTGTGGAAACCATCATTGCTAAAAATGAATTTTGATCTAGCCAGCAAGAATGCTGTAGAAAAGGAAATGCTGTAGGAAGTGTCATAGGGAGTTACCTTAGTCAGAGCTGGAAGGGCATGGCATGTTACTCTTCTCATTATAGCCAAGAAAAGCTGTTATGTTTTCCATATTTACATCTGAAGTCCATTCAGGGATCAAACTGTACTTATTGGAGCTGTCCCTGGGATCCTGTACAACATACCCTGCAAATGAGTACATCTCCACAAAAGACATGTAGACTTTCACATGAAGAAAAAAAAAAGGGGGGGGGGGGGGGGAGGAAAGGGAGGGAGGTGTTTTGAAGAAAATTTGTGTCTCAACAACTGCTTTTATCTCATTTTCCATTGACTGAATTGTATCTTTACTGTCATCTCTACTACTCCTCTGGTGATAAAAGGTTCCAAGCCTTCAGGCTATATGAATATGTAAAGCATTCCACCATATTCAAATACCATCTTGCTTCAGTGCAAATCTACAAAGGTGGTTTTCCAGCATACAATGGGCAACACCTAACCTTTGAAAAATTCACTCTTTTTCAGGAGACTTGTCATGTGCTCTGGGAGAAATTCAAACTTGACTCCTTCAAGCCAGACTATCAGTTCAAATAAATTGCCTTTAGGACAGAATTTTTTATTTCCAGATTTCCACATGGTGTGAAACAGTGGCATTTACAGAGGGCAAAAGTATTACCTGGAAGGCAGGTAAAGCCTTGTGATGTCATTTGTTCAAGGGGTCCACCAGTAAATTAAAAATAATGAAAAACAAAACAAGCCTTTTGCTATTCTTCCTCTACATTTTTTGATGGCATCTAAATATCAGAGAAGATCCCATTACTGCATTCAGGTTTCTTACTTTTTGCATTTTCAACAGGTTGGACCATGATCATTTGAGTCCAGGTTCAATGCTGTTAATTGTTCACTATCATTACCCTTTCCTCTTGTTCATTTACAAGCTGCAGTAAATGCCTACATAGGTCAAGATTTCCCAAAGTCTGAAAGGCCTTTCTTAAGCAGTAAGACCCAGAACAGAAAAAAGAGAACAGAGAGAAATCACCGTGGAGGAGGATTACTCAAGGGTTTGTGGAACAGACAAATTGTTTTGTTCCCTGGCATCTCTGAATCCCTTCATGTCAATATCGTTAAGGCCAGTACTTGTCATTCTCTCCACTTAAACCTTCGTTCTCACCTCTCTGCGTGGTTTCCTGTGCTTCTTAAGAGTTTGTCAAATACACAGTGCAAGGAGGGTCCATGGGAAAGGTCATGCAGCATGAACACATAATACCATTGCATTGGGTATTGAAACAAAGAGAAAAACGTTCAAAGTAATACTCCCTTCCAACTTCCCATTTTATTTCCCTAACTCAGAGTCCACCTCCTCGGAGTTGAATGTTAATCCAACTGAAAATTGTTGTAATCAGCTGGAAGGGCACAGAAATGTAGAAGGTAAGTGTCCATTGCGTACACTGCCACTTTGTCAGAGATTAAGTAGACTCTGCCATCTGTAAAAGGATCCTGAGGACCATGAGGGATCAGGACATTTGTTTCACATCTGATTGCAATGACAGAAGCACTGGCTGCACAGCGGTCACCTAACTCTGAGCTGGGGCAGTGGTTCTACACTGACTCAGAGGGAAGTGGGCCAGCAGCACCGCTCAACATGCATTACATGTAATACAGCAGGAAATTTGGACAGCAGCTTGCTATAACACTGTTTTGGAAATGCATGAGTCACTGTGTTTCTGGAATCTGAACATTTCTCTGCATGTTTTTACGCTAGATATCCTGTCATGTCATTTGAGAAAGCCTGAAGGACCGAAACTGAGTTTATCCAGGATCTTCATGTTGGAGTACTCTTATCCATTTCCATCACCTTTCTTCCTGTTTCCAAAAAAAAAAAAAGGAATGCAATCCAGTATTTTCTTCCCCTGTGAAATATTGTTTAAAACACTTTTGTGATTTGCACTAATTTCCTTCTAAATTAGAGCTACTCACTGAGCCTTTCATGTCTGCTCTTGCCCTGACTGACTTGTCTAATGCTTTCAGATTAAGCTCCCCCACCTCTCACTCCACACCACCATGTGTACAGTACTGCTTCACTGTTCTGTTTCAAAATGTTACTTGCAAGAGTAGACATCAACACTGATAAAATCACATATGAGCTGTGCATGAACTAAGCATGCCAGGAGATGCCTCTGCATTTTCTTTGCTTCCTTTATTTTCTCCCCCTGACAGTTGTTTGTGTCTCCAGAGCTGCACATCTGTCTCCAGAGCCTTAGGATCCAGGCAGGACTCTGAACTGCCCTGATGGTGGAAGGTTCCTCTCTCTAACCAGTGCCATAATCTTGGCAACACCTTGAGGTTTTTTCTTACATAAAAATCTAGCACCAAACTGAATTATCCTTCTCCTATAAACCAATTAAAATATGTTTAATCTGATAAATACAGGTATGCACATATGCACAGTCTTTCTTTCTCCACTTGCTCTCCTTACCTTCCCAGCCTTCCCCCTCTCCCTCCATTTAAATACAATATATTCCAAATTATAAAAGTGCAAGAAAAATCAACATAGTTGTCCTCAAAGCAGACTGAGACAAACAGGAAGGTTCCCATCTTGCAAGCAATCACATGTGTTGTATTGGATTGAGCATTTGAGCAAACAAGTCTCAGGGAAGATGAGTAACAGAAAGGCTCTGATATGAAGACTGACAGCTCTGTGATGGTGTCAGCGCTGAGTCTCACTCACAAAGTCTTCAATGCCTAACAGGCCTTTTAGGTATCAGCACTTTGGTGTATTCACAATGTCTGGGACCCAGCCCTGCAGTGTCTGCAGTCATCCCTGGGGTCATGAGAGTGCTCAGAGCCTACCTCTCTGGAAATGGGAAAACCTGGGTTTCTTCAGTCTCTTGCCTAACTGTCCCTGGAATTACAGCCAGGAAGCAGATGGGTTATATCCTTCCCACTGTCTTGCCCGCGTCCAGCAGTAAAAGCACTCAGATGGGAGATTTGGGAAGCTGAATTCTCCCTTCTTTTCACATAACACATATGGAGCAGATTTACAGCAAAAGCTACAATCTCTCAGATCTCCCTAATCTACCAGCCTTACAGAACAAATTATGCCAGTTGTCTTTAAATG
Organism: Lanius collurio; assembly: GCA_020086605.1. Lineage (NCBI taxonomy): Eukaryota > Metazoa > Chordata > Aves > Passeriformes > Laniidae > Lanius > Lanius collurio. The sequence goes on from JACBWW010000008.1 coordinate 19,930,278, forward strand.
TGACAAAGTCAAAGACAAAGTCTTTATCATATGGTGTTGATGCCTGATTTCTAAACTGGACTGGTCTTTTTTTGTTTTTAATTTTATAAAACTAAACAAGGACAGTACAAATGACTTGATAGAAAACAGCCATACCATGAACACACTTGGCAGATGTAATCTTAAAATTGCATTGCACGTCACTTTTTAACTGTTTAACATGCTTTGCGGACCTGCCTTTATAAGCTCTAACTAGGCACCCTCCCACTTCTTTCTATAGCTTTCCTCTTACATTTTATTAAGCAGAGAAACGCAGTGTAAAACACTACACAGAATTTGTATCGATTCATGGTTACAACATTTTTTAAAGAGTACAGGTTACTGAGCAATAAAAATCGTGCTCAGTCCTGGGTATTTCTACCATCCTGCTGTGGCTGATCCAGTATAAGTTAATTTATCACAAGCTTCATAGACTCTTTAAGAAAAACAAAGTTCACATTCACAGTGAATGACTGCAGCATATACCCTCTTCCAGCTGCTGCATCTGGGATGGAATACTCCCCATTTGCCTATTTTTATCAAATGCAAGGTCTTTTTCTGTGTCTTAATTGCTTTAGTCATACAAAGTATGTAGTGTGTGTGTAGCTTGATAATAGATTATAATTTGTGAATTTCATAATTTTAATAATAATAATAACAGCAATAATAGCATTAGAGAAATGAACAAGCTAAATCTGTGCCCTGAATCTGTACCCATGACTGTACTATCTGTGACATTTCTGTGACATTTATCTTCACAGTACCTACCTGTAGTACAGGAGCACTGTTTTCCCCACATGAAAGAAGGGGAAAACACATGGTGTACATTAGCTAATGGCTTGCATTCCCATTCAAGCCCAAAATCCCTGAAAGTCCACCTCTTTGTTGACTCACACTCTGATGCAATCCTGCAATCCTATGTGTGCACCAGGAAGGGGAACTCAACAACACTGCAATGCTTTTTGTGCCTGAAGATGAACCCCTCCTTCCCAGACATCACCACCACTTAACCTCATGGCATTGCACATTCCAAGTCCTCTCTCCTCTGACATGGCTAAAAAATTATGGACCTAGGTGGACGAATGTAAGCAATTCAACCAGGCCTTTGCAGAAATCTAGCGAGTGCCCTTACCTTAAAAACTATGCTGTTCTTCCTCACTTCTTACTAGTACAATGCACAATGTTCAGCATTTTATTATCCACTTCTCTTGTACTGGGAGCGTGATAATTTGGGGGCATCATCACAAAAGCTTTTGTCTTTTTTTTCACAGCATTTGTATGTATGAAATTCTTCTGTGTGTCTGTGTTCCCTTCTGAAAGCTTTCGAAGGCTGGAAAGTTAAAATAACATAGATTGGTTTTAGTGCAGTGCACCACATATTGTTTCTATCATGGGAGAATTGCTTAACCATGGTACACTGCAGCAGCACAATTTATTACAAACCTTGGAAGTCATTTCAGGAGCCCAAGGACCTCACGGACCTTAGACCAAGTTTCAGCAAACTGCTCAGATGTGCAGTCTCTAGGCAGATGTCTGGAAACGTGTTCTTGCACATTTATCTGCTAATGCAAACGTCCCAATACAGGCATTAACACTCAGAAGCATTATGTGGATTTTAAACAATTCCTGGAAGAGTTGGGTCCCATAAAAGTTATTCTGACAGATATAATCCTTCTCCTCGCCTTTGCCAAGTGCTTGCTCACACTGCAGGAGCCAGAGTACATTGAGTGAGACTTCTGCCTGCTTCCACTGCTTCTAGTGCTCCAGACACTACAACATCCCTGCCCAGGGCTGACTTCACTCTTATTTTGTTATTATTCTAGTTGGGAAAGAAGCAACAATGTAGAAGGGAAGATAAAACAGGAGATAAGAGGATATTTTTATGTTTTCATCTGCTCAGATGACTCATTTGAGACAGGTTTATTCCCCTTCTCTCTTGGGATTAATGCCTCAAGGAGAACAGCAACAAAATTAAGGCTGTTTTTGCTGCTGTGGGAAGTAACTCTTTCTCTCACCCTGTTCTGTGAGGTCTTTCAGGCAGTGGCTGTGAGTGTGTGCAGCACATAGCACTATTGGCTCCAATCTTACTGGGGCCTCACAGTATTAGTGTAATAAAAGTAAATACCAAGTGATCAGGGCTTAATTATAATCTGGACATTCTGTGCTCTGGCAGTAGATGAGAGGAGACATTGACTTGTGCTTTAAGGCACTGAATCTGCTGTTGGCATGATGGCGAACCCATCTCAAGAGACAAGACAGCAAAGTGAAATCCCATGCTTCCTGCTCAGGGTGTAGAATGCAAACTAAGAGGAAGTGTAAGGTTTCAGTAACTGAACACTCTCTAAGTTGGAGCAGCTCCAGCTGTGGCTTTTTGTGTTCAACTCTGATGACTATTTCAAGGAATCAAATACTATTTTATAGAAGATGGAGAAGCAAAAGCTTCCATTAGATTATGATTGTATTAGGACTCAAATCCTCACATAATGGCTTGAGGAAGAATTCTAAATAATTAATGTTGCAATCATCTGTTGATCTGTTCTCCTCCACTCTTAATTGTGTTTTGAGCAAAAACTGGCCCTCATCATGCTCCATGAAAAATAATTCAGATGTACCAGAAATAAATATGCTCTACAATCAGTACTGAAGCAGGTTTCCTTTTTACCTGATTCTTCCAGTTTTAGGGTTCTGGTGACAATTTGTCTATAGTTATTTCACTTTCAGAGCCCCCATGTAATTTATTTTTTTAGTTGCCATCATTTACATACTAGGCTATAGTAACTACATTATATAAGTAAGGGAAATATGTCCAAGCTTTAATTTTATCCAATATAATTATTATTTCTTAAGAAAACAACTAAATGCTATAAATTTGTGAATAAATTTCTTCAGATCTAGACATTAGGAAAGAAAATCACAAGTGGAGATGAAACAAAAGCAGTGTTGATAACTGTTACAGCGTAGCACAGTGACTAATAATGTTGCAAAAGGTCTGCTACAGACAAGTTTCTGTAGTCATTCTGGTCATGTTGGCTTGGCCTTAGCTTCAGAGTGAGTTGTGGATGAATATGACTTAGGAGTATTGCAATGGCTCAATCCACTGTGTTAGGAGGTGTATATGGTAAGGGACCACTAATCTGAAAACTTTCCAATATAAATGAAGATGTGTGGCACTGAAGGACAGCAGTCAGGTGTTCATTCTCCTAGCAGCAGCACAAGCATTAGGCTGGGAAAAATACCTAGATGTACCTCTTTTTGGGTCTCTCTGCTTCTGTTAGCTCCCATTCTGTACTGGTAGTGGTACTTCTACTGGTAATCCAGGCCATCCTCAAACGCTGCAGGACTGGGAGCTGCTGCCTGGCAATGGTTTCCATGCAGGTTGCTGCCTGGTTAAAGCGCAGAATGTCAGGTCAGGGGTGGGACTGCTTCTGCCAAGCAGGGAGAAGCAGCAGGAACAGACAATTTACCTGCTGCAATCTGAGCGCACAGCTTTGATCAGCCAGTGAAGCCCACCTGTACAAAATTGCAAGGACACATGTTTTCCTTCAAGCTTATCTTCTTCCATTTGTTGAAATGGATATACAGGTATCCAAACATGCACAGAAACAGGCACAGGAGGCTAAGTTACTAGTTTAGGTGTGTGATGGATCAAAACTGGGTGCCTTTAAAACATCATGGGCAAATTCTTCACTGTGCAACTGGTTACCGTGTTGAAGTTCATCACTTGAGATGTATGGCTGCTGCCAGAGTTACCTCTTGTTTTGACAGGAAAACACGATCAAGAAGGGAAGAAAAGGGAAATGAGAAGCCAGAGGACACAAATTCTTCAGCCTCTAAATCACTCCAACTGGCAATAATTGTAAGACCTTTTTAATAAAAGTTTCACTCAGACATGAACATTTTGTGAGTGCCCTTGAGATATTCTTTCTTTCAGAGTCTCTTACTGTTTCAGAGCAATATTTGTAATTGAAACAAATAATGAAATCCCATAAAGGGCAAGCAGGGAGAGTTTCTTAGCTCTAAGGCCAACTGGTAGAGCATAGCTAATGGCCACACAACTGCTTTTTCTTCCTAGCAGAATAGCATGGGCGCATGCAAAATTGCCAGAGGGAATGCTCCCCAGACTGTGGTAGTTAGTTCTGAACAACACCATTTGTGAGCTAACATATAAACACTACCATCATGTGCCAGTACCAGCTCAGTGTGTGTTGGCCCCACTTAATTAACTTGTGTAGACATAGCCTGAAGTGTTTTTTCTAGAATATGCTATATGATCCTCTGGGGCTGTATGATGCACACCATTAAATATAAACAAAACTATATACTTGGGTTTTAATGCATCTTCATTCATCACATGGGCATGAATATTAAATTTTTATTATGCTGTCTGGTGAGGTCTGCTTGATTCTTTATTTCTGTGGCTAATCTTTATAAATAACCTGTCTTTTCTACTAAAACAGATCTCGTGTGGGAATGATCTACAACTTTGATCTAAAACTAGGGGAGCAGAACCCTTCATGTATCTGAACTTCCCCGTAGGTGACAATCTCAAGTCAGCCTGACAGTGGGACCTTCTGGGGAATAGTTCAAGAGAGACATGGGGATGAAGTACCCAAACAAGTGTCATCTGTATTTAAAGAAAAAAGAATTAAAAGAGAGAAGACAGGAAACTCCTCATGCTTTGTTTATTAGAAATATATGTTTTTTTTATTGCTCACAGCTCCCTTACTAAAAACAAAACAAACATTATATGTAGGAGCAAAAGAGAGAAAACAAATAAATGTCCAGACCAAACAAAAGAAGAGATATGAGGATAAGATATTTTGGTGGAATTTAAATTCTGTTTCCTGAAACATTCTGTGCAAGGGGTTTAAGCTGACTTAAGAGGTTCAGATCTCTACTATCCTATAGCACAGTGTGCAATTTTGTTAGAGGCAAATCCTGTATCCTGAAAGATAAATTCAGGGGGGTTATCTTGCAGACTTTTCTCCTTGTCCTCCTTACTCCATGAGTGGGGTTTTGGCAGATAAATTCAAAATAGCCACACAAAAGTGTTGCAGAATCTGAAACTGACAGAACATTACAAACATGTCTGAACTTTTTAATCTCTGCTATTACTAATGTATTTTGCAGTGTTACACTGTGCACACAGACTGGCTTTGAACATACGAAGACCTGACTCAGATCAAGTCCATCCAGCCAAAATCTGTGCAGCAGTGCCCAGGAGCAGATGTTGAGGGGGAGTTTAAGAAACAGGCGCTGTGGAATGATGTTTCCCGACAGTTCTTTTTAAACATGGGAAATCAGAAGTAGAGATGTTTCTGAAACAACCAGGACCCACTGTGTAACAGTGGACCTATCCTCTATGAATTCACCTAGAGCCTTTTTGCTCCTTTGTAATCGTGTGCCCCACAGCATCCTGAGGCAAAACATTACACAACATTCTCATGTAAAAATGTCCTGTTGTCTTGTACAAGTTCTCTCTAGTTCTTAGCCGATATAAAGTACTGAATGCTTGTTACACATTTAATGTTCTCCACATATTTAGTGATTTTCTGGATCTGTACTTTATAAAGACTTTTCCTATCCCATCATTCCCTTTAAATGTTGAAGTATGTTCTGTTTCTGCTACGTTGAAGCTGCTGTATACAAGTTCTAAAAGTGCTTTCTTTTTTGCTTTACTGTGTTCTTTCTCTGCTTCTACTTAGCCATTTTGAAGTGGGATTGCTGGCATTCAGGAATGTGTCGTAATGAGATTTGTCAGATTGCTCTCTTTCCTAATAGCATTCCCAGTGCTATGGTTGGAGCGTTGTTCTCTCTCTGAGCACCCAGGGGATGGCTTCCCAGAACTATCCACCGTGACCCTCTCATCCCTTTCCTGAGTGGTAACAGCTCATTCAGAGCTATTGACTCCCACCCTAGAAAAAGCTACAGAGAAACAAGCCTGGGAAAGTCCCATCATTTTCTAAAGCTGCTGATCTGTATGAATGTTAATTGCAGTTAAGAGTCCTGTTGGATCAGTACTAATTAATTATCACACAAGTACCACTAGAGACTGATGATAAACTTCTTGAGAGTTTAATCCTTGTACACACAAAACTTCTAAGAAGAATGGTAGAAAGACTGAAGGTCACAATTTGTAGAAGAAACAGAAGACGAGACATTAACAGGGCTTCAACTTGGTCTTGGTATTTGCTGCTGCTCACTGCTCTCCCTTAAACAAACAAAAAGATGCCATTATGAAAACAAACAAACCATCTAAATAACCATACTAAAGAAGAGAATGGGTGAGAGGGGAAGATATTTTGGAGTGTATAAATTCTAGAGAAGAATTTAGAATACTAGAATATTAAGACTAACTTAACATGTAAATCTTATTAAGGGATATGAGATAATGTAATTTATGAGCTTTGTCTGCTGCCTCCATTTTTACTTGTATCCAAAAATGTTCTTTAGCACAGGTCCTGTTAAGCATATGGTGGCTCTTACTTGATCTTGCTGGGTCACTATGGCAGCTAAGAGTAGTGGCAGTAGTTAGCACTTTGCTGTGAGGGACAGCTACCAAGAAAAGCCTACACAGTAAAAAATTACATGAAGTTGAGAGATACTACAAAGCTCTCACAGTATCAGGACAAAATGAAACTTAGAGGCTCTGATTTGTGTTGTGTTGTTAAAACCCCCAAACCTCCAGCTAATGCTGAACGTTATTTCTATTTGTGTTTGTAATCAACCAACATCCATTTCCTCTGGAACATACTGCTCCAGATGCTCTCTAATCAAGCACTATCCATTTACCCTTTCTTCCACCCTGGGCTTTGTTGCTACTGCAGATACTCTTTTATTTGTTAAAGGTACTCAAGTATGCAGGCTTGGATTTTTTGTACTCTCTTCAGTTTACATCAAAACATCCTTTTTGTGTGAAATAACAACATATCTGAAGATGCCTGTACTTATGCTAACACAACCCTTGTGTAAATGTAGGGTTTTTCTAATCTGAGTAGTACTTCAGGCTGGAAGTGCTTGGGTTGGCATGCTTCCATGCTTAATACCTGCCCACATAAGAAGGCCCAGGAAAGCCTTATGAGAACCTGGAACTGTGCACTGCTAACCAAATCCCTAAACTGTGCTCAGCTGGGGATTTCCAATACACAGCAAGCCGAGTGGTGGGAATAGGATTGCAACAGCAAGGCTCATATCCCTTGTGCAATGGAAAATTTGGAGAAGAACCATTGACTGCTTTCTTTCCTGAATTCTGGCAGAAGATTGCAAAGATGCCTCTTCCCTCGGGCACGCTACATCTCAAGGGTGAAACAGAGATGTAGAAACTGCAGGACAATAAAGCGTGATTAATTTCTGTCAGTGAATGCTGTGTTGCGACCCAGTTTCCAGGTGTTCTAAGTGTAATCACTATCTTGCTTACATTCTTCTGGGAACAGATTCATTTAAATTAGTGCAATCTCTCAGGTCTCTAATTTACTTTATAGGGGTGTGGATTAGGGGGGGCTGTTTGCAGCTTAGCTTGATCAAGATTAGCCTGATGCTTTTGGGTTGAAGAAAGCAATTATGGCAATTGTGCATGAAATGTTTGCATTTCTTGTCATCTGTTTTTTCTAACCATCTTTCAGTTTTGGGGATGTTATCTACTCCTGATTTAAGACCTTGTGAACAATTCCATGCTTTGTGAGGAGAAGAGCAGATTGCACACCTCTTTCAGCAGCAGTTCTCACAAAGATAAGCCCAGTTCCCCTCGTTGCCAGGTTGTGCTCCAATTTGTTCCATTACTTCATGCATTTTAAGACAACAGGAATTTCTACCTTCATGAAACCATCCCAGAACACTTCCACAGGAAAATGTGCTCTGTAATTTGCACTACACTTACAGAAATCAAGGGCAGTTTTAATATCTAGAACTGTCCATTTTGACATGTACCTAGGATGATGCTTAGGCATTGAGATAAAATTGGGATCTACATAGGCTGCTATGTAGAGCTTTCTTATATATTCTATATAG
>JACBWW010000008.1:19938700-20045477 GCA_020086605.1 Lanius collurio
CGCGGCGGCGGCAGTAGCGCAGTGCGGGCGGCGGCTCCTCAGCGGTGCTGGCAGCGCGGGGGGGCCGTTGCCTCGGAGCGCCTCCCTGCTGCCTCCGCCGCGCTCCCGCCCCTCGGGCCGAGGCTGTCACCGCGCCTGCCGCCGGGCGCCGCCAGCATGTTTGACAGGACGCGACTGCCCTTCGTGGCGCTGGACGTGCTCTGCGTGCTGCTGGGTAGGTCAGGGGGCCGCGAAGGGTCGGGGGGAGCCGCCCCCGGGGCGCCGCTCTCCCCCCTGCACGGCACTGCGCTGACCGCATGCTCGCCTCCCCCTCCCCGCCGCCCCGGCACCGCCCGAAGCGGGGCTCCGGCCGGCCCGCAGCCCCCCGCCGTGCCTGCCGCCCCTCGCCCGCTCCCCTGCCTCCCACCCCGCGCGGGGGGATCGGATCGCTGCCGCGGGCCGGGAGGGGAAGGGAAAGCGCCGGGGGGAGGGAGCTGCTACAGCTTATCCACTGACATCTGGAACTCCCTCTGCTCTCTGATGTCCTTACTCTTCCTTCCCTAACCTCCTCTGTCAGGTGAAAACCGCTTGTGGCAAAAGCCAGTGCTGGAGAGGTTGACGTCTGGCAGATACCTGTGTTTGTTATCTTGGGTGGGTCGGGAAGTTGTCCTGGAAGGGGCCGTCATCACAGAAACACGCCCCATCCATCCAGGGTCTTGCAGAGGCACGGTGGTGCTCGGCAGTAGAGCAGGGATTCGCTGTAAGGCTGGGTTGAGTGCGCTCTCGGTGGCACTGAACTAGCGCTGTAGCTGTAGGCTGGAAGTGAAATGGAGCATTCATTAGAAAGCGGTGTCTGCGCCCTCGTGTCCGTGTGCAGCAGCGAGAGATGGGTGTCGGGGCAGGAGCGATTCCTCAGTGATGGCCATGCCTTGAACCAACACAGCCACAGCACACTGCCACAGCTTGCAATGCTTGGCTTGGCCAGCCCAAATATCAGCGCATTCCCAGTGTCACTTCTATTTCAGTCTCTGTTGAAACTACATCTGCTGCCAATTTGCATTAACTCTCTCCTTTTATTTAATGATACAGTGTAAAGAGCAGTGATGTCAGTTATCGATCAGAGAAGGGGCAGGTGCACTTCGTGAAGAAGTGTCACTTCTTGGGATTGAGAGCCTGGGAAGTGTCTTTACTCTCTGGAGATGTACTTCTTGGTCAGTCTTAGGAAGTGCTACTTTTGAGTGTTTGCTTGTTAAACAAATAATGTCAGTACTTCAGTAATCTAAGTACTTTCTTGCCATGTTCAGTGGGTAATGTTCAGGCCTAGCTCATGAATTCCTACTTGGCTGAAGATGTTTGTAGCATCAGTATAAACATAATGAGCAACTTTTTTCTCTAGCTGGATGCTTCAAATAGCAATGGTACCTGTAGCTGAATGCCATTAAAAAGCAATATTACAATGAATGATGCATTGCTCTGAGGTAATGTTATAGAAGAGAGAGATTTTGCAAAGTGATAGTGGATCCATGTAATCCACTGAGAGCAATCTTTATTCAGATCAGGAGTTTTATCAGGCCAAGATATTGTGAGGTTTAAACTTTCATGCTGTCTTTATGGTGAGCGAAGCGGTTTTGTCAGTCTGGATACTTGTAATTACAAAAATCATTTAGACAAATTTGCACTATGCGTGTGGTTTGATCTGTATGAAGCATATAGGCATAAGTAATCTTGAGTAATCAAGGAAAGCAAAATATATTTAAACAAAGACTGCAGAAGCATATAACTTGAGGGCCTTCCACCTGAAGGGATAAGGGTTTTCCCCCTACTGCTGCCCCAAGTCATTACCTGGGAAGGTAGGTTTTGACCTTGCTCCGCAGTGTAATATCAGTTTACACACCTTTCCCTTCTCTCCCCCTCACCCTGTGTAGCCTTTGGATCACAGATGTACTTATCTGGAGCCTCAGTGTGCTGGAGGGTTGCCAGACTTTTTGTTTTCCCTTGGTCTTGTTTACTTCCTACTAGTAGTCTGAAAAATGCAGGCAGTGCATCATATGAAGTGCCCTGACACCTGCAGCTGTAAATACCTTGAGTTATAGGTTTCAGTGAAACTCTAGCTGAGACGAAGAGATACATATTTGCAGAATGGGAAAGATACTGGATGTAGGACCAAGTTCTCTTCTGCTTGATGCTGATGTGGCTGAGACAGGCCCTTGGAAGAACATGGGTCTTACCTGTGTTTAATGGGCTGTTTAATTTAATATTTTTTTACTGTAAAAACAATAGTCCCAGTTGACTGTGGACTTTAACTCTCACTTTTCCCCTGCCCTTCCCCCTGCCTGTGCACTTTGGTATCTGCTCAAATGACGGAGGTAACTGTCCAGATAAAGTGACTTGCCTGGATGGATAAATGATACCTAATATCTCCACTACAGAGACCACGAGGCCTCCAACAGAAGTGAAGGTTTAAAAACTGTGAAGACTGGTTTCAGCTGAGGACTGAACTCTCAATTTTGGTGTGGTAGCCCATACTGCCACAAAAGGGGTACCAGTAGCATACTCAAAATCCCCAGGGTAATTTTTGTCACTTGATACAGAGCTTTTTTTTTTTTCTCTCTTTTTCCTGTTTATACCTTCCCCAAAGTAAGCATAGATGGGGAAAAAAAATTAATTTCATTGTCTCATTAATGTTGGACTTGAAGCCCAAGTGATATCCGAGCATACTGCTTGAAGTTGCAGTATTGTGACACACCCATGAGGTCACTGCAGTGGAAACAAGTGATTCTGACTGTATATCTGACTTACTCGCTCCTGTTTTAGTCAAGCCATTTTTGTGCGGTTTCAACTTTCCCAACATAAGTTTTTCAAAAGAAAGGGAAGGGGAAGAAGAGCTATACTGTGTCTTTTTTTTTTTTTGGTGGTGATATTTTGTTTTTTGTTTTTTTTGGGTTTTTTTTGTGTGTTTGATTTAGATGGGCTTATTGAAAGATGTGACATGCTTAAGATGGAGTTGAGGTAAGAGAATAAGAACGACTCAAAAGAAGAGCAGGTGGGGAGAGGGGGGAAAAATAGGAGGTAAAACCATCCCTGCTAAATTATTAGGTTGGTTTGGTTGCCTGAAACTTGAGTCTAAGTTTCTTTTAATTGTCCCTAAGAAAGATCTCTCCCTTATCTCTCTTTTTACCCACTAAAGGAGAGATAATTCAGGGAAAGCAGTCTTTGGTGCCTGAGAAAATAACTCCTTCCCTCTTATCAGCCAGATAATTCTCTCCTTCTAAAAATAACACTGGTGTTTCAGCCTTAAACTAGCTTTATATTCTGTAATCTAAAAAAACCAGAAGCTGCAGGTTTCTGCAGTACCTGTCCTCAGTTAGTGTGAGGAGGCTGTATCTGCATTCCTTGTGTGCTGATCTGCAGTGCTGGGTGTGTGCTGCATGTCTGCATGCAGCTCTGCAGTGCTGCAGCCAGCACCTCCCCTACTCCCTGCACTCCAGTAGACAGTGCTCAGCTGCTTCTAGCACTGGAGAGCATGAGTGGCCTGGACTGCAGGATTTCTTTCTCATACTTCTGTTACTTGCGTTTTCTTCTGTTACTCCTGGGTTTTCTTTTCTCTATCAAGTAGCATGGCAGAGATTTACGTTCTAGACAGTAGTATTTTTCACAGATACTGAGGCTTGGTTCTTATGGTTTATTATACTTGCGAACTGTCATGTAAAAACAACCAAACAGTTTATTAGGATAGCTTAATTAATTAGCTTGCGACTGATGTCTTCATTAGGCACTCTCTTTCTCTCTATATATACACTCTCTGCCACACTTAGAGGTCTACTGTTTGATTGCCAATCCTTTTTCATTACAGCAGGTAAACAGCACTTAAAGAACAAAGTTGGGAAATGCATGGCAATATTCCTGTAATCAGTGGAAGAACTGCTAAATGTATTTATCTTTAGATCACTCTCACAAAGACAAAATCAGATTAAAGTAAGCTCTGCAGAGGTGACTGGAGCCATAACGACAACGCTTTCTGTCCCAGCTCTGGGTCAGCTTTCATCTGGTCTGTACTTGTTGAAATTCATACCTGACTTGAGTGCAGGGGTGCAATACAACACAACTGTATTTCTTCACTCTGTTTCCTGACTCTACAATTACTGACAAGCTGTTATAAGTAACTTGGGAGTGTACTTGTCAATATGTGATCACTGGTGTAATGCAAGATATATGTGCAACCCAAGACTAGAAAAACTGAAGCCTTCTAAAAATTCAGCCCTTTCTGTTCTGATTAATTTTTCTTTACTATGTTGGACATAGTAAAGATTATTAGTTAAATTTAAAACTGCTGTGGAATATAGTTGTATTTATATAGGGATTTAATCTTTTTTCTTCCCATCATGTCCTACCCTGTCACTGTGGGGAAGGTGAGACTATGGCAGTCTTATTTATACATTATGATTTTTTTTATTTTTATTTTCTTTTGTCATGGAACTTCTTCTAGTCCTTCCAGACATAAGGACCTATGAACTGAACCCAGAAATAGTGAATGCTCACATCACTTTCAGGTTACTGTTTAAACACTGTTGGAATATTCTGTGATACAGGACACCATGCTGAATAGCAGATGCATGTGTATAGGACACACTGAGTTTGCTTTTGCAGTGTGTGATCTGTGGGTGTTAAATGGCCGGACCACTGTGCACATCCTGCACAGTGTTTTTGCTTTCTGTTCCTTTCTTCTCTCTTGGGAGTGTTTACTCTTGCCATCACTGAAGGCTAAAGTCTCAGTGACAATTAAAGTACTGCTGTTAAGTCAGAGAAGGCTCCTTCTGTGTGGGTTAGCACTTCCTGATTGCCCTAGTTCAAATAAAACCTCCTCCGCTATTATTTGTGACTCACTGACATGTGTGTCACCATTCTTATTTTCCACATCATGTGGGTGCTAAATACTTTTTCTGGTGCATAAATACATTGTAAAGCTGCAACAAGTACATGTGAAAGAGCAGCTTGTCTTTGGTGACACTATCCACCAGGTACCATGACATGGTACTCATTAAACTGACACTCTCAGTTAATTGCAAACACAGTTGTTACCTGAAACTGGGCAAATCTTTCTTCTTCTACTGTACTTTCTTCTTTGCAACAGTCACTTTTTGTTTTCCCCCACATAAAGAAAGATGCTGTACCAGAGACTCTCCCTCTTGATCAGAAGTTAGCAGTAAAACTTCAGGTAAAAGTTCAATTAGTTAATGAATACTATTCAAAGTCAGCAGTCTGGTTCTTGTTCCGCCAGCTTTTGCTGTTAAAGTGTGTCTTGTACTAACTTCTGACTCAAAATGAGAAGTTCTTGCACTTACTTTTTTACAGCAATGGGTGAATCTTAGTTCACCTTCCAGTGCCTTCCTAAGAGCCAAGTCTTGAACTCAGGACTATATTCTTTTCTCTTGGCTTGATAGAACAAGATGCTTATCAGCTCTTGGGTTCCTTACCAGCTGCTTGAGTCCTTGTGATTTTTTTTCATTAGCCTTAAACAGTCAGAAGGGCTCTTGCAGCTTTCTTACATGAGGGCGGTTTCCTTTGAGTAAGGGAATGGGAGGGGAATGGGCTTCTGACATTTCTGTAGAAAACTAAGTATGACACTAAAATTAATTTATAAAATAGCTAATCTCTCATAGCTCCCATAGAATCTGTCTCTCATAGAATTCCTTCCTCCCCTCCATACTACTTGAGTGCTTGTTTGTGCTGTACTGAGGTGATGCAACACACCTCCAGTTTTAAAGAGTTGGGCAGTATGAACATGTCATACTGACTGAAAGCAGCTTGGTCTGAAGGTTGCACAGTCACAGCCCTGCTGGGGGGAAATAAAGAGTTGAGTACTGGTTGCCTGCTACTGCCTAGTTTTATGTAGGAGCACTGTTGCTGACCAGATGCTGATGAGGGGATAAAGCTGTGGTAATCCTCTGTGACTGTGTTGGAGTTGTGGAAGGCAGGTAGCACAAAGAGGTGACCCAACTCTTGAAAGTACCCAATGAGAAGAGAGCTTGAGCCTTGTAGCCTGCCAGCTGGCTCAGATTTACTATCCCAAATGACTGATAATCCTCTTTCCAGAATTAGTCCAGAATTAAAACAAACTCACCTTGGATGGAGGAAAAAAAGAGGGCTGAACAGAATTACATAGAAACCTATTGGCAAGATATGTAACCCACAGAAGTATGGCTTTAAAATGAGCTTGATTTAGTGCTACATCTGCTTAGTTGTGTGGGGGTGCTTGTCTTCATCCCCTGTCCTGCAAAAGAAGAAGCTCATAGTTCTTCGGTTTTATTCAGGTAAATAGTTGATTGAAAACAAGTGAAAAATCTACTAACACCAGAAATTCTGATAATGGATGACTAGCGAGCAGCTAGTTTCATGACAAAAAATAAACCATTTAAAGCTATTTTGAAGAAGCAATAGTTCCTTAGGATACTTTTGGAAACTATTTTGCTTCTTTTTTTTTTTTTTTTTTTTTTTTTTTTTAAACTATATAGTTGCTGCTGCAGGAAGCACCAGTCATAGAATCATAAAATGTGTTGGAAAGGACCTTAAAGATCATGTGGTTCCAGCCCCCGCTGCCATGGATAGTGGCACCTTTCACTAGAACAGATATTTACTTCAGCTGTAGCAATAGATCTCTCAGTGCTGTCTGTGAGTAGACTCCTAAGGAATTCTCCAGCTAGAATAGCTCAATCCTGCAATTTTAAAACTAAAAAAAATTATCCTGCTTATATTAAGAATCTGCTGCCTGTCTCTTGTTGTTTAACAATTGACTGCTAATGAGTTGACCCACTTTCTGGGAGGAATTTTCCTTTTTCAAGTTAGGAGACTGATCTCAAAGGTACAGAACTAAAAACTTTTAATAAACCTGCATAGTGTTTTTGACTCTGCTTTTGCTGGATTTTCTGGTGCATTGATCTTTCTTGTACAGTCAGATACAGCTTTTAAAATCAAGACTCCTTGTTTGTATGGAAGCCAAAAATAGACCCAAATAAGAATCTTTAGTAAAATATGATATAGAAAGATAATATTGAAACTTTCTGGTGCATTTGTCGAGCACTTTTCCTCTTATAACATTGAGTTAGAGGAAATGACCAGTACAAGAATAGGCTTCTCTTGCTCTGACTTAACTGATTCATCTTGAAAAAGCTGTGACCAAGAAGCAGTCTGACTCAGCAGTTTGTGAAGGCACTTCACTTTTATTTGTATTGTACTTCAATTCAGTTTTAGCATCTCTCATTGATATAGTGTCTTGTCATTAGGCAACAGGAAAATGGAAGGGTTTTTAAAATTTTAACTTAAAAACTACCTGTCTCTCAGGTCAGGACACCCATCTTAGAATATCCATCAACCAGATGCTGTTAAATGAAACCAAAGGTATGGATGAGCCATATCAGTACACACTTATTTCTGTGATGCTGTTGGTGAAGCAATGGATTTTGGTAGACACAGCCTAGATTTTAGTGCGTCCTCTCCTCTGTCTCCCTCTGCTAAATATGGAGGTGTCAGAGGAGCTATGTGGAGTTTTCTTGCATCTCATAAGGGAGCTCCAGTTTGTTACTTAGCCATGTCTGGTATAGAAGAAGGATCACAATTTTTTATGTGATCCCTTTCTGAGGAAACTGTACCAAGGAGAAATTACACTCAATTTTTGCCTTAATGTAGAAGGAATTATGTATCAAATTTCCTCATGTCGGGTGGCTTCTCCATCTCTGAGAATAAGGTGACATTTTAACCTCAAATTAATGTTAGTGCATTTTTGTCCATTTAACTTAGTTCTGTTATTGCAGAAAGTCTTAGATTACTGAGTCACTGAAACTAAGCATTAGGTGTAATATTTTCTGCAACTGGACCACTGGGATGGTAAGGAACAAATATATCTAAATTTGTCTGCCTTGTTTTGAGGCATGGAAGGGTAGTGAACTCTGCTTACTTTAAGCTGAAGGGGTGTTGTGGAAGCTGGTGGTAGAGAGATCTGAGAGAATAAACTGCTAATTATAACCAGGGAAGACTTCTGATGTGCAGCAAGCTAATGGGGAGCATGTATGGCCCTTAAGGGGTTACAGAAGGCAGACTGTGGGATTGAGCCAGTCAAATAGTCAGAAACTAGTCTCTGTTAAATTCCAAAAATCATCTTAGTCATTATTTCACTGTCTGCTTTTCCTGGTGTTCCTGTGGGTGAATTTTTTGTAGTTCTTTTGCTGACACACGGAAATTAAGGCTTCAGTTTTGTGTTCTTAGGTGAGCCTATGCTGCAGTACTAGTATTCAGTTAAAATTTGCTAAGCCAGTGTGATGGTTGGATCTAACACAAGTGGAGATCCTGGAGATGGAAGTCAGGTCACCATTTCTGCTTGCAGGCTCTTTTCATGCTTCCCATCTTTTCTTTAAATGTAAGAGTCCAGTCATCAACACTAGAAAATTATATACGTGGAAACTGACATTAGAAATCTAATACTGGTAACTTCTACTACGTATGGAAAGCAGCACCTACTCTATTATAAAGTATTGTAAGACTTTCTATGCTGTGGCATTATTTGTTGTACTCAAGTATCAAGAGCAGTTTTGTGTAAATATTTTTCCAAATTATTAAGTAATGGACTTTTTGGGCAGTCTCCTAAATCTGTGCAAAACAAAACTGTTCTAATAGCTCAAGGGTATATTGGTCACTTTTTCTTTTAAAATCTGTTTAGATTGAGCTTTCTACAGCGTTTCTATTCTTACAGTGTACCATTAGACACTGTAAACTTCAGTCTAAAATGAAAAATAAGTTCTGTTCTCTTAAATATGGTGGCATGCAGCAGTGTGTACAGTGTAAAGTGATGTCGTGGTGTATGACAGGGTATACAATGTCATGGAAATTCTGAGTCCCTCTGTAGTACTGCTGACTTTGTTAAAGACTGTTTAAATAAAATACTGCTATGCTTGTAGGACTCATTGGAAAATGAGCATTTACGTTCCTGACAACTAATTGCCTATTATATTTCTAGAGACTGAATGGTATTTCAAGT
Organism: Lanius collurio; assembly: GCA_020086605.1. Lineage (NCBI taxonomy): Eukaryota > Metazoa > Chordata > Aves > Passeriformes > Laniidae > Lanius > Lanius collurio. The sequence goes on from JACBWW010000008.1 coordinate 19,947,708, forward strand.
TAGGGTGTGTAGTTATAGGTGAAATACTCTGAAAGCCTCCTGTTGTGCACTCCCACAAAACAAAGATTAAAATGGGAAAATAGTTGCAACTTCTGGAGATTAAAAGAGCAATAGTCTTGAATAACATTCAAAGTTGGTGTCACTTACATTAAAAAAAGTAAATCCTTCCCTGTCTTGCTAGCAGGTGACCTTGATAGTTCTGTTGCTTTGGCTGTGTTGCTTTCCTGGTCTGTAAACTCAGTGATTTAGGTAGATTGTGTGCAGAAATCTACATCTTTGGAGGCATGAACATTATTTTTAATTCTCTATATAGTACCATCAAAGCCTTTAACTGGATGTAATGCTGAGCACATAATGCAAGCAGTGATGAAATATTTAATTTCCCCTACACAGGAGCGGTTATAGTGGAGGAAGTCACCCTTGTTTACTCTGGCTGCAGCCAGTTGGATTTTTCCTCATCCCATGAGCAGCACTGCAGTGCAAAGAACTGCTGACCTCTCTTGTTTCATCCCTTGCCTCTCTCCCCTCAGTGTCTTTTACCTGTTACTCCAGGGGTCTTCAGTGTTTTCAATCTGTCAGTAATGGTGCAGTTGGCCTCTGCCACACTGGGTGAACTGCTAATGACTTCCAGGTGTGTGTCCATCCCTGGGCCAGCTTCAGCCTTCTCTTGCCCTAGAGCAGATCCCAGAGCACAGCCTTTGCTTGTGACCTGCAGTTGACTCACTTGTCTGGTGTATGTTTCTCTAAGTAATAGAGCATGATAAAATATATTACTGCCTTGTTTCTGCATTTTTTAATTTACATTTGCACTCCCTCTCTAAGCACTCCCAGGAGAGACAATTGCATGGGTTTGAGAGTAACATGTACTTAGTGCTTGTAAAAGTCCATGCTTTTTTACTGAAATGTAACTATAAGGGAGAATACACTTGTCCGTGCTAATGTTTTAAACAAGTGTTTTGACCTGTTCTAAGGGATTTGGTCTATAGATAACTGAACTAGTGCTCCCCTGTATTAAACTCTTGAATGCAGAGAAACTGGAATGTGATGTGGTTCTGTCTTAGTAAATGACTGGACTAGAAATTGCATGCTTGTGTTAAGGGTGTTCTAGCTCAGAGGAGGGTTTCTTTTGCTTCCTGCCTCCATCACCGTTGCCTGGCAAAACAGAAAGTGCTGAGGAACTCACACAGTTGCTCATCTGGCTTCTTTGCTGGCCAAGTCATAGATCAGAGGACAAATAAAAATGTAAGTAGCATAAAGTTGCAAGTAGAACAGTAGGAGAGATTAGAATGTTGTTCATGCTTTTAAATACATGTATCCTGTTTACTGAAGCCTATCACAGCTTCTGGCATTATCAGAACAATCAGTTTGTTGGTATTGAAAATACTTCACATTCCTTAGTGTAGAAAGTAAGATAAAATTCTTTAAAGTGACTAGGAGGTAAATTGTGGGCTACCCACTTATCTCAACTACTGCAAATAAATAGTGCACTGATTTTTTTCTTGTACACCCTTTGCCTCTAGTTATTAAAAGTTTAAATGCTTTCTCAGTATTTTAATCTCTTCTTCCTCTTTGTAGTTTTTTGTATTCACAGAACCTTCTGTCTTAAAAAGTGTTGATTCTTTCTCTTGACTATTCATAGAAAAAGAAATCAGCCAGTCTCCTTTTCTGCAGAGAGCAGTATCTTATACAGATGTTTCTAAAGTCTCTCCAGTAGCATGAGGTTGATGTGAGTTTCTTAAATCTCTTGCCTACTTCCTCACCCCAGACTGTACACTGAAAAATGAACAGCAAAGCAAACATGGTTGTCCTATCTCAAAATAAAAACAAAAATAGGTGTGTAAGAGTAGGAAAACTTAAATTCTAGAACTTGCTCTTGGTAGTAATTAACAGCTGTATAGGTTTAGCTTGAAATAATGATCTTTATTTGTCTGTGGGGTTAACAGCATCATCTGGCTAATAAGAATGTAAGCTGTAGAAATTTGATGTGTTTTGTGGAGATGATTTCATTATTTCTCAGATACAGATAGAATTATTGCTTGACACTTCCTAACTGAACTGTAAATTGTGTATTTCTTTTCAAAACCTGAAGCTGAATTTGTCAGCATAACAGGTGTAGAATATGTTGATTATATTTTTCAGTGTAAGTGTAGAGGAACATAGCAGTTCTTCTCAGTCTCATGTTAGTCCAGTACAGGTTCTCTTAATTAACACTTACTTGTGGGTTCATTGCAGCATGAGGAAAAAACTTTGGTTAATAATCAAGCTAGAGTGTTCTCATTTGCTGTAGTCTCCCTTAAGGGTAACTGCCTTTCTCCCAGTTCCTAGATATTAATTTGTTTTGTTGAAGAGAACTTCCTGATTGAGGACCAGATAGGAGTACAGAGTCATATTGCCTTGGAGGACTTGAAACAGCAATGCAGCATGAGTTTAAGACTGCACAGAGCCGCAAGTGGAGATTCAGTCACTTCACAGATAAGGAGATGAGGTGGCTTAATTAAAGTGTGTTTACAAAATACAGTGCATTCCTTTGTACTACTTAAAACTGTGGGGAAGAAAGTACCTCTGATCAAGATGCACTTTCATGGGGTGTTGCAGCGGATCTGTCCTGGGCTGTCCTTTATAACACACCCTTGGCTACATGTTCCTATTCTGCTCTTCAAGCCAGCTCTTACAGTAATACAATTGGCCAGATGAGCAAGTGGCCCTGAAAAACCTGTGTTGTGTGAGCATGGGCTTGTCTTTTTGGATGGGTTGCGTGAAAACTAATGCTGAGGCAAGAAAGGGGTAGTGGTAGATAGCCGGAGGTGAGAGAAGGACGGGACAATCTAAGTTGTCTTGGGTTGCCCTTGAAAGCTGAGCCAAGTTTTGTGAGCACCACATCTGGCTGAGAACTAGGTAGTACAGTATCACTGAAGTGGTAAGAAACTTGAAGAGTTTCTTTCCTTTTAGACATAAAACCATAATATTCTTTGCTGGTCTTAAATATTTATGGCAACTGCTGTAAAAGACACTAATTCAGCTATAAATTTTTATTTTCTTCTGCTTAAGGAAAAAAAGGCAGCTTGCTGCCAAAGCTACCTGAATGCCAGAGAGTCAGAATCTGCCTTCTTAGACCTTCAAGCTTAAGCAACTAACTCTAAAATTACCAGTGTGATAAATGCCACAGATCAGAACAGTAGTGCAGTGTTACACACGTTGTAAAAAGATGATGGGTTGGTACCCATCACTTCCATTTGTAGGATAAACTGTGAAATTTAAATTATTTTTTTGGTTTAGTCTTAAAAAATACCAAAAATATAGCAGATCAACATTTTTTGATTAAACAGACTTGTTTTGGAAAAGAAAAGACTTCACTTTCTCTCCTTGGATACTGGTATTTTATTTTTAATATTCTTTTTCTTTGGGCGGAGGACCATTCTCACAGGGACTTCCTCCCTATTCTCCCAGCCTGGACTTCCCTTCCTTCCTTCCTTGTTTTCTTACAGGCATTTGTCACACTATATCATCCAGCCACATGTGATAAAAAATAGTTCCTGAAGGCTGTGTATATTACTGTGAATTACTGTAGGTGGTCAGAGGAAACTACGCTGCAACTAGCTTAGACCTACAAATTAAGAGTTGGAAACTCCTTGTGAACTCAGCATACCTCATGCATCTAGCTTAGCCACTCTGTACAAATGTGTGTTGCCCTGTTCTTACAGTTCTAGGCCAAAACTTAAGGCTGTTCCTACCCTGCAATCCTTGCTCAGTATTTCAAGGATCATTCTTGCTTTTGTGTCCCTCTTTATCCTGTTTTCTTTTTTTTCCTTGTTCACGTGTATGAAGCTTGTTTACCTTTCTTTCATAGGAAAAGGCTTCAAATCTTTGCAGTCTCTTTTCTGATTCAACTTTGTTACTACATCTGTAGCTTTCAAGGCTATAAAATTATAAGATATTTTGGGCAGAGGCGATTTTTTAGATTCTCATTCCAATACACCTGCCATGGGCAGGAAGACCCTCCAATAGACCAGGTTGCTCCAAGCCCCATCCAGGCTGGCCTGTGGGCTAGCTAGAGTCAGTTTGTGTGAGCATTGCATAATTGTGTCCTTTTGTAATAGTTGCAGAGCACTGGCGTGACCAGGTTGTTTTCCCTTTATAATAAAAGGGGAGGGAAAGATCAGAGGACTGCTATTTCTTGCTACTGCCTAGCAAAATAGCCCTGAATCTGTTGGTCACTAGCTCTTGACAAGATAAGCTGCACAAATTTTACCAGAAAATAGATAAAATCCTATTCTGAGATGTTCCAGTCTGAATGATGGGTGGCTTCAAGAAATAGCCCTTTTTAACAGCTGAAGGTCATGGTTTATGAATAGCAACTAAGCCATTATGATCCCTTAAGGTATAAATCTACCTGGTTGAGAAAAGCACCTTGTGGTTACTGCTGGTACTGGCTGGGTGAAAAGGAAGATGAGGTATGCTGTGGAGAGGATAAAGCATGAGAGCCTCTCTACAAGATTGCCTTTTAACCTGGTGATCTTGCATGAGATCTTGGTCACTCTTTGCTCCAGTTTGCAGGAACTAATAAGACTGAACATGTGTACATTCCTCAGAAGTTCAGTCTGCTTGAAGGTCATGGAGATGCTTGGCACCTCTGATGGCAATACTGGCCTGTTATGTACATTAGTGGTAGGTTTTTTTCTTTTTCTGCTTACAGTGAATAGTTCAGGACTATTTGCTTACATGTACTAAGTCTTGTCTTCTCTTCCTGTAAAATGAGCAACAGTAAAAATGCTACCACTGTTTGGGATAGCTTAATGATCAACTGAATACCACTTCACAAAATCTTCTTGTTGAAAAGCAGCACCTCATTTAGATTGCAATAATAATTCTAACAGTAATGAAAGAAAATGGAAATGGGCAGTCACTATAAGATGTGTAACAATTTCCCTTTTTTGGTATTTTTTTAATGTAGACTGTACAGATGACTTTTGCAGTCACTTTGAAGCTGTTCTCATCTGACCCCTTTGCTGCTTTCCCCGCCTTCTCAGGTTAAAAATTCATTATGTGTTACAGTTCTTTATATTAAATTGTAACAGCTTTCCTTGGAAAACACGTATTTATGTCTGTGAAGTAGTCCACTTCTGCAAAACACAAGCTGCTGCTTAAGTTAATCATGAGCATGTGATATTTCCGTATGTGAAAATCTGGTGACCTGTTTGAGAAGATATGATTGTATCACATAAGTAATGGGATTACCGTTCCATCATCCTGCTGGGTATGCAATAGCAGAGGTAAAGACAGGAAGCATGGACTACTCTAAGCTATGTTAGTGGAATCTTGCCATGGCCTTGAGAGTAGCTGAAACTTGGCTCCAGGCATGTGGACATGCAGCAATGCCATTTGGTCAGAGTAAACTTTCTGAGTTCTTCAGTATGGTCCCCTTCATGTTTGAAGGGCTGCAGTTGTTTCATCTGCTTCTGTCTGTCACTTGTACTTGGTCAAGCTCTCGCTCTTTTTTCAGCCATTAAAGCACAAGGAGAGAGACCTTTGAGATGTAGTTGATTCAATGGTAAACCATGCTACTTAATGAGAAACTTTGTGCTTAAAATTGAATAAGTTTACTGCCATTTGTATTTTAGTTGACTTTTTCTATATGGGATGATAAGCATCAGTAAGTGTGGACAGTTTTCATATCTCAGATGATTTGTGAAAAAAACCTTCTCTCTGCTTCATAAGAGGATTTAAATTACTCCCAAACTGCTTTCTGTGGCCAATAGCAATTTTCGTAGAAGAGGAGTTGAAAGCTGGCATGCTACCAATGATGTATAGTTTCAATATGCACTTCACAAGCCTTTGCAGTGCAACTCAGCGGCCCAAAAAAGGATCCAGCATCTATCACTCTGTTCTTACTGTTTCGCTCTGTCTTTTCTTCTAATGTCTCTTCTTCTAATGAGGTTTATAGAAATAAGCTTACTTAAAACACCTTTAAGCTACTTACCTGGTAGTCACCAGGGGTCACCAGAAATCAAAGCAGTCATGTTAGCTTGTTTGAAATATTTTTTGTTCTCAGAACAGCACATTGTTTATATACTGAGTAGTCATTTCTGCTTCAATAGTTATACTGTCTAGTTTACCTATAAGGTGTCTGTTTGCAGAATTGCGTACTACATGGATGTTGAAGAAAATGCAGTTATTTGTACTTTTTAACCATATTTTAAAACAAAATCTACTTTTTGTTTTGTTTGGGGATTTAGCATGATATGATTTAGGCACTTTATCACTTGCTCAATTGATCAAAGGAAGGGGGGAGAATGAGCATGGTGTTACTTGGTTGAAGGCTGGACTTCATGATCTTGGAGGGCCTTTTCAACCTTACTGATTCTGTGAGAAAGTAGAGTAAAAACAAAACATTAGATTTCTTGAGGTTACTGCTCCTGCAAATGTGTATTCCATGGCAGGTGGTTCTTACCAGAAATAAGTTAGACCTGAGTATAATTGTCAGAAGTCTTGATGGCTTCTTTGGCATGACTGTCAATGCAGTGCAAGTTAAGTCCTAGGAGAGGGAATTGGTAATGTGTCACAGTATGTAAATTCTGAGAGCTATAGTTTGTACCCAGGTCTCAGATGCCATGTTAATAACTTGTATATTTTCATGTGGGAATCTTCCAAAGTGTACAAAAGCTGTGTAAATGCAATCTTAAGGTATAGTCTCATTACCTGGAGGTGCAATCCATTCAAAGTGTCCCTTGGTGTCCCTGCAGTTCTCTTGTTCTCTTTACCTGCATGGAAACTACTTGCATGAAATCTTTAACTCCTGAACTATGACAAAATCTTTGTGTATTTTTTGTCTTATCTGTAAACACTAGCCATATTATGGTGTATAGAACAAGGCTGGCAAATCCGATACAATCCAAGGTCAGGGAGTAGTCGCAAAAGAACAGGGCATGAAAGGCTGCCTGCCCTCTGTAATATTTTAGTCATGTGAGGGGCAAAGGCTTTTTCTTGAATGTAATCTTGATGCAGTGTGGTTCAGTGGCAGCTCACCTTATGGATGGAAGACTTTGAACTTTGTATTTTGTTTAACATCTGTATCTGATGAGGAATCTCATAGTCTTTCCGAAGTAGTCTTCTAAAAGAGAAATGTCTATAAACATGATTTGGTAAGTGTGTGCGTTGCATGATACTTAGGAAATTTGAGTTATGCATGTTTAGTGGCTTCCTCCATGCATGTTTAGAAATGATTTTTTTTTTTTTGATTTAACCACATGTATTTCTTGTTTTTGTTTTTTGTTTTCCTTCCCCCAACAGCTGGCTTACCCCTTGGTGTTCTAAACTTGGCCAAAATAAAACCGTATCAGAGAGGCTTTTTCTGTAATGATGACAGCATCAAGTATCCGTTCCATGACAGTACCATCACATCCACTGTCCTCTACACAGTGGGGTTCACCCTGCCTATTTTCTCTGTAAGTAGCTAATATATAGGGAGCTTTGGTGATGGGAGTAAAATGTATACCTTCCAAGAGCTCAGCACAGTAAATGAGTTGAAGATGAGTCTATATAGGTAAAATCCCATATATGTATAGACATATGCATGTGAAAGGCGCTGTTGCTACTTTGTTTGCCCAGAAAATCTGGAACTAATCTCTAACTGCTAGTGTTGCTAATTTCATTTGTTTTAGGAACAGAAGAAAAATTATTTAGACTATTAGACTAGGCTTTTATCACTGGAGAAGAAAAGTATCTTCTAAAATGTTATGGAATGATTGCATCTCTTGTCCAGAATGGGTTAGTCTGGTAACTTTAAACACTTTGTGATGTTAAAAGTTGGCACTGTAATGCAGTGCACATACTGATAACTGATGATTGTTGGTTCCGTTTACTTTCTCAAAAAATAAGTCTAAGTTTGATTCTAAAGCTTTTTCTATCTTAAAAGTAAAGTGATTACTCTTTAAAGAAGAGTGGGATAAAATGGGATACAGAGACTGAAAATCTTAATTGCTTGTAGAAAAGAGGCTCAGTGTTTTAAAGACCGACATGATTTTGACAGAGAACAATTTAATTCTTTAGCAGGTTTTTCTAACGATATTTTAAGCCTGCTTGTATCCCAGCTTTTAGTAAGGTTTGAGCTGATTTAGAGAATCAAATTTTAACAGTGCAGAATAGTTTTGAATCTGAGGCTACATCTTGTTTCTGGCTACAGTACTTGACCAAGCCATATGAAAGATGATAATATTTTATTATCTGATAAATATATAAGCTGAATTAATCAATTAGACATATATTAAATGGTTTAAGGATGGAAGGCAGTCATTTAAAACATTTAAAAGCTACCTGCAGAACTTCTACATGCATTACTGTGGTTTTCCCTTTAGTGCTTATTTATTAGAGCTGCCATTAGACCTGTGCAATAGATAGGAGGTTGACAGAACAAGTTATCACTAGTATAGCTTTACTTTTAAGGAAAGTTTGTCACTTTGACAAGTACATATTATCTTCAGCACACCATTGGGAAAATTTATTTTTCAGTAGGTTTCCTGTGTACATTGATAGATACGGGTACAGGTGAACTAACAATTGCAGCTCTCTGCACTTTCAGACCTTTAAAGAAATGTTCTAGTTGTAGTTCAATAATCTGTTGAATTGCTTGATATTTTTATTATCTTTCATTTGAAGTTGTTACTGTAATATAAAGTCAATTGATAGTGTGTTTTTTCCTGGCTCTAAAGCCATGGAGAAACATCTGATTTAAAGCTAATTCTGAACTTTCAAAGAGTGGTATGGACTATTATAATTTTAGATAACCTTTGTGTAGTTAAAGTTACAGTTTAAAATTAGATGTGTCAGTAATTCCAGTCTATTCTGACATTTTTCTGCTATGATATTTTTGTCACACAGTGAATTTTCATTGCTTGTCTTTGTGCAGGGCCCTGGAGTTTTTAATTGGAACAATCACTTCTGGTCTCCATGCTGAGAGGTTTAAAAAAATTAAATTCTAGGGCACATGTAGTTGTTACAATACAGTCTAACCAGATCATTTGCTTTTCAGTCTGAACATTTTACAAACCTTAAAGCAACTGCTCAGTGTAGTTAACATGTTAACTTCTCTTAATCTCCATTTTAGATTTAGAGAGCTCTTTAGTCTCATGCAAGAGGTGGAAAATCTTCCATAGCTACTGAAAACTAAGGGCTAGAGTAAGCTATACAGCTAGGGAGTATGAGACAGGATATTACAATTTCCTGAATTGGAAGTGGGTTCACAGTAAATAATTTCTGTCTTCAAGATTGCCTTTATTCAAAATGGACAGGGAAAGTTGATCAGCCTGGGAATTTGAATTCAGAATGTTTTTTGTTTGGTCTGACTCAATAGAGGCTTGAGACTCTTTCCAAGGCAGTTTTAAGTTTTTGGACATAGTATGTTCCAGACTCAGTATCAACAGGAACACAGCTTGCTCATGAAAGGCTTTTGGGCAATAACTCTGATTATCCCACATCTAGTGAATAATTGTTATCCTCACGTGAGACTTTACTGAAAGGCACAGAATCCTCATTGAGGGAATTGATGATAAAAATTTCATGTAGAGTTCATAAACTGCACTTTTGTACAGACTTTTCTTCCCTTATGTGACTGCCTGAAACATGCTTGTTCCTAAGTGGTAGAACTCTTTTTGTGCATATGTCCTTTGCTGCACTATAGGCCTGCTTGTCTTTGAAATGTAGTAAGAAATGGCCTGAACATCTTGCTGTATAATAATAATAATACTAAAAGATCTTGTTGGGGTAGGCCCATAATGGAATATAAAATAACTTCAAAGAGGAAAAAAACAAACAAAGCAACTCCAAAAAACTCCAAAGCATACATAGATATTTTATTAAGTGTCTTGTACATAAAGGAAACTAGGCTCCATGAACATGGATTTGTTTTTATGATGTTTTATGAAGATTTATAAGATGTGCTAGAAACCCAGGAATCTTAAAAAAATAGAAGAATGCTCTTAGGAATCATAATTCTATTTGTAGCTCTGAACCCTTTCTGTTGCCGTTGCCACGTTTTATCAGGAAATAAAATGTCTGAGAAATTAATGTTTATTCTTTTCCAATTATTCTTTTCTCTACGTAGTATAAGGCTCCTTTCCAAATTGTTCTTTGTCTGGATGGGAACCACAATTTTTGTATTGTAATTTTTTGAGATTAAGAGTCAATCAAGACTTGGTATTGGTTTAGAAGACTGAATCTCTCTAGAAGGCTAGGCCAGTGTCCAGAGTATCACACATTCATGATATCTGACATTTAAGAAACCCCTTTAAGATGGTTTCTGATAATTCTACCTTACCAAGTCTTTTAGATATGTTTAGAGAGCAGTACTATGTAATTTAAAAGCCATGAGTAGTTAGCGGTTAGCGTCCAGGAATATTTGGAAATGTGCTGGGTCTGGTGATTTTGGTCTTCAGTTGTCTGCATGAGACCATGAGACCAATTTCTTCAAGTATAAATGACAGACTAATGTCATCATCTTTTCTCTTCCAATGAGGTCCAGCCATGGCTATTCGTAGATGTTCTGTTCAGTTGGACTTTTCTGGTAACTTCCCTTCCAAATAGTTTTTTTTTTTCCCCCTCCACTCATCTTGTTTCTTTAAACTGTGACCTTCAATGACACTCATGCAGCTTCCCTTAGCTCTAGGAATAGGTGACATTAGGGGATGCAGAAGCAAGGAAAACCTTTCTGAAAGAAACATCCTTCTCATCAGAGGAGCAGAACAACAGAGCAACATGAGAGTTGCTGGGTTTTGTCTGCTCCCTGTTCTAGGTTTTGAACAGGATTTCTGTAGTTCCCGGCCAAAGTTTTGCCTGTTCCAGAGCTCTTAATCTGCTGGTAGGTTTCTATTGCATGATGGACTGATGTTGACAGAAGAGTTTAGATCTTTTAACTCAGCTGAAGTGCTGCACTGAGCTTCTGGGAAACAAAGTAGTTCTCTGCAACCTGTTGCTACCAAAACAAGCAATGCAAATGCTGATGTTCCTCACAGGGAAGTGTTTGTTAGTAAACAGGGTTTTGATTAAGTCACTTCTCTGGGATAAGTGCTGCTGTTTGGAGGATCCTTGAGAGAAAGGAACATGATGGGGCATATAGGACTTAATTTCTCCTTGAACACATCCAAAAGATATTTAGGTAATCAGGTTATGTTAATTTCTAAGTAGTTTAAACAATAACAAAAAAAAAAGGCAAAATCAAAACATTCCTAGGTTTGCTTTGGCAAAAATGTCCTCAGCATCATGATGACTTCCCAAAAGGGACCTAGGTAGCTTTGCTCCTATGCCAGCTTTAACTATTAAGCATTCGGCTTGATGTTTTTGGGAATGTCTGCTTATACTTCATGTAATGATGTTCTGACTAAAACTTTTCCTTCTAACATATTAGCACAGTCATACTTTGGAATCACTTTACTGATTTCTTTTATGGCAAAAGAAATTGATCTTTTATGCTCTGTTTATGAAAGGGATGAGAAGGGAAGCAGCAGCTATTAGATTGATCAACATAAGCACTTACTGGGCTAATTTTGTATGTCTTAGTGGACAAATGTAGTTACTGCTGTGATTGAGATTAGTAAATCAGGGGACTAATGAAACCTATTGAAGACTTGATTGGTAGATGTGCTCTTCACTTTTTCAGCAGTGTTAAAGCTTTATGACCCACTGTTGTTAGTTTTGCAACTAATTGAAATTAAACCTGTTATTTGACACTAGAGTGGGCTTCAACTTAAATCGTAGGTTTCAGGTTAATTGTACGTGGTTTCATTATGCTCTGAGCAAGACTGCCTCTTACCTGGTAAACTTTTTGAAAAGGTGTTCAAGTTTTATCTTCATTGTTTTTTTGGTATATTTATGGCATTGGAAACTTTTTTGGGCAGTGCTGTTGAACTTCATAATCTCTCACAAATTCTGCTTGATCCTAACTGTTCACCTTGTACTACTGCAGGCTAGCATTCTCTTTGAACTCAATTTTATTCTCATGAATAAACTGATAATTTTTTGTTTCTCTTTTAAAAACCAACATAGTAATAATAACCTATAGTTTTATTCTGTGAAGGTGTGATGCACTTTGGTGAGTTGTTGAATTGATGAGTAATTCCTGGCTGAGATCAGTGCAGTGGGGGACAGATGCTGAGAAGTAGCAGCATCCAGCTTTTGGCTCCACTTTTTGACTTGTCCATGGTGTGGCTGGCTGTTCTGGTGGGCTTGGTTTGAAATTAGGTGAGGAAAGATCTGAGGAGCACCATTTGCCTCTGTTACTTGTACAAATCACTCTTACTAAGTGCAGCTGTATTTTAAGTAAATAAATTGTGGCAATTTGCTTGTTAGCTCTATGGACTTGGTGTTGTGCTTTCCTCAACCCATCAAGTACCTTTCTTAATATAGTGATAGAGAATGCACACAGTGTGTAAAACTGAGTAAGACAGTTGGCATTCTGACAGTGGGAGGAACTCCAGACAAGGGCTTTTAAAATGTTGGGTGAAGCTTGGGTCACAGCTATGAGAAAGCCAAGCAGTCGCATTGTTATAGAGGGGTTTAAGTATTATTTAGTAGAATATACAAAAGAGTAAAATAGAATAGGGAGAAATGTAGGTCAAAGAAGCTGCAGCTTATTTGAAGTTTTGTAATTTAAGGAAAAAATCCCAACAGTCTGTGGTGTAGATTTTTCTTTTTCTTAAGGCTGACACATATTTACTAATAATGTGCTGTTGACATTCAGGACTTAGACCATAGACTGGAGGAGGTATCAAAAAAGGGAAGCAACTGCATTAAGGAACTGGAGACAAGCAACAGGGAAAGTAAAGCAGAGAGCATTCCTTTTTGTACTACCTCTTCTACTTCTCTTCATCTGGCACACATCAGTGTACCTCTTTCTGTTCTGCCTTGAGCAAGGAAATGATCATGCAAAGAGCTAGTTTTTACCCACCTTTTCAGGAGAAAGGTGAATGTCAAAAAATGGAACCATTGATCTTGGTGAACTCTGTAGTGATGGTTTACTTCTTGGTACGTGCTCTCTTGAACTCTAACACTCTTATGAGAAATGGAAAGTAGCACTGTTCTTATACTGAGGTGAAGCCAAAGTCTTAACTTAATCTGCAAAGAGCTTTGTGACGCTATACCCAGCCTTCACAGAATGTGAGCAGTGATATAAGCGCAGAAGTTTTAAGCAAGCTTTTACAAAATGAGTGTTTTTCCAGGCAGACGTTCTGATGTTGTAATGAGTAATGTGGATGTTTTTGCTGATGAAATTAGTAATGAAATATCTGCAGCCTATTTGGGGCAAATGTTAACTTCTACTTTCTATCTGATTTTCTGGTGTAAAGAGACATAAACCTCAAAATATTACTTACACTTTTTAAAAAATAAGTCTAGATTTCACTTCTAGTTTAAAGCTACAGCAATGAAATTGGCCGTAGATAACAGCACAAAAGTGGTGGCAGCTTTTTTTGAGGTGCTGGGAGAGAAGATAGCAAAATCTTTTTAACTTTTTTTTTGTTTAGTTTCTGAACTCTGGAGAAAGATTGTTACTACTCACTACTTAAGCACAGATGTTGAAACATAGTACTTTGTCAGGAACATACCCACTGTTTTCTGGTGTTGGTCACATCTGTTCTTATCCTAATCCCTGAGATATACCAGGAAGATGGAGAACTCAGGCTAAAGCAGCATTTAAAAAAAAAAATCTCATTATTTAGATGTGTGTATTCAAATGGTTACTTCAACCAAATCTTAAGAAAATGTCATGAGATCAGATAAAGAATTGTTAAATGAACAAATACTTCACTTAACTGTGAGAAGTGAGTAGTAGCAATAAGTGCTTCTTGTCCTTTGCAAGGGAGGAAGCTGTCAAGTAGAGCTGTCTGTGAATCTATCCTGTTCAGTATAATCCTAAGTGCCTTAGAGGAGAGTGTGTGCAGTGAGGCAGCAAAGTAGGGAATTCAGAGCAGTAAATACAAAACATGGCAGTAACATAGCTGGTGAAATACAGTGTGGGTAAATGCCAAGTAATATCCTTCCTGAGGTGAGTGGAAAGGACAACTTGAGGGAGGTATATGATCTGATGTTTTCTCTCATCAGAACAGTAATGGTCAGCAGTGGGGAGATCAACTTCATGCCCAGTGAAGAAACGTAATCAAGATTAGAAATTTGGAAAGCAATAGACTTGTGTTATGCAGGATATTTATGGAAAGAATGTAATGTAATCAGTCAGAAATAGTTCCAATTTATGAGGAAATCTAATACATTATACTGTATGAGTCAGACTTTTGGACAAGGGTATAGTGATTATGTAAAATATGTAGTCTTATCATTTGAGCTACTTGTGTTTCTAATTGGTGTATTCTGACTGAAACATTTCAGAGGCTATATTTCTCCCTGTATCTTTGTTACCAACTCTGTTTATAGTTCCTGGATTCTTGGTTCCTTGTTGGATCAGTATTGCTTTTTTCTAGTATCTACTGCATATGCACTTGGCTGATTTACAGCCCCTTAGACTCTGCTGAACTATGCAAAACCAAACTCTTGTTTTTGAGATAACGAGGAATATATCCTAGCAGTCCTTCTCTGTCTGTGTTTAAGACAGATGAATTAAAACTAAAAGCATTTGCCAATTCTGACTGAACACTGTTTCAGAAGAAATCTCTTGTCAGATGGTTAGAAGCATTAATGCCTTTGAAAAGACTTGTGTAATGGTCACGCCACTGTATTGATATACAACAGCCACAGGAAGCAGACGTTATTTTCCCCCTGCTATTTTGAACTGACAAGCTCCCAATTCAACAGAGTTGTTTAACCTCCACATGCATGACTCTGAACTCATTACTGCACAAATCTCCATATGTTCTCTTGCCTCAGTCTTTAAGAGTTGTTTTGCAGGCAGAACTGGCTGGCCTTGATCTTTCACTGTATCAAAGAATTGCCAGCTCTGTCAGCAGTGCATCTCATTAAGGATGCATATGTGCTGCGTAACACCAGTGTGTTGGCTTTATCCTTGAGATTACCCTACAGGTAACCTCTTCCCAACCTTTTAATTCTTCTTCACATACCTGTTGTAATTTTCCCTTTAGGCAGTTTCTTCATTGTGTTACAATTAGCTTAGAAGATGATGTGTACATCAGGGAAGCTTTTTGTCATAAGGGAAGTATTCAGTAGAGAGGCTTTACTGCTCCTCTACTGTCTCCACTTCTTACAATAAAGGAGAACTTAAACTCCCCAATGTCTTCTGCTTTCAGGGAAAACTGAGCCCAATTAATTCTCCATTTTACTGTGCCAGACTGCCCTTTGAAATTGCAGCTTTTTTAGGAGCAAAATGGGTGTTTGTAGGATACTGTAGGACCTTTCTTCTAACTAAATATGGCAGTGTGACTGGCAGATGAGCAGGATTTCTTCTCACAGTGATCTGCTGTTGAATCTTTGCTGCTTTTTCTTGAGAAACTACTTTAGATGTTTGTGTGAATAAATCTGTCGAAGTACACCACTTCCTATATTACAGTAAACATTTTTTCCTCAGTTGTATCTGTGAAATTAAATAGACAGTGAGACTAGTGATATTGTACCATTATGAAGACAAGTATCATTTGATGTCTTCAGTCATATCCAATCCTCCTGTATGTACCAGAAGCTTCCATGCTTAGGAAATTGCTGCTGTGATGCAAAAATGTGTTCCTGTCTTCTGAAATTATGGTATCTGTCAGGGTGAAAAAGTAACATGTCTGTTACAACTATAGGGAAACCCTACTGTTGTACTTGATACAGTAAGAAGCTTTGTCTCTTTATCACTTAGGACAGTTCTTCTGCTTGTTTGTTCTGCTCACAGTAATGAAAAAATTGAATTTTTTTCCTGTGCCTTTATTGTCTTAAAGGGAGAGAAACTTCTACTGCAGAAAGTATTTAAACTATATATTTGAAATATTTTTGATTTGATTTTAGAAATGAAGATACCACACAAGTGGACTTTGCTGGTTTATTTAAAACAGAACAGAATCTTCTGTAATGTGAGAAGGTTCTCTTACTGACTTCACGTGTCAGAAACACTTGGTGCCCCTCTGGTTTGACTTCTACTTTTGTCCTCTCTCCCACCAGTTAATAATAGTGAAGTCAATCCATGCGTGTTAAAAAGAAGTAAATTAAACCTGCCGTATGGAGCATGTCCTGAGGGATTAGGTATTGACATTGGAGAGTACTTTAACCAAGAAGATACCAAAAGCCCCTACTGGCATGGTTTTTCTGGCTAATGACTCCTGTCGATTGAGCAAGAAGTAAATTACAGATGTTGTAGTTCTGTGACTTCAGTTTACAGTTTAACCGTGTTGAGTTAATCTGATCTGTTTTACTGTTTTAATCTGTTCTTTACAGATTAAAACTTTTCTCTCAAACTTTCGTGGAGCATGTATTTTTTCAACACTGAAAGGTGCTGAGAACAGCAATAAGATAAATGACTATTGGAATTGCTTCTTGAATCTGTTGTGCAATTGGGGGAAACTGAAGAAACCCTTGTTATGTTTACTATATAAGGTTTATCAGCAGTACTGTATTTCAGTGCACAGTTCTTCCAATTAATGGTTACTTAATGGCAACTTAAAGGTTACCATGTAGATACCTAGGACTTCTAAAATTCAAAGTAAAGGAGGAGGAAAGAAATTTTGAGCGAAAAGACAGTAACTTCATTTTAGCTGTTCATATTTGCTTACAAAACAAAAACAAACCTTGAGTTCTTTGGTATTTTATTTGCATGATCTGGATACAGGAAGGTGCAATTACAGGCTAATTACATCATAATCTCAATATTGCTTAAGAGTGAGCACACACTTCAAGCAGCTTCACTCAGCATGGAAGAGCACAGATCCTCACTGCCTGAGAGACTTCATTGTTGTGATCCACAGACCAGTGCTTTTTATTTCTGATATAGTAGATGTAAATGACGTTAAAAAAAGCTCCCCTTGAAGTAACCCCATTGTTCTGAAAATTTTCAGTCTCTCACCTTCCGAAGCTGAAACATGCAGGTGTGGGTAGGAGGAAATGAGGAGTAAGGTACCATGACACCATTATTCACAGAGCAGGTCTTTAAAAAGGGTGATGCAGTGCTAGTGATTTGATGTCAGTGACACTATCAAATTATAACCACAGGTGCTTGTGGCAGTGTGCTGAAGCTGTGATAAGGTTTTTTTGAGCTGAACATGATTTTGTGAACAACTGCTTTACCATGATAATCAAAACCACTAACTCTAAAGAAGTAACCACGTAAATAATTAAGAAACTCTGATCTGTATGTGTCTAATTCTCTATATTTGAGAACCGAACAATATGTTTTTGTCAAATAGTCAGTCTTGAATGTTGGTGTTAGTATGTGTGCAGGGCAAATGATGAAGTTTTCATTCCATACATATTTTGTAGTGATAAGTGGTGTTGGAAACAACATGGCATTGTTGACAAGTCACCTTCCCTCACCATGGCTGCACATGCTTCTGCCTCATCCCTGACACAAGTCAGCTAAATACTAAACAATTGATGGTATATCATGACATCTGTCACAATACCAGCACAAGAGGAGGGAAAAAATGAGGTCTGGCCTGCAATGTTTTTCAAAATCCTGATATTCTTCCTGTTAAGAGAAAGGATTTTTTTTTCCTAGTAGGAAAGGCAGTGTTTTTGCACTGTACGGCTGAGTCCAGGTCCTGGGCTCTGTGCTGGCTGGTATCTGAATAGTGCAGTGTTTTGGTGAAGCTCTGGCTTGGCTCTTAGCCCATCCTGCTGTCCTTCTGCTTTGTTGGTGTGCTTGGATGGCTTCCAGAGCTGTGTTGTTACAGTCTTCCTGGCATGGAATTGGAAACAACCCCTCTTGACAATGATAGTGGTCTTTTCTTGCCACTTTTGGAGGGGAGGTTTTGCATTCTATTGGTTTCGTGACTGCAGCAGTACAGGAGGTACATGGTTCTTTGCAGCAGACTGTCATGGGCCCACATGACAGTCCTATAACTGACTAATCAAGGAATAAGGTTGTGTCATTTGCCAGAGTTCACTTCAAGGAAATTTTTACCTTTTGAGCCTTTAGTTCGTTATTTGTTCTTTTATTTTCAAACTGAAGTATTCATTTAAGCGCCTTATGGTCTGCAGAACAAAACTGATAGCAAATTGTTGGTGAAAACCTAGTTGTATCACTTGTGGTGGTCCCCAGGAGTCAGGCTGAGGACTTCATGGGTGTAGGTAAAGATGTAGGTAGAGGGAATAGGATTGGAAAGGATCCTAGCTCTCTTTGCTTCCTTTTCCTAACATTTCTCTTGATGCTTGGTTAGTATCCTTTTTTATTCACTTTTTCTCCTGTTCTTCACATCTTTACTTTTATTTGCACGTGCTTATTTGGGGCTAAGTGTGTATCTGGAAAGGAAGAGATAGGCTATGCCTTGGCACAGAGGTCTTGAGAAGAGACCTGAGACTACAGCAAAATCTATTTCTGCTGGGAAGGATGGAGACTGTTTTTATCTTTCTGATCCCTTACTGTTGGATGGGAGTATCTCCCTCAGTTAATTTTTGCTGTGTAACTTTAAAGGAGTATGCATTTTATGTGCAACACAGATGAGTTTTGAGCATTAAGTCAAGGGTTTTTGTGCTACTGGGCTCTACATGCCTAGGCTAAATAAGATTATTTATTGGTTTGTCCATTCTTTGTAGTCTCCCACTTGTTTTCCATACAGCCATTTCTTTCCGAGAATATTCATCCCTGTACGTGAACAGATTGTGTGGGTGTTGAATGTGTGTTAAGGATGGAGGAACAGGTTTTAGAAATGATTCTATTAGTTTGTGGTGATGTGCATCCTGTTTAGAGTTTTATAAAAATATCTTTACTGTTCAAATGACTAGTTTTGGTTTGTGTTTTGGGTATCTTGATGTGCAATGGTGTGCAGTTATTGTGCACCTTAGTATTGTGTCCTGCTGGTATTAGATTGAACCAAAGGCATCATCTTTGGTGGAAGAGGCGAGGATAAAATCTCCGTGCTGTGAGGCTGTAGGGCTTGTGCAGTGACCGTCTTGTTCTAGGAAGCTATCCAGTGTGTGAGGAAGTGAGGGGATCGCATGCATGTGTAATTTCCTTTTCTCCACATTCCCAAAAGCTCCCTCTGCACTTGCACTCCCTGAAAAGCACCTCCTTTTCTGCTTTCATGAAATGCAATTTATGCTCTTCTGACTTATAAAGCTGTCCAGAGAAGGTGTACAGGGGCAACTGTTGCTCACTGGAACATAAAGAAATATTTGATAATTGTGCCAGTAGCAGCAGATTGAGCACCTCAGTGGTTGTCACTGAACTATTTACTCAGTCACGGTTTTGGCATGCTTCCACACTTCAAGTGCCACAAACGTGGAGATGAGAAGAATCCTGCCCTGCTTTCCTTCATTCAGCAATCCTTCCTGGAAGCTACAAAGTCAAGGCAGTAGGCATTGGCCAAGAGAAGTGCATAACCTTCTAACTTCCTGCATGCCTATTCCTCTTTATGCACTTCTCTTTGGAAATGCGGGGGTATGATCATCACCACTTTGTTTTGCTTTTGTAATATATTTTGTATTCCTTTTTGCCAGCTGGCTTGCCTTTTGCAATTCTCAGTTCACGACGTATCCCCTTCCAGAGAGGCGTTTTCTGTAGTGATGAATCCATCCGATATCCATACAAAGAGGACACCATTTCTTATAAGTTGTTAGCAGGAATAATTATTCCTTTCAGTGTAATTGTTGTAAGTTAAACTTTTCTTCATTGCTTTTGATTTCAGTGGGGGTGGGGGAGAGGGAGGAGGGGCAATATATTAATATAGATTTACAAAACCATACAATTTCTCAACCTTAAAATAAAGTCCTTAGGCCAGGTGCTAAAGAAGTAGAAATGACAATCTGGCAAGTATAACTAGAAAGTTTTCTTTAACTGAGGTCAAACAGCTAGAATTATAGAACAGAAGAAGAATGCCTTAGAACCTTAGCACTATGGTGGCTTAATTCTATACTCTGAGAAATAAAAACTTCTTAACATATTTGTTGAAAGTAACACTAATATATTGGAGGCGACTGTCTTTTTATTTTAGGACCTGCTACTTTTAGAATATCAGTTTGCATGACTTATTAAGTCAGCATTTTTTATCTGCCACAAAATCTTTGGGAATACTTCTGTGTGTGGAAGTGTAACAACAGCATTTAAGAGAAATATTATGGCTTCCAGTCAGATTTTACCAAAAACGTCAATAGAATAAAAAGTATAAGTAGGTGTGGAGTTTTTCCCTGGATATTCCCCTGAAGGTCAGGATAAAGCTCTGGTCCCATTTATATTTAAATTACTGAGGGGCTTGGTTTCATACTGCACCTAACCTGGCTGAAAAGCAGGGTACTTTTCTTCTTTTCTCCTCTTCACACCAGATCAGTGAGCTGGACAGGTTGTCTCTGTGACTACTAGTTTGGGATCTCTCTGTGACCACAGCTCCTAGCTCAGCTGAACTGTCTCAAGCATAAAGTGACTCTCAATCCCTAATACTTAATTGTATGCTGTCAGCTGAGCTAACATAATAGCTTACTATGTATGGACAAAAGTTGAGTCCCACTACTACCCTGTCTGTTGCCGCCTCTTGTGGCTCATCTGAGCCAGGAGCAGCTAATGAAAATTCCTTAGCCTGGCAGAAAACAGCAGCTTTCCTTAACTACATATGGAGTGCAAATGGCTTCTAGAAGGATACTGGGGCAAAAAGTAGCTGGGAAATGTCCTCATGGGTAGAGGGGACAGTTGGACCTCTTCAGTTAACCATTTCATGTCCTAAGTCTGATAGGACTGCACGTCAGTTCCTACAAAGGCCCTTCAACAGGGCCCTCAAGATCCCTGTCCAGATGTGCTAAAAAGCTTCAGCCTCCACTGATGGTTCTGTTGAGTGGCATCTACACTCATCAGAACCACACTTTAAACAGAGTTAAAACTTTCTTATGCCAAATAAGATTTTTAGGCATTTAAATATTATCCAAGTATATTTCGGAGCCATAAATAAAAATGGCTGAATTTTAGCACAGCTAAATGTAATCCTCAGTATTGACCATCTGTTTCTTTGGGCTAATGGGTTTAAGTCAGAAGGGATATTATGATAATCAAACACTGCCTTGCATAGGGAGTGCATGAATATTTATCTAGGTTCCAACATAAAGGTCAACTTGTAGCTCGTGTTTGCTCTTGGGTGGAATTTTTTTTTTTTGCAGTGTAGAAATATGTTCTGAGAATTGAAACTGACTTGCCTGGTTTCCCTCTTTTTGGAAAAGCTGCTTTAAAATCTTACAAAAGTGCTTCTGAAGCACATGAAATTGCGGGGGGGGGGGGACTGGCAATTGGTTTATGCTAAAGATCCTGCCTTTAAGATAAGACTGGTTTTTTTCACTTGTTACTACCTTTGGTAGTCAGTATTACCTGAGACTGTCAGTGCTGGGTCACAACTGAAGTCCATATTACCTCATTTCTAGAACAGTTAAAGCAGTTGAGTGAGGAGGAACAGAACAGAGCATGGAAAGATTGATGTTTTGCCCTCAGTACTTTGCTACCAGCCATTTGCAGCTCAGGAACTTCCTGAGTCAGAAAAGGCTCCACTGAATATAGTTTTTTAAGGGATGTTTTCCCGCTAAATTAATCCAATCTCCATTTGAGCCTGTATGAATATTTAGCTAATGAAGTTTCTTTTGCAACACCAGGGATCATCTTTTAGTTGTGAAACCAGGCTTTTCTGTCAAGATTGCTTCATAGTCAGATGGTAGAAGTAAATATTGGTGTCCTTTACTCAATGCTTAGTCAGATTATTGAAGATGAACATTGTTTGATGTCTGTCCAGTGTAGTAATTGCATTGACATCAACTAACTTTTTGTTACCTCAACTGAGATAAATGACCTTCTCGCAGGTTTTGCTGCAGCGTTCTTTGAAAGGGATTCATTATTTACCTGTCATGTCTGTTTGTGCTCAACCATCTTCCTTAAGAGGTTACTTTCTGGATTAGGCGTCTGTATATTTACTGGAAAGTTTCTCAGCTACAGTGCATGTTCTGGTATTTCTCTGCTTCAGTCCATGTTTGGGTATGGTGGAGGGTGTAAAACTAAAGTGTCACACATCTGACACTTTGTCTGTTAGCCTTCACGTGCAAAGCCTCTGACGAGCTGTCACTGTATACCTGGGTGGCAGTGTCTAAGTAATGGCTTCATTCACCAAAGTTCAGGTTTGCTGAGACTGGGGACAGACAGAGCCATTATTTTAATTTTTACATAGTTTTTCAAGATAACTTCACATATATATGTTTAGTCCCCCACATATCTGATCATCTGTATGAACTGATCTTTTCTGTACAGAATGGGACCATCTGGTTCAATATCCAGATTATCTGGAGTGAAGTTCTGTATTTGACATAAGGAAATACTTTCTGCAAAAGATGAAGTTGCAAGAAAAAAAAATTAGATCTGCTTTCTTGTCAACACTTGATACATGTATCCTGGACATGGAGGGTGAAAAATCCTTAGAAAGACCTCAGTAAGACCTGTCTTTCCCTATTCTCATTAGTTTTCTCCCCGAAGGATTGGTTTTCATGAGGAATAGGAAATTTCTTTGTTAAAGCGTTTGGCCTTTCAGGTCTGAAGTCTCAACCCTTGAGAATAGTTTCTGGTTTCATGAAAAACCCAACAAGCTTAGAAAAATTTTGCTCAGTAGAAGTTAGTTGAAGAAGACTCAATGTAAAATGAAGTTATACAGGAGAAAACGTTTCTAATTAGGGCTGTGCCAAGTAGTGTGGTTAAATGTTATTCTGTGAAGGCTTTGTTTTAATAAGTATTCTGAAAATAATATGGTTAAATTCAGCATGAAGTAGGATGAAGTAAAAGTTTCTCTTCTGTGTGAAAATGTTTATAATGTTTGGACATGGTTACTGCTGACTCTTGGAAACCTTAAATTTGCAGCTTAATGTTTATAAAAAACTAATTTCTGAAACTGTATGTCTGAATATTAACAAGAATAGTGTAATACTTTTCTTTTAAAATTATTAGCTTTAACTTGTTGTCCTTATTTCTCTTTCAGATAATCCTAGGAGAGACTCTCTCAGTCTTTTATAATAATTTGCACTCAAATTCATTTGTCCGAAATAACTACATAGCCACTATTTACAAAGCCATTGGGACCTTCATTTTTGGGGCAGCTGCTAGCCAGTCGTTGACAGACATTGCCAAGTACTCCATAGGTAGACTGCGTCCTCACTTCATTGCTGTGTGCCAGCCTGACTGGACACGGATCAACTGCAGCCTGGGCTACATTGAGAACTTCACTTGTCATGGAGACAAAGCAAAAATCAATGAGGGAAGGTGAGTCTGACTGACCTTGTACACTTGGTTGTGTAGTGTTTGTTAACTTAGGACAATGAGTTTGGTAATGCTGCTGCAGTTTTTGTGCTTCTCCTAGAATAAATTTATAGTAATTTTAAACACTAAACCCTGTCTAGACAATGGGATTTTTTTCCTAATTTGTGAAAGCTTGTTTTATTAATGTGTGCATAAATGCCTAAGTGTGTGTTTGTTTCTGCTTATTTAGAAAATGTTTGTGATTCTCTCATTTTCAGTTTCAATTGGCTTTTATTTGTGTTTCTAAAATGTCTGCATCCCAAAGAAGAGAAGAATTTGAAATCTACCTTAGAAATTGGATGTAGAATAGCAAAGGAAGTGTTTTCATCTTGGAATGAAAGGACTATTAAAAAAAACTACTCTATTAATTTTTCTCATTATTAAGAAGTTTTTAATCTTAAATACTCATCTGCCAGTTCAAGTGCAGCAATATACTGTGGAAACAAGAATAGAGCATCTGACACTTCAAACTTTAGTCAATGTGCTATAAACGCAGTGTTTAGAGTGTTATTGGAAATGTTGAAGTATGTTCAGAATAATTTGACTTGCTGGAGCTTTCTGCAGGCTTGCCTTTTTAGAGACTCCTTGCCATTCTTTTTCCAGGCATTCCATATACCCTCTTAGTTGGAACTTCTCTCTTTGTGTAGTTTTTAAGTAGATGTGTGTAGTGCTGGTCACTGTCCTCTGTGTTCCTTGACTCTTCTGGCATGAGTTCCTTATAATTTTCCAGTAGCATGTACAGTATTTTTCAGTAGCCATAGGAAAACGCTGATGAAATGTGAATGGCTGTTGATGGCAGAGGAGCAAGTGCATGGACAGGCAGTAGAGTAGTACACTGGGTATGTGTGACAAGAGATTGGTGGCAGGGGATACAAGGATGGCTTCTTTGAGAAGCTGCTGTGTCCCACAGAGCCAGTACCAGCCAGCTACATCTCTTTAGTTTAGCTTCTTCATGAGTCTTAAAATGCTTCTTAAGTGTAATGAGAGGCATGGAGAAAATTTGAATTGGTTATGATGACTGAAATGGTCCTGAAAGAATCTTTCTGGGTTTTAGGGATGTTGAAAAACATGAGTTAGCTTATGCTTAAACAAAAAATTTTCTTGTATGAAAATAGTATGGGGGAACAATGGCATAGTGATCACTTACCTTGTATTTTTCCCTGTGCTTTGACATGTCAGACTTCTATATTGGAAGCAAGATTTGTTTGTCCTCTCTTAGCTGATCAGCTATTAGGTTTGTATTTCCAGCTACTGTCGTGTTCCCTTTTCTGTTGCTACTGTTTCCCCTATAGAGTGATGGGAGAGGGCTCTCCTGTTTGGTCAGAGGTTGCCTTGAAGTGTTCACTTGTGTGTGAGCTTGCTTGTGAGGCTTCTGCTCTCAACTGAGGTTTTGCATACACAGGAGGATGTAAACCAAAAGCTGGCAAGTGGTCAGAGAAGGGTAGGATAAATTAAAAGGCTACATTATCCTGTAGAGGTGCATGACCTGGATGCAGTAATCCAGTAAATCTTTCAGGATTTCCTACGGAAACTTTCAGTGATCTTGGGTCATGTGCCTGCACAGAGGCCATATGCCCAAGGGCATTAACCTTTCAGTTAATAGCCCAGTAAGAGGAGAGAGGTGGATTGCAGGGAGTTTTTTCCAGGAAGCTGTAAGAGGTCAGTAGTCTCAAGCTATAACCTGGAGATGAATTTCTATATCAGTTGACAAAATTATTAGTGGCAAACCTACTACCATCTACTCTCATTTGCATAGATTAAATAGGCAGGTGGAAATGCAAAGAGAGACTGAAAACAGGACAATCATATGATGTAAAATCCTATGTTCTGGATTGAATGTATTATTCCTGTAAAAGTTGAGGTTGCATTTGAATATTATTAAAGATTCACGTTTGATTGCACAGTCAGAAAGACAAATATAATATTTTGTTTATTTCATTGAAAATAATGAGAACAGTGTAACATTGTGTGGTTCTGTTATTCATATTGTATTTTCTGATTGGTTACCTCCTCACTTCTCATTTCTTCTTACAATTTTTTACTAATCGAAAGTATAAAATAGTATGGTATGCAGCATCCCTGAGTAGATGAGACTTCTTGTTTTGAAATAGAGTGTGTGTATGTTGAAGAGATAGGTGTAAGATGGAAGTTTCTGAACGATACTTTGGAAGTGGTAGAGAAATTAGGTAATCAATCAGTGTTTCTGTTTCTTCCTTAACAGTAAAACTGAAAGGGGAAACATTTGAAGTAGTTTATTTTTTTTCCCATGTGAAGATTAAGGACTGTAAGATTAAGCTGTGTAAGTTCTTTATAGTACTGGAATGTGTAAGTTTGATTCCAGATGGGTTCAAAACGCCATTTGCAGGAACTTCTAGAAGACTAACCTCAAGAAAACAAGTTTCTAGAAGCTTGTAAGTTTTATGGTTGGAGGTTGAGAATATTTTAGGCAAACATATTGCATATTATATTACAGTACTGTTTTACATAAATCTAATGTTTCTAACTCTTTGCATATGTCTACTCCATTATAACATAGAGGCATGAGAGAAAGATAGTAATTAGTTTTTATTGTACAGTGGCAAGAACAGTATTACAATACATGTATGCTTTATCAGGAATAGAAACCAATGGATTTAGGGTTGATTGTCTAAATGAGTAAAGTGCCCATGAGTTATGGTTAGTTTCAGTAAGGTTTCACTTTCTAAACTGAGGTTAATAAGACAGTTCTTGCTGACTGAAGCATTTTGTTTGCTGTATATCATGCTGAAAGCAGTCCTCCTCAGTTTTAAATACCTTAGGTTCTCCTTGACAACTTTTATAGTATGTTTGCATTTCCATTACTGGTGGCTCAGCAAAGCAGAGTATCACAAGCACAGTTGTGTGCTTAGTAAACCTCTTTCATATTTATTGAAAGATGCTTGTAAGAGTTGGCACATATACATCCAAGTTTGTTGCACTTGAAGATCTCTAAAATATGCATGCAAACCACTAGTTATGTAAAAAATTGCTAGTTAAATATTAACATTATAAACTGTAGTTTTTTCTGTACCTCTTTGTAAGGCAATCCTTTCTTCAGGCAGTGTTTGGCATTTATTTTAAGTTAGACACAGAAGCTTGCAGTGAGCTACTCAATGGGACTTCCCTAAGGTGAATGACTTGTACAGAAGTGCCACCACAAGCTTTTATGGAGTTGTTGGTAGGTTTGATGTCAGCTAGTTTTTTCTAGAGCTGTGCAGT
The DNA here is from genome assembly GCA_020086605.1 of Lanius collurio. Taxonomy (NCBI): domain Eukaryota; kingdom Metazoa; phylum Chordata; class Aves; order Passeriformes; family Laniidae; genus Lanius; species Lanius collurio. The sequence continues at coordinate 19,974,331 of JACBWW010000008.1, forward strand.
ATTCCCTCTAAATAAATATTAAGAGTAGTAACTCAATAAAGGCGCCTGGCTTGTTTTAGTTACAGAAAAGTAAATTTGATATAGAAGCACAAGTTTAGTGCATATGAATTGAGAGATCGAAGTCATGGTGTTCTCTTGTCACTGGTGCTTGCAATTATCATGTCACTTTTAGTGTACTAGTATGTACTTTAATGCTGCTGAATTGCCTTTAAGGTACTTTTCTGAGCACCTATAAAGATAATGACTAGTCAGTTGGCTGTTTTCCCTTTCAAGTAGGCAAAGCAGGGCTCAGTAAAATAAGTAGGTGTGCCAGGCTATAACCCTGATAAAAGTGTGAGTGAGCAATGTTTACTAACCTCTGATCTCTTTGGCTTTTGTAGCTTCCATTTCTGCTCATCTTCCTTTTCTTCTGGTGTTCCACTGCGTGCCTTTGCCTGGCTTTGAGTGGGTTGGCAAAATACCCAAATTCCTCAAGGAGAAGTAAGCAGATAGGACAGATGATGGCTTCTCCATTCATTATTGGTAGCTAAGGCATATTTCCCAAACCTGTCTGCTCTAACCAGTCCATGGCAGATTATTCATACATCCTGTTAGCTTTCCTGCATCCAGAAGACTGAACAGAAACCACAGATGTTCAGCAGCAGCAGTTCTGAATTAGTATTTGTGTTCCTCTCATGAGTGTACTTTGCTGTAGTTGCTGGTTGTCTGAAATGGGTTTGTAAGCAGTGAGACTTGAGTGTAGTAGAGTAACAAAGGAGAACATCAAGTTCTGCTCTTTTCCTTTAATATATGAACACTTGATTGCTCTGGAATGGACTTACATTTTAGCATCTGGTGGAGGGAGAAGAGACAACTTTACAAGGTATTTGTTCAGTTAAGCTGAAATGTATTGTGCTTCAACATGTCATGTGGTGACAGTGATCCTTCTGGCTGTATCACTGGAATGTACCAAACCGTGGTGTGGAAGCATTAACTGGTGGCTCCCAACTCATTTTGACTATTAGGAATTGCTAATTCAACGTTGGTTGCCTTTGTGTAGACAAGCATTTGTAATCTCTAAGAAGTAGGATCTGGAATCTGGAGGACACAGTTGATGAGGCCAGCCTGAACCTGGTAAAGGTCATCCTAAGCAAAGAAGGAGTATTTCCTATGGGTTGTAAAATCTAATCTCTTAAAAAAGTAAGTGCAATTTAAATAAATCTTGACTTTTTTTTTTTTTTTTTGAGTAGGGTGAGAACTTAGTAATAATGGTAGGTGTTTCTTTCCAGTTTTATAAAGTTCTTTCTACAAGCAAATAAAAACTAAAACAAAATCAAACACAACTCTCTAAGCCTTCCCAGCAAAAACCAGTCAAAATTGAACAAAAACTCTACAAAAGCAAGAACCCCAAAACTACACTTCTGGTTTAAATAAGACGAATTCCAGTCTTCTTTCAATCACACACAAGTGTGATTGAAACACAATGTAGCAGGTGCTACATAGAGGTTACAGTATTTTTAGAACTTAATTTAGGATTGTGCTGTCACTTTGGGATGTGTATATGTATAATTTTATAAACTTGGCAGCACAAACTGCATATTAAAGCTTTGTGTAAAGGTCAGGTGTATTGAATATGATTCTATTTAAACTTACATTTTATCCACAAAATGTTAAAAATAAGCGTTGTAGCATGAAGTATGCTGTACTCTTATTCAGTGTCTGCTGAATAATTTCACAAGGACAGTAATATACTAGGGTATAATAACATTTTTTCACTCATGCAAATGATGCCTCTCTAGAACTTGAAAGCTTTAAAGCATACTTCTTTTAATTTTCTGCATTTAAAATAATTTCCCAAAGTAATAATGTAGGAAAAATAAGTTTACAGTGTCTGTATTCAGTAAGCAATAAGAAACAGAAATTTGCTAATGCTGTGTTGAACTTAAAACCCTTGAAAGCAAAAGGCTTTTATCTAACATCTTCTTCTTCTTGCATGTTCAGTGTAGCTGATTTTCTGTTGTGCTGTAGTGGGTGTGTAAGTTTCTGAAACAGTTTAAGGGGGGCAAATCCTAACTTACTTAGTGGATACAAGTTTAAGAATCAATTCAGGTACCTGTTATTTGGGGTATAAAATTATTCTTCATGGTTTTGTATTAATGTGAAATACATATTTTTATACTAATGATGATGAAAACTATTTAAAAAAAAACTTTAAAAAATATCACTAGAAAAAGGATTAAATAATTCCAGAAAATAAATATGCTGGCTTCTCTTACTTCTCATAAAATATCATTTTCTACCCTTTTGAGTTACCTTCCCCCCATTAACATCCACATCAGTCATCTCTAAGACTGTGGAGATCTTGTTACAGTGACTGACAAGAATGGGATCAATATTTCATTAATGGGGAGGTAGCTGTGGAGTTCCAATAAGCCCTGTGAATACTGATCCATTTTTTTAACCATCGGAGGGACACCTTGGCTCCTTCACATGGCTGATAAAAGCTATCTAGACAGGCTCATCATGGCATCATCTGCCTTCTTCAGCACCACTGGATGCATGTCTCATGGACTTGTCTGGCTTTTACATTGTCATGGGAAGATCTTTGGTGCTGGATAGCACCTCTCTTTTCTGAATTGTACAACTAAGCATGAAGACCTGGGAGGATGAAGAGATCTTTCTACTTGATGACCTTCTTTAACTCATTTGCATTTTGTTTTTATGCCTCTCCAGCTGCACCTTATGATGAGTTAAAAGGAGAAGGGTCAACATATGGTTTAATTTATTGAAACCTTAAATTCACTGACTTCTACTCTGAAGTTTATTTGTTGAGCTCTCATTTAAGGTGCAGACTTGGAGGCATTCCTGTCTCTTAAAACATCTACTCTTGAGGTATTGCTGTCTTGTTTTGGTTTTTCTTTTGAGATGCAAATATGAGGACTTTTTGTTACATTCATATATAAGATCTGGATTTTTATAATTGCCAGATGTCCCTTTGTGATGGAATTTTACTGTCCTTTTGGACTGCAGTTGAAAAATCTGGTTTGAATTTCAAACCTGGGTAATTGCTGGGTCCAGCTTTTGGGGTTTTTAAAAAATACAATAAAACTTAGTCTTCAAGAATGCAATTCCAAACCTTATTTCACATTTTTGAAATGGAAATATTGATACTAGTTCCATAACAATGCGGTTTCAGTGTTGTACGAAGAGACAGTTCAGGTTTCTGTGTCTGAAAGTGGAGGGGGCAGTATTCATTAGAGTAAAAAAAAGCATATAGGAAACATCTCACCCCCCAATTATTCCATGCTCTTTAAGAAAGCAGGGCAGTTATGCACACTTAGCAGTGATCTATACTTGTCATGTAAACCAAGCAGTGTTTTTATTCCAGGAGTGTAAAGTGCTTAAGTATCCTGCTCTTAGACATGGAACAGTTGCAGATGGGAGGCCATAAGCATAATTTGTTCTTCCTCAGTCAATACACTGCAAAGCTGGGAATGGGAAGTAAGGGTCTGGATCTTTTCTGGTGAAGGATGTGAAAATATGTGTCTAAACAGTCCTTTGAAAGACTAGCCTGCAAACAGTTTTAGGTATTGACAGCAGTTTTCTGTGTGAGCAGTTAAGAGTGTTTACATACCATGTTTTGCTTAACCTCTGTTTCTGAACAAGTTGAAGTAGTGTGGGTGATCTGCAAGTGCACACTGGCAGTGGATGTACTTAAAGTGGTTGCCTTAGTTATCTCTTCTAGTATATATTATGAGGAATTTGCTGTTAAGACCTTTTTTAGCTGAAGTTTGAATCATGTTATTAACCAATTCTGAGAATATAGTTAAATATTTCAGAGCTTTAGAATGAAGTTGGAACAAAATCATTTATTGTTCCCAGTAATCCATCTTTTCCCTTAATGGGACAAGTGAATATAAAGGAGGAACAGAGCAGTGGTATGTGCATTCAGAAGATGGACTGAATGCCAGCATATTCACATAGGTTAATAATGACCTTCTCTTCTTATGATGCTAAATTTGTTTGCAGTCTGCAGTGCATTTTGTTGTATCTTGTTGCTTTAACACTGGGTAAACTAACTCTTCTCAGTACAAATTCTTGTACAGTGTAATATTTTTTCCCATGTATTATTGTCCTGGGTACATGTGAAAGGGCTCCTTCATCTACCTGCTTAAGCTTCCTGAGTTTACTAAAAATTTTTCTTAAATGCAGTATTTACTACATTTTAGCTGAGCAGTGCAGGTTTGTCACAATAATGCAATCATTAATGTCTAAATATTTTTGTTAAATATTTTTTTTTTTTGCTTCTTTTGCTGAGTGCAGATGTTGGGGAGGGACCTAAAAGTTCAGAGTAGTGGGTTTGGAGCAACTCCTGACAAAGTAGATCCAGGAGTACATCCAGGAAACTGCTCTTCCTGGATTATTTGTCAGCTAACTAAGCATGTACATAGAAATTAAATCTTTGAACCTGAAGTGGTAAATTTGATGCCATATTGTAGAAGGCTGCTACTTCAGAGGCACTCTATGCAGTCTGAGCTTTGTTGGCCCTCAAAGCAGACTTTTACATCTAGCAAGGATGTGTATGTGTGTGAAACACTTCCTTTTAAGTTAAATTTAACTTCAGATATTTGTAGCTCTCTAATTTCAGTCTGTCAGTGGTAACAAGCAGCTGTCAAGGTTCATAATTACAATTGTCTTACTAATGGACAGATTCATATACAACTCAGATGTCTAAAGGAAAAAGTAGTTCCCTGCATCAGTTGATGTATTGCTCCCATGCTGACTGCACTCAAAACAAGCTGTGTGTAGTCTGCCATTGCAAACTCAAAATGTGATCTTCAAAGGAAGTTTTAGGAAATTGAGGCTGACTGTTTTGACCTTGATAATTTATTTCAACACAATTGCCAAGGTGGTGCCCTTTACCAATCATTTGCCAGGAATTTGTCAGCTGTGTTCATAGGTGTTTCTGAGGTTGTAGCCCTGCATGTGCTGTGAGTGCAGTTAAATCACTGAGCAGTTTCCAGTAGCAGGGCACCCATGCCACACAGCTAGTATGGGACTAACCCATATAACTTTGTTTGAAGTTCAAACAACTTTTGAAATGCTTATGTTGTCTGTTCTGTGTACTACTTCAAAACTGTAAATGTGTTATAACAAAAAACATCTACAAAACCAAAAAACCTTTGCAAAACTTCCAAGGCTTACACATTATTTACTTCTATTTTAATGAATGCTTTTATTTTCCCTTGTTTCATGAAATAGCAGTTGGTTTGCTCTGGATTTTTTAAACTTAAGTCAAGAGACCGAACATTTGTTTATTTAACCTATCTCTATTAAATAATCTGTTTCTCCTTCTCCTTATCAGTCTCCCTGCCTGTCAGGACTGGGAGTATTTCTAATAATGAAGTATTATTTTGCATTAAAATTACATGACTTTTATAAAATGTACCAATAATCTGTTTAGAAATTTATTGAAGCTTTGTTGTTGAAAACCAAACTGCATTTAATGATTCAAGCATAACTAAATGGATTACTTCTCATCTGGCAGTTTCCATCAGCATCATGAATCAGAAATTTCTGATGTGTCAGAGACTTAATATGTGTTTACTAGGGGCATACTGCTATGCTGTGTATAGCAGTGATTATTTCTTTTATGGGGCTTTCAACCTCCGAAGTGCTCTGCACTACAGAAATTTCTATGTATAGGAGTTTTCATTGGAGGCTACTATACTAGTTTTCACTTCTGAAAATATACATGCAAAAAAAAACCAACCAACAAACAAAAAAAAAACCAAACAAAAAAACCAACCACCAAACCAGCTTGGATACTTGAAAGGAATGGAAGGCCACACACGTACTACTATTCAGATGGTGCAGCTTTTTTCTTAAACACTGATTTCACCCTTATGCCATTACTATTATTCAAGATATAACCTGGCTGGTTTGGGAACACTTACAGTTCTAATGAAATTATTTGTCACATCTGAGAAGTGGAGCTTAGGACAACTACATTTTATTTTACATGGAAGGAAAAATGAGAGATGAGTAGTGAATAAATGTCTTTCAATATTTAAGACATAGAATCTTCTGGGCTGGCAGTGCATGTTGAAATGGGGCTATACTTTATCTGGGAGCAAAAGGAGCTGCTTTTGCAAAAGGAACTAACTGGTGGGGAGGAGAATTGAATCTGAAAGGTGAACATGCTCTTCGCAATTGAGATGCAGTTCTGCAATCTGGGTCTTGTTTGTGATCTTACATCTCTTTTGCCCTACTGTGAATTGGACCTTTTGTCTAGTGACATTCATTTTCATGACCAATACTAAAACTCTTCCCCCTTTAATGGTTTGCAGACAAAGCTGGGCTTGAAATCCATTTCAGTAGCTTGTCATGCTTAAAGTCATTGGAAATCAAAATATGTGCCTTGTGTTCAGTGCATCCTGAAAATTATTTGGAAGCTAGCTGTGGCCAACCAAGCAGGTAGATGCATCTTCTCATTCACAGAATTTCACTGGTTTGCAAAGCTTATATTTAATGTAACAGGAGGAAGAAGTCTCTTAAGGTAAAACTTTGGATATGTGTAACTGTATCAATCAAATAGTATTGGAGGAACAGGTATCCCCTGAGCAGTTCTCCTGCTACCACCTTTCCTTTTACCCTTCAAAGATTAAAAGAATCTACCGAAGGATGCGTTTTGCACACTTGCCAAGCACTTCTTGTCCAAAGCAGTTCCTTAAAGAAGGAAAAAAATCCCTGATTTAATAGAGATTATGATTTTCTCTCTTCATTCCCCTTATGTAAACTAACATTACTGCCAATCAAAAAAGTATTATGTGGATAAGTTATGCAGACATAATAAGTGGAACAGAAATCTGTAATCTGGTGCATGTGAAAGCAAACTACTAGTCTTTAGAAATGTTGGTTCAAGTACCCCTTGCTGCTGTTTTCACTTTTACTCTTTTCCTGAGATGGGGTACTAAGAAGAGAAGTAAAGTCCTAATTTTTTTTTCTTCCCTATAGGAGGAGGCTAACTGGAAATATAGTGGAAAGTTAAACTTTTCTTTTGTGCATTGAGTTAAATGGAATGATAAAATCAGAGCTGCTGAAAGATAACTTGTTTTGTAATGGTTTTGCAATGTGCATGAAGAAATTGTGGCATGGAATTAGGTTGACCTTGGAATATTGAAAGCTCAAATGTGCATGTTTGTGTGTGGCATGAATGACAGGAGCTGGTAACTTCTTGCTCCCTAGGAAAAAATTATAAAAGTTTGGAAGTTCCATGTGCAGGTTGACTGCTGGTTATTTAAAAAGGAAAAAACAGTAGGAGTATGAATTTTTTTTCATAACTGGTTATTTTGTAATCAAGTTTATTCCCCTGGTACTTGCTGATGTAAACTTCAGCTGTCAGATGCAAAATAGCTAGCTTAAGTAATCATTGCTCAGTTAGGTTGTTCCATCAGTGTGTAATACTTCTGTTTAAACAGAATATCTGCGCACTTGAATGTATCATCAGTTAATTCCTTCAGTTCCCAGAGTGTAAAGAAACAAACGCACATCAAATCATGCCAGCAGAAGCTTTATCCAACTTCAGAATCTGGTCAGTCTAGCAGTGAAGACAGCCCTTGTAGTACCTAATGCTGAGTTAAACTACTTGATGTTTGTCTGAGTTTGGGAGAAAGTTACATTATACCCCTATTTCTTGCATGGTCTGCAGCATTTGTTTCAAAGGCTGGTGGCTAGGAAAGTGGTTAGAGATTAGAAGATACCTGTCTCTTCTAAGAACCTGTTAGGTTGGGTTTATGTCAGGTAGGGTAAGCAGGGAAATTTAATTGTGTGCGATAGCCTGTAAAAGGAAAAATGTGGTAAGTCTGCAAAAACATGGTCATGGTATTAAATCATGTGTATTAAATGTCAGCATTGGCAGTTTCCTCACTATCTGCCACTGCTTAAAGCAGAAGCAGAGCTGAGGGGATCCAGCCTTCAACCCAGATATGATTAGAGAATTGTCCAAGATACTTGCTATTAAATGTTAGGTCTCGTGTTGAAAACCCTGTCAATAAAATTTTCCAGTTGAGGATTACTGATTTGCAAAGACTCTGGCAGCATTTTCCTCTGTGTAAGTGTATGGCTTTGTAGTGAAGTGTGGGTATAATTACTGGCAGAGGAAGAAGAAAGTGAAGAAATTGGAAATGTTGTCTTTTGAAAGTGAGGTTCTGAGTAGTTCTTGATACTGTTCAGTAGTTGAGCTGCTTGTGTATTTAAACTTTTCTTTGCAATAATAACAAAAATGCTTAATTTCCAAGTCCTCAAACCTCTCAGCCCACACTGATTTTGCAAGTTGTAGCAGTGCAAGTCCAGCATATAAGGAAAGAGTGGATCCTGGGAGAACAAGCTGATTGTTGAATACAGAGAAAATTGACTTTTAAGAATGTGGTGCTTAAGAATAGAACTAGGACTTTACTGAACCATGGCACTAAAATAGTAGGAATATTTCACTGACTTTTCCTGTGGCTTGCTTGTCACAAGCATTGACTTATTCAACACAGGCATGCTGAGCTGCAGCACTCTGGCATTTATTCCCCTCCAGATCATGGAATGGGTAACTCAAATGTCAGTGGAAGCTTTGAGTCAGTCTAGGAGAATCCAGAGAACTTGGAGATGAAAAGGACTTTCTGGCTAATCCAGTTGGGTGTATTTATTTGCTTTGGTATGGGAGTGTGCATAATGTTTTGCTGAGATGCTTCTTTTTCTCCAAGAGATCATTCCATAATTCTGTAGTTACTTTGGGAAGATTTCCTTATCATTCAGCCTGTGCCAGGTTTATTGTGACACCACAGAATCCCCTTTCTTGTGGCTTATCTCTTTCTGCTGTCATTTACTTCAATTTCCTCACCATTTAATGTTCCACTGCACCAGATGTGTTTAGCTGTTCTCTAGTCTTGTGTTTCCCAAGGCTATTAATTTTCCTGTCAGATTCCTGCACTTGTCTTAAAGTTTCTGCACATTCAAGTGCTCATATGAAGGCATTAAATGAAGACATGAAGCTTATTTACTCAGTTCCATTGTGCAGTAATTCACTTAAGAAATCATGCACTCTACAAAATACTGCCAAGCAGAACTTACTTCTTAAAACATGCTCTTTCTTGTAAGCCACTGTCCAAGACAAAGGTTCCTTTTATGTGCTGTGTGTTGTGTTCCATTTTTCTAATAACTGAAGAAACATGACCTTTCAGCTCTGCTCCCTAGGCTGAGCTGGCCTTGTGCATTGAAAGTAATAGAAGCTTGTCAGTGTCAAGTCCTGCAAGTCAATCTCTCTTAGTCTTGCTTGTCTGGGCTTAGAAATCTTGGCTAAAATAGCACAGTGGTTGAGCTGATATGCTTCTTGTAGGGATTATTTGTACTTCGATTATTTTTCCAGGTATTCTTTAAAAATGCAAACTTACAGTAATAAACCACAGTGATAAATTGTAGTCAATCTTACAGCAGCCTTTTTAAAAACTGTTGTCTTTTCTTCTGTCTTTATTGGAAACCATGTGAAATTCATGTTAAAACTAAGTTTCAAGAAAGCTAAACAGCCCTTCAATTACCTCGTTTTAAGACCTTTTTATGATGTTCAGCTCTACTGTGTACATTGGCAGCTAGGAGCATACTTTAGACCTCAACTGAGACCTGAAGCTGGTTTTATGTTACTACTTAAGGCATTCTTCTAACTTGGGAATAGTATATTGTCCAAATGGAAGTAATTAAAGCTTATGCTTTTTTCCTGTTAAAATTTTTCCTGCAGCTGACACAGGAGGAGATCTGTTAGGTTGGTATTGGTGGACTGAAAAACATGGACCTCTGAAGAACTGTTTTTTTTAATGTCACAATTTGCCATTTTGGAAACAATCAGATCAAGACTTTGCACTTACCAGCTCTATTTCATGATACTTCAGTTTCACTGAGTGTTGTTCTAATAATATTTTGAAAAGAAAGTTTTGGAATCTGATGTGTGAATTCCTATTGGGGTAATGTAGCCTTTCTTTCACTGGTGAAAGGTAGGGATTTTGAAAGTTGTCTGTACCATTTTACTGCTGGCTCATGGCAGACCAGATGCAGTAGGATCACAAAGAAGCCTGGGCAGTACATGACATTCTCCTGGCTTTGGGAAAACATTATCTACGTGCTGATGAATTGTTGGGAAACTTTTTCATTGTCAATCTTAGTGTTTGAAAGGACTAAAAGATATTTTTTTTTTTAATGTCTGTTTTTTAAAGAGGTCTAGAGACAGCAGTATTGCCAAAGAAATTTCACTGGGATTGCACAATGTGCAAGTTGGATCAAGACTTTATCCCAGTTGTATTTCTGGCAATGCTTCAGGTACTAAGTACAATATTTTCAGTCATGTACAGCATACTTACTTATGCCTGATAAGAATGCATTCAAAATTCATAACCTTTACCTAGGACAAGGCATTCTTAAAGTTACCTTAGGCTAATACTTTCCTGAAACAAAAAAGACCAGTAGTCAGCAATGCTTTTAAAAGGGTAAAGAAATTCCAAAATAAACTTAAAGAATGGTATTTTTTCCTTATATCACTTACTAGTCTTCTAAGCTCCTTCAGCTGGCAGTGAATTGCTTTCAATAATTGTGGGAAGTGTCATCTTCTGGCCAACAGGAACAGCTCCAGAGCTATTGGATGAAATAGGAACCAGGAATTCCTTATTCTGCATCTTCTGTAGAACAGCAAGCTTTGCATTCTCAGATAACATGTTTGAAGGACAGGGCTCTTCAAAACATTTGTATTGGTTTTCCTAGTTGACTTTTGCCCAGAAATGTTAAGTGTTAGAGTACAAGAGTGGAAAAGTGTAGTCTTAATGGTTTTGAACTTTAAACAGCTGAAGATAGTACATTGTCAATAAAGTTTTTCTTTTTAAGAAGTTAATTGGAAAATATCAGTTGGTGAAACATAATTTGTCTTGTTTCAGATTGCTTATTTAGTACTTCTGAAAACAAAAGCTATTGCCAGTGTTGTAAATTAGCCGTAAACCAGAAGCTCTAAAACCTCTGGAATAAACCTATGTAGGCTTTTTCTGATGCAGTTTCTAATTGTTATTTGTGCAGATTAATTCAGGAAGTTTTGCAGTTTCACTTGCGCACGAGACTGTTTCATTGCCTTCTTTGTGGCATTTGAGTATGGTATGTTTAACCTCACCTTGCTGCACGTCAGAGCTGCCTTCATTACTCCCAGTCCAAAGAGTAGAAATGTTTCCCTTGACCAGGAATTACCCTGGCCTCGGGGTCTCTGCCTCACAGAGGCACCAAAACAGGAACCTGCTGGATATGGTAAAGGTCAGTCTGAAGAGCTATGAAACTTTATTAAGCTGGCCTTGTTTGTGTATGCCACACTGCTGAGGGAAGAGTGTTCTTTCTGTTTGTGTAGTTAAATTGCATGGAAGCCTGGAGGAGACCTGGCCTGGTGGCCTGTGAAGCAGCACTGTTACAAGGCTCTGTGTACAAAATGGAAAAAAGTCGTTCTTTCATCTCCCTGCTTAAGACTAAATTAGAAATATCTTTCCATTTTGCCTTCTCTTCTTGAAGAGGTGGGTGGCATTCATTTTATAGCTGTGGCTCCTCACAAAGCCAGTTGTGGAGGACCTGGCCGAAGGAATCCTGGACTGTCAGTGTCAACTGTCAAATCCCTTCAGCCAGGACTTGATAAAAGCCTTTGGGAGTTGAAGGCAGTGATGGCACTTTAAATGAGACCACCAAGTATGAATAATTTCTAAAAATATTAGATGAATTTTCATCTTTAGCAGGCTGGCTAATAAACTGGATTTCTGACTTTCCCCCTACCCTTCAGTGATAAATGATCAGAGTCTTCGTGAATCATGTGTTTAACAGAGGTATGCACATATGTGATATAAACTACTAGATATGAGTTGTTAACTACTGCCTCTTGCTGGGGACTAAATGCAAGTAATTGGTTTAGGATGATTAATGTCATTTGTATTCATAAATGTACTGTGACTGTAAGACAAGGAATTTTAAGAAGTAATTATATTTAAAGTACTCTGGCATTTGTCAAGATGAAATATTAAAGGCCACTTGATTTGTCTCTTTGAAGATGTGTTCCCTTGCTGTTCAAATTTCATTCAAAGGTCTGGTAGTTACTGCCTGATGTGGAGATCAGCTTAACTCTGGAAAAGGATAACTACGAAGTAGTGAAGTCTGTACTGTTTGTCAAAAGCTGTTGTCAGATGTCTGTGATGTGCCTAGAGAGCCTCCTTGAAGAGTAGTATGGACATGTTTGCATTTTACCAGTTCACTTACAGAATGTAGATTAGTATCACTGCAGACTGAATGTTGTAAAAGAAAACTGATGATGTCTGATCTTTTCTCTTCCAGACTGTCATTTTATTCTGGCCATTCTTCATTCTCCATGTACTGCATGCTCTTCTTAGCAGTAAGTATGCTCTTTCCATCTAAGTGACAACAGAAGATCTGTTAGCTACCCAGTACAAAAATTGAATATTTACTTGGCTGCTTTGCAGGAGGGACATTGCTTTTGTAGGATGCTTGTCTGGTACAGTTAAAGATTTTTCAATAGGAGCTGTAAGGATGGTGATAATGGGACAAGAAGCAGAATGGTGTTCAGTATGCCTAAGAATACTTAATATGGTACTTGACTTGTGTGTTGTGTCTAAAATGAACCTAGTGACAAGTGGGTTTTGAAAAGAGGATGCTACTTAAATTTAGTTATATTTAAAGTATTATAAACCTTATAAAATGCATAAGGTTTATAATAGTTTCAATTTATAAGCCTTATAAAAATCCATAATAAAATAATGTCTAATTTAATGAAATGTGCAAAGCCTATTTTAAAATAAAGCAAACAAGACCCTTAAACACTGATCAAGTGTAGCTGGGCCCGTAAGCACAGAACAATAGATCGACTTGAATTTTCAAATTCCTTTCTCCTTTTCCCTGTTTTTTAGGGACAGAGAGGGAAGAGTGAGAAAAGCAAGGGGACAGTAAATATTAGTGATAAGATCAATTCGGAAATGCTTCAGTTGGAGACTGATATATTTTAGTTGAAAGCGTTCCAAGTCAACTAGGACAAATTATCTTCACACTTAGCATAAGCTTTGTAACATGAAAGACTGATTTTGTTGTTCTCCTCCTGCTAAGTGGTAACAAGGAGGCATTAACAACTTCATGCAATTTTGTTGTTAATGTAGTTGTAATATTAAGCTCTAGTACAACTCTAGTTGCTAACATATGTACATTCTATGATTTTTACAGACCTCAATTTGCTTTCTTGTCTTGGTTGCGTTTTTAATTTTTTCACTCTCTCTTGGCAATAGTATAACATCCACAATGAGTGGACTGATTGTTCAAACTAAACAAAAACCTCTACAACTACACACACAAAAGGGGTGGCTCTTCAGTATGATGTAGGTATTTTTTTAGCTTTATTTCAAAATAAAGCTATTTCAGAAGCTTTGTGTTCGGTCTTGATCTGTCATGCAGTTTTTTTCTGGCTAAACCTGTTTGGTTCCTTTCCCCTGCTTACCACTCTTATCTAATGTAAATACAAAGAGTTCATAAAAATATTATGTTCTGGGTTAAACTAGAATATGGTATGACTTCCTGTCAGCTGTTTGGGTTTTTGAAAATAAGTAATAAAGTGTTTTTGCTCATTATGACTGGCAGTCTCCAAAATTTTATGGGTCCACTTCCCAAACCCACTCTTTCCATAGTACAGTGAAGCACTTACTGCTATACAGAGAGCACCCTAATGCAGATTTGCCCCTCTGGGCTCAGTCAGACCCTTCTCATCCAACATCTTCTCATGTGGTTTTGTTGAGCAACATGATAATGTGATATTGACACCTCACACAAGGACAGACCTGGAGATAAGAAAAACCTTGGTAGTGTGTAGCAATATGTATTGTTTGCAATTTAGAGTGACTGTATTACAGTCAGGGATCTGAAGCTGCCTGAGCTTTTATCTCTGTCCCATGTGTGTAAGGAGTGTTCTGCTGCAGCTTGGGTAAACAGTGGCATGGAGGTCAGAAGGAATTCTCAACTCATTTACTGAATAAAAGGTAATAGGTCGCTCTAGATAATGACTCTCTGGATGAACACAAGATAGTAGCAGATGTCCTGAACAGACTCACACCTTGTTTAGTTAACCTATTAGGCTTAGAAAAAATTCAGCCTTTGGCAAGAAAGTAAAGGATTCTTTATTTTGAAGTTACTAACTTCATGTGGTTTGAATAATGCTTTCTGGAGTGCCTGTGGCATATTTTTTTTGAATCCATGCAAAAGAGTTTGTCTGGAAAGTTCTTGAAGATGAAATTATGAACCTTAGCTGTCTTAAAGCTTTATATGTATGAGTTTCATTCTATGCAACCTCCTGCATGGGCAGGTGGCAAGTCAAGTGCAAATCAAACCCCTCCTATGCAAGCCACTTCATACTGTAAATCCTGGCCTTGTGTCTGTCCTGGTTCAGACACTTGTTGTGTTTAGAACTGTCCTTGTGTTCATTCAGTTTTGCTTAGTAGCATCCTCAAACTAGAGGGGTACAAATGCCTTCAACTCTTCTATGATGACATTTGAACAGGAAGTGTTTCATTGGAGACCAGCTTGTTTTTCCTTAGTTAGTCAATGAGTTTCCAGAGCCTTGTGTGTTCCTGCACCCATTTCTTGTCTCTAGCTGAGCTATATTGCCCAGTAAAAATAAGAGGCTTTGTGGAGATTAGACTTCTACTTCCTTCTGTCCGATAATAAGATTAATCATCTAGAAACTGCCATGAGGCCATTGGAGGGACATCTGAAGAAGGTTAGTGGCTCCTGTGCAATATGTTTTGTTCTTGCTGATTAACAGAGTCTTACAGTACACCAAGAATCCAAATTGAGTGCAGATGTCTTCAAAAAGACAGCTAGTGAAGGAAGGTGAGCAAAAGACACACACGCTTTCCCGCACGGCAAGGCAGAGTGCTGCTGCTGGCTCCAAGCCAGACCTGTGGCCCTTGATGGCTTGTTCTTTTGCTGAACTCTGATGTTGGCTTCATCTGTGCCCTGCACATGTCCTGCAGCCACAGGCTGAGTCATCAGGACAGGGTGTTATCATGTGCATTACTCAGAGGCAGTGTTAATCATAACCAGACACTAACATGCTGCTTTCTGGAGAGGCTGGAGGAGTCTGGTGTGTGTGTGTGTGTCTGTATGTGTACTGTAGAAAGTGTGCTCTTAAATGTTACCTGCTGAATGCATCTGCTGCATCAGGTGAATCCATGACTCTGTAGAGAACCAGTCCTGGGAGGAGCATCTGAGGGAGGTGGGGGTTCAGCGTGGAGAAAAAGGAGGCTCGGGGATGACTTTATCACTCTCTACAACTGCCTCAAAGGAGGGTGTAGCCAGATGGGGTTGGTCTCTTCTAGACAGCAAGCAATAGGGAGAGTAAATGACCTCAAATTGTGCCAAGGGAGATTTAGATTGGATATTGGGAAAAGCTTCTTCTTGGAAAGGATTGTCAAGTATTGGCCCAGGCTACCCCAGGGAAGTGGTGGAATTGCCACTCCTGGAGGTAGTTAAAAGATGGGGGGGTATGGCAGCTGGGGCCATAGATGAGTGGTGGACTTGGCAGTGCTGAGTTAACAGTTGAACTCAAATGTTCTCAAGGGTGTTTTCCAACCTAAACAATTCTGTGATTCTATGGCATTTTTCACTTGGCAAGCATTTGAATTATTTCAAGAGTCTGAACTATGCTGAGGAATATTCCTTTTTTCTGCTTACAGGAGATAGCCAAAATTAGTTTGAGTCCTGACTGCATGGCTTTGCTAGTTTCAGGAGAAAAAACTGCAATTTTGAACATAATCCTGTGCTGTATGTCCCATCTCATAGCAGGGGCCACACATATAAACACTATTCACTGTATTAGTCATCAAATTCTCTACCTTAACTGTTTGTTGCATGGGGATTTTAAATAGTTACATTATCCGTTTAAATAAGGAGCAGTATATATTACTTGTTGTTCGCACAGCACAGAGATCATTGCACCTGTCAAAAAGCTGTTGTGTCTAGCTAGACAAGTTTAAAGCTTGGGTTTTCAGCCCAGTTCCAGGTAAAAGTTACAGTTTCTTATACTTTCTAACTTGTTGGTACATAAAATGAGTGAAGCCCCAGAAAGAAACCTGCTTGCAGACTGTCGATGTAGGAAGCTATGGTAGAGAATGTACTTGGAGACTCATTTGGCAGCACTAGATGGGACAGCTTGTGTCCAAGCAGAGCTGTTATCTCTGGGATATGAGCTTTTGCCAATAGCAGCTTTGTGTGGAAACTAGATGGAGTTTGACCGCAACATTATGTGGGAACCCAGTGACCTAATAATAGATGCTGGATCCCAGATTATCTCTGTTATCCTCTCCCCATGATGCTCCTTTTCTTTCATAGTTAAACAGCTGGCATGGCCTCTCCTGTACCAACAAAACTATTTAATCTTGGCGTCTCCTGTACCAACAAAACTATTTAATCTTGGCTTGGAGAATGGGAGGGCAAGTGTAGTGGAACACCTCTCCTAGCAGTGTCCATGTGACCAAACTAGCACCTTGCCTCTGGAGAGGGAGATGCTGCAGGTATTTTTTGCTTTGACTTTTCCATTTAAGTATGTTTAAAAAGCTATTGTAGATTAAAATTTATGCCAAATGCATGCTGCCATCAGTAGCAAGAATGATCCACCACAACTGCTGGCAGTTGGCAGAAATGGGTGTGGCCCTGAGGATTATGTTGCTGTAACAGAATCAGTGTTGGCTGTAGCTGGCCTGGGCACTTCCCTGCCGACACCTATCCCAGGATGAAGAATAGGGCTGCACAAACCCTGCCAAGAGGCGCTGCTATTCTGGGGATGGCAACGTGTTTGTGCTGCTTAGACTTGGGATGAAAAGGGATGATGAATCTTGCACAATGTAACTTGAGTGGCTCTCCTGTGAGTCATTGCGAACATTTTATGTATCCAAGGACACTTGGAATTATGGATGAGAGCAGGAGGGCAACTGGTGTTTCAGTGGCCAGGATTGACAGCCTTCTTTTGCAGAGAGATCATAGGATAAACACAAGTGAAAGCAGGCTTTAAGGCTGCTTTTGGTATTCATGCTCCCAAATGTGCCAGTCAAGCTCTGCTCTCAAACTCTGATTTTAATAGTTTACATTTGGATTGGAGGTTGAGTGAAACAGTACTCAAACAACAGTCTTTAACACAATATTTTAGGTCTGTTTTCACAGCACCTGTTTCTTCATGTTCTCAAATGCTATTGAGCTACAGAACAGTCTTTATTGTGTTCCTGCCTACATGAAAGTCTTCTAAAACTAATGAAAAGACATTTGTTAGTGAAAATGCTTTGTTTGGCTGTAGCTGTATGTAGTATCAAGTATATTACTTTGAGCAGAGATAAAAAATAAAGGGTAACTGGTCATGCTACATGGCTCAAGTATGGAAGCACTTGTGCTTCTATTTGTATATGCTCCTAGTATTCTTTTAACATTGATATTTAGACTTTTATAGTAAGCAAACAAGAAAAAATATTTCTCTGTAGTTTGCTTGGAAGCTAGGGCCAGCAGTATTAATGGCAGTATTACAAACTGGCTCCTGTAGGACTGAACTGAAAGCAATACATTGCAGTGCTTCTTCTAGTAAAGGTTAAAATACTAACTTCAAGGGTTTTTTCCATCAGAAAAGAGGTAAGTGTTGTATTCCAATTTGCAATGGAATAAAATGTTGTTGTTTATCCTGCTCTATGGTAAAAATTATGTCAAAGTGAAATTATTTTGTCAATGTACTGCCAAGTTGAAGCAGGAGGATTAAAACCCAAAAAATTCATTGGACAAGTAGTATTTGTTTAGGATGGATTGATACTATTTTTGATACTGAATTGAAAGTTGAGCTGTTACTAGTAACAGGACTTCATCCCCATTGCTTAAGAGGTAGCTCTTGCACATCAGCTGCCTTTGGCAACACATGGAGCTATCTTAAAGAGCCCAGACTGGACATATTCTGCCTTTTCTCCCTAGTTCAGTCATTTCTGCCCCCAGTTCAGCTCTCCAATAGATCAGTTCCCTGTAGGGCTGTTCAAACATCACAGCTGACACAGGAGAATCAGATATGGTCAGAGTAATATGGATACACCAGCCATTTAAATAGCAGCTCAGATATACTCCCACATTGGAGTAACTTAGGCCTATATTATTTTCCTTCACTGGAAGGGGAAGAACTAATTCTAGACAATTGCTTTTTTCTTCTTTATTTTCTGCCCAATCAAAATAAAACTAAAGGACATATAATAATGCAGACTTAACAGGATCATAAATATGTATTTAAGACAGGGAGGTGATCTCATTAAAAAGGCAAAATTCATTGACAGGCATTGAAGCCTAAGTGTCTTTTTTTTATTATTTTAAATATTTTTTTGAGAAGCTTAGCTCATGAGTGACTCATTAATTCTTCTACAGCACTGGATTCCTTTTGTAATACAGATTTCTGTTTGGATGTGAACCTGCTGTGTTTAAAAGTACATGGGAGAGACATTATCCATATTTCTGGTTTGCAGGCAATGTCTTGTTGGCTGATGCTTATAGCATCTGTATTTATTCATAGATACAATGCTTCCAGGTATAAAATAAGCTGTTGCAATTGTATGAAATATTTGCATAAATGTAAGATTGTATATGACAGGTTATTTCTCAGCCTATCTTCTGGCTCTTTTGTGCTCAGAGCTGCAATTTTTAAACTGTTTACTGGATTTCTTGTATTTCCTTGAATTCTGGAGTTTGTCCTAGCTGAAATATGATGAATAACTTTTATACACAGCTATTTGAGGAATAGCATTTATACAAACAAGTTTTCATATGAAGGCATCTCTCAAGTTTCCCATAACAAGCAGAAAGGGAAGAGCTATTCTGCAAACATTTACAGATGTAGAAGAAAGCATAGAAAATCTCTGAAGGGGGCCTTTCTCTCTGCTGTTGCCTAGTCTGAGCAGGGCAGAGGTGTCTGGACTGTTGAACAGGACCAGAACAGGAATGGCAGATCACTTATCTTTGTAAACATTTGTTTTTGGTTGCTTTATATAACATTATGCAAGAATCTAGCCTGAATGTCTCAGCTTGCTCAGTCTCTTGGAGGATCATTTTAATAAGGGCTTTTATCAAACATGCAAAGTGTGTCTCGTGCAAGTGTGTAGTACTGTGGCTACTGCACTGCTCTCTCCTCAAGGAAAGGCAACAATGTGTATTTACTGGAGTTGTAGGTGAATAGTTTGGCACTCTATGCATCTGCCCAACTTTCTAATGGAAGACTTCACAGTCTTAGGAGAGGGGGTATTGTTTCCTGCAAGGATGTCCTTGGGATATATGTAGAAGTGGAATTTTCCTATTTTACAGATGTGCCTGGATTCTCAGCTGTTAATGCCTAATCTCAGGTCTCCTGAAAAATGTTGCCTTGTCTTTTCATATTAGTTAGCAAAGTCTGTTTTTTCTGAAGACTTCAAAACACTGGTGCCTCCTGTGCTTTCCCTTCCTTCCACCCCTGCCTTATTAACAAAACCACCTATACACAGTAGCTCCATAACTACTCCCTCCAGCTCTGAAGTCCCAGAGGAAACCGCATACTTGTATACATGGACTTGAGTATGCTTAAGCATTCCTGATTCAGAGCTTCTTGGTTTAGGAAGAATCCTTATGGTTTGTGGCTCTTGACTTTTTGAGTCAGCAGACTTGCTTTGAAGTATGAGCTTTCCTAACAGTAGCCAATAATGGATCCAAATATGAACTATAACCTCAGCAGTATTTTGTGCCTCCTAGAACAGTAATGCCACAGGGCTCTTCCTCAGTGCTCCAGAAGATACCATAAACCAAAGTAAAATATGACCAATGGTAAATGCTAAGTTAAGTAAAGTAAATGCCGCTTGCTTGCTTCTAAAACTTGTATTAACTATTAAGGTCTCTCAAAGTAGGGATTTATTTAATGAGAACTGACTTTCTGCACCTTTGTTTCATCTCCAGACTCTTACTACTTGTACTTGCACAAACTGAGAAGTGTTCTCATTTCTCTGTCACAGGGGAGTTTTCTCTCTTGGAAACTTTGTCACTGTTCTGCTCTTAGGTTCATGATGCTGAGTCTATTAGGGTTGGAGAGACAGAAATAAGAGTGACAACAGGTATATTTTTAAAGGGAAGGTGTGCCTTGCTTCTGTTCTTTAGGACAGGACACCTGTAGGAAGTCCAGTTACTGGGGCCTTTTGGTATCAGGAGAAAATCTGTTTTTGAAATGTGTCAGAACAAATCAATTGGTACAAGTAGTATCATTCATTACTTGGTTGGTAAATACCACCATAATTCTCCCCTCCAAATTTCTTCCTTTTGACTTCCATTCTTGAACAAGTGCAGGAGGATTTCTGTATCTCAACAGGCAAAAATATTTTGCAGTACAGAATAGTGTAATTGGAGAAGTTATTGAATGAAAAATGGTGAGGGAGTTTTAAGTATTGAAAATAAATATCTGAAGTATGATCTTGGTTGGTGAAGTGAGTAGGTTTTAGTAAATCTAGAAGAATTTTGTGCCCTTAAAGTGGAGATATGTTAGGAAATTTCCTTGTGAAGCCACATGGTTGCACCTCCAGAAGTCCATCTAGGAAATATAAGTCACTGTACTTCAAAATTTGGTAGGCATGTGTTTATGTAAATTAATACTTCTCTAGTGAAAGAGCAAATGCTAAAAAGCCATGCTAGAAATGTTGAGTAGCAACTAATTCTCCAGTTGCAGAGACTCTTCCGTTCATGTTTGTGGCGTCTTGCAAGAAGCCACAAAGTAGCTGTGTGTTTCTCTTCATTACAGTATTTTTAGAAATGAAGTACTAGACCATAGATTAAGAAGAAATTTGTGTTGAGGATGTGTGTGGCAGAGAGAACATATTTTCATTATAGAGTAAACTAGTAGGGAAAAAAACCTGGAGATTATTTAATCCCATTAAAAAGAAGTCTTTATGAAATCTCTTTGCACTTTTAAAAGGAATGAATGATGCAAACACAAGAAACAGCAGGGTGGGCGAGTGGAGAGCAGTAGAGCATAGCTGAATGACAACAGCTGAAGGATCAGACTGCTCAGAACAGTGTGGAGGGAGGCTGGCATGGTAAATGGTGATAGAAGCAAGTCGCTGCCAGAGCAGCTTGGGATGCTCCTGCTGTGTTCACAGGCTTATAAATTTGTTTCTCAGCAACATGTGAAATGCTGGTAGCAAGAATTTCAGTAGTATTAACCAGATGACATTTCCTAAAGTTCCTGTGGCTTC
This sequence comes from Lanius collurio, assembly GCA_020086605.1. NCBI lineage: Eukaryota > Metazoa > Chordata > Aves > Passeriformes > Laniidae > Lanius > Lanius collurio. The sequence continues at coordinate 19,995,636 of JACBWW010000008.1, forward strand.
TGTAAATTACAAGTTTTACTTTTAAAGCTTATTCCTTTCTTATTCCAAGAGGCTTGGGTGGGGAGACAGGGTATTTGCTTCTGTTTTCCTTCTCTAAGGCTGTCCTGTAAATGACTTCATAGAGGAGCAAAGGAACCTGAGGTATGCTGTGAAGGATGAGGTTTTGTAAACAGCCTGAAGCCATTGCCCTGTTAGTCAACAGGGTCAAAATAGTATCAAGAGATAATGCAGCATGGGGCTAGGACATCTCAATACGTGCATTTAATGCTACATTAGGGCTAATACTATATAAATGTAAATTGGGATTAATTCCAGTATTAACCTTGGTTTACATTTAATTAATCATCAGCAAATGTTCCTCCTCTCCTTGGCTGCTTTATTTTCCTCTGATGGCCTGTTGCAGGCAGACATGTCGCTGTTGTCCTAAGAGCAAGTCATGTAGTAGGAAGAAGCTTGACAGGGGAGCACAACTCTGAGCCTATTTAAAGAAGCAGTGTCAGTCTGAAGTTACTTGCTTAAAAATAACATGGCATCTGCTATTGCAGCAGCTGATTAATAAACAATTACTTTAACAAAAAAATAAAAACCATCAAAAAACCAAAAAAAAACCCCAAACCAATTGTAACCAGAATGACAGCTGCTACTTCTGAAATTAAACACAACCGTGAACAGTCAGCCTAACACTTATCTGTGTTAGGCTGACACTTCTCACACCTAGTTTTAGAACAATGTAAATCTATTTGCTGGTAAAAGGTGCAAGTCCTTTGGTGGTGGTCATTTTCTTGACAGATACAGGAGCCGATGGTGTGAAGAATCATCTAGAATTGGTGAAGTCTATAGCCAACTGCTTGTGCTCTGCAGCTGATGGAACAGCTGCAGATCTTCTCTATGACAGAAGATAACTCTCACAGCACAGAAATCAAGCTTTCATATTGATGTCAAATCCAAGTTTCTTGTCCGATGCTTTGTCAAGCAGAAAGAATTTGAATACCTGCTGCATAAGGGCAAAAACTGCTTTACTGATCATTCAGTGCACTGGGTTGGCATCTTTCCAAGTTGGCATTTGCATGCCTTGCCCCATTTTCTTCTTGTGTTCAGAAGAAAACCTGTTTTCTCATAGATCTGCAGTTGCATAACCCCTTTTTTTTTTTTCTTCTCTACACTGTTTGCCAACTTCCAAAAATGTTTATATGGAAAAAAACTTCACAGCAGCAAGGTATTTTAACTGCCTTCAGGAAACTCTAGTGGGAATAGGGAAAGAGCAAAGAACAGCCAGTATCAAACTACCAGCCAACTCTTTAGGCTGCCAGCATTTACTCCTTGGACCTACCTCTACTCCACTAGGCACTTAGTAGTGTTGTGGTCTACTGTTGGTAAATCCAGAAGTAGTATCACTAAGTCCATTAAAACACCTTTTGTTAAAAGAACTTTGTATGACAGGTAATTTTTGAAGTGGCTAAACTGTATTTTCCCTAGTGGTGAATTTGAGGCCCACAAAAATATGCAGTACCCCCCAAACTGAAGGGGAAAAATTATTTCTCTGTTCACGCTTAGGTGCAGTCTTTTCAGAGTCCGACTTTACTGTGACCTTGCTATTAAAGAAAACTCTTTATGGATGGGCTTTATGTCTTTGATGCTCCATTTATACCTGAAAATGTCAGCATGCCAAACTTATGATGTCAGAGGAACTTTCCCCAAATGTTTAACTTTAGAAAATAGCACCTCTGCATCTACAGTGTGTTCTCTGTGCCTATATTTATATTGTAAATGTACTGCTTCTCCAAGTTAGCCATGGCTTTTGAAGTTGGCAGTGGAGGGTTTTATCAGGAGTTTGGTGTGCTGCCTTAGTGCCTGACGCCTGTGTGTTGGTTTTTACATTTTTCAGCTAAGGTTTTTTCCTTGCCCTGAAGTTTCTGTATGTCTCTGAGAAGATATACTTGAAATGTTAAATAAAACTTCCAACTATATTGTTTTCTCACTGAATGCAATGACTATGGTACCTTTTTTGGTGCTAGGATTACATTTCAGAATTAATTCAATGATGTTTACAGAGTGTTTTTGGAGAAACTAGAGAGCTAGACAGATGTAGACAGCCAGATCCTAGACAGACCAGAGAAGAAATAAAGGCAGGGTCTTGGATTAGATGGGAAAGTAATAAATACTGTGAATTGGAAATAACACATCAAAAGCATAGATATACACAACAAAAACAGAGCTGAGGGGAGGGAAAAAAACATGGGAACTTCATGTATCTACCAGAGTGGCAGTATGGTTAATACACAGTTGAACAGGGTGAGGAACAAAGCTGAGTGAAATATACATTGACCACTGAGAAACACAATCATTACATCAAGTTAGTTCTGGTACTTAGCAACAGCTTCAATACTATGCTGAAAGTTGAAAATACTAAAGGTGACTGGAATTGCAAATGAAGTTTAAAAACTTGTCAACTCAATGTATAGTAAATGTAAACTATTTTGTATAAGGCTTACCTCTAGTTCATGCAGGAATAAAATACTGGTTTGACTTTCACTGGATTCTTTTTAAGCCTTAAGTGCCTCTAGTATTACCAGGACCTTTATCCTGAAAATACTGATTTGTCACATTAGTACAAACAGAACAATATGATGGTGTTCTATATAAAATAAAGACCAAAACTATCAAGCTCTGCCTTGGCAGCCTAGCTATAGCAGCTAGAACGGCACAATTTTTCTGCTTCTGTGCTTACTGCATTTTGTAACTTTTCTTTTTCTTTCAGCTTTATCTTCAGGCAAGAATGAAAGGAGACTGGGCAAGACTTGTACGTCCTACTATACAATTTGGTCTCATTGCTGCATCTATCTATGTGGGTCTCTCACGTGTTTCTGACTACAAGCATCACTGGAGTGATGTTTTAACAGGACTTATCCAGGGAGCAGTGGTTGCTGTGCTCATTGTAAGTAATTCCTGAGGGGGTGGGTGGGTGTGAATGCTGCTTTTATAAACAGCATCTTAGAATTGCAGGCTGTGTTCAGAGGAAAGCAAATCTTTATTTCTAACACTTCAAACATTGCTGAAGCAGGGGAACTCCTTGAACTAGGTGTAGCAATAGTACTTTGTGGAGTGAGACAGGCTGCAGCCCAATGAGATAACTGGCAGGTTTAGCAATTAAACAACATGAAATTGTCTCTGCTCAAGAGCTTTTCAAAATAATTTAGATAGAAATGGTACTTGCAAACCATATAGGCCTCTCTGTATAAATTATGCTTTATGCTTATAGCCAAATTCAAAATCTTGAGTACAATAGCAGAGAACTCTGTACAAGGTAAACAGGGAAAAAGGCCTTGAAGAATAAGGAGAGCATCGAAGTGTCTGCCTTTGCCACCTTACACAGTGTTGTTTTTTCAATCTGATGGGAAACTAAAACCCTTCACCTTTTCTTTTGTGCATTCCTAGTACTAAAAATGTGTTCACAGAGGAACCCATGAAGCTCAGCTGTACTGATAAGTATAAAGCTATCCCAGGAAACCGACACAGGCCTAAACTTGTCACAGGAGGCCCAGCTGAGTTAGTGGTAACAGTTGTACTGGCTGTCACCAGAGTGCCATAGCTCACCTCCATGGGAAGGGATAGATCAGGAATTCTGGATCAGTGGGAGCAAGCTGAGGTCTACTGAAGGATTCAGTTTCCAAGAACTGATGCCTAGCTGGGAAGAACCATGTCAAAAATAAATGCTTTGTCAGCTTTCTCATGTCAGAAGGGTATGGTTCAAGACAAAGCTGTCTACAAGGTTCAATCAATAATCAAATCTTGGAGCAGCTCTGGGAAGTTGTACAGGCTCCATTAGCTGTTGCTAAATGGCTACATGTTCAAATAATCCTACCCCTTGTTTTTGTCCAATCTCTTTTTCTAAGAAAAGGAGTTCAGAGAGTAAGAAACATCAGAGATCAAAGAGGTGAGGACACTTTTATTAGGAAAACAAGTTTAGTCAAGAATGCTGGATGATTCAGAAGGTGCTTGGTAATAACAAGAAAGAGTAGAAAGTAGCATTACAGAGAGTAGAGTTGAAAAGTCAGGAAATTCTTTTTAAAAATACACATTAGCACCAACCACCACCCCCAAACTCTTATTTGAAATAACTGATGAGTTCCTCTCCAGAAACAGCAAGGTGAGGTTAGAGCAAGGTGATGCAGCAACTGCAAATGGATCACTAAACTGAACTGAGGGAATCTGGCATTAAGTGGAAGCTGAAACTCCCCTGGCCTGTGGCTAAAGCAGTGTGCTGGGTCATCAGCCACCTACCAGTGTGTGGTGGGAGATTGTTTCTTCTGCCATGGACAGTGTTCTGCAGTTCTCAGGGTTACAGTGGGAGGGGAAGACACAATGCTGGAAGGGAAGGGAGTGTGTGAGGCTTCTCATTTATTGCACTCCATGCAGCACTGTGCTCAGCACGTCTGCTATGGGACTTAGTGAAGTGAGCAACGGAAGACAGCAAGCTGCAGAACTGGATCAACCACCTGTCTTGTAGTCAGGGAGATGTCTCCTAGCTGCGAAGAACTGAGGTCATATGTTTAAAGGATGGCAGGAAAGGACTATTTAGGCAGAGCTGGCCTTACAGCTGCTGGGTCCAGCTAAAGCACCACCTCTCCTGTTCTGTTCAACATAAATTACAGAAAAACAATTTAACTGAAGTGGGGCATTGTGGGCCCTCAGCACATTTTGCTTTCATTTAAAGCTGTTCCAGCTATGGCTGTTGTAATGAAGCAGTGCCTGGTAAGGCAGTCAGCAGTTAGTTAGCACAAGCCTTGAATTTGGCTTAAACCTTGAGTGGCTAAATTGTCAAGGGCAAGGAGTAAAAGCTATTCAAATAACAGATGTCTGAATTTTGCACAAGACTTCCCTGCCATTTTCTGAGGTTTTAAACTGAATTTGCCTTCTGCAGAGCCCTTGTTTCAAAGACTTAGGCATACAGGAACTAAACACTAATTTGTTCACCTAGGTCGTGTATGTGTCAGACTTCTTCAAAGTGAGAGGATGTACATTTCAACCAAAAGAAGATTCCCATACAACCCTACATGAGACTCCAACAAATGGAAATCACTTTGGCAGCAATCATCAACCATGAAGAATGACCCACATCACCTCTGTTGCTCTGAAAGAAAACAATTTCACACGTCTAATTATGTAATATAAGTAAATGCCTTTAAGGGACTGCTGCTGCTCTTGGATGCTCACTTTACCTGTATATAGTAACATCTACCACAGTTACTGTACATCTAAACTTTAAGTTTGGTTCAAGGTCTTGCTTAAAAGAAAGCTATTAAAATTGTAAATTTTTATTGAAAACAGTAACAAGTTATATTACATACACTGCTGTTTGTACATGCCTTGTTGAATCAACTGTGGATTAAGTAAACACCATTAAAAGGAATTACTTGATATGGAAGCCACATGTGACGCTGATGAATTTGTTCCATCGTGTCAGTATAGTTTCTGGAAGACATCTGCTGTTACAGGTAAAGGCTTGCAGCAAAGACAATATCTCTCTTGATTTTTGTAATCCCTATTAAGAAGGAAAAGAATATTGATATCTTAGAGTCGTAACTGCCACAACCACTATTTAAAGTACAGTTATAAATGTTACAAGTATTAAATGGAAGTCACTGTACATACATTTTTAGCCACAAACTTAGTTAAACTGTCACTATCCACTTTGTAACAAAGATGTTATCTGGAAAAATAACAGCAGTGTACAGCAATAACAGCTGTTTACCATGAAGTCAACACCAGAACTTCTCATTACAAAATTATTCACCTTCAGCCCTCAGTACCTGTGAAGCCCCTGCCCCCCATCACTTTTTCTTCTAGAATTGCTTCATGTCCTGTGAAAGTGAAATACATACCCTCTGCAAACTTATTTTCCAGTTCTGTGTTCCCAATGGCTTTTGCAGCCTGGCACATCTGCCGAAGCAGTTCCTCTAGACGCCTCATGCAACGAATTATGCTACCTGTATGAAAGAGCAAGGGAAAACTGTGCCACACCATGTCCTGAATTATTCAAAGTACTAGTTCCTTCTACAACACTGTTCAATTTATCTAGAAGCCAACTGTCTTAAACCTAGTTTCTGTTTGCACAGTAAATTTCTCTGTGAGGCATCTCCTTGAAGCTGTTTCCAAATGCTTGTCCTTTCTACTGTCATTACAGTCTCTAATATCTAATCATATGATGTTCTGGGCGGTTGAGTAATTGTGGATTTTTTCTTTCAAGTACTTGTTAAGACTTCCTCAAAAACCATACAGCATTAGGGGATTCATGAGTTTGCTGCTTCATGTACTACCACAGGTTTATTTTGCCATTTTTTTTACAAGCCTTAGTTCTTTAGCTGACAAAGGCAGTAAAACAGTAAGTGATCTATCTTACTACTCCTGTGCTACTCAAGAGTCCATGGACCACTCTACCACTCAATTGCATGGCTACAATAATGCAAACAAGCATCTTGACACAGCTCCTACACTGCAATCCAACAGCCATTCATGATTTATTATGCATTCATCTTCTCTCTGAACTTTCCTCACAGGTCAGCCCAAGTCACTGCTACAAATTTCACAAAACAACCCTAAATGCTTCTGCTCTTCTGGCCACAAGCAAAGAGTATCCTGTCTGGTCATTTCCTCCAGCAGCATGTCCTACAGTCAAAATTACTGTAGGCAAAATAACAATTACTGGGTAAATACAGGATCAAGGGCTTGAGAGCAGCCCTGCTGAGATGGCCTTGGGGGTGCTGCTGGATGAGAGGCTATATATGACCCATCAATGTGCACCTGCAGCCCAGAAAGCCAATTCTGTCCTGGGCTGCATCCAAAACAGTGTGGCCAGCAGGGCAAGAGAGGTGATTCTGCCCCTCTGCTCTCATGAGACCCCACCTGCAGTGCTGCATCCAGCTCTGGGGTCCCCAGTACAGGAAGCACACCGGCCTGTTGGAGCAAGTCCAGAGGAGGGCCACCAAGATGATCAGAGATGGAACAGGTCTCCTTTGAGGACAGGCTGAGAGAGTTGGGGTTGTTCAGCCTAGAGAAGAGAAGGCTCCAGGGAGACCTTATTGTGACCTTTCAATACATGGAAACATTCAAGGTCATGCTGGGTGGGGCTCTGAGCAACCAAATTTGGGGCAAGATGTCCCCGGCTCACTGAAGGGGATTTGGTCTATACAACCTTTCTACATTACCTCTAAGACATAATATACGGGAAAAAAAAATCCAGTATGAAAAGAACTTTCTACAAAGTTCTTGGGAAAGTGAGACATGATAAAGTAGAGCTTCTCTTCTACAAAGCATTCATAGGGCCTCACTAGGTCATGTCAGTTTCTACAGTGAGAACAGCGTATGTAAGAGCAGCAGTCTGTAAAACCTGCTGCAATGACACAGATGGAAAAACCCACACAGTGCCTATTGAGCAGAGAGCACATACCAACACAAGTGACCTGTGGGGCAGCTGCCCCGAGCCCCTGTGCTGCACTGTGGCAGGAGGCCCTGGCTCAAAGATCCTGCTCATCTCCATTTACAAGGCCAACCCTGACAGCCATTCCAGGGAGTATTCATTTACAGGCAGCGTAGCTGGGCTTGCTGCAGACATAGTTTTTTGTGCAAGAAAATTGTGATTTTCAAATGAATTACTACTGTTAATCTATCCACAAAGCAAGAGCTGCAGTTAACAGATAGGATACTTAAGTCAGTTTAGCACTCTTCCCTAAAGGCTTTAAAAACTGCTCTTATTTTCATTTCTTCCCAACACACACATTTCAATTTGAACACAAGGTATTTTCATTAGCAAATCAACACTACTCCACTTTGTGGCAAACACTTGTTCTTGGAGCATTCCAACTTATTTTGTATTCTGATTTTCACTGAAATCACTACAGTTACTTGGACAACCAAGGTGAACTACGCTGGGATCTAGTAACACTACAATCCATTTGAGGTACACATAATCAACAACAGATGCCTGAAATGCTTTCTTTCCTTGTGGATAAGGCACAGAAAACCAGCCAGTGAAAGTTAAGGGAAGAATCATACATTGATCCCTGCTACAAGAGCTGACCTTCTCAAAACAGGCCACTAAGATCTAATTTTGAGGGAGCTGGCACTATTGAGTAGAACAAAGTTGACTGTTTTAGTACAAATATGTAAATGGAAAGTGTTACTGCCCAGTGTATTCTGAACATTCAAGTGTCAATGTAAAAACATGAGCCAGCTACTGCTAGTGTTCCACACACTCAGGGTGCCTCCGTAGCAAATGGAAGGCTCAGATATTCACTGCAATAGGAGGAATCTGTTGACTGCAGAAGCAAACACTGCCAAGATTTGTGTTGCCCAAAGGCAACTTTCTTTAGAAAGTTCCTGCATCTATGCATTTGATTGCGTGCATGAATTCCCTTGTTTTAAGGGAATTTGCAAGCCTTTGCAAACAAGAAAACAGCATTTGAGAGAGGCAGCAGTGATGGTAACAACTTCAAAAAGGAAGACTTCTAAGACTGGTGCATCCATCCTACTGTTCTTCACAACTTCCAACAGGCTGGTTTTTCATTCTGGTTTGACCTTTCCATTCTGGTTTCACAAACCTTTGGATGGTTTGTTTTTACAAAGTATGAGGGCTTTAAGTCATCATACTTTTAAAAAGTGAAAACAAAGTATTCTTCCTCAAGGGGCAGTTTCTAGTACTCCAATTTTAGGAACCAAATTAATTCACGACAGGTTATCTTGGCTTTTCAACTATCCATTGCACTGCTGTGAAAAACTATTCAAAAAAGAGACTTCATTACCACTTCTCACTTCTGTCATCATTAAGTCAGCAGGAGGAATTGGTTATACCAACTAGTTATACCAAATAAATAAAAATCTTAACTATAATGAGGACAAGTGCATGAGCTGTACTTCCTGATGACAAGCATTTGGAACATTTTTTCCCCCCTTTAACTAGAAAAAGTAAGCATTACCTTTTGTTGTAATGCTTAGAATTTCTGAGTTTTATAGAAAGTTTTTAGAATACAGAGATATCCCTTTAAAAAAAAATCTTAGATTCTAAATTATCAACCGTGTCTAAGTATAAATTAACATATATAGTAAACAATTTTTCCCCACTTGATTGCAGCCATACAGATGCTTGAATACATCTGAATTTGCTATAAAGTTATTCAGTATTGCCATTCCCTGTTGTAGAATTACCAACTAATACCTTCTGAAGAACAACTGATTAGCCTACCTTCAAAGACATCTGTCATTTTGCAGATGTGAGCAAAGTTAGCTCCATTTGCCCATGTATACACAACATCCATTAGGTTGGGTTTGAAAGAATTCAAGTAATTTTCTTCATCAATTTCCAGTTTTGCTTCTGCTGACACCTTGGCAATTCTTTTTGCACACTCCTTTAAAATAAAATATTTTATATTGATAATGTACTTAACCAGATTAAGACTTTAACTCATAGAAAGACATGCAAGTTACTAGGTACTGCATTACAGAAAGAGGTTTCCTCTTTTAGTGTGAGATTATTCAGAATCAGAAAATAAACCATGGTTTACATGAAGTCTGACTGCACTAAAAATTTACAGTGTAGTAAGCAAGCTTATAAAAGTTTTAGAGGCATGTCCTAAATTAGCATAAAGATTTCTTGCAAACAAAGTAACATGTCATTACAAGTTGCAAAACCACATGAAGTGCCAGCTGAGTTCACTGATAATCCAAAATTAGGTCTTTACCATGCACTTATTATACATTACTCATGAGCTTTGCTCATGTTAACATATACCCTGAGCTCAGACAGATTTCTAATTACCTGCATTTGCCGAAGCGGTCCTGCCAACTGCTCAGTCAATTTTGGCATTTCACTGGACTGAAAAAGAAGACATTAAACAATCTCATGAGCTCCCACACATTTGTTCTGTACCAAATTAAATGCAAAAACAGAAGTTCGGTGCATGATACTGCCTTCCTAAATTATTCTAATAACTTCTCAAACCTGTTATCAAACACTACAATGACTGAATTCCCCAAGTGCTTGTTCTCAGACTAAACCAGGAAACTAAATCTTTCTGCATAATATACTAACATTATGAAAAAACACCTGCTTTCTGGATACTTTCAAAATTCTCTCTATTTAGCTGTACCATAGTTTGGAACTGACAAATGAACTGCTATTTACTATTTGACAGTTCAAGCTTTTCTTTAAGAATATTACAAAAAAAAGTTTTTAATAACTTAGGCATCAGTGGCAATATATGAAAACATGGCTTTTCAAAATACAGGAACGTCTTTATGCCCTAGCTATTCAGACTCAAGTACTATTGTTGAGTGAACCCCAATATTCTAATAAACATTGGCTTACCTTGGCGTCCCTTCTGCTAACAAATGGACTGCATTGGCATTTGCTGCTCATTTTTTTCCCCATATTTAGAATTAACCTGAGTGATACATCTTGCTAGCTATTTGTAAAAATATTTCATATGGTAGTTTATTTTTGCTAATTTTCTGAGGTGAGACTAACCCTGTAATATAGCTTGCAGGTGGGAAAACAGTAACACCTGGTATAAAATGCCCATGTTTTTGCTTTTAAAAATATATGGTCTGTTTTTAACAGCCTTTCTTGGTATCAATTCCATGTGTTACTGCCATTTTCATCAATGGTCAAGGGTACTGACCATGTAACGTAACACAGACTCATCTCAGAATTAAAGATACCCTCACTCCACAGTGTAGGGTGCACTTATTGTTAAGCCTCTTCTTGAGATAATCATTCTACATTTTAAATTATGTGGAGGGGTGTGTGTGTATTAATAACAGCACTTATGCTGAGCATCTATTGATACTGCTTCATTGCATGAGGAAGACTGCAATTTAACACAACCTTTGGCATGTCACGCATGAGGAAAGAGACTTGAGCATTGAAGCTGAAATGCTTTTGCTCAGTTCAGTGGGAGTTCACATCAAACACCCTAGGCAGCGATAAAAAATGTGCAATGGCTCATACTGTTATGACCAATTTCTGCAACTGAATTAAAAACAGTATTGTTAAAAGACAGGAACGTCTAGAATTCTGGAATTGAAGAAGTAACTCACATTCTCTTGAAACACGAAACAGCTGAGTAGTGCAGTTGCCTGTTCTGCAGACAAGTCATTGAAGAGACCATTGAACATCATTTCTGTCAGGAGTAGTTCATCAGCACTAAAATACAGAGAAGAAAGATTAGGGGAAAGACTTACTGAAATGTAATTTTAAAATTAAGAACTATAAATATATTTTGTGAAGCAAATGGATATGGATAAAAAACCAGCATCTTAATTTTACTGTCAGGGACACCAAATATACACACACACATACAAATATCAGCTTTTTAAGGGGAATGCTAATTATTAAGAGACTGCAACAGTATTTTAAAGAAACTAGAAGTACTTAATTGACAACAATAAAACCCTCCTGGCAGATCATATGAGTTAGTATGAATAGTTGCTTTAGTCAGTTTCTATCAGAGAGAATATCAAGGGATCAGAAAGAACCAGGGAGTTAGGCAACTTAGGAAAGGGACCAAAACTAGTACTGCTGCTGCTCAGAAAAGATTCAACTGGGTATTTCCAAAATACTGAAGAAAGAAATTTTAAACTTGCTTCAATTGACTTGAGGAATAAAGACTTAATAATTAATTATAAAAGTAAGTGCATGATGCAGATACAAAATCCAAACACACTTATTTTGATAAAACACCAAATTTTTCCTGGAGTTTATAAAAAAAATGAATAGGATGGGAGAAAAACAAAGTAGAAATTTTTTAAAAAACATATATGTAACTCAAATAGTCCCAGACAGTCAGGAAGTAGTTAAAATTCTGATTCAGCTTCCCCACTTGCTATCAAATTTTGCAGGGCAATCAGCTATAAAACAGATATTGGTAGAAGTTTTCAAACTTATCTGTAAGACAAGGGGTACAGCAGTCTTTTTTATTTCAAAAATACAAAATCCTATCAAGATTTGAGTTATACTGTAAAATATTAAAGTCTGATTCATGATTTATTCACCAGTTTCAATATATATGTACCTGCTAAATGTACATTTACAGTAAAATGCACCACTTCACAGATTCCTATGGAAGCAATTTCACTATATTCCAAACCTGTCAGTGACTTGGTAACTGCTGACAATCATTGTTACACTCAGTAACAGTCCTGGTTCAATGTCAACCATAGAAATCAAGGTCTTCCTCTCATGCAACGTTAAATGAAAACACATGCTATTACCTTAGTCAGGCACAGCCATTGTTTCGGCATTTTCATGTCTATGTTTGAATTTTAAAATGTATTGTATTTTGTCCTTTACTTATAATACTTGAATCAGTACAGTACCCTTATTACACAGAACACTGTCTCTGAAGAATCCTTTTTCTAATGGTCTCAAAACTTTAAAATGTAATGTACTAATGTTCGCAAGGACAGTAAAGTGTGTATTCATGACAATGAACAGTTTGCACAGAAGCCAGTTACCTGCTGATTTCACAAGCAACCCGTCCTTTCATCTCAATAACATCTGAAGACGTGGCAAACCCCAGTCTTCTCAAAACACGCTTGCGGCACTTGAGCTCATCCATTTGTAGGACGGTTCTGGCTTTCTTCAATTCTCGCTTTGCTACTTTAATATCCATAGCAATCTGGGGAGCCAGAAGGAGAGGAATTACACATTGCTGGTTCAACAGATCATCTGTTTTAAAGATACTGTTTAATTTACATAAAGGCCTCAGAATAACGGTATATGAACATACACTACTTGACTAGTAAACTTGCCTAACTCTCTTAAGAGGAAGGTTTAAAACAAATTTAGTAGTAGTAATAATAATAACAATAATAATAATAACAACAACAACATTAATAGTAATAAAAATATCAGCTCCATTACCCACTGAAGCCTCTGGTAAACTTGCTAAGTTATTTACCCACAGTGGGAAACAAACCAAACCACCCCACGCTAAAAAGACAAAGAAGTGATCATCTGTTGAGAAGTGAGTGCTCATCTTCTGAGACCTATACTAAGTCTCAGCTAACAAATCATTCAATGAAATGTAACCCAAAGGCATTATTTTCTGCTATTAGAATTTCTTGCAGTGGCTTGCAGTTCCTCACGGTCACTGTCTAGATCCTGACAGCAGATACTCCTGCAGAAAGCTGCTTGGTCCATCAGGTCTTACCACATGCAACTTTGTGCTGCCCATACCAGAACTACCTCACTTCTGTGAAGTGGCTCCTGGAGAACCTGTTTTCTCAAGCATCAGAGAAACATGACAGCTGGTTCTATGCACAGTCAGTTTCAGTCTAGGAGGGTACAACTTTAGGCAAAATAAGTAAGTGCATTGCTTCCAGGCTGAGAGTCAGCTCAGGAAGCAGCAGTGTGATGATTTCTCTGGTACACTCTTCTAGATAGTAAGCCCCATCAATTAATTCAACTTAATTTTTAATATACTTGTGCAAACATATCAGTTAAAATTATCTATGAAGACTTTTCCTGTGCTGCATTGTGCTATGTCTATTCAGTGAAAAATAACTGAATTTTCTCTGTAACCCTCTAATTCATGAAAATTTCCTCTGAAGAGTTTTCTTTTCAGACATACTTTGCATCTGTATCAATGAAGAGCATACCACCAACTCAGCCATTTTGTTACTGAGATTCAATAATTTTACTGTATTTAAAAGGGTTGATTTGGGCTTAGCAAATAAAAAGAAAAGCAAGTAAGAAGACAACCTCCCTCCCCATCTCCAGCTAAATACGAAGTGATTTTGTTTGTATCTTTACCTGTGCTTTCTTTTCACAAAGTTTGTATATGGTTTCCAAATTTGGATCATTGTGAAGAGGATGTGAATACATCCTATGCTCAAATGCCTCTATTTTTTGGATTACTTTTTTCAACCCTTGGTCTTTGATGCCCATGTCATCAATAGGGTCTAGTAAGGGCACTCCATCAGGAAACCGTTTCTGTACTTCCTAAAATGATGAAAAAAGATTTTTTTTTTAAGATTAGTAACAGTAAAATTAACTACATTTTACGAATAAGCTGGCATAACTACAGAGGCACAGGAGGCTGTAATCTAAGTTATGCGACATTTCAGCAGTTTTCAAAATCAATTTAAAATGGCGTGACAAGGAGAAACAATTGACACAAATTGTGGCTTCCATCCCCTTTAAAGAATAAGGCTTAAGATGTTACAGAAGCTTTCCACAAATTTCTTTAAAACAAGCTGCCTTGGTTTCAAGAGTACCTCACTAATCAGAGCAGAGTGCTTACACAGCCTAGTGGAACTTACCAGTACAGATTTTAACACACTTTGTCTGTTATCAATAGGCCTCAAGTCTTTTGGTATGTAAAGTCGGACACTGCTGATAGCTGAGACAAGATGTACCAAAACAGGAACAACCTGTCAAAGAGAGTGTAGTAACTCATAAATCAGTAAAAAACAGTAAAATCAGTAAAATACCTCTTATTACTGGTCCATAGCAAAATGTTTCCAAGGGAAAAGGAAAACTTAGTGCACAAGCACACAGCAGTGGATAAAGGAATATCAGAAAGCAAGAAAATGTGGCTAATGACTTAAAGTACTCATAAAGAAGAAAAGCAGTTGTCCAAATGGGAGAATTCTGACTGCAGTTTCTCTCTACAGAGAGACTACATGTGAAACTAAAATGACAGCTTTTCTATTACCGGGCGTCTTAACTGCTGGAATATCTCTTCTGATCCAAACCAGACAAATTATTGTCATATACTTCAATAAGAATGCTAACAGCAGAGAATATCAAGCCAGAAAATACATATTCCTAAGTATCAAAACCATCATGACACCATGAAGAATCAATACTGCATTTAACTCCAAGGTTTAAATGGATGTTGTGGTTTGATCCAGAAGTGGGTTTTTTTTGCAAAAAAGTCCTTCTAGTTCTGATCAGAACCAATCAATTTTCTGGCTTGATTATTGGCAAGTTTTAAGCCACTTAGGAGTTTGACACGCCTCTGCGAATCACATTTTAAGATAGACAGAGCCCGGCAAAGCTCTCTGGACTTCCGGCCATCAAAGACACAACTTGGGCCCCCGGGCCCTGCGGCCCTCAGGGCTGGGCCGGGCCCTGCTCAGCCTGGCCCGACCCGGGAGGCAGCCGCCCCTCCTTGGCCCTGTTCTATCTGGGCCCCCCAGCCCTGCCCCATGCAGGTAGAGCTGGGCTGGCAGCGGCCCCCCTTCACCGCCACGGCAGAGCTCAGCTCGGCTGCCCAGCAGAGATCATGGGACCGAGAGAGATAAGAGAAGTTCCAGCCACGGCTGGGTGAGATTAACCCTGTTAGTGCTGTTGAGATTTCTTCAGAACAGATGGGCCTGAAAATGCTGATCCTCTTCCAGAGAGAAAGGTGAAAGGACATGAAGAGACACCCTAAGGTGTAAGTCAGTAAAGATGGAAGGGCTGAAACCCTGAGAGAAAAGATAGAGGAGATGCTTCAAATCTGGAAGCTGAAGTTCTGTTGCAGAAACCCTTTGGGGATGAACTGGACTATTGGAGTCCCTGCTGTAATTTCATAGAGCATCGGAGCGGGGTAGAGCAATTGGGAGCTAAGGTGCCTCTGCATTTTCTTTTTTTATTCTTTTGGCTCCAGAGTGTTTGGACTCAGTTTACCTTCACCTGGAGGGGTGTGCAGTACACCTGAAGTTGATTCTGCCTAGTGGGTGGGGGGCATGGTCCCACCCTTTGGTGTGGACTGATCCACTGATGGAACCAACCGTAGAAAGGAACCAGGAGGGGTGAAAGCGAAGATGACCCCAGTTCCTAGAGATGAAGATTGCTCCTAGAGATAAGTAAAGAAGACCTTGCTCCTGAACAGCTCAGCCTTAAATTGACACCCCATGTTAGCTCAAATTGAAACCCTCAAAAAGCAGCTGTGGGGAAAGCGGTGATTCGAGGTTAGGGACTTTTTTCACTGCAAGCAGAAACCTCCCAGGTGGCTGTTTTGCTGTGATACTGAACCCATAAGAGAGTTGTCTCTAGTGGGAATGTCTCCATAAGGTCAGCAAGAAAGACTCAGAGACTCCTATCTCTTTATGTGAACTGAAAAGATTATAAAGGTGGTGAAGTGGCTGAACCGTCAAGGGTTGTTTCTACATTATCAGCATGGAAAAAAGTGAGGGGAGGAAAAGTGTTCAAAGGGTTTAGTCTGATTCTAACTTTTGTTTCCTTCTTTTAGGTCTGTTAATAAACTTCTTAGAGTCTTTTTAAGTTTGTGCCGGCTTTGTTTTCTCTTAAATCTTATGTCACAGAGGTAAAATAAGTAAGAGATGATCTGAACTAAACCACTACAATGGACTTCCTGAAAAAAAAAAGGCAGACAAATAAAAGTGCCTCTGATCTGAAAATTATAACTGTTTGCCTTGATATAGGGTCTCAAACTGAAAATTTTAAATAAAGCAAATATTTTCACTAAAAAAGTTTCAATTTAATTTTAGAATGAGAGAGTTTTGCAAAGCTGTCTAGAGAGGTGGTGGAGTCACCATTCCTGGAAGGGGTCAAGAAGCAACTGGATGTGGCACTTTGTGCTATGATTTAGGCTGGTATTCAAAAGTTAGACTCGATGATCTTGGACATCTTTTCCATCCTTAATGATTTTAAGAAATAAAGAAGGAATTCTGTTCCCAAAGACAAGATAACTGCTAAAAAAAGCATCTGTCAAACAGTACTACTAAAAGTCTATTACTTTAATTTATTAGGAAGGCAGAGTTAGGTGTACAGATTCTTTCTCTTCCTTAAATGAATCAGTCCCTCTTTTACCATAGTTTGCAAATGGCTTGGAAATAAAGATTTGAGAAAGCTTATAAAGAACTACTGAGAATAAACACATGCAACAAACCTGCATCTCTCCTTTCTCATCAGGTCTGGCTGGCTTTGCAGACTCAGTAGCAGAATTTTTCAGACTGTCTTTGCTGCAGTGCAGGAGCACTTCAACTACATACAAAGGGTCCAATTCACCAGAATTTGGCTGTTGAGGGTAGAGAAAAAGAACAGGACTGTAACAGTTATTTTAAAATACCAGCAAGAACGAATGAAAAACACGTAAATTCTCCAACACTGAGGGTATGAAACGAGCTGTGTCTGTTCACAAAGTATCAGCTCAGTGTGGTAGTACATTCTGAAAATGCATGTTGTGGTGAATTGACTGAAAGATCCCTCCTCCAGAAAAACACACTTGAAAAAATTACCCTCCCCCATCCTCCCTTGCTGGAATAGCCTGAAGTCTGCTTGAAGCTTTAGGTGCTTTTGCCTTTTCTTATAGATGTAGCTCTTCCAAAGAAAGTCAATATGTTTTGAAATTGTAATGCATATTTGCAACATGCTAGCAGTACTGAACTTTTCATTAAAAAAAAACCCAAAACAACAACCCAACCCAAAATTTAGAGGATCTCTTTCCATTTGCAGGTCTGCAGGTTCAAGTTTTCATGCATAATAAAGACCACAGAAAAACCCTTCAAGCATAACAGCTTGTATCTGTGCCAAGCAGGATGCTGTGTCTAGCACGCTGCATCTTTACACACCCCAAAATGCACTCGTAACATCTGACGTTCATTTAAAAAACACAAAAACACATGTAGAGGTACTGATTAAAGACTACTGTTCACAAGGCCATAACCTTCTTTATATCCTGATTTTAAAAAGCTTGATATTAGTTTTTTGAGTGGATCAATACACACTAGGATTGCTCTGATATACCCCTACTATAAACAAATATTCTTAGGACTTTGAACAGAACTAAGTTCTAGGCTTAACACAAAATGTAGACATCATCTTTTAAAATACCACGTGCAAGCTTTCTGCTTCCAAATCCAAGGGAAAACGAAAACATTCTTTTCAAAATCCCATCTTAACTCAGTCCATTTTTACTGGGCAATATTTTTCATTACAAAGCTACAGCATACTACTTCATTTCACTACATGCCAACTAGCATTTTTAAGAGATCCTCAGAAATGCTATGAGAAACTGCCATAGTAAAATAAAGACAGAAACAGTGTTATCCTGTTGTACAAGCTAAATTTTTTCTTCAAGAAATGCCAATTTCTTGCTGGGGAAGAAACTGTTCCTCTGAATTGTATCCTACATTTGCAGAGACACTCACAGCAATGTAGGAGATCCAAACCACTGCCACTCTCTGAATAGGAATTTTAAAGTAATATCCACACCAGATCAGTATCCAGCTGAAGCCAGGGAAACCATAACGCTGACTTGAGTGAAGTAGAGACTAAACTCATAGCTGCACAAGTGTGCTACAGAAAATACTAGAATTGGAGATATCTAGAAAATTATGAGAGGAAAAAAAATTCTATCTGATTGTATTACAAACTTATTAATAAAGCAGGAGCACAAAAATCATTAACATCTGCTGTTAATATTACTCCTTCTAAGTTTACATACACCAACAGCTTTTAGACAATGCTGACTAGACATGACTCAACCTACAACTGCTTTTTGAACGTGTACTGTTTCCTTCCATGGATTTCCTACAACAGTATAGTTACTAATCTCTGAACAGCAACAGACATGTTTCTATATGCAAGAATAAAAGGAGATTAGAACCCTTAGAAAACTTGTTAGCCACAGACTTCTCTGTCATATCAAGTTTAAATGATTCTTTAATTCACACTGCATCAATTCACATGATTCAAAGACAAAATTAAGCCTTTTTTGGCAGAGTACTGAAGGATTAGTTGTATTCTTAAGATTTTAGATTTGCCCTGAAACACCTCTTACTTCAAGTGCCTGGAAACAAACCAAAATAAGAAAGGTGATTGTGCCCAGGAACCAAGAAGTATAGCACAGGTAACAAATTCACAGTCCCAGGTTAGTAACATCAAACTCACTGAAAATTCAATGACCATGATACAGCACTAAAAGAAATGTTTATATAGTACACATTATAAATATACAAGGATTATGATAAATCTAAACAGGGAAGACAGAATTGCAGCATCTCAAATTTTAGTATCAATAATTGCTAAGAGACAAAAATTTCATGTCTAGAATCAGGGATCAGATAATATGGACTATCAACAGCACAACAGTATCACTAGCCAAATGCTTGCACAATCTGGTGAAAATAAAATTTCTCACTCAAAAATACTTGGGTTTTGTATGAATTCCAAAGGATATAGTTATTTTGCTGCCTACTCTAATGTAGAGTACATAGCAAGCACCCCTGCTTGAGATAAATTCTGTTCTGAGTAACAGTACACAGGAAGGTGCTATTTGCATTGACAGTTTTGTGGAACACTGAATTGTGAAATTATGATGGAAAAGCATCTACACATAATTAACAATAAACACAACTGACATGATTGATGCATTTGCTTTCACAGTGGAACAAACTAAGAATATTATGTGAACTACAGCCATACTATAGCCCTAAATGTCATTATTAATTACATAGATTTCTCATTAGAATAAAGATTTAATTAAAAACTATGATATACCAAAGAAAAGTTTGCAACTAAACTAGTAATATAGACTGAATTCAAAGTAATTCTGAAAAGCAAACCCAAAGAACTGTTCAGCTTACAAGTGGATAAAGGTTTAAAGATGCAGCATACGTAATATCTTTCCAGTAATAACTAAGTATACTTGTATACATTAAATAGTAATGGGGAATGGCATCTGTGTCTCAGGACAAAAATGCATTGAATAGACACTAAAATGTGTAAACAACAACTTCTTCAAGTAATTTGTTTTGCCTCTGCTCATAGAAACTAGTCCTTTCATACTGACTTTAAAAGTTACATAGCTTTGTGTCTGTTCCTTAATTTCCACCACCTATTGTCATTCTTTCCACACACTCAGAAGGAAAAATTCAACCCAGCTGCTAGAATGATTTAATGAAAAAAGTGCTGCTGGAGCCACATCCATCTCTTGCAAAACAGACTGGAATTTCAAAGCTAATATTCAAACCCAGAGGTTTATACAACAGTGAGACAGACCAGATAGGGAAGGCAAATATATATGTGAATAAAATATGTCACAGATAGAAGAACTGCCTCCAAATGACACAGAAGTTGGGAATTTTACATAGAAAGCTGGGACTAGGGGGCAATCTGGTTTACTACTTGTGTGTCTCTATGACATAAAGCAAAGATTTAAGCAACAGCAGTAACTGTCCAGTTTTTCAACTTGAAACAAGAAAGAAATATAACTTTCACAAAAAAAGATGGAAAACCAAAACAAAATCTCTTTTAATAAGTTCTGTGTGCACACATTTTTCTCATTTCCTCTTTAACGAATATATATTAGAGAAGCACCAAAAGGTGCCACAATGAACAGGCACCACCAGAACTCAACAAAGACAACTTTGCAGACGCAGCAAGTAATGCCACTGCTGTCCTGATAAAATTATAGCAAAAATGCTACCACAGAAAAATATACTTTTAACTCAGGTCTTCATTTAAACAGCTTTTTTCATTAAAGCTGTTCAACTTTCTCATAAACAGCTTAAACTAGCACTGATGTCTCAGAAACTACTTAGTTTGAAACATTTTCAGTGGTATGTAAAAGCAAACATTACCTTCCCAAATATGTTAGAAGTTAAAAACTGAACCCAAGACTTGGAGTTTTCACCATCTTTTACAGCTTTGTTTCTTTACATATTTACTTCACGAAGTTCAGAGCTTTTTGTAAATTTGGGGTAAAAGAAAATTTCTTTGCCTTTGAGAACTATGAAGAAATAGGAGTTTTATCTTATTTTCAGAAAAAACAGTTAGGGATATATTTTGGTAATAGAGACAATGTGTATTTTACCTTAACATTTGATTTCTTAGAGAAATTAACAACCACTCCCCATCCGTAGTCATCACCTTCATTCTTTACCTGGAAAGATTACAAGATGTTGTAACATCACCCACATGTAGTAACATCCTAGCAAGCACAAGTTTTTGTACTTTTGATATTTACAGCAGCAATCATAGACTACTATTCATCATGAAAACAGTATTTCTTTTAATGCATTACTGAATGCTTAGCAAAGAAACACAAGTCAAAACTGGTGCTTAGTGCGATCCATGTAATTTTCAAGATGGTAAACCAAAAGACACAAATGAACCTTGCAAATTTCAAAAATAGGTAGAAATGAAAAACAAAGCAAAAGAAAAATTGAACTACCTTTACCAGTCTTCCTGGCTGTAGAAAGGGCAAGCAGTACTTTGGTTTGTGAATATACTCTTCAATATCTTTACCCAGTTTTGCAAGCTGCTGGCGGATTCTGTAGTATATCACCACATTTTCTTCATTGGGAATTACAATTTTGTTGTACTGTGCTTCCAAATTATTGACTCCTATAATGAAAAGTAAAATCTCATGGAAATTAACAGCTTCACAGAGATTGAGAAATCATTGTTTCAGATCTACATGACCAATATTTTGTGACCACTTTTAGTAGTCATTTTCTACTTACAATAACCCATTCTCTGTAAAGCTAGAAATCTGTAAATTCACCCCCTGCATTTTATTTATAGAGAATTAAATTTCAGTATTATTAAAAAAAATAAACAAACTTGAGAAACTGGAAAAGGCTAGACACCCAATTATCCAGGAATAACTGATTTAGGTTTGCACAGAGGTCACATTAAAACATGCAAAGATCTTGTAGGAAGATATGCCTACCAGTGCTTTTTATTTCCTCCTACAAAAATAAGATTGCTCAAAGACATCTTCTAAAACGATATGTTCCAACAAGAGGGGAGATGTTAGATGTTCTTCCTAACTTGTTTTAGGCTCTGATTTATTTTAGTTGAAAATCAGTATTTTCTTCCTCCAATATTTTTACACCTTATTTAGGTAAATCAGATTTTATTCTAAGCAGTATGATTCATTCTCTCATTCTGGTAATACCAGTAGCAAACATAAACAAAGGAGAGATTATAAAAATCTCTTTTTTCTCTCTACCAACTCATCCTCTTGCATGCTATTTTTGAATGCTCATAAGTGGCTCAGAAATCCCACTTCACTGGGACTTGAGAGACAACTCAGGGAAGTGCTCCTTATTTTTACCTGCCAATTTTTTAAAGAAATAAGCCATTCATTCATACTCATGGCATACTTTCTTCCTTAGTCTAGTACCGAACTCTCTCCTTTGTGGTTTTAATTGCAGCTGAAGTGATTACAAAATTCTAATGCCTAGTATGGTGCCTATGGTGAAACTGTCCAAGAACTATGAAAAATGTTCTTCAGCTCCCTTTTTTTCTATTTAAACAGCAATGCTGGAATGACAGAATAAAGACCTAGGCATGCCAACTGCAAGTGAGATGTCAGGAAATAAATAGTATATTTAACTACTACTGCACCTGCAAACTAACACAGACATAATTGAAACCCTCCCTCTATCAAAGGCTATCAAAGCTAACATGGACATACACACTTTCTCTCATAACATTCAATTAACAAATGGCCAGATGAATTCCTCATTAATAATAATTACCTCTCATGTTCTTAAGATTCTCCTGGATTAAGTTTTGAAAGAGGCCTCACTCTCAAACACTGGCTGAAATCTCCAGAAACTGACTCTGGTGCATGAAAATTCACTATTTAAGGATCATGGCTCAAAATGCAGTTCCTCAACAGACTGCAAATAATACATCAGATCTCGCCGCATTTTTCTCATTATTATAATAAAAATTTCTTACTTATGCCACTCTGAATGCAGTGCGCTGAAGTTCTTTTTACAGATTGTACCGGGATTTTAAAAGGTAGAAGACTTTTCTTCCCTAAGAAGACTTTTCTTCCCTAAGATTTTTCTTCCCTGCATCTCACATAAGCCATGGGAATTTTTAAACTGTTTTTCCTTCTTCCTGCCTTATAGTTTAGCAATGTGACAAGCACTCTTTTCTGACTCACAGAGGAAAGCTCTCTTCACAAACTGATAGTGCATATCAGTACGAGTCCTAAGAATGAGAGGAAATTATTTTTCCTGAAACTATAATGAGGCAACAAATGGTGCAGTGGCAACTATTGGCAGGGAAGACAAAAACTGCCCAGGTAAAGACTCCTGTGAGCATAATAAAATCTAACTATCCAACGTCACCATATTTTATAACTACTCACATGGGAACAACATGCAGTAGTACTTACTTTCCACTATTTCTGGAATAGTTCTGTAATGCTGGAACTGATAAAAGGATTTTTCTAACATGTATTCAGGATTAATTTCCTCTACTCGAAGCAAGTTCAATACCATGTTATATGTCAAGTGAAATGCACTGTTTAAGGGATCAGCTGAACCCTGAAAAAGATCCAAGAATATTTTCCATTTGAAAAAAATATTAATTGCAGCATATAAGAACACACTGAACAAACCAGGATGCAGTATTTTTTATGAGGAGTTGTTTTGATGAATTGCACAACTTGTCTTGTATTTAGATTACGTGTTTCATAAAACATAAGTCATTTTATTATGCTGAACATGTGTTGTAAGCAGGGAATACTTGCAACAAGTAAGACAGTGAAGAACGTTGGAAGGACAGATGAAGCGATATTTTTACAGATGTTCAGAGATGTTTTATTCCTCCACCCCATGGCAGGAGTTCCCAGGCAGACCCCAGTCATGGGACCCTGCTCTATTCCCAGGCCCGGCACACAAACCAAGCCATCAGGAACAGGTATGGGGCACAGGTGACATGGGGACAGGGACAACCTGTACATTCAGAGCTTTCCCCCCTCCCCCGCCCCGACCTCGGGGCGAGGTATCCCAACAAACATGTATAAGTATTTATATTGTATAGATAATTGCCACAGCGATGATATTATAAAGGATATGTGAATGAAAAGTCCAGCTGAAAAATTTAGGTGTTTCCTGTAGTTTACAATTCGGATTCCATTACCTTAACTTTAAAGTAATAGTTTCTTAACTATTTAAAACAATCCAGTATTTTAACACTGAAAAAACCCTTATTTGCAAGTCTTAAGACCTACTGGTTACATTGGTGTCTTGGCAATTTTGCTCAAAAATAGGTAATCTGCAAATTCTTTAACTTAAATTATGACTCATTATAAAATTAATATAATTTTCAGGTAGCTTGAGAGAAGTTGTGAACTCTTCCCTGGACGTGATCCTGGGCACGCTGCTCTATATGACCCTGCTTGAGCTGTGGTTTTGGAAAAGATGACCTCCACAGGTCCCTTGCAACCCTCAGCATTCTGGGACTCTGGGCAGTTAATTTTTTTTTTTTTACAAGGTGGTACGTACAGGTGTTTTGATTAACCTAAGAAGAAAGGACACTGAGAAAGTATTGTAGGTAGCATCATTACCTTCTTTACCTATACTTATTTTTTAAGAATGTCTACTACTGTCTGCTGTCAAAAAGGGGTACTGAATTAAGTAAATGCATCTTCAGCCTGATTCATCATTGGCTGTTACTTCTACCCAAGAGGACAACCTAGTTATCATAAAAGAGCAAACATTTAATTGATATGGACTAAAACAACCAGTTATTCAAAGAACAAACAAAACAATTAAGCAGTGTCCGCAGAAGATCTAGAAGAGCTCGACACACAGCCTCTCCAAGTAAGGGCAAGCCTGGGAAACTCTCACTGAAATGTCAGCACAGAAGACCATCCAGATATACCAAATCGCTGAAATCAGATGAGTGAGATCCAACCCTTCTTAAATACAAAACTGCCCAAGTGCGGTGCATAACCTTTCATCCAAGTAGCACTAGTATCAAATAACAGATGTCTGACAGTCCTTCAGAAAGGATACAAGGCAAATTCAGGAGTTACGAAGTAGAAAATTACAATTTGTATGCAACTAAAGGAGTTCAAAACAGAAGCAACAGACAGCTGGACAGAATATGGCAGAACAACAACATAAACAGGCTTTCTGTAAAACCAAGACAGATCTCACAAAAATTTCAGAGCTCTGTGAAGGTATTAATAAATACATGGATTATCATACCTCCTTGGTTCCTGAAATGCTTATGACAATACACTTACCTCCAACAATGTAACATAATTAAGTGTTTAAAAGATTTTTAAAAACCAAACTCTCGTGAATTACTGAACAGAAATCCAGTGCAATTTTGGTGTTTTCCAAAGCAAAATTTCCCAGAGACTCAAAGAGGGTGGGAATTATAAGAAATGTCAAAAAGGCAACAATAGAAAAAAAGCAAGGTCTGCTAAAGATTGTACTAGGTATCTGAAGACACGAATAATCCACAAACAATGCATGACGAGGAATAAATCAGCAAGTGAAATCTGATTTAGAGTTATAAAAGACAATGGACAACAGTTTGCAATGGTTTGGTACCTTTCATTCTTTTAAAATAATGTATATGTGAAATATGATTTACTAAACAAGCATTGTTATTTCAACAAGGCCTATGAGTAAATTCAGTTATGATTAAACATTTTAAATAACACTAAAATGTAACAAGCAAATAAAGATGTTTCAAGACATATTTTTCATGCAACTATATGACTACCTAAAGTTGCACATATTCTATCAGACATTTTAGGAGCTCAGAAAGGCTGACACTAGAAAACATGCTACTCTGCGCCTTTTTTTAAGATCACAAATTGCTTTACCTAAAAATAAGTATATCTTCTTGCAACTAGTTTATTTGTTTTTCTTTATTAGCAGAGATATTCCCTTGACATACCTAATTTAAAAAATCACTGGCTATTAAAAAATTAACTGATGATTTGTTTATATATGCAAATGCTGAAATTCAGACCCAGTGCTTTTCTAGATGAAGTGTACTAGATTTTAAATGACAATACTATAATATACACATTTTTCTTTCAATTTTAGAAGTACTGTCAGGAATTCAGATGCTACATCTATTGATGCACTGATATCAGACTTAGTAAGAGACAATTTGAATCTAAAATTCCTTCTTCATGTGTACAAGATTTAAGAATATTGTAATCCCATTTGCTTTAAGTGAGACAGAGCTTTATGAGATTACCTCACAAACACTAGAATCCTACTCACTGCATGGTTATTTTGTCTCAGAAAAGAACACAGCTGTTACAGAAAAAGCCTTCAGCACGTTTATACTATGAAAGTACCAGCACAAATACAGGTAAAACAAGTTTAGGATAGATCATACAGCCTAATGTTTTGCTTCCCACGGCCATTCATTTAGTCATTCTAGATTACATCTGTGAGTGGACCATGAATACACATTATTAGGTTTTCAGCTCAAGTGATGCATCTCAGGGCAGAAGTACCTCTTAAATTACACCATGAAACATGAATTTAAAATAATACTGTAAGCTCTGAAATCACCACAGACAGGTTTCTATTAACAGAAAGTGTCACTAATTACAACATCAACAGTTGAGCTGTGGTGCTCAAGTTTCTACAGATGCCTCTGATTTGATATATAAAATACAGATGACAGAATTTCTGTTGCTGATGCTAATCAACATATAACATAGCTTTTTTTTTTTTTTTCAGACCTGATAAAAGGATTATGTATCTACCCAACCTCCTGTCCATTTTTCTAAACATACCATTCATTCTAGGAAAGAGGTATGATCACTCCCTAAAAAGCTTGCCTCTCTATAACAAAAAATGCCATTTAAAGAATGCCATTTACTAAAGAATGGCACAGCAATTATGCCAGTGGTCAGATTCTTTCCTACTGAAATGTCCACTGCTCTAGTCAGGCATCAGCTGAAGAAGCTGGAATACACTCATCAACTGGCTACAGGCACTACAGATCTGTCAAAAAGCTGCTGTGTGACTGCTCTGATCACACTATGAAACAACTCCTCTTTCCATTCCTGACATCTTGGAGGCAAAACCTTCACTGTGTGCTTGCAACATTATTTTAAAGAATAGAACTGTGCCACATGCCCATTAAACGTGATAATAAAGCGAGAAAACAAGGAACTTCATGCAACTATAATATATGCACAGAACTCGCTAAGGAATACCAAACAATTCCTGCAGATTCACTTTAAACACTTTTAAAATCAGCAGAGTTCAACTATGAAGGAGTAATTTAAAAACAAACCAAAAAACCCAGTTATTTCAGAGATTATATAAAGCAGATTTACTTGAAAGGCGATGTTTGAGGCAGTTGATGATGTGGCAATTTTTATTTTAAACACATGATCAGCATTTTACAATTTGAGAATATGATCATTCTATTAAGATACAGCAGTTAAAAAACATATCCTGTTTTGACAAAAATTGTGATTTTTTTCTGTTCCATCATCTCATAAACACATCCTTCTCCAAGTTTCAGAAACTCCTGTCTTCTCAGTGTTGTCTAAGCAATACATTAGAAATCAAGAGTTCCGAGAAGTTTATTTTGCCTGAAAACTGAAACTGCTGCTTCTTAGAATGAAATAATACTAGCTCTACTGCATTACAACTTCAGCACAGCCAAAGAGTTCTGCAGTGTGCATTAGTCTTTAGCTACTACCCCAAGCTATCAACAGACCCACAACTGACAGGGAGCAATCACCTGCCCATCCTCATTTCACTTACTCAGCAGCAACAACCAGATTTTGCTGCTGCATTAGAAAACCTTATACCAAAATACAGTTGTTCTTTTACACTAAGTACACTCAAGGCATGAGTAGACAATCAGCCTTTTATGGCAAATACTGAAGATGGCCACGGTAAGTTACTGCAGAGAAAATTAGTGCTTACCTAAAGTCACCTGTCAGATACATATGGTGGAGAGAAGCAAGTAACAGGAGGGGAGGGAAGATGGGATAAATTACTGACAGGAAAATGGAGAATGTGGGCTTTTCCTTCCAACTTACTTTTAAAGAGCCTTGACAGTAAAAAGTGTTCAGTTATGCTGGATTTTGCTTATTGCTAAGATATAATAGGATGCAAATCAGTTTTAACTTACATTTTCTCCATGATGGTTTGCTCCCCTTGAAACCCCTTTGTCTGCTCAACCCTTTTGCCACTGGCTCCCAGATTGATTACTTTACTTTCTTAAAAATACTGTGAAGCACTTAGTTCACCCTCTACCACAGGCCTTCTAGCCAAAATACATTAACATTCTCTTCAATAAACTAGGCTACACCATCATCTCCCTCAACATCTCTCAGTCTCTGAGGAAGCCTTGCCCTTGTCTCCACAGAAGAAGCTCCATATTAGGCAAAGTAGGAACCACCAACCACTCAATGCAGAAGATGAGGCAAAAGCCGAACTAATCAGAGCTACAAAAAGAGTTGATGAGAAAGACTGACTTGAACAGGCATCCAGAAGTCATTTTCAAACATGCAGTGCATCCATGACTTATTGGTGTTGTAGAACTACTGACCTAGTCCTCCAGCCTCATTTCTGCAAGTAATCCTGCTTCTCATTCCTTGAGAGGGCAGTCCTTCTCACCTCGAATATTCAGTAAGACTATAGCAACAGACTATTTTTCTGAATAGATTTTAGAAAGCAGAATGACTTCACAAACTTTTCCATCCCTCTGGATGACAGCTGCCTGGATACACGAGAATAGCTTGCAGATATCAACTAAAGTTCTCAGAAATCAATTATCTACACTTGCAACCACTTTGTAAGAAATTCTAAGCTCACTTAACAGAAGAACTCTTTCAAGTTTTCCAAGATTTGGGTTGCAAAAGAATGACTGGATTAAGCTGATAATGTTAAAAATTAGGAATGTGAACATAAACAACTCACCACGGAAATAATTTAGACAAAAGCTACAAAAAATTATGAGAATCTGAAAACTAGAGCTGCTATACAGTGCTCCCTGTTTAACTGCCAATAATTTCAGAGTGGATCTTCTTCTTAACACAAACAGACAATCCAACAGGGCATTCAGTATTTACCAGTACAACCATTTCTTGCCCACATAAACAAGTAAGGTATAAAGACTGGGATGAGGAAGATTATTGCACGGAATTGATACACAGTATTTTTTCTTTTTTTTTTAAATTACTGTTAAGACTTGGAAGCCTTGTCTAACCAGATGTGAGAGCTGTCATTGCTGCATAATGGCATGTAGTGTTGAGCAAGAAATACATTTGGTCCGGGTTACTCCCTTTGTTCTCTCTTATGGCAGGAGAAAAATATTTACATTTTTAAACATGTTCCCATGAAGAGAGAGGAACAAATTCTGCAAATAACTTTCTTGCTCTCCAGCCTGTCATGGGAACATCAAATGTCAAATACTGTCTGAGACTAATTAATTCATAGAGACATTATGAGGTAACAAAGATCAAAAAGCCACATTGCAAAGCAACAATAAAGTATCTTTCATAATTATGAAATTTGATACAATACAGGACATCATTTACACCATTTTGGTCCACTGACAGTTTCATTTAATTATCAGTGTTCCCAGAAATAAATTGAATCAATGAGTTTCCAAGAAAGAAATAACACCTTACAAAAAGAGCAAAGAACAGAACAAACTGATAATAATAAAAAAGATAAAGATCTTTCACTCTTTTTGTCATAGAGGGAAAATATGTACACTTAGCTGTCTGCAACAGTCATTGTTACGAATTTCTATTAAAACTCTCATTAATGCAAGTGATTGCTTGATACATCTTTAAGACACAGAAACACCTCTTGCGAAATAACAACATGCTTTTTTCCATATATCAGTAATCAAATAACCACAGGAATATTCAGTGCTCTCTCAGAAATATAAAACCCCCCCTTGCAGTTACACTGATAGCAGAATTACCCTGAACTACATTAGCACAACTGCAAATCCAATAAAAAAACTCTTCAGTGAGGTAATTTTTAACAGGCAATGGTAAACAGCTATTTTAAACACAAATTTATTACCAATCTGGATCCCTGCTTTGCCCCAAAACCAGTTACACCAACAAACAGAAGCCACTGTGGGTGGCAAAATACTGCTTTCAGCAGGTTTTTCTGGTGAAAATACCTCAGGCTGGGGCACAACACATGCTCCAGTTGTAACAAGAGACTTAAAAGAAAAATAATGTAACTCTGTTTCTCTTGCCTGCAAATAGTACCTTCTCAAGTCAGTTCTGAATGACGGAAATTTTCAGTCATTTACCCTCTTTAATACAGTATGTTCTACTGCTGTAGCCATCGTTAGTTTTACTTCAGGTTGGTAACTCCAAATTCTGGTCTTCTCCTTGGTTTTGGAAAAAGCAAATACTATCTCCATCTCCAAGACGAAGGTAGATCAGACCCTCAACAGATTTGCCACTCTAAGTATCAGGACAGTGATGTTTATTTTATGACATTTTACAATTTCAGTAAATAGGCACTATATTTTAACTTAAAGGAAAACTGTGCCCTAACAAATACTATCTAATTCTATAAAATCTTAATATAAAAATGAAATTTTAAAAGTACCTTTGTCATCTGCTCATCTTAAACTTACCCTTTTTAAGGAGGCAAAAAACCCCATCTAGCTTAGAAAGCAAAAATACATTCACATTATAGTGATGAGTTTACCAAAGTATATTTCCCAAAAATCTGGAGGAAAACTGCTTTCCACAGACTGAACTAATAAAACTTGAAGTATTCTGTGGTATTAATAAGCAGCAACCACAATTAATAAATAATACCAATTAGCTTAGTCCCACAGGCTCTTGAAAATCCCGAAATGAAGTTCAAGAATAACTAACCATTTTACATGCCATTTGATACACCCCATTTTCCTACATTTTGGTTGCAAACATCAGCAAGAACAGTTATTTGTTGTTCTCTTCCATCTGCTGGCTTGCATAATTATATAGAAAACTGTACGGACTGTTTATCTTTGTGATTCTGTTCACAAAGGTGTTTGATTATCCATCTCCCTTATCTCTGTGATTTCATGCTAAAAATCTTGTTGACTTTAATGCAATTTTAAATTAAGGTTAAAAGTTAAGTACGTTCCTGAATTAAAGCCTGGAAAATTCCTGCAGTGCATGCTTCATTACAACAAGAAAAGATTGACAGTTTACAGTAAAAACAATTGTTTCACATTAGAATTATTTTTACGTAAATACATTTTATAAAACATCCAAAACACTTATTTCATTGTGATTCTTATCTATGTCCCAACTGTAGAAAAATGTTTTACTGTCCTCACACCACTACTGACAATTTGTTACTTTAGGTTTTGCAATGTCTTTTCCAACAAGTATCAGTGCCAACCTCCAGCTGAAGTTTTTCTCTCCTGACGTATGATTTGGTAAATTTCTCAACTCCTGAGGCTTTTCCCCCCCCCAGAAGGAAGTTCTGAGTCAAACAAAAATACCGTAGTGTAATTAAGATGGCATGCTAAGATGATGTTTCCAGAGAAAACTACTGAACTGTCTGAACTGCTGTCATGCTCATTTTCCTGGTAAAATAAAACAACATCAGAATTAAAATAAAATGCAAAGAGACTTTTAACGGCAGCATACAGGCCAAATAAGTACAGTGCAGGCAGCTCTATAAAATGAAGTCCCCACCAAGGAACCAGATGCAGCTACTGGATTATCTCCTACTGCTTGGCATCAGGGCATTTTATGTTCCATAGGCAAATGACAAGAAAGCATATTAACCAATTTTTTACTTTGATAGATTAATGCATTCTTGTATCAGGAATAGCGTAGCCAGCAGGACTGGGGAAAGGATTGGCATTGATGAGGTCACACCTTGAGTCCTGTGTTCAGTTCTGAGCCCTTCACTTCAAAAAAGACTTTGAAGAGCTGGACCATGTCCAGAGAAGGACAGCAAGGCTCATGAAGGGTCTAGAGATCAAGTCTTACAAGGAACACCTGAGGGAGCTGGGAGTGTTTATCCTGGAGAAGTGGTGGCTCAGGGGAATGAGTTCTCATCGCCCTCTACAACTGCCTTAAAGGAGGTTGTTAGTAAGGTGGGGTCCAGTCTCTTCAGCTGTGCCTGCAGTGAGAGGACAGGAGGAAATGGCCTTAAACTGAGACAAGGCATATTCAGGTTAGATATTAAAATCAATTGTCTCACTGTTAGAGTGGTCAGGCGTTGGAACAGGTTGCCCAGGGAGGTGATAGAATCACCATCCCTGAAGGTGTTTTAGAGGTGTCTGGATCTGGCACTGGGTAATATGGTTTAGTAGTTTAGGGCTTGCACTGGTAAATGCTGGGTTGACAGTTAGACTTGATGATCTTAAAGGTCACTTCCAACCTTGATGAGTCTATGTTTTCTTTGAATTTTTCAGTCCCTCTATCTTCTCCTCTGATGGAAGTGACTAGATGCGAAGCCCTGATGGGCTCAAACTCAAAGTTCAAAAATCTACTTATGTAGCACATTTTCTTTTGGAGTACAAACATCCATTCCAGTAACATAATTAGCTCAAGAGTTTTGTCTTTTAGAGACATAACAAATGATCAACTATCTCTGAAGGAACACATCCTTGCCGCATGGCCAGGTTCCATCTGTAGATGCTGCACTGGTTCCAAAGGCCATCTAGCATCAAGAACAAGCTTTACACTTCCTACCTAAACCAACACAAAATAGCTAAAGATTTTGAGTAAGGAAGGAAACAACAAAAAAAAATCCCAATCAAGTACTTCTTAGTATTATGCAAATGTAAAATTACAATTTACCATCTTCAGAAAGCTGCCCCAACAGTGTTGTAAGCATTTAAGTTTACAGATTTATGCAAGTTTAGTAAATATTCAGGTCAAGTAAATGCTAAGGATAAATAAAAAAACCTAGTTACACTGCAAAAGAAATGTACATTACTGAGTTTAAGAAATATTTACAAATCTCCCTTGTAAGACCTCCATCTAAGAATGGAATGCTGAATGTAAGTCTGGAGTACTGTACACAATGTCGCAATGAGCAGTGCTACAGCCAAGCAGCACAGCTGCAGCAATGCTGCTGGTACCAATACGCTCAAAGCTCACTTCATCGACTGCGGCGGGAGGCAGCTGACAACAGGATTCCTAGATGTTTTGCTCTAGTGTTCAGGAAATGGTTTGGATCAGACACCCATTAGGGTTGAAGAGCTATGATAAAAATGTTCCATGTAAGTGTTCTATCATTCTCAATAGAGCTAATTTATTTCTTCTGGAGTTTTTCCTGTAAATCTTTAGCAATCCTGAAAGCAAAACACTACCACTAGACATATCCACAATCCTATATAGACAAATACCACTAGTAAGTAAAAACTGAGAAATACTTAATGATGACTGTGAATTGTAAATATAGTAGAAATTTTAGTCTGCATAGATTTTCTTGGCTTGTTTGACATGGAATTTCCTCTAGATGCCTTGTATTTAAGAAAGAAAATAAGACGCAGGATTTTTTTGTGCTGTACTGCTCATTTCATAACAGATTATTTTCACTGCCTCTACAGCAACTGGCTAAATAGTTATAGAAGCTATAGAAACATCAATTCCTTCATTTTGGTCCCTTCTGATCTTTTTCAGAAAAATCTAAAATTCAATCTTTGCTAACAAGTGAAATAGTGTCAAAAATTATTGAAATACATCGATTCATTTAGATCAGTGGCTAAGAAACAAGATATAACATAGAAAGCAAAAAATGTTGCCATTATTTTTCCCATTTGTTTCCTTATAATTCAAAAGGGGGAAAAGACCAAAAAAGGTCTTGCAGTTTCAATGAAGGAAATATTCTTCATTATTTACTTAAAATCTGGAAAAAAAACTCTAGGCGCATATCAAAAAGAAGGTAAGTGATCTGGTACTTCCTTTTCTGTCTTAATTCATTCAGACTGAGTTTAATAGTTCTCAAACTGCCAAATTTTCAAACTTTAAAAGAAAACCCCTTCTGAATGGGTGAGCTTATTATCTCTTAACATATGAAGGTAAATACTTGAAGTGCCATTTTTTCTTAAGCTATTAACAATTATTTCAAATAAATTAGCTTTTTGGGGGACTTTTTTATAAATACTATTTATAAAGATTCTCTTTTGCTTCTTTCACTTTGTATATCCTGCTCTTTATTTTTCAGCTGTGGAAGCATAAATGTGTAAAACCTTTTTAAAACTAAGTATGATACAAAATTACATCTGTTTTCTTAAACAGCCTTAAAAACTCGAAGTTTCAAAAAGAATGTCAGGATGACTTTTTGCAAGAGAATGTAATGATAGAACAAGGAGGAATGGCCTTGAACTGAAAGAGGGTCGGGAATGGATGCTCCATTCCCTGATGTGCTCTAGCCCAGGCTGCATGGATCTTTGAGCAGCCTTGTCCAGTGGAAGGTGACCCTGCCCATGGCAGGGGGCTGGAACTACATGTTGTTCCTTTCAACCTAAAGTAGTCTGTGATTTTCTGATTATTAGGAAATGTAACCATTGACAATCTCTCATCTGCTCAAAGCTGATGCACATGCTCAAACTAATACACAAACCTGCATCATCTTTATCTTTTTCGTATTCTTCAAAGGAAGAATATGTTTATAGGAGCTTTGCCTGCTGCCTGCATTTAATGCTAGTATCTTGAAACATCTTTCCCTTCTAAATAGAAATGATACTTGGAGACAATACAGGTTAAATGAATCTTGTGATTTTTTTTCTTTAATTTTATCTGAATAGAAAAATGAACAATATTTAATAATTTTTGGAACATCACTAGATCATCAAAATGCATTCATGAAAATTCTGACTTTAAGAAAGTAAACAGTACCTGTGTATAAAGAGGACAAGTAATGTACGTGTTTACAAATATAATGTATTATGAATTAACAGGTAGCACTGACAGATCATGACATACAATAAAGAATCCACATCTGCATAATTAACAGCAGCCATTTATGTATTTTTCCCCTTGTTCTAATTTGCCCGGACAAAAACCACTGGTATCTCCATTTCTTTGCAACAACTAAAAGCCTTTTGTTAACGTAACTTGATGCTGACTTGAGATGATTCCCACAATTTATACTACGTCTAGCAATACTGTAAATGCTGTTTTTGAGAAATGACCTGCTATTTGCACCAAGGCTACAAGCTCCTAAACAGAGTGCAGTGTAACTCCCCAGGTTTTGAATTTTAACGTGTGCACAATTAATGTAAGCAGCCTAAGACAGGCAACTCACACAACAGATTACTGCATTTCTTTGTAGTTACTTGTGCCATGGAATTTAAAGAGAAGTGTAATGAGTATGGTATTTCATATTCAAATTACAAAACAAAAGAGGATATTAGTGTAATAATCTCCCATTACAGTTTGGGGAAGTCCTGTAATTCAATGCCCATCTCAACCACAAGTAATTTTTTCAATCTCTTAATTTCCAAACTCAACATTTTCTGCAACAACAGTCAATTTCTCCATAGCTGATTTTAGCACACTGACAGCCATTTCACTATCATTTCTTCTTTATTGTATGTACCTTATTTTTGCACGACTTTGTCCATTTTGTCTATTACATTGACAGTCTATTAACAAAATTTTATTTCATCATAGAAATAAGAATTTAGTAACTCTTGTGAAAGCTCAAACCTTTTCCTAGTTCAGTATTACCCTTAAACTCACTGCAGTCAGCAAGAAAACAAACAGAATACTAAAGCAGTAGTGCTATCACTAAAAAACAGGATACAGTTCTACTTGTCCTGCTTGATAGCCCTTTCATACAAACAAGAATGATACTACTTTTGTACAAACAAGATGATACTATTCTTCCAACTTTGTTTCACAACAGAAACTCCTATGAGAACTCACTGGAAGATACTTTTAGGAGCTCTCATTTTCTACCTGTGTGATCTTCCCATCTAAGGTAAATAATTTTCCACATAACATTACTCAAATGAGCATAACCTTGTTGGGAGCATAGAAACAAAATAATGTCTCCCCTACCTTCAAAAGCTGCTTGCCAATCGTTGGACTCATTTTTTCATCTACCATAAGAATTACTATTCCTCTGTCATCCATACCTCGGCGTCCTGCACGACCTGACATTTGAATGTATTCACCTGAGGATATCTACAATAAAATGAGAAAAAGTAATTAACAAACATAAAGAAAATAGCAAGAACACTAAGTGCTAGTTACAACTGCACAGTAAGTTGACATGATGTATAAAAATTAGCAAAGAAGAGTCATCTAAGTTATCTAAGAGTTATCAGATTGACTTCATTAGTTGTAACTACCATGGAATAATTATATAAATCCATAACTATGAATAACATAGTCAGCAGTAAAAGTCAACTTATGTTCTTACAACTCCCCATCATGGTGCATCATTTTAGTAAGGACAAAAATCATTTTACTAACATCTTTTATAATGGAAGGTTGCTGAGCATGGCGGAGATAAATTTTATCTTCAACATTCTGATAATGCATACTCATCATCTTCAACTAATGTGTCATTTCATTTAAATAACTCAAGAGTAACATTAATATACTCATACTTGCTAAAGGAATATTTTCATGCCTCCTATATGTGAAATTGAAGAGTTTATAAAGAGCTGGGACACGGCAAGAGGCAGCTACAACTGGTTACCTACGTCTCAGCAAGTTATAAAACAGGTGTTCTGTCATCTGTGGAACTGCAATCTCAACTCCCAGGTTTCACTTAAGAGTCAGAATTCAAAAACTACTTAAGCAAACTGTGCTAAATAATTTCAGAAGTTCTACATTTCTGCTATCTCAAAAGTAACCCCTTCTTACATATATCTTACAGACATGCAATCAGAATGAAAAGTGAAACTAAACAACCCAAACTAAGATCGAAGAAATGTTTACTTCATAATGCATAGGTCAAGTCACTTGTCCTGTTCACCACAATTTTCCCATCTTTCAAGGATGAGCCTTGGCTCCTATAAAGCTTTGCTGTGGTGACTTGCAAGACCTCATTATTATTTTAAGTAAACCACATACCAAGTTTTAATGTCTAAAATTTTTAAATTATGCAAAAAAATTTCTGTTGTAACAAAACAATACTCTCCCAAGGTAAATTACCTCTTTTCTCAGGTCTGTCAAAATTAGTGATCATTATGATAGGATATCAAGTCCATTTATTCTCCACAGTTCTTTTACACAGAATGAAGTATCTGGGTCTCACAGTTCTGGACAAGTTGCGCAGAAGTCTTAGTCTAATCCAGTGTCTGTTGCTAACCTGTGTTTAATTCCCTTCTGATGTGCATATTAAACTATCTCATGGATAATCTGAGGAACCTTGTCTTCAGAAATTTGTGTATTAACTATAACTGGATTAGATATGAAGATTTTTTAAAGAAAAAGTGTTTTCTACTTCATTGAGGTGAACATATCAAGAATAAATTTAATCCTAGTAAGGTTTGAAGAACTCAGTTATTCTACAGAAACTGTTCATCACTTACCCATCGGAAATCTTTTCCATCAAATTTACTGGCACTTGTAAAGAGCACAGTTCTGGCTGGCATATTAATTCCCATAGCAAAAGTCTCAGTTGCAAATAAGGCCTAAATAAACAGACTGAAGTTAAAAAGCAAAAAAAGACGATCTCAAAAGAGGACGAAAACAGTCAGAGATTGCTACACAGAACCTCTCTGGATTTAACATATCTGTGCAGTCAATACAGGGACTACAGGCATATTCTGTACTTAAAAACTGGACCAAAACCATATTTCCATCTTCTCTTATTTTTCCTGGGAAAGCAGGAAAACTAAATAGATGGGACATGTAAAAGATTCCAAAAAAACCCATAATGGAGTGCAAATTATATTAACTAATAATACTAATTAATTTCAATATTCAAAGTTTGCAAGGAGAAAACAGGAGTTAGCTATTCCAAAAAATCGCCAAACTCTAACCTAAGGTTACATTTTTTTGAGTATTTGTCCTTAGAATAACCAACAATCAGCTTGGCAGTTGTCCACAGTCATTTATAGGAGCAAGATGCAATATAAAATAGTTGAAGAAAATATTTAAGTTAGACACTGTAAGCTCAAATACTTCTGAATAGAATCTGGAACACTTAAAATTACAGCTGAAATTGTGTAGATCTCCATTGTAATACTAGCATACACCCTGAAAATGCAAGAAGTACACTTTAGCTCAGGATTACCAGCCATGTATTCACAACAGAGAACAAAATACAGATGGATATAAAATATACCTTTATTAGGCCCTCTGAGAAAAGAATTTCTATGGTTTCTTTTAAGATAGGAAGCAAACCACCATGATGAATACCAATTCCTCTTTTCAGAAGGGGAAGCACATGTTCAACCTGAGAAGAAACATACCAAAGACCAGCAAACAAATTTTAGCATTTGTTACTAAAACTTGTATGGAAAGCCTCAACACTGCCCTTAGTGTTCATGTAATTCACTAATTCCCAATTTAAAATACAATAGCTACCCCTTCAATCTTGTACTATTCTGTCCGCTTAGAAGCTTGTATTTTTCCACTGTAAAGATATGAAAACATCACTATGTTTAGTCATTATACAATAAATTAGATTGCAGATACATCAATGTGACTTTTTGAAAGTGTCAGCAATCAGTAACTAGTAAGTGCATAATGCACTCTGACTTGAACTACTTCTGGACTGTTTTAACCCAAGTCTACCTCTTGATAAACTCCTCTGTTTACTTAAAAACATAATTGGAAAAAATAAAACAAGGGGTAGGAACTCCACCGCTAATTCTGACATACATCATCTGCTGGAATCACAACTGGAAGGAATCCCTATCCCCTCTTTCATAATGACAAGAAGCAATGCAAGAGATACTAAAACATGGGGAGATGAATGAGATTATCCAGTTTTAAAATTACTGTACTGTCTACAAAACACCTACAGCTTCACAGGTTGCAGAAATGGGACATAAGCAATTCAACTCTATTCAAGAGAACCCTAATCAATCTCCACTCACCTGAGGAAGCTTTTTGTCTTCATCCGAGAGACAGTCAATTGCATTATTGAAGACTTCTTCAACCATCTTTTTTTCTTCATCTAAGAAGACAACTTGTAAGTTTTTACAAAATGTAGAAGGCTAATACCAGATGTAAATAAAGTGATACCACATTCTAATATTTACAAAAGTGTACAATAAAAATTGAGTGGAATACTGTGAAGTCTACACAATACCACCCACACTGGGTCAGATGACTAAGACTTCAATAAGCCTAGAGGAGCCAAATGGTAACCAGAAGCAGATGATCAGGAAAAAGAAAACTAGAACAAACTTTTCAGAATAGTCCAAACTGCAGCTACTTCCAAGCTCGGGATTTATCAGTTTTATGTGCTCCCTGCCTATTTCATAAACCTCCCCTGTGCTCCTCTTCCACCTACTAGTCCCCATCCACATGGACACAGAGGCTCTTCCACATTAACTCTCACAATTTACATTGTTTCCACTAAGTAGGATGAATATAAAGAATATACATTCAAAGGCGAAATTCTGAAGAAAACATGAAAATGCACCTCTGCATTTACACTTATCTTTAAATTTTCTGACAGAAACACCTAGATTATTCTGCAACACTGAAACAAAATGTGCAATGATTGGAGCAAGTAAGCAAGCAAGAACCCTGATCATTTCACAAACATGAAACAGTACATCGATTTACAACAAATTCCTTTTTTTTTATTAAAACTCTTTAGCTTTCCAAGAAGCAATGAGCTGAAACTTGTTTGCAAAGCTTGGTCTTAGCCCAAGATGAAAAACATCTTCTTTAATTACCTTTTGGTTTTTACTTTGAGGAGAAGGGGGAAGAATGAAAGAAAAGTGGATTGCACTGTCAAGAAAAAGCAGTCCAGTGGTTTATTATACCACTGTTTGGAGTTTGAGAGTGTACTATTTTTCTAATGAGCATAACATGAAAATTTTGGGAAATACTTTTGTTATGATCAGTCTTCTCCTATTAGAAATAGAATTTTCTAGTAACTCCTATATTATTATTACAATAAAGGGCATATTGAAGCAAGAAACAGAGTTAAAATCAATAAACAGTTCAACATTGCGATGACCAAGTACTCTGTGCACCAACACCTTGCTACTGAATACAGCTTGAGGTACCAGCATAATAAAAAAGCAGCATGTGTTTTCCTTTTGGTTTTACACAAGATGTTCATCAGGAAAAGTAATATTTCACATCAAACTACATCTGTGAATAGAATTAGACTGGATTTGTCTGTACCTGTATTGAAATCTAACTTTGTCATCTGAAGTGCATAGGCTTCACAGTCTTTCTTACTGAAGCTGAAAATAATCACAGGTTGAAAATTCCTTTCCATGATCATCTTCACAATCTTAAAAACATTTGAAGGACCTGCAGGAAGATTACATTAATTTAAATCAAATTTTAAAACAAAAAGTATCTTATGGAGTAACTGAAACACAAGCACAAGTTGCACAGAACTTCGAAAAACATTCACACCAAAAATTACCTCAGAATGGGTTCAAACTCACCTTTTGTTCCTCCCTTCCTGCCTTTCTGATCACCTTTTGCTAAGTCTCCTGCATTTCTAAGCACTTGCATTGCTGTATTAAAATTATCTTCTCTGAAATCTCCCTAGATGTAAAACACAAACTTTGTAAGTAGTTGCTTACACAGCCCACTTAAAAATACCTAGTGCTTTGCACAGCCAGTACCATTACCCCATACACAGACAGGCAGAAGGACAAAAACAATTCATAAGCTATCAAAAGAGTTTACTATGTCAGAGTCACAGCTCAGAATTACATTGGTATTTCTAAAGTTATCGCTCCTTGCTCTATCCACCACACTACCCAACATGCCAGACCTGCTAAATGACACAGTACCAAAACTGACTTTTAGGAACATCCACATAAAACTCCACTCCCAATGAAGACCTATCTTCAAGTACAGCACTATTGTTTACGTCATCAGCTACTGCTGAGTGAGCTAATGATAAATTTTAAACAAGTTGTTAGTTCAAAAACACGCGATGAAACAAAAGTATTTTGCCCCCTTGACTGAAGAAAAATTAACAGGCCACTGCATTTTCTTTTGAGTGAGAAACAGTACAAGGAACATCAACTACTCTGCAGATTTACAAAAAGCAGTACACATTTTAGAAAATGAGCAAGGATGTGGGCACTTAAGATATCTCAGGGAAGTATTATTCAGCTGACTGCATGACATTAAATAATAAAATCAATTTCTTGCGTAAGACTTCAACAATCTAAAAGCAATTCAGAGATCACCATTACCCACTTGTACTTAATTTTAACAAAAACATCCTCTATACAGCCTATCCAAATTTTGCAAGAGCTCAAGCTTTTGACTATTAAGTGAGGAAAACAATTTTTCAAACAAACTGAGCAATCCTTACATTTTCATCAACAACCAGATGGAGTCCATCTCCTCCTGCTGGAAATATATAATGCTGCAGTGGAGTGGGTCGATAGTCAGTGTAAATCACATGGCAAGGCTTTAAAGAAAGAATTCACACAAATATTTTATAATTGCATTGTAATATCACTTGCTTGATGTAAAATCCAACACATTACTATTAAAATACAACTTCCTAAAAACCAGAAAGTAAGATAAAAATTAAGATAAAAAATTTTCTTTCCTGAATATGGATTTTGTACTAATGACACTGCTTTAAAAAATGACAGTTTGCAAATGTTTTAGAACACCAAAGTTGGCTACAAAAATTGTTTCTCATGAACACAAAAAGTAAAGATAGGCAGTATTTCTTTCTGCATTATTAGACAGACTTGAAATATTAACACCTAAAATCAAATAAAAACCTGTTAATTTATATTTTGTGAAAAAAGCCTGAAGTATTTCTGAAACACCTAAAAAAGACTCACAGTACACTTTCATGAGTATTTAAGGTTTCAATGCATCAAGAAGACTTGTCTTAAAAAACCCCACAATCTAACATTCTACAAAACAAAGTCAAGGTTTCCTGCCAAGCTTAAACAGGTATCTTTTATCTTATACTCCCTTCATCACAAACAACTTAAGAGTCAATCTCTAGGATATTTTTAAATTTGTACCAACCCCTTGTTGATTACAAATTCCCCAGTTCTAATTCACAAATTCTTTGCTATAAAACCGTATCTTATTCAAAAACAGAACAGAACTTAAAACCTGAAAGTTACAGGACAGGATAGGTTTCTCAAATTACACTTTTCTCACTTGCTTGCAAGCATATACAGTATTTCCCATGGATTTAAGATTTGTTTTCGATTTCTGCATGGCCTTTTACAGGGCTCCTCAACCAAATTCTCCCAATAACCTCTTGTCTATCAGCCCTCAGAAAATCATGGTATGTTCACCATGTTTCATTAACTCAGAACGCTTGCTGAAATCAGGCAGGTACCTAAATAACTGTGGAAAATAAACATTAAGAAACAGCTTTTCAGCCATGCAGAAGCAACAGCCAGTATACCTGCAAACACAGGAATAACAGCAAGAGAACCAGGACTGATCTATATCATCACCTATAACCAATAAAATGACGAAAAATATACTCAGAGGTCCAGTTATCAACCAAACAGACAGTATTATGTCACAAGACAACAAGGATAGAGGTACAGCGAATCAGAAAAATAACCTGTTTGTGAAGATGGCAGATCCATTCAGCAAACTGGCGGGCATTTGGAATAGTTGCAGAAAGGAACACATAATGTACGTTATCAGGAAGCAAAATAATTGTCTCTTCCCAAACCACACCACGTTCTGAAAATGGAAAGGCATATGGGAAATGTATGTGATCAAAGCATGCTTCTCATCCCTGAAGCCAAAGAACAGCACGCTTAAAACAAAATAAGACAAAAATTAAAACAAATCTCCCCTACACAAGTTTGGCTTATCAAATGCCCTCAAAATTGTTTCTGCTTTGGCAAAGAAAATGCAAACTGCAACACATAATTACAAAAATTCAGTAGGAAACAAATTCTGAATGATTTATACACAAAGATGACTGATTTTAAGAAAGAAAATAAGACTTAATACTTCAAAAGAGAGCTAAATTGTTCTTGGGGAAAAGAAAATACACAGCTTTGAAAAGAAAAATGGTACAC
This sequence comes from Lanius collurio, assembly GCA_020086605.1. NCBI lineage: Eukaryota > Metazoa > Chordata > Aves > Passeriformes > Laniidae > Lanius > Lanius collurio. The sequence continues at coordinate 20,038,525 of JACBWW010000008.1, forward strand.
ATAGGATACCTGTATCTCTCATGTAGTGGATTTCATCAAAAATAACCCATGCGACTTCACGCATAACCTCAGAACCTCTGTAAAGCATACTCCTTAAAATCTAGAAAAGGAAGTAAGAGTTGAGTCCCTTCACATGAAATAACACAGTCATGTTAAACAGACATCAATAAGAAACTGCCAGAATTTTTGGTTCACATTTACATGGATATATGAAGTCACATTTGCACAAAACATAAAAGCATTTAGAGATAGGCTGCGATACCCCTTCCAAGTTCATTCTAATCTAGCAAATCTCATTACATGAGAAAAACTGGTTTCCCAGCAAGGAACATGAAAGAATGAAACAAGGTATTTCTCCAAGCTTCTACATGACAGGTAATTGTTACAGTTCTACCTGTCAACTTCTGCAAACCCTCTTTTTAATTCATCCCTATAGATAACCTCCCTGCAGTTAAGATTAAATCTTTTGTCAGAAATCAAATCATCCTGTCTCTCTAATCCTTCCCTACCAAAGTTTTGCCTGTTCCTTCAAGGTAAAGACAAAAAGAGGAAAAGCCGCATATTCCTGGAGCTCTAGCACCTACTGGGAGCCACTCAACCATACTTCAATGATTTTGCTCTCCCCATTTTGCTTTTCTACAACAAAACACTGACCACAGGATTCAGTAAATCTGACTTTCAGCATTTCATGTTTACAAATACTCAGTATCTTGAGCACTCAGGTAATTAAATTCTGACTTTCTCCACATTAGAATCAAAAGTTCCTGATTTACAGATCAAAAGCATGAATTCACAGAGATTTACCTAATTTTTTAAATAACCACAATTTAAAATGGGTTATGACTCAAATGGGTCATAACAAACTTTAGAACATTTTATACCCTACCTGGGCAAGTTAAATGCTTTAAAATTAGACGTCCCCAATCAAAAAAGGGTAGAAGAAAACACAGACCAAGAATTAATGTCTGATCTTACCTCAGTTGTCATTACCAAACAAGAAGCTGTAGGGTTAATGGTGACATCCCCAGTCATCAAACCAACATCCTGGAATTCTTCATACATCTCACGGTACTTCTGATTACTCAAAGCTTTAATTGGACTTGTAAATATCACACGCTGCTTTTCCCTCAAAGCCAGGGCAATTGCATACCTGTATTCAAACAACGTCCATATTAACAGCTGTCAGGAAGACAGAGCATATTACTTCACTTAAAAACAAAATAAATTGTGCAATTCAGAACATGAAGAGAATGATACATAGCATTTGAACCCATGCTCTAACAAATTTAGCATTTCATATTTAGATTATTAAGCTCAGTGCAACCTTAAATCAACTACATATGCATCTCTGGAGAGTGAAAAACCTTTAAACACAAAGTTAGCTGATTTTTAAGGACACCAGAGTACATGTAATTTAATTAAAAAACTGTCATTGTCTCACAACAAAACTATTATTACTTGAAGCCATGCTCTAACATATCTGTATGTACACTTCACTTCTTGCTTCAGGTCAGCAAAGCCACTTCACTGCCTGAACCAAAACCTGACACAAAATATACACTACCTTTTAAAAATTTCTTGCCTAATAAACACAAAGCTACCGACTAAAGCAAACCAGTGCTTCTAACAAAGAAGAGACCACACAAGAAAGTCCTTACTAGTTCTAGCCAGGGGTTAGAAAACAAAGGTATTTTTTCTAGATTTACAGAAATCTCTATTGAAAAAGTTTCCCTTTCAATCTGTACAGCAACACCTTAACAGTTTAAAAACAAAAGCTAAGCTTAAACACAAATTAAACCTTTTGCTACCCACTAAACGATGAAAGATGTAATTTTTATATTCAAGGGTAGCCAATTTAATTCTAACACCGATGGACTGAATGCCTCATCAAGAAATTGAGACACAACAGCTACTGACAGTAAAAGAAAGTGACAGAATCGACATCCCAATGTTCTTTTACTAGAGCCTGTTAGAAAAGTACTTACTCAGCACAAACAGTTTTACCAGCTGACGTATGAGCTGACACTAACACAGACTGGTTATTATCTACACAAAGAATAGCTTCTCTCTGGAAGGCATCTAGAATAAATGGATATTCCTAGAAAGAGAAAAAGCAAAAACATTACAGAATTTTAAGACAGACTTACATCTAATTAATCTTCTGAATGATCTAGCGTGTAAATTAGTGGTAGAAATTAAATCCTGCAGATACTCGTAATTTCTGCTGATCTTAATCCAGTATTATGCAATGACTTTGTATTTAAAAATTTTTATCTCATACTACACCTAAGATCTTTGCTTATGTCCTGTTGTGATAGCAAATGAAAATCTTGCCCTGATGACTGAATTTTCTCTAATTTACTAGCTTAGGAACAGAAACTAGAATGATGCCACTGCCTGATATAACAAAAAGAACAGACATCATAACAGCCTATCCACCTCATTCAACCACGTAATTTTCTCTACTGAATTTTAAACACCAAAACATCAATCTTATTTATGACAGACCATCATTTACAGACCTTACTGACAAAGTACATAATTTTCCCTTTACTCTCACCTACTATGTAATACATGTACAAAAAAAAAAAAAAAATGGAATCTATGACGTACTTTTGCAGCTTTTCCAGTTCTTGGCTTCAGACCCGTGAATTCTTCATTTAATGGAAGCGCAACCTACAAAACACATTTAAAATTAAAACAGTTGCAGATTTCTGTGTCCACAGTAGTGACATTTCTGGCAATATGAAGTATATGAAAACCAATCTGAATTCCTGTTATCCTGTTGCTACAAGCTCTGTGTCCAGGGTTCATCCCTTCCTCTCAAGAGTCTTTCTATCAAGCTCTTTATTCTCCTGCCCCAACAATGCTCCTTTCTCTCACTTCCCTGATACCCCTACTGTCTCATATGAGATATTACTACTTCAGCTACCTTGGAATACTAGCTTTTCAGGCCATGACACAATCATGTTTTCTGGCTAGTGATGTTCAAAATAATTACTGAGCTCACATCGATAACATTCCCTTTTCAAGTACACTGTATTTATACTGGTAACATTCCTGTTCCTTGCCAATATCTAACGTTTAATCACTTTAAATACTTAAGCTCTCTCCAGTTACTAAGTGATGGCAAACCTTTATCAGACATCTCAAAATAACAAAAACCGTACAGACACATGGGCTTTAGAATCCTTATCAGCAAATGTTTATACAGTTCCTTCATTACAGAAGTCTGATGATACAGAGCCCTTGAATGCGACCCTAATTAACTTGAGGTAATTCTGGAAAACAGTGCAGAAGAGAAAAAGACTGTAACAGTACAAGGAATTTAAAATTTACATATCTGATTCTCACATTAACTCTTTCTGATAGTCATATATGGATACAGGATGATTTAAGAAAACTCAACATCAATAGTTTATATTTCTTGTATTTACGTCTATGAACACAACCTGAAAATGGATAGTTTTCATTATTTTGCACATAAAAAAATCTTTACAAGAAAGTAGTTCATTCTTGAACTAGAATAGAATACTTCAATGCTCTGATCACACTACGAACACAAACATGTTTTACCAACCAGTAGGTTCTTCTCCTCAACAACAGGGCTCAACATGTTCTTGGTGCCTTACAAATATGGAAACCTATTACCATTATCATTTGAGTTTTTCACCATCACTCATTTCAAGTATGATTGAAACCCTTTCTGGTAAAATATTTTACTGATTTTTCAAGTGCATTTTGTGCATGCTCAGTGTCAGATACAGACTTCAAACTCTTCACAACCTTAAGCATAGTATGAAAGTCTGTATCTGCTAGATACAGAAAGCTCTGCAGAGGGATCAGGACAGGCTGGATCAATGGGAAAAGACCAATGGTGTGAGTTCAGCAAGGTCAAGCACAAGGTCTTGCCCTTGGGTCACAACTCTAATGAGCAATGCAGGCAACCCCAGATGGGGGGCAGTTTTTTCTCTGAGGTAATAAGCAAGAGAAGGATATGAAATGACCTTAAACTGTGTATGAGGAGATTGCACACTACAAAAGACTTGTCAAGCACTGGACCAGGCTGTCCAGGAAAGTGGTTACCATCCCTGAAGCTATTTAAGAGATGTGAAAATGTAGCACTTGGGAACAAGGTTTAGAGACGGACTTGGAAGTGATGGGTTAATGGTTAGACTCAACAATCACAAAGACCTTTTCCCAACCTAAAAAATCTGTGATTCTATGATGTAATTATTACAAGCAAAATAACGAATACTGTTATACTGGCAGGATACACACAATTAGGTGAAACAAGCCTATTTTTCATGTGCATTTTCACTGCACTCACCTCATGTGTACAACCTTCAACAGTTTCCACAGACTGCACCTTTACTTGAGGCATGAGATCTGTCAAACTAAAAAGATATGAGTTAGGATTGCCAAAATAAGCACTCAAAAATCCTGATTTTTATAAATGTAAATATATTGAATTTCACCTCTACTTCAACTGCAACATTAAAAAAAAAGGATGCACAGTCTTGGACAGGCAGCAGAGGTTATCACCAGGACTAATACCTGTATGTTAAAATTTTGCTACAATATAAATATACTTTACCTACTGACTCAAAAACTGCACCATACAACAGCACTTGGGTCACATTTATTCCCATAAAGTTTTATGATTAAATGAGGACTTTTTTCAATATATAATGAAACAAAATTCAAGATGTGTACTCCTGCTACTAGTCAAGACAGAGTAAGCAGCTTGAAGCATCTCAAGCAGCTGCCTGAAGACAAGGCTCCTTTTTTCTTTAACAGTTCCTTCTCTCATAGCCACAAGAACAGCCTAAAGTCTCAATGCATCAAACTGTCCATATCTGATGATTTTAACATACTTAGTAAGCTACTTCAGGCAAGCATACGTTCTCTTGATACCACCAACACAGAAAACGACTTCAAGTGTTGCCTCTGGTTCTGTTTTGCTTCCATAGAGTTACCCTTTGTTTACAGTGTTTTGAGGAGTCTTCTCATGAGCTTTTCACAGAAAATCTGACATTGAACTTCAGAAAAATTAAATGCAAGACCAAATGACAATGCAATCACCACCTTGCATGCCTCAAAAGCCTTGTTTGTCCTATTTGCCAATTTATTCTTCCCGTATCCTGAGCCAACTATGTCTTTCAACGTCATGGTACACAGTAAGTCTGCCTCCTCCCATGTGCTTCCAGCTCATCTCCTGCTCTAAGTGAAATCAACACAATGGCTTTGAGCAAGAGTCACCAATTCATATGAGTAACTACAAATTCATCTGTACTTTCTACTGTAAATGCCTACGGGTCTGCAGTATTAAACACATCCAGTACTCATCACTGCTGAGGCTGCGCTAGCGGCACATTCTCACTTAAACAGATAATGGAAAAACAAACTTGTGCAAATTCATCTTTACATGAAAACACTGCAAAGCTACTTCGTATCAGCTGTTCCCAGTGTGACTTGCTAGGGCTACCTTACACATTAAGACAGGCACTTACTTAACATCTTCTGATAAAACATCTTCCAATTTCGGCTTTTTTCCCAAAAAGACATTTTCAGTACTATCAATCTCAACTTCCCTTTTTGGCTTTACTATTGCTGGTACTGAAGGCTTTTCTTCCAATCGTTTTCTGCAACATAGAAATGCAAGAAATTTACATTTTGTCTCATTTATTTATGTAATTTCAAGAGAGGAAACACATATGCTAAGGGCAACTGTGATCCCAGTGCACAACTGTGATCCCAGTACCTGGAAACAACCCAGGTACTTCACCCACAAAAACTGCCGTGAAATTCCAAACCAGGGCCCAGAAAAGATGGCCACCAGGTCCCCACACTCCCCAGCTGGCCATAGAACTAGGGCTGGCTACAGCTTTAGAGCCAGGGATCCTGAGAAAGTGGGCCACAGAATGGGTCAGATTGCAAGCGACCACAGTGGGTTATCTGGTCCAACCTCCATGCCCAAGCAGGACCATCCTAGAGCACATTGCACAAGAGCGTGTCCAGACGGTACTTGTATAGTAAAGGAGACTCCAAAAACTCTGGGCCATCTGTTTCAATGCACAGTCACCCACGCACTAAAGAAGTTCTTCCTCGTGTTTAGGTGAAACTTTCTATGCACCAGTTTCTTCCCGAAACCACTTCTCCTACTGCACGGCATCACCAAGAAGAGCCTGACTGCACCCACCCGGCACCCTCCCTTCAGACACTTAAGACATTGAGTCACGAGAGGGTTCAGCAGCTCGAACAATCCGGCAGAAGCCGGGCCCAGCGCGACAGCCCTCACCCTCATCGCCAGAGCACCCCGGTAGAGTTGCCCCAGACCCGCTCCGCGCCCTTACCCCGGCCTCTTGGCACCCTCGGCGGGGCTCGTTTTGCTTTTCTTGGCGCCAGAGGCGGCGACGGCCGTGTCCTCCTCGAACACGCTGAAGAGCTCATCCCCAAAGGCCTCCGCCATCTTAGCGGCCGCGCTCCCACAATGCTCCACGCACGGCCTCACGCCTCGCGCCACAGGGGCCCTTCCGGCCCCGCCCCCCGAGGGGAGACGGAGACTCCCGCCGGTTCTGGCACCGGAGCCGCCCGCACGGTCCGTGCCCTATCCTTATCTCGACTTCTGTCTGGATCTGGCTCTCGGCCCCGATGCCGGACCCCTCCGTGACTCCCTCCTTGGGCGCACACCCGGCCCTTCGCCGCTGGGAGGTGATGCGCGAAAATCCGACGCGGGCCCCGCCGCCTATGCGCGTGCGCGGGGGGTGCCGGCCAATGGGCGGCGGCGGCGGCCGTGTCAAGCGCGGTGCCCGTATGTGCGCGCGCGCAGGGCGGTGGGGGCGCCATGGGCGGCCGCAACAAGAAGCAGCGCGCGGGCAGCGCGCCTCATGCCGCCGCCGCCGCCCCCGCCCGCGCCGCCCAGGCCGAATCAAGCTATTCGGGAGCCAGCT
>JACBWW010000008.1:20045830-20078251 GCA_020086605.1 Lanius collurio
AGGCCGGGGCAGCCGCGCCCGGGGACCCGGCCAGCCGCGCTGCCCCGCCGCGACCAGCACCTGCCTCCAAGGAGCCGCGTGTCAAACAAGGTACCCCGGGGAGCGGCCGTGCCATGCGGACGAGGAACGGGGCGCGCTTTGCGCGGGGCTGAGGCTGCCTTGGCTGGAGGGGCAGTGCCCTCAGGGAGCCCCCAAGGGTGCGGCTGCCGTGGACTGCGGCGTTACGAGGAGAGGTCGGCCATCGGGGCCGGTGTTTCCCAGCGTTGGGAAAGGCAGCTGGAATTACTCCGCTCCTAATCTGGTTGGGCCTGGCTATAGCCCGCCTTGCCTGTCTAGCTGGTCAAGGGAGGCAATCCTCTCCGTGGCCCTAGTGAGGCCACGTCTGGTGTTCTGTGTCCAGTTTGGGGCTCCTCCGTACAAGAAAGACGAGGAGCTACTGGAGAGTGGACCTACCCAGCGGAGGGTCACAAAGATGGTGTTATCTCCTTATGAGGAGAGACCTAGGGAGCTGGGCCTGTTCAGAGAAGACTGGGAGGGGCTCTCATAAGTGTATGTAAGTATTTCAAAGGTATGTGCTAAGAGGGTGGTGCTAGACTCTTTTCAGTGGTACCCAGAATGAGGAGCAGTAGCTGCAAACTAAAACACAAGTTTTACCTCAACATGAGGAAGAAATCCTATATGCTGAGGGCGGCAGGGCACTGAAACAGGCTGTCCAGGGAGGTCATGGAGTCACCCTCTGTGGAGACACGCAGAACTCACCTGGATTCATTCCTGTGTCACCTGCTGTAGATTTGATGATGTCTAGAGGTCCTTTCCAACTGTAACTATTCTGTGGTTCTGCTGCCAGGGGTGTTCCTGAGCAGATAAGGCTTGGTGGCATTGATGTGTTAATTACAGAAAGTCTTGTTATTAGATTGTCAGCAATTCCTGTGGAGCAAGTGTTTGGATGGCACTTTCCCAGATGTCTGTCTTTGTTTTGTATGTTATTAAAATTATTGTAATGTGGATTTGGGATTGTTTTGGGGTTTTTTTTTCTGTCTTGAAAGAGCTATTCAGGGCTGGAGGCCCTTCTGTGGTGTTGGATAAGATAAAGGATGACTGTTCTGAGCGCAGTCTGAAATACGGACGTGCTACAACGCTGTGAGATGCCTATTTTCAGTACGCGAGCTTTGCCAGAAGTAGCTCAGATACTATATAACATTAGAAAAGCTTGTGTTGCAGACCATGAGCAAATCATGCAATGGCCAGGGCATCTGAGATTTCAACTTTTAAAGAAAAAGTCTTGTAATCTGTTAATGTAAGCTTCCTGGACCTGTTAATGTATTCTGCTTTTATAAGTTGGGTTCTTCCAAATGTAGTTGTGTCTTCCACTCCTGCAATAACCATGGTGCTCAGTCCTCTTCAAAAAATATCCTGCTTCTCTCTCAGGTTGCATACTGTGGTGAAAAATCAGTCAGTATTTGTGAAAGCTAAGTTGGTATATTCTAAAGAGCTCATCAGTAAGTGCCAGTGAGTAGCTCCTGAGTGCTGACAGCTGTTTGTGTCTCCTGAGCAGAGGTGACCATACTTTTTCTGGAATCCAGTTACCAAAACCTGGTCTAAGCTTGAAGCAGGCTCTCCCAGAGCCGTTCTGCAGGGAGGCCAGCACGGATGAGCTGTGCAGCCCACTGCTGGGCGGTAGCTGTGCCTCCTGGAACAGCACTTAGCCACACAGGCAGGTGGGAGTTGTGGGCCTGCTCAGTTTCTTCCTACCTGTGCAGTACCAGGCACTGCATGTGTGCTCAGATAGTGATGGAATTCAGCAGCAGGCTGTGTGTTGTCATTCTAATGACAATAAATAGTTTTTTGAATTAGAGTTGGATTTTTTTTAATAGTTGTTAAATGAGAGGTATTTAAGAATGGCTGTAGCAGAGCAGACCAAAGGCTTCTGTAACGCAGTGCCCTTTCCTAGGCAGGGGACAAAAGCAGGTACCTAGGTAAGAGCAGATCAGACATGCAGTGATACTGCTGTAGGGTATTCTTACAGCTCCACAGCTGTAGCTTAGGGTCTTCCTGAACTAGATGTAATTTTTTTTCAATAGTCTCCCATATCAATTGATCTCTTACACTGCAGAGCTGTTCTGTCTGCTCTTGGACCTCCATCAATGTCTACTGTCCATAGTTTTAGTGGCACAGGGTTCTGTTACATAGCTATGCACTTTGTAATAAAATATCCTCAGTCTTGCATGTTCTGAAGCTGCCATTTACTTTCCTGTTTGGCAATCCTTTTTCAGTGTTGAGAGAGTGAGCAGTCAATCCCATTTCCTCTCATTATACCCTTCGGATTTTATATTTTGTCTGACAAGAGTTATAGTCCTCTTCACTATTCCTTGTTTAAGGCCTTTCTCGATTATTACTGTCATTATGCACCTAACCTATGTTAGGTCTGCTTTAGCTACTTTAAACGATGTTCTCGATGAGTTTTCTGTAATTCATTGTTATTTGCAATTTGCAGGTCCGAAAACTTACAGTTTTGGTTCAACAACAGAATCCAGTACTGCTGCAAATCTAGATAAATCTGTTCTTAAGGCAAGTATCTTCTTTACATGAACAGCTTTGATTTTCATAGTATTCCTTTAGCTTTAGAGTAAATATTTCTTTGGTCTTTCAGTATTGTGTTGTGCGCGTAAACTACGTTAATCTGTGAGACTTTGACCGTTTTGAGTTAGATTTTGTTTAGGGTTTTGAGTGTCTTTTAAGAAATAGAGGTAAATTAACAGTGCAGGAGAATGTCTGTCTGTTTTTTTAAATAATAAATCATACTTTGCATACAAGACTATTGTAGGAGTTAGGTTTGGGCTTCTGCTGTGCATATGGATTTTTCTTCCTGTCAGGGAAGGGTTACAGATTTTATGTAACAAACTTAATAGTAACTGAAGCTTGGTTCATGTTTTAGAAAAGTTTAAAATATTAGAATTATTATACTAATTATAGAATTATTGTACTAATTTTTTTAAAGGTGTTTTGGAAGGAGGTTATCACAGATTGCGTCTTGATGTTCTAATTATCTTATTTGTGTGGAGGAGAAAGTCCTTGAGTTCTTTGATAGAAATTTTTTAAAATTTACTTATGGTATTTCCCTTAACATACCAAATTTCCTTGAAAATGTAAATATGCTTTCTTGGTAATAAGGAATTAACTCCTCTATTTCAAGTAGAAGCATATAGTTTGCAGAAATAAGTGTCCTTTATGTAAGAGATGTTTAGGCCACTTATGGAAAGCTTGAAAAGTTGGAATTTGAATGGCAGAGAGATTTCTGCATTCTTACATCCTTAGTCGTGAAGAGCACTGACACTTCAGAAAAGCTTCTAGCTTGTACCAACTAATTTTTTCTTTGCAGGTAATGATAAATGGTAGTTTGGAGAAAAGGATTATTGATGTGATTAATAAACATAAAAACCAAAATGATGACAAAGGAATGATTTCCAAAAGACTAACTGCAAAGAAGCTACAGGTACAGTTAAAGTTTTCTTTTTCATTATTATGTAGAATAAAGTTTGGGTTTTGTAATTTTTATCAAATATTGTACTGCAGTTCTGTAAACAGTACAAGCTAATACAGCATGTTTTCCAATAGTTATGTTAATGATTAGTCAGTGAAATCAAGAAGTATGCTTGTTAGGAAAGACACGTCTTTATGGATTCAGGAACTAAAATCAAGAGCTTTCAGACAAGATAGAGGAATAATACTTAATCTGAATGATTTAGGATTCCTACATTTCTCATTCCATATACCTGGAAAATTGCAGGTATATCTTTCTTTAACTAGAAAATATAATGTGTGCAGAGGCAGGAATGTAGATTTATTTATTCCTATGCATGCATATTTAGAAAGAAAGTATTATAAACTTTGTGCAAAACAGTATTTTCTGCTTAACTTTTGGATACATTAATGCACATTGTTTATCTCCTTTTAATGCTGACTTTCTGATATGTGGAAAATAGAACTTTGCAAGCTTGTATAACGTTATTAGATTAAATACTAATCTTTTCTGGCTGTCTTATTTATAGGATGTATACATGGCTTTACAAAGATTCTCTTTTAAGACTGAACACATTGAAGAAGCAATGAAAAATACGCTTTTATATGGTGGTGATCTTCACTCTGCACTTGACTGGCTTTGTTTAAACCTTCCTGATGGTGAGTGCGGTGACAAAATAGTTCTTGACAGAAGAGAAACAGGACCTACTAAGCAGTAGCATTACTACTTCATAGTAGTAATTAAATATATTGTGTTTCTAAGACTAGTAGTTACAGTAGTGATCTTTTCCTAGAGACACACCTGACTGGTTCTGGGATATTTTAGTGTATAAATCTTGTGGTCTTCCTGTTTCTACTTGGAAGTCCAGTGAGCAAATACTATCTTACATAAATGCTAAAGCCTAGTTTTTGTTTCAGTTTGTGTTCTTCTGATTGGTTCCCAACACACTTTAAAATATTTTCCTGTAATTGTTATTGATATTTTCTGTGACCTGTTTTATTTTGAAGATGCCTTGCCTGAAGGTTTTTGCCAGCAGTTTGAAGAACAGCAGCAGAAACCTAGAGCAAGATTTTGTTCTGTTGTGTCACAACGTGGAACGCTGCCTCACTTAGAAGATAACAAAAAGAAAGAAAATAGCCCTGAAACTAAGGTAATCTGAAAATCTAGTCTGTAGTTACTTGGGCTGGGGGGAGAGGAGAGAACAAAACTTCCAAAAACACGGGAGATGTATTGATTTCCAGCACTGATGTGGAAAGCTTATGGAAATGTTGTATGATTGATAGTTGTCACCTGAATTTGAATTTCAGTGGAATGCTAATTTGAAGGTATTTTTCCTGTGAGATCTAGAAGCTTCTTCATAGTTCATTTTTGTGGTAAAGCACTGACAATCTCATGAGGTTTAGGTTAGGTATTAGGAGGAAATTATTTTCTGTGGAGAGGATGAGACACTGGCACGGGTTGCCCAGAGGAGCTGCTGATGCCCCATCGTTGGCAATGTTCAAGGCCAGATTGTATGGGGCTTTGAGCAACCTGCCATAGTGGAAGGTGTCTCTGCCTATGACAGGGGTATTGGAACTCGATGATCGCTAAGGTCCCTCCCAACACAAGCCGTTCTGTGACTCTATATCTTAATTGCTTAATTTTATCCTATAATGGGTTTATTCTGTTTATTTACATGTGGCACTCTCTACGCACTTGCATGGGTTAAAGTTTGCCTACCTGCTTTCAGTGTTTCGATTTCTGTGGTTATTGAATCTTAAACTAGAAAACAAAAAGATTTCATACAAATAATCTCATTCTTTATGGCAATTATAGCTACTCTAATGTTAAGATCTATTTAAGTGTATGGTGGGGTATTCACCGTGGTTGGGGAAGTCTGATCAATTTTTTTCTTGTTGTATATATATTTTATGTATGAAATCTTAACCAGTAGTTCCTGGATACTGGCAGAAAAAGCATTGTTTTCACATACTTTATCATTACTTTTAACTTACGTTGCTCTTCTTAGGAAACAAATGTGAGGAAAGAGAAAGAATTGAGTATGAAGGAATGGATTTTGCGATATGCCGAGCAACAGAGTGATGAAGAGAAGGATGAGTCTGTGAAAGAGACAGAGCAAGAAAAATTTGACCCAGTAAGCAGAATAATGCTTGATGGAAGTCTTTCTGAAAACTGATATGTCTGGTACATCTGCATGTGGCGGGATCTGTTTGTTACAAAATTGTGTGTTACAAATAGGGGATTGAAAACTCTTTGCGTTGTTGGTAATGTATCTGGCTACTGAAGGAAAATCTGTTGATGCTGTTTCTTTTCTAAGTTGTTTTTCCTTTCCGATATTACTTGCACTGGGTTCAAAGTGTTGAATGTAATGTGCAGGAAAAAAAAATATATTTCAGTGAGATTAAGTGAGTTACTATCAAATTCTGGGAGGTTTTGACTGTTAGTTAAGTGAAAACTCATTATTTCCCCATTTTGTAAGCTTGGTACAAAGGACAAAAAACCTGCATTTTATTATGAAGGACATTGAAAGCAACAAGCATACCATATTCAACTTGTAATTAATAATTCTGTTTGAAATAGAATGAGAGGTATGTACATCTGTCTGCCAAGCTTTCAGAAGCAAAAGAGCAAGCAAGCATCTCCAAGCAAGACAAAGACAAGCAAGGCCAGAAGGCAGCACAAGAAAAAATAAGAAGAATTCAGCAAGGTAGAGCTATGCAAGTTACCCGTGTTTAGTTTTCCGACCTGCGTGTTTGTTAGGCAATTAAATCTTGGAGTCAGATTGAATTGATTTTATTATCTTTTCATTTCATAGAGTGGCATAAGGCTTTTCTGAATCTTTTGTTTCTCTGTCAAATTCTAAAATGTCAGTAACATTTCACTACTTCTGGTTTTGGGTACTCAGTATGAATTCTGTTGTTGGGTGCTCAGTATTAATTGGTACAGTGTTTTTTAAGCAGTTGGTGGGTGTAAGTTAAATTTTCTCTCTGACAGAAATGGCAGTACTTGAGGAACATCCAGTATTTAATCCATCTGTAAAGATTTCAAACCAACAGCAAAATGAAAAGAAAAAAACTCCCTCACCTCAGCCTCAAGAAACTACTTTGAATTTGAGTTTGCTTGAAAAACCTGGTGGTGCTGCAAAGGAAGACAAAGGTGCGTTGGAAGTGGTTCAGTACAAGCTTGAATCATACCACAAATTTCCAGAATTAGTTCTCGCTTTTCTAGGTTTTACTGTGATGAGTGAACAAGCTCTAGTTGTGGGAATGGAAGGTGGACTATCACAAAACCAATTAGCTTGGAAAAGACCTCTGAGATTGAGTCCAACCTATGACCGAACACCACCATGTCCACTAGACCGTGGCACTGGGCATGAAGTCCAGTCTTTCCTTAAATACCTCCAGGGATGGTGACTCCACCACTTCCTTGGCAGTGCATTCCAATGCTTGACAGCCCTTTCTGTGAATAAATCCCTCCTAATGTCCAGCCTGAACCTTCCCTGATGTGGATTGAGACTGTGCCTTTTGACATATCAGTGGTTGCCTGGGAGAAGAGACCAACCCCCACCTGGCTGCAGCCTCCTTTCAGGCAGGTGTACAGTGTGATAAGGTCACCCCTGAGCCTCCTTTTCTCCAGGCCAAACACCCCCAGCTCCCTCGGCTGCTCCTCACAGGACTTGTGCTCCAGACCCTTCCCCAGCTCCCTTCTCTGGACTCCCTCCAGCACCTCAATGTCTTTCTTGCAGTGAGGGGCCCACAACTGGACACAGCACTCGAGGTGTGGCCTCACCAGTGCCCGGTACAGGGGACAGTCCCTGCTCTGGTCCTGCTGGCCACACCATTGCTGATCCAGGCCAGGATGCCATTGGCCTTCTTGGCCACCTGGGCACACCCTGGCTGCTCATGTTCAGCTGCTGTCCCCAGCACCCCCAGGTCCTTTCCAGCCCCTCTGCCCCAGCCTGTGGCACTGCCTGGGGTTGTTGTGAGCCAAGGGCAGGAGCCAGCACTTGGCCTTGTTGAACCTCCCACCACTGGCCTCAGCCCATGGATCCAGCCTGTCCAGATCCCTCTGCAGAGCCTTCCTGCCCTCCAGCAGATCAACACTCCCGCTCAACTCAATGTCATTTGTGTATGGTCTGTCTCACTGACCAAGCTGCCTTTAAAGGATCTGGACTTGTTTTATCAGATGACATTGAAAGCTATTTTTGTCATGCTGTCATGTCTTAAAAATTAGACTTTTTTTTTAGTTGTAGGGCTAGTTGCTGTTTCAGTTACCTTCTCAGGTTTTTAAACTATTTTCACTGTAATTCTTCAAACTGTTAGATTATTTTCTAATAATGAAACTTTTAATGAAGTTCTAAAATTATTGGGTAATCAGAGATAACAGAATAATTATTCTTCTGCCAGATACTTCTGTAAGAAAAGCAGAGATTTCTGTCATGTATCATCAATACCAGTATTTCTGCAAAACATTTCAGAAAATAGTGATGTCTAGTTAAATACACGTGAATAAAAGGCAAAAATGACTTCAAATGAATGTAAAATAAATTTTAGAATACTTAAAAATGTGTTTTTCTGCTCTTGCAGTGAAAAAGCGAGAACCACTAGATATAAGAAATTTTGATTATAGTGCTCGAAGCTGGACTGGTAAATCTCCAAAACAATTTTTGATTGACTGGTGCAGAAAGAATTTTCCCAAGAGCCCAAATCCTGCTTTTGAAAAAATTCCTGTTGGAAAATACTGGAAATGTAGGTATGTATTTCCTGTAATCTTTGTATTTGTCTTTTGGTTAATTTGAAAATAAAAAAACGAGATCAATTCTGTATTGTTGATTGAGATTTATAGTAATATAGTGTGTTTGTATAGTGTGTCCCTTTTAGTCCATCAGGGATGCATTTTACTCTGAATAGCTCTGCAAAAGTGATGCTTGGATTAGACAAAAAATAAGATTCTAGTGAATGATCTCATAAAGCAAGGATAAGGGTTTATTTGTGTGCTGCTGAATGAAAGATTAGTCTGAAGCAAACCTGATAGATTTGAACAATTTACATTTGGTATCTTATTCAAAGTAACGTATTAAATCAAAGATTCAAGTTTATGAATACCAAAACCTCTCTGGAGATTGTGTAAAATAAAGTGCAAATTGTATTAAAGCTACCATAAATTTGTAGGCAAGACAGTGCAGTATCTTATTTTTAAAATTCTTTTAGAAATCAAGTGTATAATAGAGTTATAAAGTAGAATATTACCATGTATAAATAAAGTAGTCACATTATAAATGAGCAATGTTTCTTGAAGAAACCAAGCTGAAGCTGAAAACTACTGACAGACTGCCCCCCCCTGAGAATAGGGGAAATTTGACTGCTGCTCTGACTGGTATTTATCTGTTAAACAGATGTTTGCATCTCAGTAGATCATTAAACATCATCTTGATCGATCCTAAATAGTTACAAGCACACAAAATTTAGTCCTTCTTCTGAAACACCAACCTTAATGATAATCTATGTTTATATAAAAACTTCTGCCTTGAAGAAAATGAAGATGTTTGTAAAGAGAAAAAAACCTACAAATTCACTGCTGGAATCTTTGCTGAAGATATTATATAGGTATTTTCTGTTTATATCAGTAGAAAAAAAGTTGAGGTAAATGCCTTTGAAATATCTCTTTAAGGGTCAGGATTATCAAGTCATCAGATGATGTGATGGCAATGTGTCCTACAATTGTAACAGAAGATAGTATGCAAGCACAACATTTAGCTGCTACTTTGGCACTCTACCATTTAACCAAAGGACAAGTAAGTTTCTTAGCAGTATTACTGTTATTGGCCTTGAATCTGCTTCTGTGCTTTTTTGTTATCTGTATTATCTATGGTTGGGCTCTAAAAATAGTTTCATGGAGTATTTCCTGTTGAATTCTTTGCTTCTATTACATATTCATTTGTTTTTATCTAGTTGTGCATATGCTTTGCAGCATATAGAAAGGATTTTTTTTTGTAAAGCTGTACTTTTGGTTTTGTAAAAACTGCAAGCTAATTGAAAATAAAAATTTATTGTTGACATTTATATTACTGCTTTCATAGTTTCTGTATTTAGAATGGCTTCTTACTCATTTTCTATAATATTTTTTGACATTTGAACTTGTTTACACATAAAACATTAGTGATGATATTACTAAGTAGTATGTAACATAGTTTTTTTTTCTGCTTTTTGCACCTAAAGTCAGTTCATCAGTTGCTGCCTCCTACCTACCGAGATGTCTGGCTAGAGTGGAGGGATATTGAAAAGAAAAAGGAAGAAGAAAGCAAGATAGAAACCAACAAGCCACGTGATACCTTTATTGCTAGATTATTAAACAAACTCAAACAACAACAGCAGCTACAGTCTGAAAATCAGCCAAAACTATCTGAGGGTCCTGAAGATTCCTGGGAAAACTTAGTTTCTGATGAGGATTTCAGCAGTCTCTCCCTAGAGACCTCAGATGCAAATAATTTGGAACCTTCAAGGATTCTGTTTAGGAAGCTGCAGAGTTCCTCCAGATACCAGAGGCTTCTGAAAGAGAGACAGGAGTTACCGGTGTTTAAGCACAGATACTCGATTGTAGAAACTCTTAAAAAACATCGAGTAGTTGTTGTTGCTGGTGAAACAGGCAGTGGGAAGAGTACCCAGGTGCCCCATTTTTTGTTAGAAGACTTGTTGCTAAATGAAGAATCAAAAAAATGCAACATCGTTTGCACACAACCTCGCAGAATCTCAGCAGTGAGTCTGGCAACCAGGGTTTGTGAAGAGCTGGGCTGCGAATCAGGACCAGGAGGAAAAGTAAGTGTCTGAATTCTTCTGCTTGTCTTGATCAAATACAGGGGGCTGGATTGACAAAAAGCAAGGATGTTATTTCTTAGGCAACAAAACAATTAGGTGTAATTTTCTCCTGAAAAGGACTTATTGGTATGTCAGTTGTTTCTTTTTGTCTTGTCACCTGTGAACCTGTAGGTATCTGTGCATGATTTCTAAAATTGTCAGGGCCTTATGTAGAGCAACAACGTTTCATAGTGGGAATGGTCAAAGATTTGAGCAGATGCTCCAGGGACTGTTGGGCATCACTGTCACTAGGGATGAAGCAAAATCCCCTGAATAAGGCTCTGACCAATCCAGTCTGGCCTTAAGTGGGGCCCTGCTTTGAGAGAGGCCCTTTCCAATATAAGTTATTTTGTTATTTGAAGAAAGCTGAAGTCCTGCATTTGTTAGGGTCATTTTTGCAAAAATATTTTTGAGACTGTCAGAGAGTCCTGAAAAGAACCCTGATTTTATCAGCTCTTTGCTACTCTGGATGAATTTTGCGTATTTTTCTTTGCTTACCAAAGGAAAGTACTTGTATGGAAGTGTGGCAGTCATTCGCTGTACTTAATTAGCAACTTGTGCGGTGTCTGAATCTGACAGTTACTAGATTTCACTTAATTTTGAATATTGTTAGCTTGTATGTTAAGTTATTCTATATTTTTAATTTATTTTTTAAGAATTCCCTGTGTGGATATCAAATACGTATGGAATCAAGAACAGGAGAAGCCACCAGACTACTGTACTGTACGACAGGTGTCCTGCTTCGGAAACTTCAAGAAGATGGTCTTCTTTCAAGTATATCTCATGTTATTGTAGATGAGGTTATTAGTTCTTTACTATTCTGCAGAAGTTATAGTTATTCTCGGCCTTGACCTGTACTAAATTCTTGCTATAGATGTGTTTTTCTGATTCTAGGTACATGAAAGAAGTGTCCAGTCTGATTTCTTGCTTGTTATTCTGAAAGAGATCTTGCATAAACGTTCAGACCTGCATCTGATTTTAATGAGCGCCACTGTAGACAGTGAGAAATTTTCCAGCTATTTCTCACACTGTCCCATTTTAAGGATCTCAGGGCGGAGCTATCCAGTTGAGGTAGGTAGATGTTTATTTTGATTATGCAAGACACTTTGTATGCATACAGTGTTTGCTTGGTTAGTATCTAGGTAATATATCTATATCACTTCTTTTTTTACCAAAAATACAAATGTTAAATATTTTAGGGGCTTGTAGTCCTTTTATGAAAATACAGAATAGCTTCAGGGCTTTGAAGTACGTAGCTGTACTATTTTTTTGTATGGATTTATTGATTACAATCAGTCTATCTGTGACACTTTGATTTTTCTGTGTTAAACCTAGGTAGAAAGTAAAGTATTAAAGAATTCCTCCTACCCTCTGTAACTTTGTCATTGCACTCTTAGGTGTTTTTCTTACTTGTGCTGTATAGGCTGTGGTAAAGGTTATGAAGTGATCAGGTGGAGAAGCCCATTAACAAACTTGTAGCAGCTCTAAGGTTAGGTTTTCAAAAATTATGAGTTTTAGTTGAAATCTGGAAGATTTATTGCAACATTGAGGCGTACCCTGTTCAACTTTAAAAAGTGAAAAAAGTAAACTGTAAGCTTTAAAAAGTGAAAAAGGTTGCTGATTAGTTTTTGACATGCCTTGTGTTTTTTCTTTGAATTTTCACTAAAGGTTTTTCATGTTGAAGATGTAATTGAAGCAACTGGTTATGTTTTGGAGAAAGACTCAGAATATTGTCAGAAGTTCTTGGAGGAGGAGGAGGAAGTAACAATAAATGTTAGTGGTAAAGGAGGAAGCACTACAAAGCACCAGGTAAAACAGGCATTTTTAGTTTTGTCTTGGAAATTTTGGGGAGTTTTATTATTTAATTATTATGGTTCCTTTGAATTAAATGTGATTGGATTGTAGAATATCAAAGATTCTTTCAGCTTGTAAAAGACAGACACAGTGGCACTCCTACAAATATTTATGAATGCTGCACCCTTTTGACTGTCACTCCAACTCCTGTATAGCTGTCTTGTTTTTTGCTGTATTTGATAATGTGGTCTCTTATAGATTCCCAGCTCTGGATCTATAAGCAGTAGCAGGGAAAGCATTTAATTTTTTTATGCCTCCTACATAGTGAACCTAACAACAGAAGAGACAAGGCTTTATCCTTCTTAGATGAAAAACTCCAAAGAACCTCCAGCTTGACATACCAAATGAGATGATTTACATGAGATTGTTGTATAGACCTCTTTTGTTTAACAGTCTGTGGTTTTATCCTTGAGTACTCTGCAGCAACAGCTCTATGTGCTTTTGCATCAGAACTCTTGAAGGGGAGATTTGTCAGTGTCATCTGACTTTGGCAGCTTGGGCTGTTCATGTAGACTGTATTTTGGGACGATACCTGTCTGCTCCAACCTGCTTTGCAAAACTCGTGGAAATTTAGCTTCCTATGATTGAACACTGATACATATGTTGAAAAAATACTCTGATGTGCTCTGTTGATTGTTTTCCTTCAGTACAAAAGAATATGTGGTGTCAAGCTTCCTTAAGTATATTGATTGACAAACTATGCTATGTGTTTAAGATGCCTAGAAACAATTCAAATGTATGTCTCTTCTGCTAATTGTTTTTGCTTGTTCCAAAACACTGTAGGAGTTGCCACCTAGTTCATTCTTAGTTTTTGTTGCTACCATTACTTGAGATGGGTGAGGTGAGGGAGAGGGAAGAGGTGAAACTAGTTTCTTACACCCCAAAGTAGGAGTTTTGAGAGATGAGTATACATCTATTAGCCCAGTTTGAACAGATACCAGTTGAATGCCAGATATGGACCTAGGGCCTGTTTACTTCTTCAGCAGACTTTAATTTTTACCTTTTTTTAATCTGGAGTGTCATTTAACAGTTGTAGATACCTATACACATTGTGTAGGTGGTCGTGATTAAATCTAACTCACGTGGATTTCGGGGTGGCGTTAGTCAGTTAAATTTCTCTTATCCCAATCTCTGTTTCAAGTGAATGGCAAATTCACCTTCTGCTCTCTTACTGTCTTCTAAAATACTAAGAATGTGATTTCTTTTTTTTTTTTTTTTTTTAGGAGTATGTCCCAGTCCAGTCTGGATCTGGTATCGATTTAGCTCCTCACTATGCAAAGTACAGCAGTCGTACACAGCAGGCTGTCTTGTACATGAACCCTTACAAGATCAACCTTGAACTTATTTTGGAGTTGCTTGCATACTTAGGTACAGTCCACTTCTTAAGAAGTTTATGTACTTGTGGTTGTCCTTTGGACCTATTTTCCAGTGCTTTCTAGTGATACTGAAGTACCTGACTTCATTCTTAAATGAAACGTCCTAAAAAGCGTTAACCACAGGGTGTAGCATTAGTTGCTGTTATGTGAGACTGCTTGCAATGCAGTGAAAATGCTTGCAATGTTTAACTATATGCTTGTACTGTAATTTTGCAGATAGAAGTCCCCAGTTCAAGAATATTGAAGGTGCTGTGCTGATCTTTTTACCAGGCCTTGCCCATATCCAACAGCTGTATGATCTCATTTCAACTGACAGAAGATTTAATTTGCGTGACAGGTAGCACAGATACTTTTTTTAAGTTAATACTCTCGGTTACAACCCAATAAACATAATGATTAAGGTTTGCTGTTCTTGTAAAAGGAAACTGAGAGTTATACCTCTGACCTAATTGTGCTACAAATGTACTTCTACTGCAGTACAAATGTGGTTTTGCTATAATATAAATGTAATGTTACTGCTATGATCTAAAATTTGTACAAGCAAAAATGATGGATACTTAAGAATGGTATGATAAATTTTCTTTTGTTACTTTCTCTTTTATTCTTCAACAAATTTATTTAATCAAAAGCAGTTGACTACTTCTTTTCCACTTCTTAGGGTATGGAAGCTGCCATACCTGGGATACAGATTTCTGTGGCTTACTGTTTACATGGAAGTGACTACTTCCTGAGAAGAGCTCCAGAGCATCTGGATCTACCAAGAGAAATGGCCTAGGGTTGTAGTGACAGATAATTTCAAAATTTGTTTTTTGGGTAACTGAAAGTTAGCAGCTCAACTGCATAAGAGGAACAATTGCAGTCAAATGCTAAATATTTGTTGGTGCACTGAGATGTAAAGGTCTGGAAGAGAAGGAAAGTACCGGTCTCTGTGGCTGTCTCATCTCTGAAGGCCTTTATTACTCAAAGTTGCATGTATTTGTAATGGTCCTTGTCTTGGAAGCACAATTTTAAAAACTTGGGTTTATGGACACCTAGCTCCCTTTATTGCTAGGCTATTATTGTAAAGTAACCAGAAGTTCTGCAGTATTACTATTTTTCCTGCATTTTTACTGAATGGGAGAACATCCCTATGAACTAATTAGGTTATTTTTTCTAGATATTATAATAAAACAGTGAAGCAGACTTTCATACCTAATCATACAAAGCTTTATTCTTTTCAGTTGTCTGTTCTAGTAGCTTTCTCCGAATGTTGTCATTATGCTGGTCTCATTAATCTTATTTGATAAGTGTATATTTATTACTCCAATTTCTTGTTCTAGGCACAGATTGATAGCTCTGCATTCTGTTCTTTCAACTCAAGATCAAGCAGCTGCATTTACAATACCTCCTCTTGGTATTAGAAAGGTAGTATTTACAAAGTTCACAACTGAAAAGAGAAGTTTTCTGTGGGTCCAACTCTAATATCGTTATAAAATATAATCTTACAGAATTACACAACAACCAGTTGCTCCTGGAATTTCCTCTCTGCAAAGAAACAGTTCTAATTTCATAATCTAGAAGCTAATATGCTGTGAAAATCTTGACAGTACTGGACAAATTCTTAAACCTTTTTCTGTGAACTTCCTTAATTCTTACTTTCCTGTATTTTAGCTGTTGTTAACCAGTAACTGCCAAATAACTATGGCTTTTATATAGGAAAAATACAATTTGATTTACTGCCAAACTATGTAATTAAATGTTGATTAATTTTGGCAGATACTAGCCAATAATTTTGATGGATTATAAAACAGAATGGGAGTGTGAAATTCCTTCTTAACTTTGAATTTCTCTTATTGGGAGAAACTAGACCATTTCCTAAGTCATGTAGCTTTTCATTATTTGTCAACTTATTTAAGGGATCATTTATTGGTAAAAAATTTTAACCAGACTTACTCCAGAATACTGATTTAAAGGATGAAAAGTGTTAGACATTCTTGGTTCTTCTATTTATGTTATGTTACTTTTTCCAGATTGTTTTGGCAACCAACATAGCAGAGACGGGTATTACAATACCAGATGTTGTCTTTGTGATTGATACTGGGAGAACAAAAGAAAATAGGTAAGAGTTTGATTTTCATCAATCTTACTGTGATTACTGTAAATATTTGGAGGATAGAACTGCAAGAATTTAGTGCTATTCTTCTTAAACTAGAGTTCTGGATGCAGAAATGAGTGATGAGCTCATTTAACAGCTTGGAGTTTTAGGTGCAAGTTAGGGATGTATCTTTGGGATTTCAAATGGAACAAGGGAAGTTATTCGCAGATAATGGATGTAATGTACAGATAATCATGCCTAAGTACTGCTTTAAAAACAGAGGAAGTATGTTTTATACTATCTCAGTTTTTAAGTTATTTTTCTTCCTCACCTTAAATGTGACAAGCCCTACGCAATTGGAATGATTCTGAACTGCCAAGGACATGCAGTGATAAAGCTTTCATTTTCCAATATTTACACTTTCATTGGTGAGTTGTATTCGAGGTTTTGTAATATACAGTTCCTCCCAGATATGCTTAATTTTCAAAACTAAATATATTTTCAAATAATTACTCCTTAAATATATTGTCAATATGCTGGTGTTCAGGTTATATATACATGCAGATTTTAATTCTGAAATCTGAACAGGCTTTTGCTTTATAATTTTTAAGGTATCACGAAAGCAGTCAGATGAGTTCGCTAGAAGAGACCTTTGTTAGTAAAGCTAGTGCTCTGCAGCGACAAGGAAGAGCCGGGCGTGTTAGGGATGGGTTCTGCTTCCGAATGTACACGAGAGACAGGTATTGTAAACTTAGCAGAATTATGTAAATCACATAGATACCAACCTTTTCTTGTAATTCCAATTCTTGCAAAACCAAGAATTCTTGTTGAAA
Organism: Lanius collurio; assembly: GCA_020086605.1. NCBI lineage: Eukaryota > Metazoa > Chordata > Aves > Passeriformes > Laniidae > Lanius > Lanius collurio. The sequence goes on from JACBWW010000008.1 coordinate 20,062,342, forward strand.
TTCACTTTATTTACTGCAAACCAGAAAGATAGAACTGGAAAAAAACTCAACCAAAACTATAATTTGAATATTATATGTATAAAGTGTTACGGTAGTCTTTTGCATTTTTTAAAAAAGTTAATTTTATTCTTACTGTTTCTAGAATGTGTTTTTAAAAAAGTATTCATAATCAAAGGAAAAATGCAGCACAAGGAATTGTAGAACATCAGTTTTTAACAATACTTGCTTGGCTTACATCAAATGTGTGCCACCCTTACCTCCTGAACTTTGAATTTATTGTCAGGCAAATCTGTAGGTTTCTGAGGAGGTATCCCTATGGATAAGAGATAGGGGCACTGCAGAATTCGCTTTTTTTACTGCAGTAGAATAACCTTTTTCCTGCTTCTGTGAGAGCCTGAAGTGACTTTCAGCTGAGAAACAAAGTCTTCTGATATAACCAATGATGTGTGCCTTTTAATCACATACTTTTCAGTTTGAAAGCATTTTACAGACTAGTTTTGAAAATTGGGGTTTCTTACCTTTCCCTCTCTGACTAAAACTTGTTTTCCAAGCCACAGCATTTGTCTTAATTCAAAGTATGAATGGCTTACCCATGCTACTTCCTGCCTTGCTTGTCAAGAGAAAAACTGCAAGGAGTGACCATGTGAAACCCAGATTTACAAATTTAATTCAAAGATTTAGTTGAATGTATGTGTTTCTATGTTTTTATGACGTTGCAGGTTTGAAAGTTTCATGGAATATTCTGTTCCAGAAATACTGCGTGTGCCTTTGGAGGAATTATGCCTTCATATTATGGTATGGTTTTGGTTTTAGAATTGCTAACCTTGTGTGGTGGGTTGACCTTGGCTGCATGCTGGGTGGCCTCAAAGTGCCTCTATTACTCTTGTCCTCAGCTGGATGGGAGAGAAAATACAACAAAAGGCTTGGTAGCTAAAAATACTATGCATGCCTTTGGAGAAATTACACCTTCATACTATTGCCTGGTTTGGAATTATTGACCTTAGTAGCTGAAGAGGTTTGCTAGGACAGACCTGATCCAATGTGATTACTTAATGGGGCTTCTCCCACAGGTCCCACAGGTGAGGGGGTAACTCAGCACTTGACTGCTGGATAACAGGAGCACGCTGTTCAGTGAGAATAGTCTACTATATGATTGCAGTTGCCTCAGAGTGACAATTGAAACTTTGTTAAATAGCTTTCTAATTGATTTCTGCTTAAGGGAGCAATTCCTTTGCCTCTCATTGCATCCTAAGTGAGTAGGATGTGCATGGAAAGACTAGCAACCTGACAAATTAGGTTGGACTGCATCCCATGAGGATTGAGAGTGTCCTGCTCATCAGTGGTCATTGGTAGCACACTTCTCTCAACAGTGGTCATGCCATATGAAGCCCTTCCAAACAATGAAGTTTTGTTAACCTAATGTGGGGCATGTCAGCCTTCTGGGAAGCAAGAGGCTGGTTTCATGGGGAGGGAGTGTGAACTTTTGATGCAAGAACAGCTTTGCAGTTTTCCATGTAGCTGTTAGAAAACTTTTTTATAATAAATTTTATACTGAAATATATGCCCTTTTACTTCACAGAAATGTAGTCTTGGCTCTCCAGAAGATTTTCTTTCCAGGGCATTAGATCCACCACAGCAGCAAGTAATTGGTAATGCAATGAACCTGTTGAGGAAGATTGGGGCTTGTCAATTACACTGGCCCAAGCTGACTCCATTGGGCCAGCACCTTGCAGCCCTTCCTGTTAATGTAAAGATTGGCAAAATGCTTATATTTGGTGCTATATTTGGCTGCTTGGATCCTGTGGTGAGTAAAAAAAATTGTGTTTTAAAAAGTGTAGAAACTGTTAACTCTTTGCAATTAATCTGATTTCTTATGATGTGATATTTTGAAAAGATGATGCAAGAAGTTAAAATCTTTAAGGGTGAGGGCACCCAAACATCATGGAGAGGAGTAATATAAGTGTTCTTTATGGTTGGAGTCAATGATCTCAAAGGTCTTTTCTGACTTAAAATGATTCTGTGATTCTGAACTCCCAGGTACTCTCCACAGTGGACAATCAGGCTTGCTCTCCAGTTCTGTAAATGGTGATCCCACGGAATCTGATATTTAAAGAAAACATCCTCATACGTGTGGGTTAGGCAGTCTTGGTTACCCCACAGTTTGTGGCCAAGAACATAATCAAAGTTATTGCAAATTAATTGATTGGAAATTATTTGTTTATTTATTTATATAAAGACTGTGGCACATTTTATATTTTCACCTGATCCATTTAATTCACAGCAAATTAGGAGAACACATGAGTATATTAGTTCCTGGAACATGAAAGTTAAAATTCTTGCTGTCTCCTTTTAATGTGTTATAACATAAAGCAGTTGATTAATCTGACCTTCATTGCTCTGTCACTTGGCAAAATATTTCATGTGAGTTTTGAGAGTTAATGTTTTTTATCCTTGCATATAAATCACTATATAAATGGTGGTTTAATATAAGCAAATGCTGAATTCTGTATAAGAAATTCTTATGGTGCTGAGTTTTTCTTGAGACTTAGTAGAAGATAAGCTATAATTAAATATTATATACTCTTAGAGTACAAGAGCTACCGTTTCTCTGGTGCAAGAGGTCAGGCAGGGAAGACAATCGATGGGCCTGAGTGGAAACCTGCTGGTCCAGCTCAAGGGTGGCAAGCAAATGTACAAGCAGTGCAAAAGCAAGGACAGATGTCCTGGAAAGAGTTTGGGGATGCTATCTAGTTGTGTAAGGGATGGGGTGAGGAAGACTGTGGCTAAGATGGAGCTGAACATGGCAAGGGACACAAAGAAGAATAAGAAGGGGTTGTACAGCTATGTCAGCCAGAAAAGGAAGGTCATAATGTACCCCCACTGATGAAATGGTAACAACAGATGAGGAGAGGACTAAGGTACTCAATGGTGTTTTTGCTTCAGTCTTCAATGGCAGCCTCTCTTATGGCAGTCAGGTGAAGTCCCAAGTGACTGGAAAAGGGGAAACATTGGACCCATCTTTTTTTTTAATAAGTAGAAAAGAGAGCCTTGGGAACTACTAAGCTGTCAGTTTCAATTCTGTGCCTGGGAAGATCATGGAACAGATCCTCGTAGAAATACAGTGTAGCACTTGGAGGACAGGGAGGTGATTCAAGACACCAGTATGGCTTAATCAAAGACAAGTCCTGTCTGACCAACCCAGTGGCTTTCTGTGATGGAGTTACCACATCAGTAGATAAAGGCTACATATTTGTTTATCTGGACTTTCTGTAAAGCCTTTAACATGGTCCCCCACTACATGCTTTTCTCTAAATTGGAGAGAGATGGATTCAATGGACTAACTATTAGATGAATAAGAAAGTGGTTGTACAGTCCCATCCAGAGGGTAATGGTTAATAGCTCAGAGTCTCAATGGACATCAGTGACAAGTTGTACCCTCAGGGGTCAGTATTAGGACCAGTGTTATTTAGTATCTTCATCAGTGACATAGAGGAAGAGGTTGAGTGCACCCTCAGCAAATCTGAAGATGACCCCAAGCTGAGTGGTGCTGTTGACATATCTGAAGGATGGGATGTCTTCCAGAGGGACCTGGAGAAGTGGGCAGATGTGAAGCTTGCAAGGCTAAGTGCTGGTGCTGCTCCAGGGTCAGGGCAATCCCTTGTATCAGCACAGGCTGGGCATGAACAGATTAGAGCAGCCCTGCTGAGAAGGACTTTTGGGGGTGCTGGTGGGTGAGAGGCTGGACATGACCCAGCCATGGGCACTCACAGCCCAGAAAGCCAAAGGTGTCCTGGGCTGCATCCAGAGCAGGGTGGGCAGCAGGGGAGGGAGGGGATTCTGTCCCTCTGCTCTGGTGAGACCCGTCCGGAGCACTACATCTCCAGCACAAGAAGGATGTGGACCTGTTGGAGTGAGCCCAGAGGTTATCACAAAGATGATTGGAGTGGATTGGTGTATCTCTCCTTTGAGGAGACTGAGAGAAGTAGGCTTGTTCAGCCTGGAGAAAGCTCCAGGATGACCTAATTGCAGCCTTTCAGTATCCAAAGGGCATTGGAGAGGAACTTCTTACAAGGGCATATGGTTTACAGGACAAGAGGAAATGGGTTTAAACTGAATGAGGATTGGTTTTGTTTTGATATTAGGAAGAAATTCTTTACTGTGAGGGTTGGTGAGGCACTGGAACAGGTTGCCCAGAGAAGTTGTGGATGTCTCATCCCTGGAAGTGTTCAAGGCCAGGTTGGGTGGGGCTTTGAGCAACATGGTTTAGTCGAAGGTGTCTCTGCCTATAGCAGGGGTTTGAAATTAGTTTATCTTGAAGGTCCCTTGCAACCCAAGCCTACAATTCTGATAATGGTAAAACAAAATTTAAGATTATTTGTATTACCTGTAAATAACCTGTAAGCTTATAATAAAATGTTTTTAAGTAATGTGTATTTCATAATTGCAGGCAACTCTGGCTGCTGTTATGACAGAAAAATCCCCATTTACTACACCTATTGGTCAAAAAGATGAAGCAGATCTTGCAAAATCATCTCTAGCTATGGCAGTTTCAGACCATATAACAATCTACAATGCTTATCTGGGGTAAGTGGTGATTCTCCTATGCTTATAACTAGTAGCAGGTAACCCTTAAGTAATGCAGTTATGTAAAGAGTCCTTAATATCTCTGGAACGCTTTCACTTCGAGTTTTTTCTCTTCAGAGTAACCGTAGATTGCCAAATATAGTAACACAAATGGATAGGATAGCTTCCTTAGTATGTTGTTCTTCAAGTCCTTTTAACTGTGCTTGCTCACCTATAGAGGTTTACTGTGTGAGTTTATCCTAGTGTTTAAAGTATTTTGTTTGCTGTTTGTGGTCTTTTGACCAGAATATTTTGTATTTGATAAAGCACAAATGTATAACATGACTTAGAGGTTTTTTCCTTTTCAAGGTATTACCACTAAGTCCAAATTTTGTTTCGACTGACAAGACAGACAGAAATGTGTAGGTTTTGAGAGTAAATCACCTTGTAGTTTTGTCAGTATTTGTCAAATCTATGTTACAAGCATGTTCTCTGGAGTGCCCTAGGACCAGCAGCATTCATCTTCATTAATACAACTTATTTTAGAGTGGAGAATGCTTACCAAAACACATTATTCTCTTTTAACTTAGTGCCACTGCTTTTACTATAATCTTGATGGGTTTCTTCTTGCTCTAATAAGACACAGTTATTTCCTTAGGTGGAAAAGGGCTCGACAGGAAGGGGGATATCGTGCTGAAATGACTTATTGCAGAAGAAATTTTCTTAATAGGACGTCACTGTTAACTCTGGAGGTAAAACATTATATGTTCTGCTCTGCACTCATAAGTTATTTGTTAAAATTTCCCTCTGAAAATGTCATTCCTGTTTAAAGAGGTGATATATCACAGTTATTATTTTGACAAGATAAAAGCAAGTGGAATTCTAGAGACTGATGAAATGCACATTCTCAATCAAAGTAGCTGTGTTGGTATTTGAGTTTTGATATGCACACTTTGGTAAACAGCTTTGTAGTCACTGCCATTGGAGAAGCTAGGCCTTACTTCCATCAGATGATCAAAACTTCATGAATTGAAATATTTATATTATTCTTGTTATCAAATAACATACCTATTAACAGTTAATTTAAAAGATGAGCCACAAACTTATGTGAATAACCTCTTATTTTTACTGAGAAAATGTTTTAATTGATCTTTTAAGTTTGGGTGACAGTACTTCTAAGCAGAACTGGATCTTTGATGCAGATGCATCTTTTTCATTTTAACTACAAGTAGAGATTTAGTATTTGCAGCATATCTATTTCCATATGTCTAATCCTATATTCCAGTTACCAGATTATTTTATAGATAATGTTTTTCTCATAGAAATAGCTAGGATTCCAGCGTGGCTGCAGAAAATACAAGGGGTTTTTCTAGTGAGGGACTTTCCCTTGGAGAGCATGAGTAATTCAGATGAAGTGACATTTCCTGCTGCTGAAGTGAAGTATGTAACTTTTTAATTAAAAACTTTACTAATACCATCCTAATTTCAGGATGTGAAGCAAGAACTCATAAGGCTGGTGAGAGCAGCAGGGTTCACAGCACCTTCAGCGCAATGTGGATGGGATGGAAATGGAGCTACACAATCCCCATCTCTCAGTGAAATAGCTCTTCTTAAAGCTGTGTTGACTGCAGGGCTCTATGACAATGTAGGAAAAATACTATATGCAAAGTCAGTGGATATCACGGAGAAGCTGGCTTGCATGGTAGAAACTGCTCAGGGTAAAGCCCAAGTTCATCCCTCCTCTGTGAATCGAGACTTGCAGACGTATGGATGGCTGCTTTACCAGGAGAAGGTAAGTTGAAGATAGTGAATGCAGCTAATAGTTTGTGTAAAGGTGGAGTTATACCTCTAGTATACTTTAAACTAGTATATGTTATTTAATATCTAGATGTTTTATCCGAAAGAGTCTTTTATTATCTAATGATCCTAAAGACCATAAAAATGAGTCATCTGGCTGCTGAAGAAAAAGAGGGTAAAGCTGAAGATCATGAACAAGTGTGTTCATGATGAAACTGATAGCTATAAATAAAAGGAATTTACTTTGTATCATTTAACTTATTAACATCACTGTCTTTTTAAATGCAGTCTTGTTGATTTTAGTATTACTTTACACAGTAAAATGTAGTAGTAACTTTTCAAAGTCTACTTTTTCACTATTCTAAGGTTTTGAAACTTGGTACTGACTTACCCCAGTAATAAAATAGAATAGCCAGTTTTGTGATGGACTGCTGAACTCCATAAGTGAATTGCATTATTTTCCCTGTCATTATCTTTCCCTTTCAACTGAAAATCTTGTCAGCTATTTGCTGAATCCAAGCGTTTGTATTTAGTTACATTTCTGGTGCAACAAAAGTTTGACAGCAGTTGCTTAATGGCCAAATTTACTGTAGTGAAGCAGGAACTTTTTAATGCATATAAAGTGATAGTATTTTTTGAGAGCTGAAAATACTTCTTGCCTCCAAGAACATTGTAATGTGATGTCAAGACCAGCAGCTAAGGTAGGTAGGTTATTTCATGAACAGGAGGGCAGACAAAGCCTGCACTTTTGTGTGAAGGTGCACTCTTTTTGTGTCCGTTCTTCCCACTACAACTCATTCCACCCCATTCTGTCTTTGAGATATCCCAAAGCCAGAAGCAGCACATGCTGAGCCCCATATTTCCTGCAGTGTATGTGTCTGGGTGTACCACACTTCTGCATGTGCGTATGTAGATGTAGATAAATTGAAAAAATAGCTGCTCGCAAGAAGAATTTATAATGAAAGAACTTTGCCTGCCTTTTACTTCAGTAGTTTTATTACTTTTAATGTAGCTTCTGTGAACACCACTAGGCTAACATTATCTTTCCATTTGAGCTTTAACTGTGCTTTTAAAATAACTGTAGCTTTAGCTAACTTCCAGCATATAAGCCTTACTTAGAGGTGAATTATTTTATGTGGTGTGAGGCAGACAAATAGCTATTGATTGTGTCCAATGATTTGTCATTTGCATCTTAAAAAGGAAAAAAAAAGTGTATTTTTTGCATGTAGAAGTAGCAGATTTATTGTTATAGATGTTATGTGGTTTAGGATTTTTTGTTGTTGTTTTCATTTATTTGTGTTTGTTTATATGCAGGTGAGGTACACCAAGGTGTATCTGAGAGAGACTACTTTAATATCCCCCTTTCCCATTTTGCTTTTTGGTGGGGATATAGAAGTGCAGCATCGTGAGCGTCTCCTGACAGTTGATGGTTGGATCCGTTTTCAGGTTCGTTGGAGTTACAACTGAACTAACTACCTTTTATGGTTCCATGGGCTTTTGTATTACACAGTTGATATATCAGTTTGATTCAGACCACTGTATATGGGAGATGGAGGCAAGAGGGAAGAAAGGTGGAGAGAATTAAAGAGAATGATGGGAAATTTTACATACATGTAATGAAATCTTAATAAATCACACTCAAAAGAATAGACTTGTCATACGTGGTTTGCAAAATATCAGTTCCCTCTCTGTTCAAGAAGGAAGTATTCTTTCAGAAAAGTATTGAAAATGGATGCAGACTAAACCTTTTTTTACAGTAAAGAGCTTGTATTGAAAGCAGAGGAGTGTACTGTTTTTACATTACCCTTTTCTACAGTCTTACAACTACATATTTGTCTTTAGTACACTACTGTATATACTGCTTTATAGTGCAGATGGAGTTGTTTGAAAAAGAAAAAAATCCGTATTGTAAAATAGTTGCTTACTTGGGTTTGGGGTGTTTGGTTTTCTTGATTAGGTTTTTTCCTTTCCATATGTGAAAGTTTTATTTGGAAATGGGAAGACTGAGAGCATTTTCCTAGCATATTTTTGCAGACAAAACAGTTGTCATGAAAAGATCCTCTGTGAATTCTGGTAAATGGCATGCAGTGGGTTTTGCTAACCTGACAGCTACTTAGTTACAATTTTCTGTGCTCTTGTGGGTTTTGTGTTACTCTCAAAGACAACTATGAGCAACAAAACAATGTTTTGCAGTCTGCTGATCCAAGTAAGCCACCATCTAATTGAATTCACTGCTTATTATGAATAGGGAGTTTTAAAAAGCAGATCCCTTGTGGATTTGTTGGAACTTTTTTTTTCTGGTCCCTGGATGGCTACAGTGGTGCGGTTGCTGGGCTAGTCACATCTTACAGAGTGTTTCAGAATTTCTACTCTTCTACTGACATGCTAAGCAGAATACATTGCATTTTGTGTTTCTGCTGTAGCAGCTACTTGTTGGACCAAAGGCAGCATATAAATGAAATAATGATGGAAATAGGGAGGGAAGGATAAAACTAAATATTTCTGGGAGAGGGTTCAGCTTTAGGTATCCAAATTCCTAGTGAGATTTAGGAAGGGCTTGTGTTTGCTTTCTCAGAAGACCTGGCAGACTTCCCAAGAGGGAAATGTGTAGCTATTTTATTTCAGGTATAAATGAAATATGAGCTTTGTTACCTTGGGACGAAAAAGGCGATTAATGGGGCGGCTTTTTGGTAAAGTAATAATTTCCTCTTACACTGTTTGTGTAGGAACACATTCTAAGTAACCCTTCTGAGCTGCTGTTCTTCATGCTTTGATACTACGAACAACTGATGCTTAAAGCTAAGGCATAATGTAAGCCCAGTCATTTCATGAGTATACTATCCATCATGATGGTCATTACTGTTAAAAGTCATGTATGTGCATCATGTTTGCAGGAATCTTCTTATAAACTTCTCTTTATATGTAGGGTAATACTGTGAGCTATATTTTGGTATGAAATGTCTGATAATGCAAATTTTTTTTCTTTACAGGCTCCTGTTAAGATAGCAGTAATTTTCAAACAGCTGAGAGTTCTCATTGAATCTGTTTTGAAGAAGAAGCTTGAAAATCCCAAAATGTCACTTGAAGGTAACTTAATTGCTGCATTGCTGTCATTACTGTTTGTTAAGTGGACCTTGTGGCAAATCTGAAGTATCATTAGTACACTGCATCCTCACACAGTAGCATGTGGGACATTAATGTTAAGAGGTGTCCAGAAAGTGATTACTAACCCTGCTTATATTATGTGGCTCACCCCCAATGTACAAAGATCTGCGCAGTTGTCGTTTTAAAGGTATCCCTGATAGCATCATTCAAGGTAGTGGTAGTAATGGTGAGGCATGCATCTCAAAACAGCATTGAGATTGTGTGTGGAGATTCCTAGGTGTGGATGACTTGTAAGTGTTGTGCAAGTTGTGTCAAAATCTAGGTTTACCAACTGCATGTTGGTTCCCAAAAGTAAGAGATAGCAGAGCACAATTTAAGCTTTGGACACTGGATGTTCAGGAGCCTGGTGTAGGTGGGGAAGAAAGGGAGTTCCTGTATGCTGATGTATGTGTAGTTAACCCACCACTTTCTCATTCTTTTTTGTGAAATACTGAAATGGTCATTGGCCATTCATTGAATAATTTTATAAAGATGTACTATGTACATACTGTGTGTCCTTTTCCTTATCATATGGTAGTCGCTTGTTTTACTTTAGGTTCTGACATAGCCTAAAACATTAGAAGTTTAAGTTGATGAGAGCTAGACTTCTCTTATGATTTTTTTAGGGTTTTGGAAATCAGTTTTTAAGCTTGCTGTTTTTTCACACACATTTTTTTTTTCTTTTCTAGATGACAAAGTCTTACACATCATCAAAGAGCTGATAAAAACAGAAAATGGTAACTGAAACCAGAAATCAGCAACAAATCAGAGCTTCAGTAATTGCAGGGGAAATATGCACTCCAACATTAACTGAAAGTATTTAAATTCTTCGTGTGGTTGATACCAGCCGTGATGGGGATAGACTGCATGATTTTACATAGGATCAGCCTTTCTCTTTATCATTTTAAGGATGAACATTGAATATCTTTAGCCTTGACAATATATTTGGTGCCATTTGTCTTGACTGTATGAATGATAACTGCAAACAGTTTCTTTTCGAAAGAGAAATGGCTGTGAACAATTCCTCTTTTTTTAGCTTAATGTGCTAATCATACCACCAGTGCAGTGTGCACTGATGATTAAAGATTCAATCTAGAATCTCAGTTGAGTAGAATTCCACTTGTGCAAACAGAAGACAAATGTTTCTCATAAGTTTCCTAAGTGATGATTTTTTTTTCAGAACTATGAATTTGCAGTATGAAACCAATACCTGTTAGGGAAGTCTTATTTTTTCTGTATGATTTACATTAAGATGCTCTATAACATGATAGTATGGACTGCTGCGAACAAGTGTCAGTAAGGCGTGTACTGACCAGCAGCTCCTCCCAAACAGAGGATGTGCCTCTTCTCAAGGTTGCTCCTTCCTTTTTACCCATGTCCTTTAAACTCCTGCAACTGTGCTGTATTTTGCTGTCCCTTTTTTGTATGTTAGGTTTTGCATAGTTCTGCAAGCCCCCTTCAAGTGACGATCATGGAGTTTTTTGCCCCTTATTGATCAAAGTTCACATTGACCCTCTTCAAGGAAATAGAGAAGCTCCTAGTGGAAACTTCCAGTGGCAGTTCTCTCCTACCATACTTGCTCATACACATGTTTGTGTGATCCTTTGTTTATTGTTTCTTTAATACTGAATAATCCTTAACTGAGCAGCTTAATGAATCAGATGGTCTTACATTCCACCTGTCCACACTATTTCTAGTTATGAAGTGCAATTTTAGATTGCCAACTCAGCTTTCAAAAAAAGGAGTATATTGGTGGGAAGGGTTTGTCATTAAACAGTTGCCGTCAAGTAGGAACTGTCTTTACAGACAGAGGCACTGTGTAGGCGGCAACTTCGGTTTAATCTGAAAAGTAAAAGATTTTATACAGCTGAGGTTAATTGTGTACAGAATGGACACTGAGGAAAATGAATGCATAAAAATGCAAGATATATGGAACCTATCTAGTTACATTATCATAGCAGAACTGGAATTACTGTCCAGCTTGTGTACGTTACCTTGCACGTACTTCTGGAAGAGGAGAGTTTGCTAACAGTTCTGAGGGAACAGGGATCACATCTGTTATTCTTTTATAAATTATGATAATCCAGTGATAGTCCTGATTTCATAGGAGACAGGAAGTGAGGTTTGGGGATTTTTCACAACACCTTTTAGGCAAGGAAGCATTTGAATAGGAAGTTTTGATCTTAGACCGTAAGACCTCAATTTTGCCTTCAGTATTCCCACACTGAAGTCAAAACCACACTGAAGTGCAAATTCATTGAAGATACAAGCTAAATCTGTACCCTAAACAAATTTCCTAGGTTTTGTTTTGGTTGAGATACTTTATTTGTATCCTTTGGAAAAATGAGTTAGAGAAACATTTCAGTAATTCAGTAACTAGCAGGCTCCTCTTTCTTTTGGTTTTGAATTTTGCAAAGAGGTTGTTGGTTTTAAATGGTTAAAATCCTAGTGAATGTGTGAATTGTGTTTGACTTCTTATCCCTTATTCAACTGTTGTGAATAAGAGGGTTTTTTTCCGTTTAGGGGTGGTAATGTTGAAATTCAGTTATTCTTTGTGTTTCTCTAGCATGCTCTGCTTTGTAATCTTTTAAATAAATAACTGAAATAAATTAAGGGGATATATTGTAATAACTGGGACATTGCACGATCTGCGTGAGCAACAGTTTTCTGCAAAACAGGTTAATGGGGTCACACTGTGGTGTACAGATAAGCACAGTTATCTTAAAGAAAAAAAACAAGAAAAAAAGAACAATAAAAACAAACACTATGCTGGCTTTCTGCTTCTGCAGTATACATGAGCAACTTTTGTGCCTGTATTCTTTTGGGTGAATGAACTTTCTCTTTTGCTCTATTTATTTAATAAAGATTTTTCTGTTAAAACCTTTGTGTTACGTTTCTCAAAGTATTTGTTGGACACAAGACCAGTCACTATCCCTGGGTCTTGGTCACTGTTGTCTCAGCTATGGTCTGCAATATGTTTTGGTTTTTTTAAAAGGCAGCTTATTCTCCTGGTCTCTGTCCTCACCTCGGAGTTTCTGCTCCTGCCATTCAGGCTGTAGAATTCCCACCTCCTCCCTTCTTCTGCTTCTGCATCATGGGCTCCTTGAAGCTCTTGTTTCCCAGTGCTTAACCCAGAAGAGGTTTTCTTTCTCCAGTTCTTTCCACATCTCTAGCACATTATAGATAGGTCGTTGGAGTGCAGGACTATTTTGATTTCCCTGCATTCAATTGTTTAACATAGTTCTCTATTCATGGATGGAAGTGTAACTGACCCCCAGATTGCCCCGTGCTCTCCAGCTTTCCCAGGTATCTCTCCTGGTGTATTTGTGCTGGTTCTGGTGACCTGTAATGAGAGTGTTACTTAGGGGGAGCGATTGGTAGCTGTTGAAGTTTGTGGCGTTCTGAGTGGAACTGCTAGGAGCTAGAGCTACGCCTGCTTTGGTAATGGCAAAATAGATGCAGCAGCTTCAGCTGGCCGGCTTCCTGCTCTTCCCTGGGTTTACGGCACTGCTTCCCGGTTTGTTCTCTGCAAGAGCGAGGGAACCGTCGTCGGGAGGTCGCAGTCGCACGGCGACTCCACCACAGCCTTCTGGCCCCAGGGCAAGCGGCAGAGAAGACAGACGTTTCGGCGGCTCGGATTTTGTTTTGGAGACGGTGGTCCCCTAAGTACCCAGACGACCTCCCCGGGACGGGCGGGGCGGTGTGCCCAGGAGGCGGGCGGTGACAGCTCGGCGGCGACCCCGCCGCTCAAATAGCCGCTGCCGCAACCGGCGTGGAGCTGTGGCGCGGCCACCCACCCCATGGTGACGGCGACGACCGGGCGGCGCGGCGGCACCCCGGAGCGTCAGGGGCCCGGCGGCTCCCCCAGGAGCTGCCCGCGGCGCCCGGCACGGCGGCGGCGCCTGGGGACGGCGGCGGCGGCGGGGGAGAGCGCGCAGGAACTGCAGGCTTTCCGCGACTACGGGGAGAGCTGGTACCGGTCCCGCAAGGGGCTGGAGAGCCGCTTCCAGCCGCGGGAGCCGCTCGCCCGGCAGCCGCAGGTGGGGACAACGAGGCCGGCGGCGGGGAGCCGGCGGGGTAGCCAGGGCTCGGCCCCGCCTGACCCCCGCTGCCGGTGCTGTAGGTGACGGCGGAGGCCCGCTGCAAGCTGGTCAGCTGGCTCATCCCTGTGCGCCGGCACTTCGGGCTCTCATTCGAGTCACTCTGCCTGGCCGTCAACATCCTCGACCGGTTTCTCACCACCACTCCTGTGGCAGCTGACTGCTTCCAGCTCCTGGGGGTTACAGCACTGCTCATCGCCTCCAAGCAGGTAGGGCGGCCCCGGTGCCCGGCTGCCCCGCCGCCAGGGTCTCTGCAGCCCGCCGAGGCCAGCCCGACGGGGCCCCAGACAAGCCGGGCCCCGCGCCAGCTCCCCTGCGTTGCTTCTCGGCGGCAGCGTCCTCACTCCTGTCCCCCCTCGCAGGTAGAGGTCCATCCCCCTAGCGTGAAGGAGCTTCTCGCCCTCTGCTGCGACGCCTTCACCCGCCAGCAGCTCCGTAACCTGGAGTGCATCGTCCTGCATCGCCTGCACTTCGACGTTGCGGCGCCCACCGTCAGCTTCTTCCTGGAACACTTCAGCCAGGTGCGGCTGGAGGCTCGGGGGGCCGACGCAGGGGAGGCGGCCGCCGCCCGGAGCCTGGCGGTGGGCGTCGCGGAGCTCAGCCTGGCTGACTATGCCTTCACCAAATACGTGCCCTCCCTGCTGGCAGCCAGCAGCCTGGGGCTGGCGGACCGGCTCCTGCGTCACCGCAGCCCCCTGGACCTGCGAGTCAGCGGCTACCCGGATGAACTCCTGCGGGACTGCATGGACCAGCTGCAGCTCCTGGGGTCTCTGAACGGGCGGTCCCTGTCTCTCCTCCTGCCCCCAGAGGTGGCCCAGAAGTGCCCCTGGCTTGGGGATGACGGCTGACAGCGGGTGGTGGCGGCGGCGGCTCTGTCTCGGCGTTTGTGCTCCACAGAGTCGGTTCAGTCTGATCCACCAAGCCTTAGTGTCATCGGAGCTTAAAAATTAGATGGCGTTTTGCAAAATATTTTATATGACGTGTCATCTGCACTGTTCCTATGCTATTTAAAAAAAAATCCAGCATGTAAATAATATACTGGATCTCATGTACTGTGTTATTTATTTGGAGGGTGGTCCATAAAGATAACGGTGTAAGTTTCAACTTAATGTTGAATAAACTCTTTTCTGCTTGTTACCTCTATTCGTTTATTTGCTGGCGGTATGCAGACGCAACTGGAAGAGGAAACACATTGGCACACAATGAATTCACCTCGTCAGTTAACTCAATCCCCCACAAAATAAAGATGCCCAATAGTGTCATTCTCTGGTTCAAACTGGCACCCACTGGCTTGGTCATGGCTAGGGGGAAAAAAATTTAGATGCACTGACATAAGTGTAGGAAAACAAAGTGTGGAATAGTAATAATAACGTCTGGGTTGGTTTGTTTAGTTTTCTAGCAGGTCTATAATCCAGATGCACGCTCCTAAGCAGCTTGGCACTGTAGCACGGGAGACATTTAAGGGCTGAAAACAGTCATAGTGTTGTAAAATATTTAATTTTCTTCGTTTGTGTCTGTGCACAAAAGTGGTGTTAAAAGACCTCACAGACAGCTAGAGCTGCCCTCGGGAGTGCTCACCTTTCAGGGCAGAGGGGACCCGGACACCGGGCGGCGCTCCGAACCCTGCCTGCCGTCAACTGGTGAGGCAGTGCGAGGAGACCTTGTCGATGCTTCAAAAAATGCCTACAACCACCACAGGGGATTAAGCAGCAGCTCATCCTCCGCCAGCCCCGTCGGTGATTTCAGCTGGACTTTTCCTAGCAGCGGGTGGGACCCTCTGCCGGTATGAAGGTACTCTCTGCCGGTGTGAGGGTACCCTCTCCCGGTGGGCGGATCGGTACAGTCAACATGCCATGGGCGGTTTTTTTGCTACACATTCCCCTGTGCCTCTTGGTTTTCAACGCCGACAGCCCCTACCTCTGTAAAGACATTTAACAAACATCGTTATAAAAACCTCCCGGCAACAGCCCGGCCCCTACCCCTGTAACGACACTTAACAAATATCATTATAAAAACCAGCCCAGCCCCCAGGCTGACGCTCGCACCGCCCGGCAGAGACGAGGTGCTGGGGGACGGGCGGCCGTGGTGGCGGGGCCGGCACCGCCTCTCCTCAAGTTTCCCTCCCAGGCAGCCCCCTCGACCCGCCCAGGCTCCGCGGGCGCGGGGAAGGGTTCCGCGGGCGCGGGAGCCGCCGGCGCAGCCCGGCGCGGTGGCGGGAGGATTCCGCGCCCCGGGGAAGAGTAGGCGGGCGGGCAGTCCCCGGCATGGCCGCGGCCCCCCGCGCCCTTGCCGGCGGGGCGGCGCCG
>JACBWW010000008.1:20083183-20164884 GCA_020086605.1 Lanius collurio
TGCAGCATCCCTCGGACCCTGGACGGTGGGGCTGTCTCAACTACCCCTTTCCCCATTTGTCCTTCGAAGCTGCAGGAGACCCTCACACAGAGGCAGGAAGAGCTGATGACGCTGCAGGAGAGCAACGTGCAGCTGAAAGAGCTGGCAAGTCAGGCTAGGCAGCTGGCCGCTGTCCTTGACGTGAGTGCTGCTCACCATCCCACGGAGCAGCTGGTCCCTGGGGGACAGTATGATGTAGGGGACAGGGGGAGCAGGGTGAGGTAGCAGTGGGTGGGACAGGGCCAGGGGGAGATGTGGAATGAAATTGTGCAGTGTTGGGTTATGGGAGTTGTGTGGGGCAGGACAGGGTTGTGTGGGGTGGGACAGGGTGGGGCAGGGAAGTGTGAATTGGTGCGTTTTGGGGTAAAGCAATCCGGGGTGGAGCAGGGCAGTGGGAGGTCAGGGTGGTACAGTTCGGGGCAGGGCAGTGAGATGTGGGACTGGGCCGTGCGGTGTGGGATGGAGCAGTAGGGCGCAGCGTGGGGCGGAACAGGACGGGGCGGTGCAGCGCAGATGGCGGAACTCGCGCTCCCTCTCCCCGGCAGACGCTGATGCTCCCGCAAAGCGCCGACGGGACAGCCCTCCCTCCTCCTCCTTCTCTTCATCCTTTACCTTCTCCTCCCGCCGCCACCGCCGCCGCTGCCCCGGCTGGTAGCGGCCGGGAGGATGCGGAGGGCGTGGACGCCATGCTGCGGGCCGTGTCGGAGAAGTGCCGCGCCGCCCTGCGAAGCCTGGGGGGCAGAGCGGGGGACAGATCGGGGGGCAGCCCCGGAGGCAGCCCGGGAGGAAGCCCCACTGCCAAGCGCCCGCGGCCGGGCCCGCATCTGCACGGCTCCTTCCGCGGGCTGCGCACCGGTCGCGCCGCCCCGCGCCCGGACGGCGGGGAGCTGGAGGGAGGCGGCAGCCTGCGGGCGGCGCTGGGGGAGGCGGGCACCATCCGCACCCTGGCCTTCCCGCAGGGAAACGCCTTCACTCTCCGCACCGCCGCCGGCGGGCACCGCTTCCGATGGGTGCCGCGCTGAGACCCCCGCTGGCCCGGACTCCCGTGGCCCGGGCGGTGCGGAGCGGGGCCTCTGCAGCGTGAGGCTCGCAGCGGACCCAACCCGACGGCACGCTCCCATTTTCTCTTGGAAAAGGGGCATTCGCGCTTTCCCACCCCGCTGCTGCAGGAGCGATGGGACGAGCGCAGCAGAAGCCATCGTGCCTAAGCGAGGGTCCCGCGCAGCGGGCACGGTCGCCGCCGGCTTTGTATGCGGAGCCGCCGTGGCTCCTGGATCGGCAGCTTGCCCTCAGTAGCTTGTTAATGAATGAAACGAAAGTAGAAATTAAGCGAAGATCTGCCCGTTTTAGTCAGCTGAGCTGACAAGCGTAGCTGGCAGGACAGTGGCTGGAGCTGGCCAGTACGAGAGCAGACTGATGGTGGTTCAACACGATGCACCTGCCCCACCGTGGAATTTTACACCCACAGTGTTTACAAAGTCCATTTGTATCGTTCATATGTGCAACTGTATGTGTACATTTGTACTCGTTGTGATGATTAAATAGTGCTTAAAATTGCCATTTTATTTGTAAAGATTTAATTCTGACTGTTTTGTATCAGATATGCATATTTGCTTTCATTAGAGCAGAGATCACAGAAAGCAGAAAGTTTTAAAATAAAATCTGCTGCTTTTAACATTCAGTGGTACTAACTTAGGTAAAGAGAAACATAAAGAATGATGTTAAACTGTTCTGAATGGATACATTTAATTTAACCCACAAGTTTGAAAGCTGAACCACTAATAACACTCATGAAATGGTACCTAATATTTTTATATTTCTGTGACGCACAAGTGACACACTGTGCTCCATCCAGGGTAAGGATATTCTCTCTGTGAAGTTATAATTTTTTCAGCACTCAGATTTTCCAGCATTCTTGCATGAGTCCATGCACATTAACAGCAGTCCAGCTGTGACAGACTTGTGTGATGGTTAAGCTGATAGTACTTCATCACTCTGGTGGATTTCCTAGAATAGTTGAAACGCTGCACATACTGTTGGCACTTTTGGCAAGCAGAGATGTACTCGGAAGGAGAATGGTTGTTGTTGCCAGCACAACGTGTGGTTTTATGGTTGCTCGGAGATTGCAAAAGGGGTCATGGAGTATCTGAGGTCCTTCATGTCTGCAGCACTGACATTTTTCTAGCAGGAATGGTACTGAAGCCCTTTCTGGGATGCTATGGGCTCAACCTTGGGATGACTTCAAAGATGTTTATATTCCTGCAGAAGACCACTACCACGTGCACCAAATTGCTGTACGAAAGCTCTGGTTTGACAGCAGACAGAAGAGATAAAATCTTCCTGTCTGCACTGAATTCAGCAGGGAATAAATTGATAGCAAAAGGTAGCCTCTATATATACATCTACAGTTCCTCTCTGTGTGTTTTACGAAATCAAGCACAAATTGTACATCATGTACAATTATGTAATTGCCCATGAGATTATTAATTCCTCAGAAAGGAAGTGACACACTAGAAGTGTACACTTCTTGTAGGTTTGCAACAATGAAATAACCACCCCATTGGATTGCTACTACTGTTAAGCTTGCTGCTACTTCAAGTGTTTTCAGAATTACAAATACGTTTTTACCCACTTTTACAGTGGATCTGCTATGGCATTTCCATGGATTTCTTTTACTCATAGTTTTCTATGGCAAAAGGATCCTTGATTAAGTTGAGATATGATCTAAAAATAATAGAAAATTATCATAGACATATTTTAAAAATCTATATAATTTGAAGCCCTGTTAATTGGAGAGGCTGAAAATTGATTAAAGAGAATAAGATGTTTCTCTGCGAGACTCACTGGAGCATCATCAGACAGACAGATACACACTCATCAAAGGTGTTTGGTATGCAACATGGTCATGATGTTAGGCTATAAATGTAATTCTAGTAGTACACTGTAAACGTCTCTAATCTATAAAGGTGCATTTTGAATTGATACTTATGCATCCACTCCCATACAGGAGCTGTATAAAAATGGGCAAAGTTCTTGCACTGATTAGAACAGCCCACTTACTGTTTTTGACAACAGTAAATTAGAAGGGGTCCCAGTGTCTTTCTCTCAGGCAGGGGCTGACAGGATCACAGGGAACAAAGGCTGGTCTTCTGATGCTCAGGTTTCATGGTTGTTTCATCAGAAGCTGACCCTGGAGAAGCTAGAAGTTTACCTCTAGGAAGCCTCACATCCAATTTTTGCTCTATTTTATGCTTTTATATTTTATGCTTTACGCTTATGGTCTTGTGACAGAATCTGTGCAGAGCCCCTGGACGTGCAGGTGTGATGAACTGGAGAACATGCTGGTTTGTGGTTTCTGCTCACTGTGATTTTCTCGCTGGTGGTGCAGTGGGTGAAGGGAAGTGGGCAAGACCCCAGCAGAGCTAAAGCAAAGTGGATTCATGAGCTCTTTACCTGCTCCTACTAAGTAAGCTATCTCCACCTTTCCCTTCCTTGCTGGTGCTAGGCCGTGGGATGTGTGGCTGTGGAAGTGTGGTGGTGCAGAACTGCAGACAACTGGAATGTTTTGAGGTGAAAGAGAAAAATATCTTTTAATTTGAGGGTGCCAGGGTAAGGGTTTATTTAGAGTTATTTAGAAGTGGTGTAGGGTTTTTGTTACAGCTATAATTTGTGAAAGCCTTTTTAATCAGCAGTTTTACTCATCCGTTATCTAAAGGCAATATCCAAGACTGAGTGTCAGCATGGCATTTTTCTGCAGGGCTTGCCAGGGTTGTTTTCTCATAAAGCAAAAATATTGCCCATTCACAGTCTGAGCTACTCTCCACATGTTAGTTATAGAAATGGTCTTGCTTTGATGTTCATTATCAAGTTGTATGTAAACTCAGGCAACCATGTGGTGTCATTTAATTGCTCTAATCACTGTTTTTGAAGCACACAATTTCATACAACTCCCATTCATATTCCATCACAAAGATGCAACTGATGCTCCTGCTGGTTTGGCACAGACTTTGTGTGGTGGCAGGCAGGAGCTGAGGTGGCTTGGGGGCTTGTGATCATATAGAGACCAGTCTCTTAACATGGCTATCATGTGATAGCAGCAGTACTAATCTACTTCTGTTGGGTTTGGCTCATTTCTCTTTTCTTTGGTTACAGAGGAACAGAATTTCACTGATATTTAGTCCCTTGTTTTCCTGAATATTTTTCTAAAATAACATAAAAATATCCCTATGTCTAAATTCAAGAGAGAAAGTCAAGCATTTTGCAATCCTTTTTATAGGGCAGCAGCAGCACTCTTGATCTTTTCTAAACAGTGACTTACTTCTGGTCAGCAGCCATTATTTGCATTTTGCATTGCACAGCCTTAACAAACAACTAAAGCTAATGAGGTCAAAAGAGGCTGTAGTTTGCTTTGGCACAACTATTTCATAGCTGTAACAGAAACAGTCTTAAAGTCTGAGTTGCACCTAGCACCTGTTCAAACTCTGATAGCAAGTGACTATTTATGTTCAATATTTACTTCATACTCTTAAATAAAATACTACAAAAAATAAATCAGTAATCATCTTCAAGGTTTTTCATGTATTGGTAAAACACATGAAAATATTAATTTTTGGTAAAATCTCCAGATTTCTTGTGTGGATAATGCAGTTACAATTAGAACACACTTGTTAAAATAGGTCAGCATGGATTTTGAGTCTGTTCTCTTTTTCACCCAGTAAATTGTTGTTGCAATTGCCTGTGAGGGTGTCATGATTTAAATTCAGCTGGAAGTTAAACTCCACACTGCTGCTCCCTGCCCTCCAGTCCTTCATCCACACACTAGTGAGAGAGAGACAGAAAAAAGGCAGAATCATAGGTTGAGATAACAATTTACTGGAAACAGCAACTAGGTAAGAAAACAAAAAGTAACAGCAGCAATACTACTAACAACAATGTATAAAATAGGGCGATTGTGCTCAAAATGCTCACAGAGTGTAATGGAGCAGAGCCGGTGTCATGCAGCTTTCTGAGTCAGAGAACAATATGGCATGCATGGCCCTTTCCTTCTTGGAAATGAGAATCCCTTACTTCCCCCCACCCAGCACATAAAACCCTAAGCATACCCACATGGCTCTGACAGAGAGACATATACATATACACACATACATGCACATATAAATGTAGATACATATATATAAATATACACACACATTAGTGTTATTTCTGTAGTTAACATCTGTCCCTCCAAGATGTCTGTTGAGTTCACGTAGTCCATGACTGTGGGTTCTATCCTCCCTAGACATCTTCCAGGACAGGAGGGCTTGTGCACTGTTGGCTGGCTGTGAGTTGCACCAGGAGCTCACAACTGGTATATCTGGGCCAGTTCATCCTTGTTGCCCATGATAGTTATGGCATACAGTGGAAGTGTCATTCAGCAACCAATATTACACAGTTCAATATTACAGACTCTTCTCACCCAAAAATCAAACCTCCTTGAGGTATGCATCATGTTTCCCTGTCCTGAACTACCCATGAAGTGCACCCATGTCCTTGAGCAAAAACGGTCCCATGGATGGATATGCCTTTGCTTGAGGCAGGACTAATAAAAGATGTCTTCCCTAAGAGCTATCCAGTGGTTGTTTCCACTACTGTAAGCACATAAATCTTGCCTTGGTGGGTGTGTTTGTGGTAGTGTGGTGTAACCAATCTGCCACAGCTTGGAATAACTAGAGAGAGAGCATCCATGGTTAAGTCCACCTCTTGATCATGAGACATCTGGATGTTGCATCTCTTCCCTGGTGGCCTGAGACGTCATGGGTACACTGAGCCAGAAGTAATTCACCCTTGTGTTGCCCACCAAGATCCACCTGGGACACTTCAATCTTGGCAGCTTGATCCACCGTTCCATTGTTCTGATATTCTTCAGCAACCCAAATCTTGGGAACATGTGCAGCTACATGATGTACTTTACAGCCAGCTTCTCTACCCAAGCAAGGTGTCCTGCTGCACTTAAGCAGCCCAGATGGGTTTCCTCTGCACTACCAGCTGGTCTTTTCCATTGGTCCAGCTAACCCTATAGAGAACTTGCCACCATTGGTGAGTCAGTAGAGGTAGAGCACTGGCCATTTCTCTCATTCTAAAGCCAGCTGGATGGCTTTCAGCTTTGTGAACTGACTGGATCCACCTTGTCCATCAATAGAGTAGGACCTTTCCATTTTCAGTGTGTCCCTACAATACAGCGGGAACCATCAGTGAAGAGAGTGCATCACTTTTCATTTTCTGTCAGCTGATTGTAGTGTGGGTCCTCCTCAGCATGTGTCATCTTTTCCTCCTCTGGTGATGATAGTCTGAAATTTTCACCTTCAGGCCAGTTTATGAGGACTTCCAAGATCCCTGGGTGACCGGGGTTTCCTGTTTGAGCTCATTGTATGATCAGAGCAATCCATTTATTCCATGTAGCATCCATGGCATGATGTGTGGAAGTCACTTTCTGTTTGAACGCCCAGTCAGGATGCCAGAAGAAGTTGTGCTTCAGTGCCAGTCACTTCTGGGGCAGCTTAAACCCCATCCTAAGCTGCCAGGATCCCTTTCTCAGCTGGGGTGTAGCAGGCCTCTCATCCTTTGTATGTATTCCTGAATCCAGAACTCCACGGCTCATCCTTGGGTCTCCTGGATACCTTTCACTAGGACTCCAGGAAGGACTATTTTCCCTGGCTGCAGTGTAGAGAACATTTGTCACATCTTGTTCTGTCCTGATTGGCCCAGGGACCACTCCATGAACAATCGCCTGTTTAATTTTTTCAAAAGCTTGCTGTCGTTCAGGACCCCACCTGAAATCATTCTTCTTTAATGTGATATGATGGAGAGAGTTTACTGTCTGACTGTGATCTGGAATATGCATTCTGCAAACCTCACAGCACCTATGGAAGCCTGTGTTTCCTTCCTGCTGGTCAGTGGGGACACAGCTGCTATTTTATTGAACACATCCATTGAAATCTGACGATGTCCATCCTGCCATTTTACCGCTAAAAGCTAAAAGCCTTGACCGACTTGGGTTTATGGCAAAACCAGCCTTAAGGAGGACCTGGATTATCTTCTCTTCTTTTTCAAAACCTTCTCCTGCTGTGCTCCCCTGTACAACGCCATCAGTGCATTGCAGTGCAGTCTGGATCAGTCCATGTCAGATGTGGGGCTGTGCTTCCACCCTTGGGGCAGTTGGTTCCAGGTGTATTGCACACACACGTCCAGGTGAAAGCACAGTGTCCTGCACTCTGCTGCCAGAGGAATGGAGAAAAATGCATTTGCAATGTCAGTGGTGGTACCACTTTGCTGCCTTGGACTCCAGTTCTTACTGAAGTTCCAGCATGGCAGTGCTCAGTGATGGTCTGGCTTCATTCAGGCCATGATAATCCGTCACCAGTCTCCACTCCACACTGGACTTACACATGGCCATATAGGACTGTTGGAGTATGAGCGAGTCTTTCAGATCACCCCCTGTCTCCTCATGAATGATGAATCATCTCACAGATAGGGGTTGCAGGAACCCAACTGGCATGGGGCTGGTAGTAGTTGGTACCTGTTATTCTTACAACCTCAGCAGACCCACAGCAGAAGAGTTCTCTGAGACATCAGACAAGGTATTCAGTTGTCTAATTTCCTCTGTCTCCACAGCAGTTACGTCCAAAGCCCAATGATGCCCTTTTGGTATTTGGCTGCATCCCTCTCACACTTTGGCTTTGAGGTGCCTGAATCCTTTACTGAAGCCTCTCGTGGGCAGTAGCTGAGCTGCTGGGGCATGCATGGGAAGACTCCATGGCCTGAGGTCTACAAACAACACTCGTACCTCTTCTTTACCTTAACTATGCAAATGGGTCCAGTGACTTCAGTAGGACATCTCTACTCAGTCCTAATCACACAGGAGTGTATGATGGCTCTGCCTTGCGTGCTTTGTGTGGTAAGGTATGAATCTCACATGATTTGAGGCTATTTTGGTTTTTTAAATATTTGAATAGGGAACTTTAGAAGACGGGAGAGTCTGTTTCCAAAGTGACATTCTAGAACTCACAAATTAACTGTTTTACATTTCACTACTTCATTGCTGTTTAGAAGTAGATATCATGAAGGATGCAATAAAAAGAATTACACTACTGACAGAAAATTGCCCCTCTTGCTCAAAATTAGGAGGTCTTTTCTCTGCTTCAAGTGCTGAAGCATCTGACTTTAAATTAATCCAGAGCTCATAGGACTATTTATTAATATAGACTGGTGCTGAATGCCTGAGAAGTTTACTTCTCAGTTTACTTAATGGCTGCAAAGAGTTTTCTCTTAAAAGCAGTGTAACTGTGCCAATCCTTCTACTCCAATGGGTTTCTCTGTCCATCACCAAAAAAGTAGCTTTGTAATCCACCTAACTCAGGTGGATCTCAGGTGGAAATAAATAGATGAAGATGGTTTCCTAACATATTTCCAACAAGTTGTGGCCTTGGGACATTTTGCACCATTTTTTTCATGGTGAGAGGTAAAGAGTGCTATAAAACCACTACTGAATCTTCTCAGCTTTCTGAAAGCCCTGATTCAGTTCTTTTTTCTCTTAGGAAACTCCTTCCTATAATTTTCTTTGAAATTGGTTGGTGCCCAAAGGATGACTACACAGGTGGTAAGACATAGGCACCCAGAACTTCTGTACAGTATTCTTCAGGATTCTAATTAGAGCTATCAAATATGCATTAATATGATCAGAGTAATGGGAAACACATGCTTCAGCATATTGTGGGGTGTGCAATGCAGAGCAGGTACATATCAACAAAACGAAGAGGAAAGGAAGAGATGAGGATAAAATCAGTAGCTGAATCTCTCACACTGGCCTCCTTGTGTGAAATATGTCATTAATAAAGCAGATACAGTGATATTTATTAGAATTTTTTATACTGTTTTGTTTTTGTTTGGTCTGATCGTCTCTAGTAGCATTCCATTTTTGTGTATGTTCCTCGTGTGCTTCTCTTTTTAATTTTGTGATCAAATTTGTATGTCCAGGTGAAATTCAGAATCTCCTTTGTCTCAGTGGGCCTTTGAGTGGGTTCAGGAATCCAGCAATTCCAAGGTCTTTGCTGGACTAGAGACTCATAGTGTCTCTGAGAGGAGCTGGAATGGACTTGTATCTCTTGTAAGGGGAAGGAATTTTGTGAATTGTGGGTTGACAGAGATGATTTGACTTGTACCTATACAATGAATATTAGGGAAGGGTTTTAGGGGCCCGAAAAAGTGGAATAGCTGACAAAACTGAACATCTCCTGTAGAGTAAGGTATGAATTGAGTATCTTCAACATTAAGTTTGTGAAGTGCTAAGGGCAGGAATTAATCCGTGTCATCTAAAAACTGCATACCTGTTTTGCTGAAGTCACTATCTCAATAGAGAGGTGAGCATATTTTCTGATTGTATAGATCTATTTTGATCTGATGATTGTAAATGGATCAATTTTGAAAGAGTGAAACAGAAAAACAAGCCCAGAAAACCAATTTCACTGAAAGGTTATGCCTTCAACTGTATTGAGAAAACAGTCAGACACAATTCCCTAAATATTAGTCTTTGGAAGTGAAACTTATTTTATGGACTAATTTCCATGGGAAGTCATACGGAGATGAAGCAGAATTTCAGGAAGTCACAGATGTTGAAGCTGAACCTGTCAGCAATTACTTGAGTGAAACACATTTGCAATGAGAGATGACAGTGCTTTTTAAGCTGTGTAGTTAATTACCCTTGTTCAGGAAAGAATGCTAGAAACCTTGCCCTGTGTTCAAGACAACGAGAGGAATCACCTACAGCAGGTGCCTGAAGCCTTAGATATAGTTGCAATTCATAGTTATTCAGAGCTGTAACTACTTTTTGCAATACTTAATTGTACAACAACATATAGCAGTTTGGTACTAGTAATGCAGAAATAAATATTGTGCTATCAATAGAAGCTGCTGGGGAAGCTATGGAAAAACCACATCCAAGTGGTATTTTGGCAGTTTATTAACCTAGACTCTCAGGATTCCAGGATGAAATATTATTTAGGCACACAGTTGGCAGCTGGCAATGAACCCAGAGGTTATTTTGTTGAGTTGGAGTTTATCCAAGGCTAAACAAAGTGTAGATTTACATTGCATGCACTCCCTAATGCCAGCACAGGATCCCAGTGTGTTGGAAGCCTTGACTTAGACTGTAGCAATGGTGTGCTGAATTGGATTTGTAGTGTGCACAAAAAAGGGGAGAACACTCTGAGGAGCGAAACTCAGCAGAAAGAGGCCTGGAATGGGATGACTTAGCAGGACAGCTTTTGATCTATCCATGGAAAAGTAAAACCAGGAAATTACTATAGTGTGCTGATGAAGAAATAGACTATTGTTTTATGAAAGCTGAAGGTCACATTAAAGCTGAAAATCCTGAGAGTCAACTGTGTGTTACATGAAAATTAATATCATTTATCAAACTGCACTTATCCCTTGGTGCCCTTGTTTTCTTGGCTTTTTTTTCCCCCACCTCTCTCTTTTTAAAGCGATAAAAACAGAAAGTGACAGGTGACAAATTCCTCCCTGAGTTAAATAGAGCCTTGATCTACTCACATATACTTGCCAACCAGGCTTGTCATTACTGCTAAATTTAAGGTTGGCAATAAAAGAGTTTCAGGTACAGGTGAAAGTGTGGCACAAATGGGCAAAAATAAGAAAAAAATTATATATAGACAGGATTAAATCATTTCTGTACCAGTCTATGTGCATAATATCTTGCTGTGACAGAACGCAGCACACAAGTAACAGTTACATATTTTTTTTTTGTTTTCCCACTTGTTTGCCTAGGAGATGTAATTTTCCTTAATTTTGGGATTCATCTGAAGAGTAATGGCTGATAGTTATTTCTACAGCTCACTCCCCTCATGTTCACAACCATTTGTACTGGGCTAGCAAAGATAAATGTAATGGGAGATTTCTAATGAGCAGAGTGGTGGACTGAGATATTAATTGTTGGCTTTAATGTAAGCTCAAGCAAAGAAGCAGGAACTATTTCCTCCTCTTGTCCTCTTAATTATCTCTCCTTTGTACAGCTAAAATGAAGCTTTGAGTTCATTGCCAGAATATTCCAGTTACCTGGTCAACAGTATTTAATTCTGGAGTCTGAACAACAGCTGCTCACTGCAGTGTGAAATGAGGTGATGAGAACAGCTACACGAATTGAGTCCCTCTTTCTTTCCAGATTCTTTCCTTCCCCTTACCTGCTTTGCTTTCTATTGCAGGTAGAAATACCTGAGTGTCAAAACCCCCTTTAAAAAATGAGACCCACCATCTACTACAACTGTCAGCCACTTAGAAAGGCCCAGTGTTTCATCTGTATCGCTGTGAGAACTGTTCCTCTAACTCACTTAGAAGCACTTAAGCACTGAGCAGGCAACAAGATTGGGATCTTTCTGGTATACTGGCTGAAAATCTAGAGAGAACAATGAAGAAATACAGGAAGAAAATTTAAGATGTTTCCATATCTCAGGATCTCTGCTCAGTAAGCATATAAAAAATCTGGGACATAATTTTCCCCCTGGCAGGAAGTAGGAGGCCTTGGTTCCCAGAAGTCTCTTTTGACTGCAACTGCAAAATGGAAACAAATTTTTACCTCTGTATATTCAACAAATTTTTCCACATATTTTGAAACTCAAACCTGTGGTAAATCTTATTCAGATCCCTCAGACTGTTAAATGGTAATCCTTTTCTTAACACAATTTATTGCTCCTTTCTTAGTTTACCCTGGGCGCCACAGGCAAGGCCTACATCACCTCTGGATAAGTATTCAGTCCAATATGCCCTTGATATCTAAGTCCCTGTGGTCCTTAGCTAGAAAGGTTTCCAAAACTAGCCCTTTATTTAGGCAAATGTTTCCTAAAACCTTACCTAAAGACCAGTTTTGGTCACCGCCCTCTTTCTCTGACATGGAGGCAATCTGTCATCTATCACTTTTAAGACAGTGTTCTATGATCAGTTCTTGAGATCTCCTTATTTGCCAGAACCTGGTGTAAGCTACCATCACATCTTGTCAGCAATCATTTGGCAAGGAACACTGTCATTATCACATCCTGAAATGCTTGAGTCCAAAAAGTATTAGTGGTCTTTGTTCAGCAGCCTGGATGTGATGAATCTACCTTATCTGAAATGTGTTTTTTCAGTCAGTGCTTAATTCTCTGATAGTGTTGTGAGGCTTGCTGTTATGTTCAAACCTCACCTTCAAACTATCAACTTATATTTTATCTCTATGAATTCTGACATGGGATGATGATAGCAATTTTATATTAAAAGACCTTAGGGATAATGGATGAGAAAAAATGATGTTACCGTGGTATTGATAACCTGAATACCAGCTTTTAAAGAAGTACCAGGCACAACATATCAGCACCATCTGCTGCCAGCGAGGACAAACTACATGGTGGCTTGCATATCGATGTGGGAAGACTTCAACAGTGAGCAAATTTCAGCAACGTTTCTAGTGCTTAAGTTAAATAACTGAGCAATTGCCTTCATAGGTTCCATAACGAGGAACATAAAATGAGTCCACAGTGAGAAAGAAGCAAAGGCACTTAACCCAGACAACTTCATTTCACTTTGAAGACACATCAGGAAGGTGCTGGAAGCATTACAGAAATGATCCACTTAGCTGTGCACAACTTTTCTAAAACAAATCGCCTTTGTTTAAAATTCAGTTACAATCTCAAAGGGACATCTAATTTCAGCACATGATTTCCAAAATACCGTGTGCTTCAAATGAAGAAGAAAATATTAAGGATATCCTTCGTGTTAACATACCTTTCTAACAAACCAACATATCCTTCTCAACAAACACAATGAAGTTCAGACTTCCCCGGGGCACTCCTGCTTATTTTAATTTACCACTGACTTCACCTAGGGAGATACTTACCTTAAGGCCGCTACCAAATGTAATGTCTTGGCATATTTCCCATTTGCTAATCAGTGTTCAGTGGAAATTTTGTAGAAAAATCTCCAGATCTTTTCTTATAATATGTTCATGGTGCATGTGTGCATGCATGAGTTGAAGGTTCATAGGTAGGAATCACTGCTTCTAACACCTGTTGCAGTGGGTCGTATTATTTACTCTTTAATGAATTGCTCAGCATTAATTAATCCTAATTCACTCAAACAAAACCTTGTTGACTTTGAAAGACTTTTGACTTTTATTCCAGTTTATAGCCATATAGTTCTCAACTGCAACCTCTTTCTTCCCTCTATGAAACAAACTACACGGTTACAGTATTTCTCGTTTGAAGGAAAGTTTTCAGTGTGAGAAAAAGGTTTGTTGAGAGCCTCAACCACTGCTCTGATAGGTAATAGTTCAATACTTTTCTTGAGTGTTGGTGATTTATTGAGTGTTCAATCGAGCTGGCTTTGCAGTGCATGCCAGAGTCTGCTGTTAGGCAGGGTGACGATATTTGGCCGTGCTTGTTAAACGTTAGTCTTGTAGGAAAAACTCACATTCAGTTAAACGACCAACTGAAGCATTGCAAACAATCCTTTGTGAAGATATGCTAGCAGTGCCTTGTGTGCTGTTTGTTTTACAGAAAGCATTAAGAAGGTGCTGAGTGACCCAGCCACTATGCTGGGTGTGCTTAGCTGTGTCCTTACCAGCACAAAGGGAAGTAATAAGGTGGCATTTTGGAAATAGCTTTACTTTGATTTGGCAAAACAACTCTATCATCTGATATTTAATTATTGCTTATTACACACGCATCAATAAAAATATCATCCTCCATCATCTTGTTTACATGATGTTTTTCTGCAGATGTGAAGCGTGCAGCTGCAAAATAGAACTAGATGGGAAATAAGAAATGACATATGAAGATTTTTGCAGAAGAATTTTTTTTATTGGTTCAAATAATTCTTTTTCTATGGAAAATTTAGAAAAATCTTTCCTGTTTTCTGGAAACAGTAGGAAAGTTAAGAATACTTTCAGCATATTTTAAAAAGTGACACTCTGTTTTTTACTCTTAGAAAAGAACACCTTTAATGCTGTTTCTCAGATCCAAAATATAGAAATAGGAAAAATGAGCTCTTTTACATGCTGTGTGTCTGCCTGCACCTGTCTCTTGAAAACCCTAGGGGGTGTCACCCCAAATTCTATGACAGCTATAACAAGTGCTGAAACAGAATGGTTCTCAACTTACTTTGAAAAAAAGATTTAAATTAAATGTACCAGTAATTCTTCTTTTTCTACCACTTCTGATTTAACTAAACCTTACCTTTCAAAAGACCATATTTTACTTTGTTCTATCAAAGTTGTGCTCAGGTTTTCTTCAGTGAAGTGAGTGCCTAAATATGTGTATTGTCCCTCTGGCATGCGAAATCCATAAAACATATGCATAAGCAACCCATCTGGCATTAAGTGATTCTTCACGCTTTCTCCTACAACTTCTCCCTTTGCCTGTCACGTAAAAACAAATGATAGCAGGTTATTTTTGGAGTCTCGTAGTGTAAAATGGTGGTGAGGTGGTGAGGTGGCTTTTGGATTTGGGGACTTGAGCTGGAGAAAAGTGTGCACAGGGCTGCGATGTCGTTTGCTCTGTCTCGACTCTGAGAAAACGGCACTGCACTCAGCTCCCCGTTTTGGATAGCCTGGCTTCAGTGCCTCAGAGTGGCACTGCCCCTCAGACCTCACTCCCTGCGCGGTGGTGCCCGGCTCCTCACCGCAGGTGAGGTGTAAGTGAGAAACAGCTGATGTGAGACGTCAGGGGTTTTGTGTGTAACATGTGCTGAAGAGAAGGGCAGAGAATGGCAACAAAGCTGGGGAAGAGTCTGGAGCCCAAATTCTGTGAGGAGCAGCTGAGGGGAGCTGGGGGTGTTTGGCCTGGGGAAAAGGAGGCTCCGGGGTGTCCTTGTCACTCCCTACAACTGCCTGAAAGGAGGCTGTGCCCAGGTGGGGGTCAGCCTCTTCTCCCAGGCAACCAGCCACAGGACAAGAGAAAATGGCCACAAACCATTAGGTTGAGGTTGGGCATTAGAAGGAACTTCTCAGAGAAAGGGTGATTATACATCGGGATGGGCTGACCAGGGAGGTAGTGGAGTCACCGTCCCTGAAGGTGTTTAAGAAGAGACTGGGTGCCATGGCACTTAGTGCCCAGGTCTAGTTGATATGGTAGTGTTCGGTCATAGGTTGCACTAGATGGTCTGAGGTCTTTTCCCCCATAATTGATTCTGCGACTCTGTGATTCTGTGAAGCTGCCCTAGCCCTATTCCAGAGGCAGAGGGCAAGGCCGGAGGTGACGGCACCCCTAGACCGCGGTACGGCTACGGGGCAGCCCTAGGGGGCACGGCTGGGGAGGTGGCACAGCGGCCTCGGGGGGCGGGCAGCGGCTGCCCAGGGTGTCGGTCTGGCGGGCTGCCTGTGCCCGAGGCCGAGCCAGGGCTCTTTGGCACCGGCCACCGCCGCCACCCTGCCCGCGGAGCCGCGGGACCCGCCGCGCCAGGGGCTTTGCCGCCAGCCGCGACCGCCGCCGCGCAGCCCGGTCCCGCCGGCGGGACGGAGCAGGGCTTCCCGCCTCGGCGGGCGCGCCTGCGGGATGCTTAAAGGACGGCGTGGGGCGCCAGGGCACAGTGCGGTGGGCGGCGGAGCAGCTGGCACCGCCTCCCCGCGGGGACCGGCGCCCCGAGAGCTGGCCGGGCTATAAGTTTCCCTCCGCACAGGTTGCCTTGAGAGTAGATTCCCCGCCACGCACCTGCCCGGACCATGCTTTATCCTCCTGTGGGCCGACCCGCTGGGAGCGATCCCGCTCCAGGACACCTCTCCTCCAGTGTTTCAGCCAGCATCGACAGAGATGGAGTGGAAATTGGAAAAACGCGCCCGGAGGACGAGCAGGAGGGATGACGACTTGCTTTGGTAACAGTGCCCCGTGGGATGCAGGGGCTGCCGGTGCCTTGGGAAGGACCGCGGCCGCGGGGACGTCCTCCTCGGCGGCTCTGCCTTGCCTCCGGGGCCGTGGCTCCCGGGAAAGCCTCGCCAGCAAGGAGGCTGGATGGAGGGTGATTTCGGGTGAATAAACTGAGCTGCGCGGTTGCTAAGTGTTGTGTCTCTGTGTGTTTTCCAAGCACGACGCGATGAGAACACTTGGAAAAGACCTGAACTGGAGCAGAAGGCGAAGCCCATGGAGAGCGTCTAAGGTAAGGATAGGCACAGACACTTGCACTCCTTTGTACACTGAACTAAGAGTTCCACATACACTTCTGGGGGAGGCAGGGAAGGAAACTATGGAAAATAAGCGATTTTGGAAAAAGCCCCACAACATGTAATTTTTATTCTTTTCTCTTAATCCTTATCACACTTTCTCAAGTGTAGCATCTACAATACCAGAAAAACACAAGCTGTGGTAAACTGACATCTTTTCAGGGGAGGAAACAGAAACACCTTTGGGCTTCTCTCCTAGTGCACTAGAGGGACTGCTTACTCTTCAAAAGCAAAAGTTACTTGCTCTGGTTGAAGAGGTTGTATAGACTTGCAAAGCTCTCCTTCTATTGGCACTACAAGCTCACTTATCCATGTTTTGAGGGTGGTAAATGATAAGGGAGACAGCAAAGAACTCACAAGTACAGTAGGAACCCAGGTAGGAAACTTATTAGTCACAAAAATAATTGCTAACAGTAATCAATAGGAAAAATACAGGCAGCTTGTGTCTTAATGAGTTGACATAAATCACAAAACGAGGTAAGACTGCAGCATATGAACTGCTGGAGTGGGAAGTAAAGGTGTTTCTGGGATTGACCATACTGAAAAACATTAAGACAGGAGATAAGCAGTGTGCCATTAGATATAATGAAAATATAGAAATGTAACCTCTAGCATGCTGAGAATGTTGCTTCAACATATGTATTTTATGTAAGTGACCCCTTAGGGAAAAACCATGCTGCTGCAGTGAGCAACGACTGACTTCTAGGAGGCAAAACTAGTGTCGGTGGTGAAGGAGAACTAATGGCCAAAACTGAAGAGAATGTAACAGTGTGGCAGTGCATGTTAGCTGGCTGTCGTCTCTGATGTGTCCACAGCTGCTAGCTGCACTCCATATTGTTTCATCTAAAAGCATCACGGAAAACTCAGAGGTGGCCTCCTCTTGCCGTGGAACAAGGAGAACTCAATTAGCCAGTACTTTTTGTGGCTGCTAACAGCAGCACCACTCAAGGAAGTAAATGGTTTATGTTTCGTTTTGTATTGAGTTAAGATTTATTTTGAGTGATTTAAGACCAATTCTGAAGGAACAAAGTGAAGGCTTTAAATACAGTATTAATTGGCTTTTGTACAAAGTGTCTAACTCAGTACCTCCTTTCCAGCATGACTTCAAAGGACTTTCAACAAAATGGGTGTTGGAGGTAAAATTTTACCTCCATGCAGACTAAACTGATGAGCTTCAATCCCGAAACCTTTATTCATTTTCCATTAGGTGTCTGTAAATAGATGTATCCTGTGAGTTCTAACCTACAGGTAAATTGCACTATGGAGCAGCCAATGATAATTCTAATTTCAAAATAAAATTGACTACACTGATTTTGACTATGGCTCATTTAGACTAAGGGCAGGGTTGCAACGGTGACCATAAGCAAATGTCCCACAGAGAAAAGGACTGAAGTAAGTGTATATGATACAAATTAACTTGTGGAGGTAACACTATACTGGTAATCCTACAACTAAGGCAAGAAACTGTTTGCAACCCTATCCAGTTCCCTTTGGACAGCCTGGGAACTCCATACGGGGTTTATACTATTGCTCTTGTTCTGGTCTTCCTCAGTCAGGCACTTACCTGTGACATTTATTTCTTGACGCTATATACTGTTTGAACCTATATATATATACATGTATGAAACATGAACCTTGAAACAGGTGAATAATGCTGAATTTAGGGAGAAAATGACAAATATTCCCAGGCATATTACTGCAGGAGGTATCTCCCTCCTAAGGACTCTGTGTCTGGTAGGCAGTGTATTGCTAGTTGACTGCTGTACCTAATGCAGCAGTCACTGCTACACTGTCACCAGCTGCAGGGCTGCTCACTGCTGTTTCAGGGCAGTTCCGTCAGAGGGTGCTGGGATTCCGGCTCCAGGAAGGCAGGTGGTGCAACTGTGTGTGATGGGGTGGCAGTGTTTGTTGGCTGCTTGAACTTCTGACAGCAGCTAACATGCAGCTGCTCTCTTTTCCCACACACCTTGGTCATCAGAATGGAAAGCCACTACTTTTGCGTGAGAAATCTTTTTGTTCCTCCTTATTATTACTTTGTTTGACTGTCAGGCAAATATAAGTGGCATTTCATACTTCCATTATTCTAACAACTGTGAGAATTTTTGATTGATTTAGACTCTGGTGTTCATCTACTTTTAGATGCCAAGGTAACAGGGAATTTGTACATACCTCAACCAGGTAAATAATTCCAATATTTCAAAAAATTTTAAGCTTCTGAGAGCTTTTTAAAAACAAAAGCAGTAC
Organism: Lanius collurio; assembly: GCA_020086605.1. Lineage (NCBI taxonomy): Eukaryota > Metazoa > Chordata > Aves > Passeriformes > Laniidae > Lanius > Lanius collurio. Next base: position 20,101,698 of record JACBWW010000008.1, read on the forward strand.
TGTTAAAAACTTTACATGCATTTTAAAATTTGATTTTAATTTTTTTAATAGTTATATTTGGCAAATGCAACTTGATAGTTTTTTGGGAGTTGGGTTTTTTTTTTGCTTTTTTTTTTGCTTTTTTGTTTTGTTTTCTTTTGTTTTTTTGTTTTTTGTTTTTAATTGAGCAATGAAAGGCCTTAAAGGCTTAAAGTCACTTTCACTACCTTCATGGATACTATATCTGAAAAATAATTACCTTTCCATTGTATATGTACTAAAAAGTCAGGCTTAGAATTTGTCCTCTCTCATTGCTTCTTTAGATAACATAATTTGTGAACACCAGTGCACTAAAACAACTGCACAGAGCCTCTCCACCCACACAGTGTGAGCAGGACATAATACTAAGAAGAATAAAGGCTGGAAGCTCATTGATTCATGTTACACTGCAAGTTTCCATCAAACACACTGCCACAGCCAGCAGAGTGTTAATTTTATCCTTGTCCCAGCACTTCAGGCATCTACAGAGTGCAACAGAAACTCTTTGTGGTTACTTGTTTTTTCTAGGTGCTGCTACATGTGCCTTGGACAGTGAAGAGAGAGCACCAGTGCTGGTGTAGGCTGCAGCCACGGTGATCCCACTGCTGCGTGTGGTGATTAGGCAGTGTATTGTTAGTTAGCTGTTCCCCACACACCAGCAACTGACTACACTGTCAGATTAGCACATACATCACTGTCGAGACAAGAATATAAACGCTGCTATTATAAATATCTCATAGGTCCCTAGCTGCTCCAACGCCTGCCTAGTTCCCCCGATTGAAGGGAACTGTGCTAGGTTATGCAGACTGAGAGAATGTAGGGTGTAAAACAAAGTGTAACTGAGAGCATAGAAGTAAGTGTACTTGTATTTCACACAGTTATACAGCTACTCCAACTGGTTTATAAACAATCTACAGAGTTATGTAAATATTAAGTAATAATTTCAGGTTTGAACTCTATGTGAGTATGTTTCTTTTACACTATTAAATGTTTGAAGGAGCATTGATGTGTTGGCTCACCAAACGAGTATTTTTTGACAGTACTTGAATTTACAGGAACATGTACTACTGGTGACTGAAATGGATTTAGAATTTTTTCACTCCCAGGCAACTTTTTGGAAGGAGATGCTCACAATTAAGTGGTATTTGTTTGAAAAAATAAGGATATGTCAGACCTAAGGAGTGAAGGGAAGCCTGAGATGGGAATGAAGGGTTAGAAAGAAAGATTCAATTGATTATGCTTAAATGGAGATGAAATAATTTTGACACTCATGGACTGACCTTTGTCAACCATTACAGGAGGGTAGTTTAGTCTTAAATTGGGTAGATTATTTAAGAATCCAAGAAATAGGTTTAAATCTGTTTAAAAATTTGGACTTTGTATTTTTATATGCTGTATTTAAAATTAACTCTAAGTAGGTATTTATACAGACATGCATTCATACTACTTTCTTGCCTTTGGCTATAGATAAATGTGTATTTGTATTTTAGTTTTCTGACTTACATTTTATTTATTTTCCTTTCCAAGTTTGCATAGATTTGGCCATTAAAGATGCTTTATTTTTACCTCAAATAACTGGTAACATAGTTTTAAGAAAGCAATGTTTAGTTTATCAATGATCTGCTCTAAATATTATATTGGAAGCGTTGGTATGTCTCGTGATTATATATATGTAATACAAACACACTGAGTCTGTTCAGGAGGAATGTTAACTTGTTAGGAATGTTAATTAACAATAAATTTTGAAAAACCTAAACTGTGTACAATTGGGACTGAACAGTGCCTATATTGAAATCTCTTCAGAAGATGGTTGTAGTGCACTGTGACTAAATAGTGAAATGAGAAGTTCCATGACTGTTTTCTCAGATAAAATCTTTTTCTACGACTCTGGAGTGGACATGGTTCAGGAAGGTGGTGTGAGTTAAGTAATTCTGTGCACTTGTTTGCTAATATCACATGCTATTTCTGAATACCAGGAAAGACACTTGATCTTAATGCTGGCATTGAGATATTCAAGATTACACCATGTCCTCTGCAAAACAATGTGAGCTTTAGTGAGCGAGTCTCAAATGAAGTGTACACATTTCCTTCCCTCCTTCCCTTCCTGATACCTTTCAAACTAGAAAATTATACCACACTGTTTGTCTTGAGTGTTTTAAGGACCCAGGTGAAATTTCCCATATGCTGAGTAACTCTCAGGCAATACCAGGACTAAAATAGGCACTTTTTTCTGGTCTTCCTCTAACAGCACCCAACATATCTTTATACCTACCCTTTTTTAATTCAGTGATGCAAAAACCAGGGAGCTTTAGCAGTGCACCTGAGCAGACATGCATGTTTTAGACTTGTACATTTTCAAAGTAAGATCTCCAGGTTTTATGGGCAAAACAGTGTGTCCTGCCATGCAGTTAGATGACTGTAGACTGCTCCTTACAGAGCAGGGGGACAGGGTCCATATCTCAGTTTCTTTCCTGCTCCATCAAAGCAGCAGAGACATATGACAGAAATGACCTGACATGTGCCACTATGTGTTCTCAGGGCTGGAACTGTACATGCAGGAGGAGACTGGAGTAAAATGCAGGACCTCAGCATAAGAACAGGCACTGTCTTGACAGATTTTATGTGGAATCTTGCAGGTTAATGGCTAACAGTGTGGAGGCTGGTCTAAAACACTAGCAGCAGGCTCATTTGGTCTAATGAGACTTTTGCACAGTCCGTAACCGGACTCTGAAAGTGTAAGTGGATAAAATTGTCATGTATTGAGCTCCTTTCCAAAAAGGTATTTGTCATTATTGAGAGTGACTTTGTTTAATCTTCCACATCAGTACCATTACTCAATCTTCATAAATATGTTTTTGTGAAATTCTCGATTGATTCAATAAGTAAATTAAAAATACCTCTCTTTTTTTTTTTTTTTAATTGCTTTTGAATTTCTCACCTTTTAAATACAGTTAAGTAGCTGTTACTGGAAACAATTTTGAAGCACTTTAGGTATTTTCAATCACTGATAGTCTTACAAGAGAACAGCACTAATTCTACCCATTCTTTTCATATACAAAACTCCACCGAGACACAGGTTTTTCTCATTTCTATTTTCTCAGCCCTCCTTCAAGACATTGGCAACTGGAGTGAGGTTTCTTACTCAAATTTACTACCTCCCTTCTTCAAAGAGATAAATCAAAACACTTGGCAGTTTGTAATAGAACAGTGGAACAGAACTGGAAATGGGTTTGCAGTTACATGCAGGACTGGGGATGTTGCAAGGTGAGAAGAGTGGGGCTTGAGCCATGAACCTTCAGCCCCTTCTGCTATCTCTGCGTGAAGATTGCCATTTTACTCTAGAAATGAGATATAGATGGGTGGCTGAGGAGCATTGTTTTGGACTGTCTCAGAAAGATCTCTGTTAGAGTGCCAGGCTCTTGATTTTTGTTGCCCCTTGAATCCTTTTGAAAACAACCATGTATATTTACACAGGCCCTGCCTTCATCCAGGTCAGAAGAGAAGGAATCCAGCAGGAGAGGAGATCACATCTGAGGCACTGTACTTCAGCACAACTGTAAGGAGAAAGCTGAAGAGTTTAAAGGCTTAAAACTGAAAGTAAATAATCAAAATAAAAAGCAAGCAAGCAAACATTTTGTTTAAATTTTTTTTTCTTTTAATAATTTTACTTTCTAGGTACAATTTTTTTGCAACTGACAGCTTCACAGTTCAGGGGTCTTCCTTGAGATGATACTGCAAAGATGGTATCTTCGGTTACGTTTGTCTCTAGAAACCCTGCTACAGATGTCTCTGGGCCCCATTTCTTTCATAACAGAGAGATTAAGTGTTAATGGAATATAAAAACCTTTTTGTTACTGGTAGGTGGGAAAAAAAACCCTGTGTGAATGCCAACTAATTTTTTAATAAACTTTCTTTCTTACAATCTCCCTTCTGGTGGCAATTTTAATTAGCTATTGTCAGCAATTAAAAATAAAAAAATAATAAATCCCTCATGCAAATTGACGGTCCCTCCCAGAAGGACACCAGAGTGCCTTGTTGCGTCAGTAAACTCAGTCATACTTATGGCCATTGCAGGAGCCAATGCAGCATTAATAGACATTGCAAACACCGCTGCCAAAGAGCAGCAAAATCACCTGCTGGTTTAGCTTCTAGCAACATTTCTCAGGAATTTAGAAAGGCTGTATCCCCATGGTGTTGAATGGCCTTTTCAGAGGTCTTCTCTTTTCTTCATGATAATCTGCCTGATTAATGATGTTACTTCTGGCTTGATACTTTCTATTGGTTCTTCAGGTCTCCAGAATTTCACAACTTTACCCTCAGGGCTGACAAGGTACTTCCAGAAATTCCATCGAGGCTCTTTCTTTGAAGAATCTGTAAGGATGAAATCAGATAATTTTGCTGACTTACACCTAGAACTGTGTCCATGCCCCACACTGATTCTTTTACTGTTTATGCTGGAGTAATCCCACCATATTATTTGCTGGTAGTCTGGGTGTGGATTTAGTGGTTGCTGTTAATGATCTGAAAAGAGGGAATTCAATGATGCTCCCCCCTTCCTATGAAACTGATTGAAAGTTCCTACTTTTACTATGATATGCTTCCTAGGGAAGAGGATTCAAGGGCTGCGTATTTCTTCAGGGAATCCCCAGTTTTATGTCAGTTTCAGGGAAGTGAAATGGAAGCAGGAAGTTGTATGGGTGATGGCTTAGTTAGGCTGCTTTCACAAAAAACTCCAGTAGATTTTTGAGTGGAGAACTTTGTGTTTGGTTGGGAATGGTGCTGGACACTAAACTGATTTTTTTAAGCAATGGATTGCAGTTTGAAACCACACTTGTGCAGCAAGAGGACCAACTTTGCACTAGATTATCTGACAGTGCTGCTTTCATCCTATTGCTAGTAGTCACAGGCACAAAAGGGTGGTATAGAATGAAGGTGTTCAACCTTCTGATTGTCAAAACAGCCACATGACGAAAACAGGTACTATAATTGAAAATGCACAGTAATTTAATGTGAGAAACAGGAATGCAGGAAGAAAAAAACTTTGTTTCAAAATATTTAAGTACCGAAGGTTCTTTCTCCTTCTTGACAGCATGTCAAATAAGAAAATGCTGAATAATATTTTTCTTTATAGGTATTAATGTTTAACATTGATTGCACTGATATTTGGAATCTGGATTCATCACACACAGCTGGTGCCTTTGTGTTCTAGTCTCTTCTATAAAGAACAGAGAGAAAATACTCAATAATTCCACTGGACATCTGGCAACCCAGGGAGACAAAGTCACCTGAGGTTTGTGAAGCATGCCTAAGAGAAGGAAGGAACAAACACAATTACAATGACAATGGTGACCACTTACATGACTCCTCAATAATAAAAATTTTCAAGTACATAGGAGGTATAACAGAGGCTATGGCAAGAAACAACACTTAGGTGTTCTAGAAAAGATTTCATTTGGATATTGTAATAGTTTTCTGACAAGAGGTGCTGTGAGAGAGTGGAATGAAGGGCAAAGAAATCGAATACAGGTTTGGGCTTTCTGCTACTTTATTTTCTAGTTAAGAAGGTGTGTTAGAAAAGGGTACCTTAAGCTATTCTTTCTTTCATATATCAATATGGTTCAAAGACCTGGTCAAAGCTCAGGAAAATTCAGAGAGGCTTTTCTAGTTGGCTTTCAGTCTATGAGATCTGTGGTCAACTGAGACAAGAGAATTTAATTTTGCTTCTGAATATATGAAGCTCTCAGTCTGTAAATGCTCCCTCTATTCCTGCAGGATTTTGCAGGCTAGGCCCTGAAGTTCACATGACAAATTAATACAAATCAGTGGTTCTATCTATCTATCTATCTATCTATCTATCTATCTATCTATCTATCTATCTATCTATCTATCTATCTATCTATCCATCCATCCATCCATCCATCCATCCATCCATCCATCCATCACTAGTATATATAATCCTGCTTTACAGTACAGTTTACATAAAGGTGGACATATGACCCTGCTAAGAAAGGAATCTCATCTCCCTGTGTTTATGTAAAATCTTCCAGTAATTTTATGACCCCCATAACTACAGTTTTGTTCATAATAAAAGCTTTTAAAAATAAAAATCACATAGTTTGTAATGGGATTTTGTAGGTGGACTTAAATTTATACACTCACAAAATGAATGTTTCCAGCTGGGCTGGTCAGAATAGGCTGTTTTTATAAGTGGTGAGGAGAAATGGACGTTTTCAGGATACTATTCTTTTCCCCATAGTTTTGATACCCAGATTGAAATGAGAGTAATTGTATGCTAAGTGCCTGTTTCTCTCCCTAGTTTATGAAGACTGCAATGTTTCCTGACAAAAACACTCACAGGCAGCTTGATACATAAAAGAAAACAATTACCGATTAGAAATTTAAAGGCGGGATCTGCTTCTGATCCTAGGATCTTGATTTTGTGGAAAACAGGGAATGTTACTCCATAGTTTCCTTTGGCAAAAGATTCTATTTCCTGGCTTGAACTGGGCTCTGATTCTCCGAACTGGTTGCAGGGAAACGCCAGCACAGTGAAGTGGGAGGGACCAAACTCTCTGTGTAGCTCTTGCAGCGCGATGTAATTTTTGTCTGTGTATTGGCAGTAACTGGCCACGTTTACAACCAAAGTTGCCTTCAGAAAAGTAAAGTTAGAATAGTAAGGAAAAAGCCTACAGATGTTGTAGAGATCACAATTAAACCTTAAAATGGCATCTCTCATTACCAAGATAGTTCTTGTCAGAAAGGTAAACTTAATCTGTCTGATCATTTCATTAAACAGATAATGATGAAAGCAGCTGAAGATAATTACTTTCAAACAATCTGTTGTAAAAATCCAGTAAACTGATAACCTTAGTTTTACAGCTTTGTTTAAATTTAAGCATTTTAAAAAGCAGATATTTAGGACACGCACTAAAATCGTATTTACTAGACGAATTTCCAAAATCCAAACCCAATGTTCCTAACTAAGATTAAAACTAATTGCTACTGGCTACGTGGCAATTTGCCTTTTAGCCTGTATTGGTCTATAAATAATATGATTTCTTTCCTTGATTTATTAGATCTAATACTTAATTCCTGGAGCAGGCCTAGATAAAATAAATTTTCTCCAGTTAACTGTATGAAGAGCAGGAATTTAGCATAAATATCTGCCAAAAAACTCCCATAACCAAACTTTTTATTTACCTAGAAATGTACTTATTTATTGTCAGTAAGGATTCAAGACAGAAAAAGTGAAATAATAACTTACTTTCCCTCTGTACTTCTCCAAGGAAATGATCCTTCCTCGTGAATCCTTGACTTCAAAAGAATAAAAATCTTTGATTTTAGGTTTAAAAAACCTGAGTTGCAGCAGGCAGAGAATTGTAGTGCACAAAACCATTGACAGGAAGACAACAAAGACCCTGGCTTTGGGCACTGAGTATTTCAGAGGATAAGTAGTTGTGAGAGGCTCCATTTTCGAAATCTGTTGAGAGGAGCCTGGGCAGGCCTGGAATGTGAAGGAGGAGCTGAAATATGAGACTCTCAGCTCAGACCGGAAAGAATAAGCTTCTCATTTTTGTCCCTGTTGCAAAACAGCTGTTACATATCACAGTGCCTGCTGGGCTTCTGAGTTCTTATGTAAAGTATCGGGACCTTCCATGGGGAAGGGGGAGGGAGGGGGAAAGAAATGAATGAAAAGGGTGTACCCATCACCTAAGGATGCTGATTGCTCTGACCTCTGCGGGATTACCCAGCGTTAGTCTGCTCTGTCTTGAGAGCTGCTGGGGCCAAGGGTGAATCTGTAGTGCAGCTCCAGCGCATCCCCTTGGCTCCTGGAGAGCATCTGACAGAGCTACTCAGCAGGAGGCAGCTGTGTTGTCAGGCAGACCTAGAGAAGCAGTCTGGGGGACAGCTGTTCAGGTAGAAAAAAGGCAGGAGGGCTGAAACCACCTTGTTTACAAACTCAGCTCTGCATCTCCTCAGCTGCTCTGGGATCATAGGCGGCTGTGTAAAACTCCTTTCAGTACATGGGGCAGAGAAAAACTCCTTGGTAATAGGCTGACATAAAGGAAGATAATACAATGTGGATTCTTTTGCAATGAGAGTGGGGATGATAATGGAAAATGGGTTGCTTTCTTAATTGCTTCTGGCTACCTGGCAACGAGCTGCTGTACTGAGATGGTAAGATTGAAGGTCTGCATGAGAGAAGAGTTAGCTGAGAGTCTCATATTTGGTGTAAGCCAAGCAGCTCCAGCAGCGTTTTGCTGCTTGTGATTCTCTGCTTACTCCCTTTCCCTCCCACTGCAAACTGCCATTGAAGAGTGATTTCTGTCTCAGTTGATTTTCTTTGTCACCCTGATTTTTTGCTGCACTTAGATGTTGCATTTCAAAGGATGGAAACAGAAGGGACTTTTCTGAATGTAAAACCTAGAATCTGGTTGTTCCTTCCTTTTCAGTATTACTACCAGTAACACTGATCTATACAATATCATAGTGATGCGTTCAACTCTTTCTATAATCTCTAAATAGCTAAAATCCATATTCATTTTGTTTAACAAGCCTATACAGAGAGTTTCACACTATTCTAGATAACAGAGAGCTGCTTGGGAAACACTGTGAAATTTCAGTATTTGTATCTGAGGACACATTAGGCTTCATCTGTGCCTGGCAGTGAGGCCTGTGAGCATGGTGTTTTGATGGTGGGGACAGAAAAAGCACAGAGTTCTGTGCTGAAATGAATGAAGCTGTACTCAACAAGCAAGCACAGGTGACTAATGCTGACCTTAAAGACAAGATTGAATGTGTTTGGTTACAGAAAATCCATGAAACATCCTGATGTCTAAGCTACAGCTCAAGTGTTTGCAATTTGCATCTGGTATTATTTCAAAACAAAATAAACCGAACAAAACTTCATATATTATAAATATTTACTGGTGTACCTAATAATTACCCAGAAGTCCATTATATTAGCTGTGTCTCCTGTTGTTACTTTGAACTAAAACTTTACTCAAAATCTGTTCAAAAACCAAAATACATTGTCTGGGCTCTTATATTTTAAGTTGGGATACTTTATCAGATTTTATGGTTTTCTGATACAAATTGATCTATTAATGAATTCGATCAAATGAAAATTAAAAAAAATGATTTAATCTTTACTTAGTATGCCTTAATATATTAAAGAGTACAAGATAACATTAAAAAATAGTGACATGAACAAGCTACAGTGGTGGTGAGAAGGTTCAGAAAACAGAAGAGATTTAAGACCTTTTTCGAGTGGAGATCAGAGAATCTGCCTGGTTCCAGGCAGTCAACATTTGGGTTTTCCCAGTGTCCCTCTCTCAGGAACCACCAGACCCCTAAGCCTACTCTGCTTTTGGCTAAAGCTGCCCTCAAAAGCCATTCATGTATCTTTAGTGCATGAGTGACACAAATTTAGTGGTTTTTTTTTTTTTTTTTTTTTTTTCTTCCCCTTCCACTGGCTTTTTGTGCCACCGTTGATTCAGATGTACTTATCTGAACAGAAACATTTATTTTGCACCGTTTTCCTCCATCTCCTCGCTCTTTCTTTGCGCATTTGACCGTCTGCCGAAGCCGTCCTCAGCCCGTCTGTTGCTCTTAGGCGAGGGCACGGCAGAACTGTAAACAGCGCGAAGGGACGGGATGACATTAAGCCTTGGCTAATCTGGGTGTTGGGTGTCCTGTCGCGGTGCAGGCGGCAGTCTGGGAGCGGAGCGGGCCCTCCGGGTGGGAGCGCTCCATGCCGCGGGCGCGCAGCGCGGCCGGCACACGATGCCGCAGCCGCCGCGGAGCCCCGGCGCAGCAGCACGGCCGGCCAGGCGCCAGGTCAGCACGCAGAGAAACAAGGCAGTGTGGAGAGAGGACGGCCTCCGGCAGGGGTTTCTGAAAACAGCCGGCGGCAGGGAGTTTGTGCGAGGTTTCCCGTCTCCCGCTGCCGGGGCTCTGGCAGTGCACAGCTGCAGCAGTCTGCGCAGGCTGCCCAGGCAGAGCAAGCTCCAGGACAGCATCCTCTCAAATTTTGTTATTTACACTGGAGCAAGTTCAGAGAAGAGTAACCAAGCTGGGGAAGGGTCTGGAGCCCAAGTCCTGTGAGGAGAAGCTGAGGGAGCTGGGGGTGTTTAGCCTGGAGAAAAGGAGGCTCAGGGGTCACCTTGTCACTCTCTATATCTGCCTGAAAGGAGGGTGGGGACAGGTGGGGGTTGGCTTCCTCTCCCAGACAGCCACTAGCAGGACAAGAGGAAATGGCCTCAAGCCATTAGGTTGAGGTTGGACATTAGAAGGAATTTCTTCAGAGAAAGGGTGATTATGCATTGGGATGGGCTGCCCAGGGGGGTGGAGGAGGCACTGGCTCTTGGAGGTGTTTAAAGACTGGGCATGGCACTTAGGGCCGTGGTCCATTGAGATGATGATGTTCCATCATAGGCTGGACTTGATGATCTCAGAGGTCTTTTCCAACCTAATTGATTCTGTGATTTTTTCACAGGAGCATGCTGCAGTCATGAGCAGAAATCTGGGCCCACAGTTCCTCTTCCAAGTGTGCAGACAGCCTAGGGCAGCAGGTGATACAGAAAACTGACACTGAGTAGGGTGAAAGGAAAGAGGAAAAAGAGGGTCTCATCCCCAGCCAAGCAGTGCCTGTGGCAGACCAACCTTCTTTTGCTCTGTGACATGGGACACACAGGAATGGGTTTAGGTTTCATCGGACTGTTAGAAAGCACAGGTCTGTTGCAGCACCTTCATATTTGGAAAAGATATGAACAACTGACAGGAGGGTGGGAGAAGTCATACAGGCCTCTCTCATTCACTTCCTTCTGCTTCTCCTTTACCCTGCACGTATGAACAACTGACAGGAGGGTGGGAGAAGTCATACAGGCCTCTCTCATTCACTTCCTTCTGCTTCTCCTTTACCCTGCACGCATCTCCTGCAGACCCAGCTGTAACTGCAGAACAGGGATCAGTGTTGCAGGCCTGGATTTGGTGTAGTGCACACTCGCGGCAGGAGGAGCTTGCCTTGTGTTGTTTCTTCTCCAGTGCCTAAGGCTTCATGTACTGACAAGGGACACCGCCCAAGGAACACCCACACTCTACGCACCTTAGAAGAGATTTATTAGAGGGCTATTCACAGTGCGGATCAAACTTCCAGCACTGAGTTCTGGAGGAGTTGGCTCTAGGGGAGGCTGTTTCTCCCCGTCAGCAACAGGGGGAGCTGACGAAACGTCAAACAAGATTTGAGAGTGCTGAATCCTGCTTCCAACAACGCTAGGGGAAAGTGGGTTGGCATGCCGCATGTCCATGTTCATGAAAGGCTTCCTGGAAGATGTAGGGAACTTAACACAGCTGACTTCTTTATTACCAATTGAAATATTCAGAGAAAAAATAAAAGACGCTCCTAAGTGTTCAGAATGTGTTCCCATGATGTTGATCAGAAAGTGCAATTCTGATTTCTACTAAGGAGAATACCAGAGTATTTTTTCTCAGTAATGCATGCTCAGATCTAGGAAACTCTGGCTCTGAAACAGTGTGAGGTCTTTCCATCTTCAGGTTGTAGAACAGGAAGTCCTGCATGCTGCCTCTACAAGCTGTGGTGAAAGCCTGTGTGGTCCTGGGAAATCAGATACTAATTTTCTATGGAGTAGGATTCTTCATAATTGGTCAATAAACCTAAGGCTGGACATGAGCTGCAGTCGTAAACAGGCATTCTTTATAAAGGGAATGATCAATTTGATCTTGTTTAGACATCTCTTTTTAGGATAAGATGTACAGTGCTGTAGAAATGTCTTTTCACCGACAAAAGGAAAGCAGGGTGACTGCTCCAAATGTCAGTGTTTGCATTGTCCTGCTTAGTGTGCAGATCTGCTTTCCAAGTGCTGCTATTATGCAATCAGTGCTATTCTAAAAGGTACTTGACAAATATCTCCATGTGTGTTTTTAAAAGGAATTGTTTCCATTAAAATTGTTTTTCTAGTAACACTGCAGATGCCTAAGAAACTCTCCACCACAAAACTATTCTAGTAGTCATGCTGCAATGGGTTTGGGAGGAAGGAAAACAGGAGAGCTGAAACAGAAAAGTAAGAGTTATGTAGTGTTCAAGTGCACAGATATTTGCTTTTCTGATGTGTTTTTTTTTTTACCTTGTCTTTGGCCTGGAATCAGTTATGAGGATACTACTTTATTGACATGGATAACAGTGACATAAGAAGGTCCATTTAAGAAATGCCTGATGAAGAGAAGTCAGGACTAACTTTTTTGTCATTTATTTGATTCAGCTTCTGTCCTCTTTCTCCAGGCTATCATCCTGTATACTAAAATTGAAACTAAAATACTGAAGCCCCCAAGATGGATTTGTTACCTCTGAGGGAAAGGATATATTGTAAGAAATACACATGAAGAGCATGAATGACTCAGTTTTCCACTTGCTTTAATAACCACTGTGTGTGAAGAAGATAATTGCTTCAGTTCCTCAGGATGTAGCTGTTCATTTTGTCACGTAGACAGAAGGAGGCTATGAAAAATTACCAAAAAAATTAGCTTACTGAGGATATAGTTGTGAAAACAGGTGGTCAAATTTTGGTCAAGGTTGCAAGGTTGTTTAACATGTGAAACAAAGACTTCAGAACACTTCCTGTTTAGGTGTTGTTTTCTATTACTGTACATTTTATCAGTTTATTCTTCTTAGTGAACACTGGCACACCTCTGTTTTTATCTTTTTTAGTAATTATCCACGTCTTTTTGGAGCTTAAGTCTATATTTCCCCTTCACTAGAGAAGAAGTTTCTCTTCACTAACTTGAAAATGGACTTCTTATGTTCAGCACTGGTACTTATGTTAGAAAATCTGTTACCATAATATGATGATCAAAACCTCTTATCTACTTTACTGCTATCTCCTTGTGACTGTTTATATATTAAGTTGGAACTTTTTAGACAGAGATTACAGTTTCTCTTGTTCTTTCCTTCCCTGGATTGCACCAGGTCCAAAGTTGATATGAAGATGTTAATAGCTGTTTTCACACAATTATTCTTTTGACCATAATTATTGAATACGATTGCTTCAGTGCGGCAGTGCAAGTGGCTGCAGCCACACTGACCCCTGAGAATACAACCAACACCAAGCTGCACTGGCCAGGCACTGAAGTTTAATGCCTCACTCTGTGAGTAGGGTGAGAGTTCATAATTCCCCAAGTCTGTGTTCTGCATATTTTTGTATGATTGGTTAGTGTTCCCTCCCTATTTTATGCATAAGTCATGAATATACATTTCCCTTAGTTGATTATGTATGAGTTCTGGAAAGTTCTGTGGTACTCGACACCCCATTGGCTCATTCCCTCAGTCCCACCTGTGTGTTGTTCCTATTGGTTCCCTCCACCTCAACCCCGCCTCCTATCCTGTATCTCATTGGCTGTATCCCTTATCCCCGCCTTTCCATCCCTGCTATAAAATTCCTGGGAGGCGGTGGGTTGTTGGCTCTTTGTCGCTGCTCTGTTATGTGGTTGTGTTTTCTTTGTAAGAAATCATGCAAGGTGTCTCCTGTCCCCTTTCTCTTCTTTGTGGAGCTCATATGAGGAGTCCCCTCTCTCTCTTCTTTGTCTCCACCTGCGTGCCTTCCACACCCTGCTCAGAGACAGCTCCCTTGGGTGAGGAACTCGTCTGGGACCACTTGGGTTGTGGCTGGAGCTCCAGGCTCTCTGTGAGGTCACATGCAACATCATGCTTCAGAGATGCATACCTAATGCCTTTTTTAATAGAATTTTATCATCCTTAATTTATATTATTGAGAAGTTTTTGTGAGGGTATTAAGGTGAACTTCTAAGAAAAGGAGCACTGATGGACTGATTAGGCTTGTTGTCTCATGCTTTGTAATAGTGGTACTCTTGAACATCTCTGGATATTGGAAAGAGACCATGCTTTCATACCACTTAGGGAAACCTAATTCTTGGGAAAATTGCTTCATTTTCTTTATAAATGAAGTAGTCTTGAAAGTCTTTCTTACAGCAGTACTTTCTTTCATCCATTGGTTCCCCCAAGTCCTTCTCAGCAGGGCTGCCCTTGGTCTGTTCACCCCCAGCCTGTGTTGATAACTGGAGGTTGCCCTGAGCCATGTTCAGCATGTTGCACTTGGCCTTAGTGAGATACCTCATGAGGTTCACATGGAATCTGTGTAAACCTAGATTTATACTGTCACTTAACAAGTAGAAACTGAGTTAGAGCTAATATATTCAGAGTTCTGGATCAAGGACTACAACCTTTTCCTATATTGTGATATGGACGTCTTTGCAATATGTTGTGGGGTGACCAAAACATAAGTTCTTCCTAAAACCATTTGAAAGCCAGTCCTGGCTAAACCCATACGAAAGTCTACTTATCTTCTTAAGTATAGTAATATATGACTATTTACTTTGTGCTCCCTGTTAGTACAAAGGAATGGTATCAGTTGAGAATAAAATCTTCTCACATACTGGTGAATGTGTGTGGTCTCTTCTGTGGGCCAAAATATTACTTTCTTTTGTATACACAATCAGTTTTCTGCAGAAATGTCTGTGCTAATTTTAAAAGAACACATATCCAAGCAATGTGATTAACTTTCTGCCAAGTTGTCTTTATAAATCATATAGAAAATGCTTCTCAAAGCTGAAGGCCTGCTGTAGAACAGCTGGAATATATAAAGGAGAAACTCTTCTATTTTCAGGTTATGTTTTTTAAAGATATTTCTTGTCATAACTGCAGCAGGGTTTTGAAGAAGAGTGACACAGACTGTGCATGGAAGGGCATTGGAGAGGAGACATTGAAGAGAAAGAATTGACTAATCTTGAGTGATTGGTAAAAACATCAGCTGCATTTCCACATTACTGTATATCAATAATTACAGAACAAACAGAAAACTGGCATCAGAGCATTCATCTCAGTCACCATTGTGAAGAAAGGCATATTACTTGGAATTGGTAAATATATTCCTGTCCTGTGTGAGCTGATCTGAGCCTTTGAATCTTGGTTAAAGACCTATGCTAATTATTTTCATAAAAGGTTCCAGTAATAATTCTGATCTCCCTTTTCTTATTTGTGCTTCATCATCTATTTCTTTGATACCCAAGGAAATGCTAATGTAATTTTTGAGATCTTATTCCTCAGAGATACTTCATAGCTATTTTCCATTTTATGTTGTGGCACTGGTTTAGGGAATGGGATCATGAAGTCTGTGAGCCTGGTTTGAGGGAGGACTCTGACATCCAGGGGGTCTCATGCTGTAATCAGTGGCCCTGCAGTGTATGCACCACGGAAAATTATCTCCCCTCACAGATAAGCTTGTTGATGGTACAGAGGAAATGTCATTACAATGCCAATTGGAAGAGAAAAAGAGGTCACCCAGGTTTGACAGATGACCCAGGTAGCAACTCCAGATGTACCAGTTTGGATCCTTTTCCACTGCTAAGGTGGCCTTGTTCAAACAGCTTTGTTAAAGTATGTGTGATCATTAGCAGTGGATCTGCATTTTATGGAAGGAAAGATGTCTCAATTCCCTCAAGAGTTAGAGCAACATGATTTGGATATGATTTGGTACTCTGTATTTGTTATTCTTCCCCCATCCCAGAGACAGGCTGTTTTGAAGCTTCTGTGTAATGACAGTTGAGTCCTTTGATGAGATTTGTGTTATGCATGGTATTTAAATATAATTTTCAACTGGCTTCTTAATTCAGTCATATTTTCACTTCAGCTCATCTTCCAATGGGCCAAGAGGTTGGATATAGTGTTCCAGAAAGTGATGATGCGAAGGTCTGTGAAAATCCCTGTTGCATCTGGAAAGGTATGTTCCAATGTAGCAAACATTTTCAGGCACACTGAACAGTAAGATAGTACAGTCTGCATCTACACTGGAAAAGCAAGTGCATCTACCTCTTCCAGCAAATGTTACAGAATAACACAAATTGTCTGAGAGCTACCTGATCAGAGCTATTTCTAGAGGTCTCATAACCTCTGAACAGGTAGAATTCCAGCTCTTTTGGTGTGGTTAACTCCCAGCATTTTACCTGGCTCTCCTTTGGCACTTGTGATGCACTTGTGGCTGTAAAACATTAATTTCCTTTTAGCTTTTCTGTTTCAGAATCCTACAAGCTAAATAAAAAAGTATAGGGTGATGCTGTGGAATGGGAGAGGGACATGTATCATATGGACTGTTGGGAACATACGAGTGCAGGGCATGCAGAGATGGTGGAGTCTTGTTGCTCTTACCTGTAGGGAAAGGTAATAGGATGAAACTGTTCCTAACATTGTGGCTGGTTTCTTCTGTGGGACAGTTGACTAATTTACTACAAAAAGTATCCTACGAATGAAGGAGCATAAGGGAGTGTAGATGATCAAGTGATTTGAAAATGGGGAATCTGAAGAGATAGCCTGTGAAATAATATAAACATTCGTATACTTATTTGGGTGTGAGACAGTTCATTAAATCTCAGACTAATATTTTGATGTCTTCTGTCTTGGACAGATGATTTGTTTTGGTGCTCTGGCTATGTCTCTTTATGAATCTGGATTTCAACCCCCTTTGGAAGAAGTTGGGATTTATGTGATAGGTCCATATTTTCTTTTGTTGCTTTCCTCTGTGCAAATAAGCCTGGTTTCAGAGCAGTTAGTAGCAGCAGTACAGGGATAAATCACTGTGGCTTTTCCCCTCGATGACAAATGAATATAGGCATTAAGAATACCAGGTTTGATTCCACCCACCTACTTGTTAATCAAGTGTTTTGATGTGACAGTTCTGAATACTTACCACTTCCTGAGCATTATTTTGAGAATTGGCACAGGCATGTGACAACCAAAATCTTACCAAAAGTCAGCGATATCCACTAGTATCCAGGAAAAATAACAAAATGGCATAATGAAATTTAATCTCCACTAAGAAAAAAGCCTGTTGTGCCTATTCATGTGTCCATGAAGTAGGTGAATTGAGCTGTAGGGGTACCAGTATGAGTTTGGGGTAGATGAACTACTCACAAGAGAAGAGTATCCTGAAATGAGTTACAGAGATGATTTCATCTGTTACTGTCTCACTGCACAGTATCAGCTGCCAATGTTAAAGAAGAAAAATGTTCAGAAAGTTTCAGAAGACCTGTCATTCAAGGAATGTTACAGTTAAGTGCCTTGAGTTTCTTGAATTATTTTGGTGGGTTTCAGAAGGCTTTGCAAAAGTATTGAAAAATCTAGATATTAGAAATACAGGTTTTTTTCTGTACAGCAAAGTCTCATTTTAGTGATGTTAGATATTTTAGGGTTAGAATGCAATGTTACATATCCCACTGTGCAGATCTGAGGTCATTCCTGCAAATCTTCTTAATTGTTTAACTCCACAAAATTTTAGACACAGAAGCAAATCACTGTAATCTACTTGTTCATCTTCAAAGAGAAGGAATACAACAGCTGAGAGGGGAAACATTTGTTGTCTGTCAAAATAGAATTTTGGAATATGGGAGAAGAACATGGAAGGGTTGCATGATGTAAACTCTTCACAATTTGCCATTGAAGTTCCATAGAGATTGTGTATGTGTATATTTACAGAGTACAAACTCTTTGTCAGTGTTGAATTTTTTTTTTTTGAAGAAAAAAATGTTAGTTGTAGAGATAAATACCATCTTCTGTCCTTGAAACTTCTAAGACTCATTGTACTTGCTGCTCCCTGGGGAATAATTCAAATGAGGAAATTAAAACACAGAGAAAGTTGCAAAAATGTGGTCTCCAGCATTCTGCTCTGCACACTACAGCAATGTAATTTCTTATGTATTAAAATCTAGCATTTAATTATTTAAAAGGCTAATGATCTGGCTTTTTTATTTTTTTAATGCTGAGGAGTCTTTGCAGCCTGATGTAGATGTAGACAGTGACCACAAAGGATGACTCTTCTTGCTCGTACTTGTCTTTTGTTTCTCGTTACTGTGCTGTCATGAACCCAGTGTGGTATGATCAAAGAACATGTGTTCTAAAAACCCTCTCCTGTGGTTAGGTATCAGTAGGGTAGACTTTTGGGGGGAAATAAACACCAGAAAGCAAAAGAGTTAATTACTGTATAAGGGGGTTTTGGAGTGGAAGGTCATACATGAAAAATTCTGCTAATAGCAACTTCTGACAGAAACAAAGGCAAAAAAAGAGGAAAACCACCATGTTTTCTATTGAACAGTGGTACAATCTAAACAAAATATAGTGGACCCTATTCTCAGTTCTAGCTGACTGAATGCATGAAAGGTTTGGAAAAGCTGGTGAGATGGTGGCTTTCACCTGGTCTGGTGTGTCTAGTGTTTTGAGCCTACTCAGGATAAATCAGATGCTTCAAGCCTTATGTGAATTATGGGGAGACAAATATAATGATAATGTGAAGGGCTTAGGCCTGAGAAAAAATGGTGGTGTTTTGCATTACTAGTTTGCATGTGATGAATCTTTAAATATGGGATGCCAAGAGGGGACCCAAAGTGCGCTTAGAACTGTTACCACCATGAAGCCATTCACACCTGTGCAGCCAGAAGTGAGGCTTCATATTACTGGCTGGTACAATGCTTACTGTAAGTTAATTCCTCCTGTGTGGTGTTTCTTGCACAGACTGTGAATTCTTATAATGTGTTTCAAGAAACATGGTGGTGTGTCCCCTTCACATAAAATGGAATCACTGCAGAACGTGTCATACAGTTTCTTTCAGCTATAGGTTTCAATACAACTTTCAAATAAAATAGATCTACCCCCACTTAAAAGTAAGTTAAATGTTTTATCAACCAGCCTTGGATATCTAGTAGCCAGTAACCACAGCAGCAGTTTCATTGAGTGATATTATCTCGTTTTAAAATATCTTCTTTTTATCTTTTGAAATATCTTGTTCTTGAAGACAGCAGTGACATCGTTTGTGGTTTGGGTGACACCTTCTGAACTAAATTCTCACTTACGTCTTTGTTGGTGAGCAGGGAAAAATTAAGCACTCACAAGCTACACACGAACACCTAAATCTCAGGTCTGAAGATTTTTAGCACTTCCTAAGATCTAACAAACAACTCTTTACGTATATGTGTTTATAATTGTCCCTAGAAAGATTTTTTCAACATAACTTCGTGTTTGTTCATGTACATCCATGAGCAGAACAAAGGTTTTTTTGGATGATACACACTGATGCACGAGGTATGTCCCAGGACTGACAGCCTTAACAACAGTGATCTGTGGAAACAATTTCTTCTGCAAGAGTCAGGTTTGCAATTAAATGGACTGATGGATTCAACTGTTCTTCAGAGAGATTTTTGTTACCAAAATATGCTGCCAGACCTTGGATTATGGTAGAATGTTCTGTTCTTCAGGGGTCATGCAAAATCAGAATGTACTGGTTTGGTATTAAATGTTGTACACCATCTGCTGCTGACCTATATGACATAACAGGGTGTTCTGAAGCTAATCACTGTAGTGATTTGCTTTGCAAATGCAATGTGACCAGCATCAGGGACAATGGAAGCAGTATTCCCATCATACACTTACTGAGCAAGTCCTGAAGATGAGAAGCAGAGTTTCCTTAGTAACTTTTTTTTGTATTTTTTCCTGTCATCTGCAGGGTAAATGTGTGTGTGATTTTTTGTGACTTTGGCTCAGGTGCTAGTTAATAACTGGACCTACCTGCTTCAATCATGAGTCAGCAATCTGAAGATACTGAAGTGGAGCATGTCCATGTATGAACTTATAAATACTCACATGGGAATAAATAGCTTTAATCTCACAGATGTGCACCCCTTCAATCCAATCTGACTTCAGCATCACTGATACAGGTGCTGAAATTTGGAAATACTCGTTGTCTTACCTGTGAAACAAATGAGCTTTCCTTTTGTCAATTCAGAGCTGGGTAGTGGCTTCTTGTGAACAAATGAAGGGAACAAATTTTTCTTTCCTCTTGCTGTCAATTTTTTATTTCTTGTTTGTTTTGGATTGGCAATTGTGGAACATTGAAACCAGAAAGAGGCTGAAAAATATTTTTGGCCACCTATCTGTAATTGGAGCTGGAATCATTGTATTCTGAGCAGGTGAGTAGTAAAGTCTGTTCCCAGAAAGAGTCTTGCTGCTTTTACTCAGGCAAATGTCCCATTCATTTTAGCTGATTTTCTTGGCTTTGTTCAAATGTGATTTTTCTGTTCCCTCATCTATCACCCATCTCAGAAATCATACAGAGATTTATTGCATGACAGGAAAGCAGCCAAAAAGGATTTAACCTGTTTCTGTAGTCTCTGTTTCTTGCTCTCCTTCCAGAAAACCGTCACCACTTGCAGAATTTTGCTATGATTTGGAGGCTGTGACTCTGGTTTTGTGCAAAGCCTGAAATTCTTTTGTGTCCAGTGGGTCTGAACTTCAAAAATCATGGCCTGTCCAGTGCTGGGGAGACAGTATGTAGCTTAGACGGCCTCTCCATTGATATCAGGACTGCATCTGCCTTTTCAAGTGCACAGCAAAACACAGCTCTTAAGAATTGCATACCTCTCTAGCTGTGTGCCCACAAGGGAAGGCCAGCTCATTCTCTCTGCAGCCCAAGGAGGGATGAAGTGCCTGACATTTGCTTTATCAAGGGTATGTTTTAGAGTGTCAGGTGAATATTTTGTATTTAGGTATCATTTCAGTATGTGGGCTCAGATGAGAAAGATCAGATGTACTCTTGTGGGTTTTTTTCATCCCACTTTCTGTTTCAGATCTTTAACTCACACATGAAGGGGCTGAGGGGAGGCTCGTATATGATGAATGCTTCTGTGATTTTAAAATCCTATAATAGTGTTCTGTTTTACTTAATGGAAACATAATTGCAAAAGTAGGCTGACTTCATTGTTAATTCAAAATTAAACTAGTGTCTGTTGATAGGAGCAGCAGTGGTAGTTCTGTTTTGGTTTCAGAAGGTGCCCTGGTTGTGATGGTATTAGTCTGCAAGGTGGAGGTAGAAGGAGGTACAGGCATACCAGCTGAACAAACAGTTAACAAAATGCAGTTGCAATTACACTGGGTGGGTTAGGTTACAAGGATGCAGGTGTAACATCCTGCCAGTGCCAAGTGGCATAACCTTACTACAACAAGAAATAGTTTCAGTCCATGTTTCCTCTTGGCTAAAGCAGTGAAAATAACAGGAACTTCAGAGTAGAAATTGATGATAAAATTCAGTGTGAACCTGAGAACTACAGTTACAGTTGACACATTAGGTTGAGGTAACATTTATTTATTTATCTAGGTTTGAAATTTACCATCTAATTCTAATATGTGGGCAGAGTCAAAATAACTGCATAAGGAGAAAAAAAGGCATGGAGTTAATATTAATTGTTACTAAAATTAGAGCAGCATTCTTACACTAAACTTCACTGTGGAGTTCACTTCAATTCCAAAATATCAATTGACTTCAGGATTACAGTTTAATTGTTGTAGTTAAAAATAATCCAACAACACATTGTCATGAATCTGTAAATGAATTAAGGTACCATAAATTAATCCATCACATTTTATTGTCTTTCCTTTGCCGTTAGCAAAATAGATACCATCTTTTGTGTCAAAGCAAATAATTTTGATTTCATTCCAAGTGGAAAAAGATCTCCATTCATTATTGATTCTCTCATTTTAAGGAATAGGCTTCCTTGCCACTCATACCACGATAATTACTGGGAACCTTAATATGACCAACACTGACAATATGGCAATTCACTTCTGTTTGTCATGATATGTTGGATTGACCCAGGCTGGATGCCAGGTGCCTGCCATCCAGTCTACCACTAACATTAGCAGAAAGGGGAAGGGGATAAAATAAGATGGAAAAAACCTTGTGTGTGAAGAGGCAGTTGAATAAGGCAAAACCAAAGGCCACTTCCTGTGAAGTAGGACTGCAGGACAGCAGTTACTCTGAAAGACATAATAATGAATACTTTCCTCTCTCCCTGCCTCCTTTGCCCTCTTCTCTTAAGTTTCTTTGCTGACCAGATGTCATATGGTATGGAATATTGGTTTGGGTCAACTGTCCTGGCTCTGTATCCCCCCAGGACCTTGCCCAGCCCCCAGTGAGAAAGGAGTACTGGAGAGGCAGTGCTGGTGCTGTGCCAGTGCTGCTCAGCACCTGCCAAAACATGGGTGTGTTACCAACACCCTTCTGGCCACCAACAGAAAGCACAGCACGGGGGGGGCAGCTGTGGGGAAATGAACTCTGTCTCATCTGGACCAAATACACTGGGTTAGATTTTATTATTTATATTATTTAGTAGGAACAATCTATATAAATCTTCAGGAGGCAAATGATGATGCCTTTGCATGTAAGGCACATATTCCCATGTAGTTTCATAGGTATTTTCCATAAAGGCATGTTTAACTGTTACTGGAACATGGCTTGGTTGGAATCTTCCCTGCTTTTGTGATCTTCAAGTCCATTATACAAGAACAACACAATGACATTTCTTGCAACAAATCAGTTTTGTGTGTGCATTTTTAGTGCTTCCAAGTCCCTCAATCTGTATTGATAAATCTTTTGGAGCTAGTGTGGGAAAGTCTCCAGTCACTAACCTATAGTACCTTAAATTAATCTGTTGCAGTAATATCAGATATCTTTTCCTCAGATAACCAGAAAGATTGTATTGAACTTGCTGATTTTATTTTAGTGTCATCATACTAGTTGTCATCGTACTGGTTGAATTTCCAGCACGAAGCTCTTCTGATTTGTCATAGGTTTAATGTAAATAACTTCCATAAGAAATGGTAAAATGCATTGCAAGGAATTTTCAATATTTTCAGTTCAACTCCCCTATTAATATGTAAAACCCGTATCTAGGAGCTAAATTTTAACAGTAGCCATGTTTCCAGGCAGGATATTCCATCCTGCCTTTGGTAGACTGATGATACTGGTTGCAGAACCGTGAATCCACTTCTATCAGGCAGCTAGTGCAACAATGCCAAGCTGCTCAGATTTCCTAAAGCCTTAGAGTGGGAGGGAGAAAGGAGACAAGGGAAAGGGCAGAACTAAAGAATATACTGAACTTTCTAGGAAGACCTTTAGCAATACAGTGCAGTTCTACACTGCCTCTCTGTTGGGTGTGGAGTCACACCTAGCTTTGGCAAAAATCATGTGAAAGAATTTTTCATGAAGAACAGGAAATATTTTGCATTATATGGCTTGGCAGTTGAACAGGGTGCAGATTAGTGGTATACAGCATGGTCATGGAACAGAAACGAGAGACAACAGGTATTCTGCCCAGCTTAGATGGAGCAGCTGCTTGGCACCTCTCTCTTGTCAGTCACCCCCACAGTCAGGTGTGTGTTTGATAGTTGTTCTGTGTTTCCTTACTGAAATGCTGTTGTTCTGCTGGCGGATTTCGATTTAATGTGATCTGATGTGGTTTGCTTCTGAGGAAACATAGGTTTCTTTGTGATGAAGCTGCTCATCATCATTAATGTTATACCCACACTGTCTTTTCTCGTCTGCAGTGGTTCACTATTAGGATCCCTCTGTCACCATGATGTTCAGCACCGTGTTGGGACTCTTTGTCAAAACAAGCAAAGCACTTGAAACCTGAAATTGTCACTAACCAACCTGTTGCTGGCAATTGGGTCTAGGGATGGTATATTGTATATCTGGCCTAGTGACCCTGGTGTGAAATTGCAGTCACGAACACTGGAAATCATACTTCATTTCTTAGCAGTTAAAGTACATGAAGAAGGCATACTGCCCAGGTAATTTTTCATATTATCTTACTGATACCTATTAGTTTCTTCTGTTTATATTGCAGTTAATTTTAAGACCAGTTCTCCTCATAGATAAGTTTGCTAGGGCTTTGATACTGGATTAGTAGGCATTTGTAAATATATTGCCAACTGAAATAACCTTTATCACATTTTCTTCTATCTGTGTACCTTCACAGCAAAGTTTGGTGGTGTAATATATACAGGTTTGCAAACATGATGTTTCTATCCTTGGAGTTTTGGAAAATGATTTCTGCTGCAGTAATTTAATATATGAGGTTCCTTTTGCCCTCCTGCCCATATTTTCACGCTGTTGCTGGTGGCAAATAATCTGAAGAAGGAAATTTTAAATGAAACAATTTAAGATTCTTCGTCTTCATGAAGTCTTTGTCTGTGTAGGGGATAGGTCAGGTATTAGTAATAAGAGGCAGGAGAGGCCAGTATTTACAAGCTGTCCTCCCAAAAGCATCTGAGGCTGGACTGGAGTGCTGAGGTTAAAGGGTAAGGGAAGTTTATTTAAACAGATGGAACTGACTTCTGAGAAGCTTTTGTTCAGGTAGATCCTGGTCCTTAGGCATATCCTGGAAATATCCCAGGAGAAGCCAGGTGTCTTGTAAGCCCTGTAGACCTCTTTGCTTAGACTTCTGTGATGGCTTGGTTTAGGCAGTAAGACTCTATCCTGCTGGGTTCTTCTGGTACTGAGGTGGGAGTCTGTGGCCTCTGAAGGGCAAGCAAAGAAGCTGGAGTTTTAGGAGGGTATATGGGACAGTGTAGGCTGTGAAACAAGGGCGAGGGAAGCAGCATTTGAAGTTTTGGGATCCTACACTGCCCTAAGCGTGCATTCTGTGTGCTTGTTGTAGTTCATTTTTATAATTAGATTTTAAGCTAAGACTCCTCTGTTCTTCCAGCTAACCTCCTAATCTATTCTGGCATCTGTTTTCTTTTTATTTTTTAGGCTATAAACTGGTGTCCTTGGCAGTCAAAAGTCCTTTCTAGAGGAGGTGGAATGAAAGATGGGATTTTGCATGTCTGGCATGTAAATTGTGAGAAAATCATCCAAAGTGCAGTTACAGATTCTCAGGTGAAATGATGGAATGTCTGCATATTTAGGCATTGCTCTTTTTGTCTAGTTGTGCTCTTTTGGCAAAATCCCACTGACTTTGAGGGTGGTTCTGCAGTAAGAGGAAGACCAGGATTTTCTCTGGATGTGCAATTGTGCTATGTTCAGCACTGCAGTGTGTGATTGACTCAAGCAGTTTGTTGTTTTTCATTCACCACTTGTGTCCATGCAGAAGTGATTGAAGAGGAGATAGTCTTGAAGCCAGACACTTTTCATCCTCTTTCCTTGTGGGCAGTGATAATTTTGGCCAAAACTCTAGGTGTGGAGAGAATGCTGAAGGGAAAGAAAAATTCCCAGAGCATTGGGGTGAGGAGAGGTGTAAGAGTCAGACAGAAAATATCTGTCTCTGGATTCCAAATATTAGGAGACAGAGGAACAGGTTCTCAGCTGGGGTAAAGCAGCTTGCTTTGCTGGAGCTGGTACAACTTAGCTGAGGATGTGTTTTGAGGGCTTTGGTGTTATACTGACAGGCTGTTTCCATATTTAGATAGGACAATAAAGCAGCTGTACTTTGAGGAGTTGCAAACAATTAAATGATCCTTCTAAATAAGTAAATACTCTGCTGGGACTATTTCCCAGTAGCTTGTTTAAACATTGTAGATTACATTTCAAACCTCTGAATGGTATATGTTAAGCCCTGCTGAAAACTAAAGCAGAATTTTAAATTGCATTGGATTAGATTGCAAGGATTTCTTCTTTGTTCTGGTTACCCAGTGAACTGATGATGGGACAAGGCCTTCCTGGAAATCTGATGAAAATATGGAAGTATCCCATGCTTGTCAATTCATTAGAACTCTATGGCAAATATTTCAGCTATTTATCTGTCAAATCAGTCTGGTTTTGCAAGTGCATACCTAATGTAAAAAAAAGCATCAAGAGCTGCCACCTACACATCTGTGTTCACAGGCACAATCCTGATTTGTGGGATTGTAATGGCTGACTTATTAAGAACGTGGTAAAATTTTCTGCTGTGAAATTCCTTGTTTTTAATGATTGGTGTCTTTCCTATAATTCCTAAGGTCATGCCAGGTACAGGATGTGTATTTCCACTTCTTCCTAAAGCTTGTGAGGCCAGGATTGAATGTGCTAATGTCAGGTTGCTTCCAGTGTGTTGTGGCTGATGACCTTCTAGACAACATAAACCAGATGTGCTTTTGCCTCTCATGATGTGAGGATACTGAACCAGCTTTCAAACGATGTCTAAACCAAATCTCCATGTGTTATTTGGATATGTCTGTGTTTTAATGAAGGATTTTGCTGTGAAGAAATGCACTGCAGAGTGTTTCCCTTGTACTCTGCTGACTGCTACAGAAAGTGGAGTCTCCTTGTAGCTCTGTATTGTTCTGTGGTGCTGTAGGGATACACCATATGCAGAACTTGTTTCTTGATATTAATCTTCCTTGTCTCTGGTCTATTCAAGAACAAAATAATTTCTACACAGACATATTCCTGCTTGTGAAGACTCCTAATGACTTACTATAAGCAATTGAATGTTGGAAAAACTTCTGGATGTATCAAAATATGGTCAGAATAAATACTGTGATGGATGATTTTGAGATTGTTCTAAGACAAGCTCAGACACTTTTAACCACATAAGTTTTACACCCACAGAAATGATCTGATAAATTGTAACTGAATTTCATTGTTTAAACCTCTTGCAAATGCTGAAGAATGAAGACCCCTCAACGCCAGTTGAGTGCTGTAGTAATTAAGGTTGACTGTCACTTAGCATATTCAGAACAGAATGACAACTGAAACATGGCAGCCTTTTTATAGCACTGAGTCCTTTTTTGAGATACTTCTGATAGAACTATTAGAGCAATTTACTAGGAAAAAAAAAGAATAATTTTTGGCTGTAATGTCATTCCCTTAGAAAAGTTGTTGCAGATCAATGAAAACATACAGGCAAATAAAATATGTAATTGCTTTGTAAATTACATGACCTGAACATGATCTTGAAACAATGAAATAAACCCATAAAACTCCACTTAAAACCCATGGAATTTAATAATTTCTACTTGTCTGATTTTTCCCCATTGTCCTCCATTCTTTTTAGACTTTGAATTTTAATCAAATTTCAGTCAGTGTTTTGGATAATTTTGGATACCTCCACTGATTACAGCTCAAGATCTTCTTTCAGAGTCATTACAGACACTGAATGGACACAGCATAAAGAATTCACTGAGTTGTAAACTCATGGTCCTAAATATTGTCAAAGGTTGTGTACATTTCAACAACTTGAGAAGGAACAAAGCCAGAAAATTAATCTCTGTTGAAATAATTTAGTGGTGGGGTTGAAATTCAAGTCACAAGGTTTAGGAGGAGCACATGTTGCGCAGTACCAGGACAGCAGGTGTTTGGATTTAGTCACAGTGTTTCCAGAGAGCCACTGTGGCAGCTTCACAAGGTAAGGGCAGACTTTCCATTGGCAGCAGTCCTGCAGGCCTTCATCAGGTACCAGAGTTTCAGTTTCATCCTTATAATATCTTCAGCTAGAGAAGTGCCATCCTCGTGTGTTCACAGAGAACTCAGGTACAAGTGATTGGAGGACACAGCTCACTCATTCATTTCAACTGGTCATGCATGACTTCTTACTTTCATGCTTCCTTTTAGGATGTGGTTTATCTCAACTGCTTCAGAAACTATTACTGAGAAGATTATTTTTCCCTTGGGGGACTATCATACCAGTGTGATTGTCAGTAACTCACCCAGCCAGAAAAGACAAAGTCCAGTAACTTCAAGGAAAAAAGGATTAAAATTTCTCTTGTTGCTGTGTGCCTAAAAACCTCATGGGTTTTCTTGGCATTGACACAGCTATAGAAGATACAGGAAGTCTGTGGCAGAGCAATGAGGTAAATGCAGTTCTCAACAGTCTCAGTTTAGTTTCAGACTCTTTCTGCCCTCAGTTCAAATTCAGTGGCTGCTCGTGGGTGAGATTTTTGTCCAACCACATTAATGAGTTTTGTACATTCTTTGTGCTGCTGGACTGGGTGGCTTTTTGCTTTCATCAAATAGGTCCCAAGGTATACTACAACTGCAAAGCACAATTCCACTAAATGGCTTAGTGCAATCACTGTTAAACAATCTCCTTGACAATAATAACTGAGCAGCTGGAGACAGTATCTCATTATTGTTGGATCAGCTGCTGCCAGCTGTCTGCAAGGCCTATGCAGCCAGATGGGAAAGCTCAGCAGTGAGAGACATTACCAAACACAGATGAGACTGATGTTGTGAATGCATGGAAAACAATAGTTCAGGTTCAGTGTGTTCCTTTGACAAAAATGTCTCCTCAAAGTGGTGCAGTCAGTTAGAGCCTACTTCCTATTTAGAATATATTTACTTCAGCTCTTTATTCATATGAAAACAGTCAATAGAGGATGATAGCTTCCCACATCCTATGCAGCATGTTTCTCTGCTGCAGTAAAACTGGAACAAGCCATAGTGTGGGTGGTGAAAAAGACTGGCATAATCATCGTAGAATTCTAATATATCTTCCCTTTTCTTTTGTACATATTTAAGTTTACAGGTCACAAAGGGAGAGTCTTTCATATAGCACTGAGCCCAGATCAGAGTAGGCTCATTTTTGTTGCAGCAGATGGAGTGGCTTGCCTGTGAAAACAACATGGGTCTGGGGAGAGCATGCACCGCAACAAGACTTTATAATAACAGTTATTTGAGCTCATTCTTGTGACTTCTTTTTCTTGAAAGCCAGTAATTAATGTATTCAGCCCATTCAATAATTCAAAATATGTGTCTTCCTTCCAATAGAAACATGGCAAAAGATAGTACAATTTATTTGAGAGAACAAAATTTTCTTTATCAGTCTATCATGTGAAATGTTAGTTGCTTATTTTGCCCTAAAGGAAAAATATTCTGACTCTGAAGAACAATATCATGTATATTTTTATTAAATTAGCAAACATGGAAGGAATCCACCCTGTGTAAAGTGCCAGCATAAAGTATTAGGTCCTGCTTTTAGCTTTGATTCTTGCAATAAATTTTACATTGTCTTAGCATCCCCACTGATAACCACATACTAATTAAGGTATATTGCCTTGAATCATTCAAAGATTATGATCAGCAGAGACCAATTTAGAGGTCTGTATTACTCTGTATATCACATAAATCATGGTCTGGAATTTCTCTATATACTCCTAGAGCTCTAGGTTAGATATGTAACTAAATAGAAATTATTTATTGGGAATTATTTATTGTTTTCATAATGCTAATGATAACTAGCATAACTAGGAAACTGTCTATATTGGATTTTTAATTGTTTCCTTTTGTTAAATCCACTAATGTTTGACAATGGTTGAAAATATGCATAATAATAAAATTATTATGCAATTGTTTATAGTTACATAATCAACTAGTTAAGAATTCAGATGGACATAGTCAAAGGAGCATGCTGTTTGTGCCAAACACAACTGTTAGTTCACTCATTTCTTAAGGGTACCACTTCAATTCTGGTGCAGCAGTCACCATACTGTGAATTTTATTTAGTGCTCACAAGGACGACACCCCTTGGGCTTTAACATAGGTTTGCCTGTGCAAGACTTGTACATGCCAGCAGCTAAGTAAGGATGTCAGGATGGTCCTCAGAAGCTATTCAGGTACAGATCAGTGGTGCTATTCAGAGTATGTTCTGCCCACACACACCTTCAGAGCTTTGCTTTCCTTGTTGGGAATGATCAGAGACAAGGGGTAAGGATACACTCTTGTGTTTTTATATTAAAAGCCTTCTGAGCTCAGAAGCTTGTATTATTTGGATTCCTTTGTTTTATTTTCTTTTTACAACTGACAATTTATTTGGAATGTTTTCTTTAGCTGGAAAGAATAGGTTATTAAGGGAGTAGAGCAGTGCCAGTCCATGGAAAATTACACTGTGGTGAAATGCATGAAAAGAGAGAGACAGGAGCACAAGTTATCTCTGTAAATGAATGTGAAACCTACATGTCTTCAGTTCTCATGATTTTTAAAACCTCATCTTGTGCTGTTCATAAATCACATGGTTGCTAACTTTAGCTTTGGAAGGTCGAGACCACTTATCTATTTTATCTATTTTACCTACTTAAGAGATTGCAATAAACCTGCTACTAAACACTGGGTTCTGATGTCATCTCATGTGGTCTTAAAAGAAAATTGGAAAGTGGTAATAGTGGTTGTCAATTGAGAAATTGCTACCAAGAAGTTGGTGTCTAAATATGGGAAATAAGATACTGTGCCTGTCTTCTAATATGAACAAGTTTGTTTCTGGAGATTTTATCAGACAATTAGAATCTGGCTTAAACAATCAAAATAGTATTTTAAATAATGTAAAATATTTTAGGAATATTAAAAATATTTGTCCCCATTTTGAATGTTAAAAAATTAGTAGAATTACATGCTTTACACATGCTTTATTTTTTTATTCACCCAGAAATTCTTTCATTTGGCAGCACCTAAATGATATTGGTTTGCCCACTATAGAAGGAGATGTATGACACAAGATGGGAGGTTGTAGTATGGAAGGACCTGATCAATACTGAAATCATACATATTGTGTTGGATGCTGAAGAGTCAAAATAAGAAAGTACATGTTTCTCAGTCTAAGAACTCCTCATATCTTAGTTATTTATTGCTCACTATTGACTAGTAAAGCTGTATTGTCCCAGATGTATTTTAGAGTAATAGCTAAAAGTGGGAGAAGTCACTAATTTGAACACACAGCTATGAGAGACCCTTGTTTGTGTGCCTGTAGATCTATTATGTGACCATGTCTGATAAGACATCTAAGTGTGCATTCCAGACTGTAACTGATCTGGAGCGAAATTAGGTGTATATTAGGAGTGCTTCTTTTCTGAGTGTGGGGAGTGTGAAGCTGCTGATAGTTGACCATTGCTCTTGCATAGCTCCTTCATTCTGCCGGTGCAGAGGTCTTAACATATGAAGTCTAGCTCAAAATTTGAAATCCTGAAATTTCTGCCTGTAGAATATGGCATTCTTTTAGCTCCTTGCCAGTTACATGCCTCATATATTGCTCAGGCCCAGGCTGAGATTGAAATCAGAACCCATTCCTGAGAGGTCGACTTGTTCTGCATCTGTGGTCTGTATGCACTGAAGGCTGAGTCTCCAGGGGTAGCACAGAAGTTTAAGAAAATTTAAGTTGACTAAACTCAGATCTTCATCCCTACAGTCCTGCCCACTGTACAACATATAGAATCCAAAACTTGAGGTCAAAACCAATTTTTGAATGAGGAAAAAACTTCATTGCTCATACAATGGATGTGTCTTTTTTCTCAGGTGTATCAATATGATAAAGCAGTTGTTTGGAATGTAATGACTGGGAAATCCATTTTTCCCCCACTTGAAAGTGCTAGTCTAGCA
This sequence comes from Lanius collurio, assembly GCA_020086605.1. Classification (NCBI taxonomy): domain Eukaryota; kingdom Metazoa; phylum Chordata; class Aves; order Passeriformes; family Laniidae; genus Lanius; species Lanius collurio. Next base: position 20,132,912 of record JACBWW010000008.1, read on the forward strand.
CACAGTGCCCTGCTCTGGCTCTCTGTGATCTGACTTGATGCTACCTACATCTATGTTACATTGTATAATGCAGTTTTTACCTGTTACTTCCCTCCAATTATCTCACAGAGCCACAGTGAGAAGAAAACAATGACATCAAATTGTCATAGCATTTTTCTTAGCTTGTGTGGGTTCCATTCCATAGTGGTGAAACTCTATTGTAAATGGGTTCATATCATGCCCCTTGAGCAAAGAAACTACCCATCTAGAGGAAAATTCAGTTCTCTTTTGCTCTTGCTTCTTTTTTATGTAGAGGTTCACGCTATTGGCAGTAGTAGAGGCTGGAATTTTCTATTTGCCACGTATTGCAAAGGCTTATTTTGCACAATTCACTAAAAACATTCATGTAAAAAATACATTTTTGAAGTATTTTGGGATGAGTCCTAAATTTCAAGGTAGACGTGGAAATCTGCACATTTTTCTGTTGCACATCCCTTCATGCACTGTAAACTTCTCCTTGGTCAGAGTGTCTCCTTCCTGCTCTCTAAGGTTCTCCAACACTTGGTTCAGAACTACTGTATGGAAAATGGAGAATTAGTGAAGGATAAGATTTGAGAGGAATTTTCCACTGATAAGGGTGCTGTTTGTGACTTTTGGGGAAGAAGAAAAATCAGGCCAAAGAGGAAAAAGAATAATGAAATAATGCGACAGCAAGATGAATGAAAGGCAGTGAAAATATGAGCAAAGAAATGAAGTAAGATTAATGTATGGGAAGGATGAAATAACCCTAGATGGGCTACAGATTGATAAAGATATTTTTGTTTCCTGAAGGTTTTAGAGTTAGTTTTTGCCTAAGCAAGAGTTTGGTAGTTTGCAAGAATGAAAAAAAGTCTGAATTTACTTATTTCCTGTGTGTTTAAAGACAGAATCAAGTCACTGCTTTGGGTGTTGGTAGCAGTCAGTGGGGAAAAGTTTCCTCTCAGTTTTACTTTTGCAGTCTTATTTGCTGAGAATCTTTCTCTCTGCTCCTGCTTTGCTTTTGTTTTTGCATCTCCCTTTGTCCCTATTTTTTTGTGTGTTCAGCCGAAGAGTGAGAAAAAACATTTAGTAATAAGAATAGAAAGTTGGAAAGTTCTGACTGTGCAATGTTTTGTAACAAATTGAAAAAAAAAGGTTTTTTATCATCAAAACTTTCAGTGAAGTTCCCTGTAGTTTACGCTTTCTTCATCCTCACTTCTCTGTGAGAAAACTACTGTCTCTTCTTAACAAGATCAGGTAAAGGCAGTTGTGTAAAAAAGATTTAGTTTGTGCTTTCTCATTGTGTTTGCAAGTGGTGCTTAATTGCTCATGATGGACAGAGCAAAAATTTTTTAATTAAAATCAATGCAAAAATTCTCCACCCTTGAATGTTCCCTGCTTTCTCTTAGCTAATGCCTATCTCCAAGTAAAAACCTCTTGAAGCAACACAAAATAAATCCAAGCCCTTTTTGAGGTGCTCATGGCATTGAAAATGCCCAAGTCTGTTAATACAGAGGGAGGCAGAAACATTTTTCGCAATAGATCTGTTTGCTGTTTGACAAGTGCTTGTTGAAGCACTTAAAAATTTCACTGCATGTCTGAAACAGCAGTACTGGCATCATATTGAGAGTGCTTTATATTATCAACAGTGCTTTGTCATATTGAACTGTGACAGTTCTATGAAGCATGAACTGTCATTTCTATGAAGCATGGGTTTTCAGATGATTTTTTTAACATCCTGCTGCTTATTTTGGTATATTTTGCAAACATATTACATGTACAGAACATTGTACATATAGTAGACAGATCATACAGATAGTACACAGACTACCTGCAAGAGACAGTGCTTTCCACACAAATTGATAGCTGAAAGCAGTAGATTTTTATTGCCGTTTCTTTATTAAATGCAAAGTACATGAAGAGATAAAAACTAGAGGTTTCAAATACAGGACAGTTAGAAAATTCATACTTATGTCCCACAGTCAAATGCAGTTGCTACAACTTAATTTTCTAAAGCTTAGCAGTCCATTACAACTGTAAACCCAGCAGTTTTGCTGCAGAGAAATGAAGTTTTTCAGGTGTGTGGACTTGTACCTAGCACATCTCTAACATTCAGGGTTTTTGCAGAAGTCCAGGTACAGAAGAGTGCAGTATATACTCAGCATGCAGTACACACAAACAAGGATGAAATTCTTGATCTGAAATGCTAATCCATGTAGAGCTGATTGTGAACGTGCACTGCTGGGATGTTGAAATCCCCAGTCTCAAATACCCCCAATCACTCCATGGCTGACAGTATAAGCTATAAATGCTGTGGTGCAGAACTACATCAGGCTGCCAAAATTCAGTATGAGGAATACCTCTTTTAGCAGACTAATGAGGGTGTTTTTAAAAGCCTATTTTGTTTAGACAAATCACTTGGCCCAAACTCAATCTATTAGGCCCCCCTTATGGTTTTCCTTATCCACTCAAGGTGTTGCTTTGTGAGTCGAGTATAGACGCCAGGGCCATCGGGCTTGCCACACTTCTTCTGCTTCCCAAATGAAGTGATGCCTCTCATCACATTATTGCATCTTAAAGGTCCACCAGAGTCCCCCTAGAAAAAGGGAAAATATTGTCATTCAAATTAACAAAAGCTAAAAAATGTTTCCTTCTGGTGGTTGATTAGCTTGTCCACTGCTTAATTTTGTGGTGACCTTGCCTCTTTATGTCTTGGAATATCTTAAACCATTTACAAACAGACTAAATATTCCTCGACTGTGCAGCTCCACTTTAAGCCAGTGTCAGTGACATCTACTCACCAGAAGAAGAAGAGAAATACAGATCAAACCTCCTTTATGATGTTAAGTCATTTATTCCCTCTGTCCCGGGGGGGACAGAGCACCAACCTGGGTGAGTGTTGGCTGGGGTAAGAGGGTGAGGCTTTGTGTCCCCTTGGTTTTGTCACAGAGAGGGAGAAATGGGATACCAGGGTGGAGCTGGGATAAACAACCAACCAGATCAGAGCCTGGGCTGCCTGAACATTAGACAAACCAACTATCTCAGAGTCACATGACAAGGACCCAGCTGTGGGGGGCCCAAGGGGGTCCACCTCAACATTTCCGTTAGATAAAATTTTCACTAGTTACATGGAGAAAATAAAAAAATTAAAAAGTAGCCATTGTTATCAGGGACCTTTTTTTTTTCCTCCTTGGAAATTAAGATTTCCAACAGCAAAACCAAACCAAAACCAACCAACCAACCAAAAAAAAGACTTCATAGACTTCATTTTAATCTTTCAAGTGTGAATAATGGGGAATGAATCTAGCTCAGTACTAAGAAAAAGTTAGTCTTTTTGAAAATGAAGAAAAATGGCTGAAAACTTTCCTCATGGAAAATGTAAGTCTCCAGAAACCGATATCTTTTTTTGTAACTTTTTATGTGCAATATTTAAATATTTTAAAATGTGGTAGTTCTTACACAGTTGTGTACTTTACTTGGGACTCAATCAAATACTTTTCATCAGCAAAACCCCTTTTAAAGTCCTCTGACAACAAAGAAGTAGTTCGACTGAGCTCAGCTGCTTGAGAATGGGCCTATAAGCTGACATTTTGGTATTAAACTAATTTTGCTGAAAATGAGGATAGCTATCTTCCATGCCTGGATACAACTGCAATATCCAAAGGCTGTGAAGGTCAATTTACCCATCTAAAGTTTGGATTTTAAAGCTTAGAACAACAAGTCTTGGTAAATTCACAGATATTTGATAAAATTATTCATTGATTTGAAGAGAGACAGGAATGGTAAATGTGTAATACTAGTACATTATATTTTTTTTAATTGCAAAATTTATGCAGTCATAGTAAATATACTTACATTACATGAGTCCTTTTTTCCGTTCTTAGCCCCTGCACATATCATGTTCTCTGTTATGACTGGTTTGCCATTATAATGTTTTTCATCATTGCAGATTTGCCTGCTGATGACGGTGATATTGACTTCCATCAGGGCAGTAGGGAACTTGTACGGAGGATTGGTAGTTGTCCCCCATCCTGCTACTGTGCAAATTGTTCCTGGTTTGGGGTCATCATCTGAGGTAGGCAGAGGGATCAGTTGCACAGCTTTATTAAGTTTTGCTCTTCCCCGAAGCTGTAGAAGATATGGAAAATAGATATTATGGGGCAGAGTCTAATAGAGGCCCTTGCATGTTAACCATTGGATCTTTCCCATTATGGTAATTACTGCAATCCCTTTTTGAGATTCCTCCATTCTTTATGACAGTATTTATGTCATCAATGTAAGAACGAGGAAAATGAGTATTCTTTGTCTCATGAAAGCCTACTTATGTTTTGCTGATCTATTAGCTTTAAAAAACATTTTACTTCTCTGCTCTCAGACCATTGAGAAGACAAAATAACAGTAATTACTGATACTGGCAAAATTGAAGATCAGAGAAGTCAGACTTTTAAATTAGAACTATTTTTCAGACAGAACATTAGAGTTTTTAACCAAATGATTTATCTGTGTAAATCTGTTCTTTTAGTGAAAAGCCAGAAACTGAAGTATCTTGATCAAGCTCCAGAATTTGTCTACTACTTGGCAAAAATTTTTGATTGCCTTAGTTTACAGTGCATCCCCAATTCCCTAGGCTGCTGGATTAGCAGACCAGAAAAAAAGTCACCAGAAACTCCCTTGGCTCATCTCCCTCAAAAGAAGAAAGAAAACAGTTCATTGTAGGAGATGTATATTCCACAAATGATAGATGGGTCTGTACCTGCAGCAGCATGATGTCATTTTCCTTGGTAATGGGGTTGTAACACTGATAACGAAAGTATTTTGCAATATGAAAAGTCTGCTGTTCTTTTTCTCTTCTTTTCAATGAATGACCTCCAAGAATAACTTTGCTTTTTTCCCTGAGGAGAAGACAACATGGTTATTGGTATTCACTTTGATGTAACTCTAAATTTTTTGCTGTTAATTGTGGTGCTATAATGTCCAGCTGCTACAGTCTCTTTTCTTGTGCCTGAAAAACAACAGCAGTTTAGAAATATCTAAAAGATGACCCTGTTCATACAAGAGCTAAATGGAAAAAATGACTGTGAATCAAAATTCATGCTATCCTCTTTTCATCTTCCCAGGTTTCAGGTACTTCACTCTGGATCTATCCCTATAATTTCATTTTGGGAACCCAGTGAGTGGTGGAGGCATCAGATTTGCTGTGGGTACTTGTCTCACCAACTGTGTCTTCTGTAATTCGTATTGAAAATTAAGGAAAATAGGTCACAACACTGTTAGTTGAGAGATATCTTTACTGTATTGCAATGTACTATTGCTTTGCTCCAACAGATTTTAACGCCATTTTCTGAATCCGTGTGAGACACGGCTCTTTCTTCTTCTCTAAGTTTTTCTGCAACTTCCTTTACTTACAAGATCCTGAAGTGGTGGCAGAGCTGTGCCTGCTGCGGCTCTCTGTCAGAGACACCAGAAGTCTAGCATTCCTTGGCCAAGGCAGGTGTTACTATCTGACCACAGGTACAGCTCTTTTTGGGCAAACAGTGCATCTTACAGCTTAATGGGAAAATATTCTTGGAGCAGATGTGCATGTTGGCCCTCATTCATGTCTTACTGTGAAGAACACAACCCTGGGAAAGTGCTCACTCCTTTTCTTCATCTATTGAGAACTGTCTGTTGACTGAGGCATCATTAAGTTAATAACTTGTAGTTTCTCTTAAATGCAATCTCATTTGGAAACATTCTTTTTGTTAATACACAGCTTTTGGGCCCAGTGCTCTCTTTGTAGTAATTCCCTATATCTCTCTGTCTGGACAAGGACAGGAGTGAGGGATGCATTTCTTTAATGTTTGCAGAGTCCAGCGGTTTGCTGGTCTTGGTAAGGCTGCTGACAGAGCCTGCGTGAGGTCTGGCTCAGCACTAGCTTCAGTCCTTTCCACAAAAGCAAGTAGGGGTGGGATGTGTAATTCAAAACTCACTTCTTGCCTTGCTGAAGGACTTAGTAGAGCCAAATATCCATTTATATCTTGATTTGGGCAGGAGAAGGAAGACTGGCTGGTAAGCCAACATACCAAGTAAGGCAGAGATCTCTTTAAGTGTCTCCTGCCATCTGTTTGGAGGATTTTTGATCTTGTGTTCACCACCACAAGGCTGTCTCTTTCTGTGGTGAACTGCATATATTTTACAGAATAAAATTACAAGAATTTTTCCTTCTCAGAGCAGCAGTTTAGACTGGACATTTCTCTCATCTAGCCTACTGGTTGACTGAGAAAACAGGGATAAAACTTTCCCCCAAATTCACTGCTTCAGTGTTGCTGTTCTATGTTGCATGCAGCTAAAAGTTTTTAAATACCTCTTCAGAAACTGCGAAGATCAATATACCTTGTTATAACATTTTTTTACTCACTGTAACACATCGGCTGGTAGAAACTATACAGTACAGTATCAGAACATGATTGTGGTAATGATAAGTGGATAAAATTACCAGAGATACTAACTCTCCCGCTTGAACAGAGACATCAGATACTCACTAAGGACAATCTCTGAATCAGAGTAAGAACTTACACATTACAATGGGCAGCTGTTAACACCCAGTTTTCCTTGATTAAAGCTCCTCCACAAATAATACCTCCTCCTGGTTCCTTGATTTGGGCCATAAATGGTCTCGAGTGTGGTACTACTTCACTTCCTCCGATGATATCTGCACACAAACCTAAAAAAATAAACCGCAAGACATACAGCAGAGCTAAGAAATACTGTAAGACACTCCAAGTCTCTTAGAAAACACAACTTATGTAATTAGAAAATATACAGACACGCAAGTGTGTACATCTGTTACAATGATGGTATTTGGGGTAGAATTTTAAAACTACTCAGCAGTACTACTTCATTATGCTTCAATAATACTGAATTGCGATCTTTAGGGTGAGCTTGGGCAAAAACCCCGCCAAAGTTTTGTTGCTCTTGCACAGATTTCATTTCTTGAAGATTGTTGATATGGTTAATTTCTTAGCTTTCATTGTGAGTAACAACCTCAGATCTTCCACATCATAAATATTGTAGCTGGAAACCGGGATATATAGTGTAAGTCACATTACATGAATCTGTTTTTCAGAAAAAGAGAAAATCAAGCAGTTAATGTATGTGTATGCCTCTGGAGAGAAAGATCAGATAATTATTATGTTCTCTACTCAGAATCCTCCAAACAGCTCGACCTCTGTGCATCTTTGAATAACACTACCCATTCAGAGATTATTTTGTTTGCATGAAAGATCAAACATGTGCAGACAGTGGAGAAGAGCTAATTATAAGAATTCAAGTAATAATTGTGACTACTTCCTTTAATACATGTTGGCTGGAACTCTGTACATCAGCACTTACCTTCAAAAGTATTAAATTAGGTACTTACCTCCATGAATTACCAGGAGAATAATAGCAACAAAGGTGTACCAAGGGAGGAAGGCACCCATGATTTCTGTCTGATGTTCCTCCTTATTCACTGTTTAATATATCTCTATCTGTTTGTCTATCTATATATAGACATGAAGAGGATGTGGGTTTTGTTTTTCCTCTTAAGGATGTTTGACATCTGTAACCACGACAAGGACAGAAACCCTCCTCAGTGATGTACCTTACAGCAGAAGTGTTAGCGAGAAATTGCATCATCTGCTGTGGTGTGAAGACAGGCTCTACCCTACTTCGTGTTCTCTCTGTAGCATTTGCAGAGAACTGATGAATGAATATTGGGCTCAAACACAGTGGGACTCAGCTCTCATAAATTTAGGCTGATTCAATTGTCCCTGTGAAGTTGTATAGTTTCATTCCAGACACCTCAAGTGGCTTCCAGGTCAGACATGAATTCCAGTCCATTCCCCATCAGTGAAATATCTGTTCTGCTCAGGAGACCCTCCGAGCCAAGGAGTCTGATGTTTACTCATTTCAGGATCTGATCCTACCTCCTAAGGTTTGCACTGGCTGAGCATTCATACAGCACTGAGTGTGGTGTGGTTTCATGGCCTGTAGCTAAGGGTATAATGATATTTAAAGTGTCTTGAGGTGCAGAAGGTCATCACTCTTCTGAAGATGCTGTGTCATCAAGGTTTTCCAACCTTTTGCCCCTGTCTGGAAAAACCACAGCATCTCAAATGTAACTAAATGCTGAGTTCTAGGCAACAGAATTGAGTCCTGAAACGCAGGTGGTTGGGCACTGGAACAGGCTCTCCAGGGCAGTGGTCACAGCACCAAGCCTGACAGAGTTCAAGACATGTTCAGACAATGCTCTCAGGTACACGGTGTGATTCTTGGGGTATGCTGTGCAGAGCCAGGAGTGGGACTTCAGTGATAGTTTTGGGCTTCTTCCAACTCAGGATATTCTATGATTCTATAAATAAATCTTACTTGGGGCCTTGTAAAGGCACAGTTCCTCACTTGCATATGTATACCCAAATAATAGAAATAACTTGCATCAATATTAAATAATTCAGAGTATCAATTATTCTATAACCTAACTAGTGAAATATCACTGTCACACAGACTAGAAGGTTTCTTGAAATCTTGAGTCCCACTGCAGTCAACCTGCAGAAAGGAGCCCTACTATGGTGAGCCTGCAGAAAGCTTCTGGGTTCTAGCTGTGTCACATCTTTGAGCTCAGTTGGCCCAGCTCCACGTGAGTTTCACTTGTAGAAGACCTTGGGCAAACCTTGCTCAAATTTGCTATTGCCCTTCCTTCTGTGACAGAGCATAACTGTTGGTGATTTCTCTGAAGAAGGCAGATGTCTTTATTTTCAGACACTGTGAAGCTGTTCCTTGGATGGTCCTATGTGGGTTGCAATGGCCAGGAAAAAGAGGTTTGGTATGTACCACCCCATGTTTGTGTGATTTATTTTCAAAGAGAATCTATTTGGAATACATGGAATAAAACATATGCAAGTGTTCCTAGATGTTTTCCAGGAAATAGATATAGGTAAATCTACGCCTTCTATCTAAAACCAAATTTTCTATAGCCTGTTATACTTTTTTGAATTTGTAATTGTGCTTCTATTTACTGCTAAATCATACTTACTTCTAAAGACGTTTCTTCTGAAACTCCATAGGTGCTAGCATATCCATGCCTCTTAAAAATCCCCTCCAATTCTGAGAGATCCATTGACATTGATAATTAGAAATATGCAGTCTAAACTATTGTTCACTATCAATTGATCACTTCCTGTGCAAGCTCCTCAACAACCTCTCTGACTATTCGCAAAATCCCCGATGGCACAGGTATTAAAGATCAGATTGATGTGCAGAAAACCACCATCAAATTTTGTACTCAAATGCTTTTGTCAGACAGTTCTCTTCAACTTGTAACTTACATAGTTGAGGCTGAAATTTTGACATAAAATTTTAGAGTGTGCAGTTAGTTGGCTGGGCTCCTTTGGTTATGGCAATAATTTATGGTGAAGTTTACATTCTACTGGCCTTTTGCATGTAAAGGGAAACCCCAAAGCAAAACTTCCTTCTCAAGTTAAATTCTTTTATCTCCTCTGTTGCATACTCAATTGTCTTCAAGAGGAGTGACGTATTGTAGGCAAAACACTCCATCCTTTCTCCCTACAATGCCTACAAAGCAGAGCCACTCACTCGGCAGAAGCCACTGCCTGAGTAAAAGAACAAGGAGTATACTCAGCTTCTATTTCCAGCCTCTGCCTGTAGGGAACTTTCCTATGGGTCCACTGGCCCATGGGCCAGTGGATCACTTTCAGCTCTGTCCAGTACTGTGCTGAAGTCTTCTACCCCTTATACTCAGTCATTTTGATAATTTTCTTTCTGCAGTGACCGTGTTTATTTTTCCTTCATGCTGCTTTCTATGGGGCTTAGCGTGAGCATTGGATGTGATTTTAGGACACCAGTTCAGGCGCTCCTCTAAACCTTTCACGTTTGCTGGTACCTGAGCTCAGACAATCTCAGCTCAGCTGTAGGGCTGTTTCCTTGGGCTGTGAAGGGAGGGCAGGACAGTGGTGTAGAGCTGGCAGCTGCCAGGAGCACAGCAAGATAGAGCTGCCATGCCTTCCCTGTCTTCTCCTTGGGCTGCCCCATCCCACCACAATGTATCTGGACACATCTCTTTGTGCCTGGGAGACAGATTTCCCAGGAACTTGCTGGGGAGAGAGCAGAATATATCCTTGGGCATACCTATTTTATTTTCTTCTCTGGTACCAATGCCTCATAATACTTACCTTGTTGTCTTTTCTGCCTCAGCTCTTCACTCAGTGTTCCTCTTTCCATTTATCTGCTATGTGATATCACAGGAAAACATATTAGCGCAGAAATACAAGTAGATGTGGTAAACTCAGGGAGTCTTCAAAGTCTTGCAGCAAATTGGCATTCCTTCTATGATGTTGATTGTATTTGGCAGAAGGAATCCAATATTACATATTATGCTCTGGGAATGCAAGCCTTCTCCTGTCTGGCCAGAACATGAATCTGTTTTCTATTTTGTCTCTTACACTGTTTTCCAATCTATCTATTTATTGGGAAGGCAAAGGCGTAAAGGACAAACATAACTATGCCTTTATGACTCTCTTTGCAGCGGGTGAATAATTCTGGAATTAGATGGAGTATGGAGAATGACTTTGGGAGAACTACAGCTGGCTCTTTTAAGAGCTGTTGAATTCTAATAGTTATGTGTTTTCTTTTAAAAGAGCTTTGAAAGAATCTTCTGAAACATTAATTGTGTTACATTTTGCTGCATCGTGTACATGTTTTCAAACTGTGTTCTAACTAGTAAGGTTCTGTGTCATAGAAATATATATTTCAATATTACAATCTCATTCAACAATGAGATTGAGACAAAGAGCTGCCATTCTGTAAGTGTTGAATAAAAATGAGAGCTAATTATATTGGGCAAGTTATATTTCAGATTCTTTCTAAAGATGTTGAATATGTTAGCAGGTTTTGTAACTTCTTCACACAAGAGCAGGCTGGGCTTTTTTGTAGTGGTTTACCAGCAAGGTATGCAAAAAATGTATGCAGACACAGAGATCTGCAATACAGAAATGTCTTTCTCATCAATTTACCTTTTTTGTTTGGCCACAGATTGGACATTTTGTTTGCATTTGGCACTTTCTGTATCTGAAAGCTGCACCCCCAAAATTATTTCTAAGAAAATACAAATTGCTTTGTCTTACGTGTGTGTGTGGCTTGTCTTGGTTTGTCTTTTATATGACATTCTTTAGTTTATCAAATAACAGATGTTTGACAATTCTCAGTGGCTCTTTTTAATTTACATATGAGTATTTTTCAGTCTTTCCACTGAAGGTGTTACCTGGGCAGTGGAATTCTGTGGAGCAATTGCTGGCTACTGATGTACATTGGTCCACAGGAGTGACTTTTGTACTCTATGAGCCCTGAGTTTACTCTGTCTGGTCCACAGTTTAGGAGTGACTTTTTACTCAATATGCCCTGGTTTTTCCTTCACACTGGTGTTCTCTGAAGCCTTTTCAGTTGGCCCTTGTGTTTATTTTCCCTTTTTTTCCCCACCAGATTAAGGATGGCCATTTTAATTCTTCTCATGTGTTCTTTTTTTCATTTGAAGTCAAAAATGCATTGAATTTCCTGAGACACCTAGGTATTATTCAGGGATTTGATTTTATTCAGCTTTCATTAGGGCATTCAACAAACAGGCAGGCTTTAAAGAAACTGAAATAACGAATTTAAAGAAATCAATCTGCAGTAAAATAACACAATGTTAATGATTAAAAGGGAAGTTTCAAGACAGGGAGCTATTAATAACTTTCAACCCCTGTTTCCTGTAGGGGACATATAAGCACAAAAGAGTGCATGGTAATTCACAGTGCTCCTGTCAGCAAACAGCAGTAGCTATGACACCTGGAAGCTCACCTGCTCTCCTGCTCCTTCTAATTGCTGTTACCCTACTGACAAGATGCAAGTACTCACCTAAGAGCAAAAATATCCAAATTCCCAATTCCTCTGGATAATGTGTACTATAATTGCATTTTTGTTGTGTTTCAGGTGGCTGCACGGACATTATCAAAGGACATGAAGCGTGTCCTCATTCCTGGCCCTATATGGCTGCTATCCAGAGGAAGGGTGTAGGTGTTTTTTGTGGGGGAACTCTTGTGGAAAAACAGTGGGTTTTGACAGCAGCGCATTGTGAGTAAGTATCTTAAAATGGGACAGTTTTAATTCTTCATTGAAGGGGGGCATGGTATGCAAGCCCATAAGTGAAGAAAGGTGGGTATTGATGTTTTAATAAATTGTTAAACGCTGCAGTTCTCTCACTAAAATGATCCAAGAACTTGTCATACTGTTTTAAGTTGCTGTAAGCTACTGATCTGCATTGAATACAGCTACCTTCATTAGTCAGAACCTGCCAGCGTTACAGCATACTGCACTGTTAAAAGACCAAATTAACTCTTTATGCCTCTGAAGCAACAATGTCTTAGAGAAGGGAATAGGTCCCAAGGTGCTTTAAACAAATCTTACCTATGTGCCTGGGTCAAAGCTTCAAAATACCCTGAGAGATGAAGTTGAATTAGATGAGGACACTATTCCTCTTGTTTGAAGTGACCTGGGCTCGCAAACCCGGAATGTTGCTCATGATTGTGACAGGGAAACTTGTCCATTTGACAAGTTAAATGTGAGCACAAGCACCTCTTCCCAGCTGGGATACCCCAAGATCAGCGCTGCTGAGGAACAGCTGACTCAAGGTAAGGGAGACATCTACTGTTGATGTTGGGAAGTAAAATACCCTGTTTTTGTAAAAATGTTCTCTGAATTGTATTTTAGTTCTCCAATTTTTCCTTCTTGTTTTGACTGTCTGAGAGGAAAGCTGTTACAATGAACCTGTGAAAACCTGACCTCCTTAAACACGGTGTGGGCAGGTTGGCCAGCCTTCTTTCCTGAGTTAGTCTGAAATAGAGGACACAGTTCCTTCTAAGTGAATTTGACTTTCACTACCTTTCAACTGAATCAGGTTCGGTTGTAAGGGAAAAATATTCATTCCTTGTATGATCTGTTTTGGAAATTTACAAAACAAAGCCAAGTCTTCCTTTTTGGGATTAAGGGACTTTTTAATGGGATTTGGAGTCTCTCATTCTTCAGTAAATAGGTCAGAGATATCCAGTCAGGTACAGTTATAAAAATTCAGATTTGTAAGCTGTTCAGTGGAACGGGCACTGTCTATCTCTGATCCTGTAAAGAATGTGCTCTGGTCACTGATTTGAGTTTTTAGCAGCACTTTGGTTTGGGCTGACTTTAAGGCTTTGTCACTGGGGCAAGTTGAATCAGGCTGGTTTCCTTCTCCTAAACTGTAAAACAATGTTCACACAAAACCCACCAACTCCTGTTCTGTGCCCGGTCTACTCTCAGCAGGTGCAATTGCAGCGCATGTAAAACTTCCTAACTAATGGATCTTATGTGTTAATCATGTCTGAAATAACTTTTTCTTAGGCAAAACAGCATGAATTTAGCAGCATGAATCTCTGTGTGAGAGATCATGCCGGTGAGCCACCTGTTAGAGTCACGGAGATGGAGGTTTTAGAATCTACTTTATAGGTAAAAAGAGAAATTTTTTGACTACAGCACTGCCTTTGCAGCTATTTTCACAAGCAAACTTTCACATACAAAGAAATGAATAGTGTCTTTCAGCGAGAGATGCGTCTTGAATGAAGAAAAAGCTTTTTTAGAGTTTGTATTGATAAAGTCTTTGTTTTGGCTTGAATAAATTTTCCTATGTATGGTGAGATTAGGTTCTGAAAATGAAGCACAGGAAACTGGCAGCATGTGTTCTGCAATGTCAGATTATTGGGCTGCATTAAGTTTAGCAGGGCAAAATGAAGACAGACAAATGTCAATAAATACATTTCTGATGATATTTGGAGAGCTTGGAACAGAGGGGAATTTATTGGTTGCTTAACTCTTAATATTTATTAGCAGGAAGTGAACATATAAATCTTTGAACTTTAGCATTCACCCCTTTTTTTAATATTCACTGCTGGGGTGTCTTTGGTTGGGCAGAATGCATCCTTCTTCCTTTATATGCTATATCCTGTGTTTAGTAAATTAAAGACAAAATGCATGTTGATATTAAAGATACTTACTTTAGCAGAGCATTTACCTGTACGCACATGCTCAGGGTAAGTGTTGAGTATTGATGTGTATTCTGACATGCTATTGATGTCAGCAAGACAACCTACATGCATGCTAGACATGTTCCAGTCCTTTGCAGGATTAGGTCACAAACCCAAAGGAGACCTTTCAGAGATTAATGAAAGGCATCAGTGGCAGCAGTCCTTGTGCAAGCAACTCTACTTAAAAAGATGGGAGTCTCTTTCATGAAATTGATTCCAAACTCTGAAAATCTTTGGAGGTCAGTTATGACACAATTATTTCACTAAACTATATTCACAGTAAAGAAACATTACTTTATAGAGGAAAGAAGAAGCTCATATCAAAACATTGAAATGAAGGATTTCCTGCTTTGTGTTTTAATCACGTTGTTGTAAAATGAAATGGTGTCATGTTATATGTCTTTTGATTATCCTGAGAGATGTTGCTTAGTTCCTGTAGTGACTTTCTCTCCTTATACTTTCAATAAATTACAGAATTAAATTGAATGACAGAGTTGTTCTCGGAGCTCATCGGGCATCCATTGCTGAAAAAGAACAGCAGATATTTGAGATTACGGGAATCTTTCGTCATCGACAGTTTGACAGGCCTTCTGGAAAGAATGATATAATGCTCCTCAAGGTATTGTGTTAATTACTGCTGTATTTTTATGAAAGGAATTTTGCTGATTATCATTTTGGCTACTCTTTGTTATTGAAGAGTACATTGTTTAGATAGCTTAACAATATCACAGAACAGTCTACTTTTGGTTGTCTTAATCTAGATGAAGTTAAAGGATCACTGGCTCAGTAACAAGGGATGATATTTCAATCCCATTCTGTGCCCTAAAACTCCTTTTTGACCCATCCACTGCAGCAACCCCTCCAAAACACAATGCACATTCTTCAGTAATTTTTCAAAGGCAATGATGGAGGGATGTATGCAATAGAGTCTGGTTCACATTTCTATCCCAGAGTCATACCTTTTACCGGACTAAGTAAACATGGAGATAAAACTTGCTGTTAATTTTTTGGGATAGCAACATAAAGCAGAGGTGTGGATAATACAGGACATACAGACTGAGCTTTAGGAGCACAGAGTGGTCACAAAGGGGACGAGGCTCAGGACACTACAGAATGAAGCATGGAAAGATATCCATGCCACCATTATCATTTGATGCCAAAGTGGGGCAGACCTCTAAGAATTTGAATTTACAAGGAGATGCCCCTGCCCATGGCAGAGGGTTTGGGACTAGATGATCTTTAAGGTCCCTTCCAACCTCAGCATTCTATGATTCTATGATTCCATGGTTCTATGACTGGAACCTGGTTTCTAATATTTAAAGTGCATCACCAGATTGACAGGGCCATGACACAGGGGAGGAAGGATTCCATGTCCCTTTCTGTACTAGCTGGAGCACTTACAGGCACCTGTGGCCCAAGTACCTGATCACAGCCCACCTCTGAGAAGCTCCTTCTCCCAGATATTAGTGAGCATTCCACATCTGCTTCATTGTAGAGTAAACCAGTCTCATTTCACTGGCTTCTTCTGTGCACCTTGCAAGGTATTTATGAACACAAAACCAAAATAGATCACTAGGAAGTAGTATTTCTAGAGCTGAAAATCCCAGCTCTGTTCCAGAATGATATGGATACCATACAATCCTTTGAGTTTGACACAGAAGCAGGGATAGTACTAGTATCAGAGCTCACCTCCTATCCATACACTTCCACAGTAATGGAGTATGAAATGGCTTGGGATAAAATTTCCATCTTTGGAACTTTCCAGCTTCATTGGCAATAATTACTGTAAAGATTTTTTATTTTTATAAATTTGTGATTTTCCTGGAGTGCATTTTTTTTGAAGATATAAAGCCAGAATTGTTTAGCTGAGAACCATACAGCAACCTGTGAAATGAATCACGGTGCACTGATTGTAAGACTGAAAATATCTGTTCAGTAGCTGTAAGCCCTTATCAAGCACACTGAGGATATATGTCAGTGTTTGTCTGTGTTTTCATTTACAGGCTTAAACCAACCTTTGCTGAAGAATGAATCTGTCAGGCAAAGGCCAAAAAAACACAGAGAGTTTGAATTATTTGGGCCCTTAAGAATCCTCCGAGAAAAGATTGGCAGTCTGAATAGACTGAGACCTGATTTTTCCTCAGTTATGTTGCTGCTGTCATGACTAATTGCTTACAGCTTTTGTTTTCATCTTTTTCTTGGGGACATTGCTCTGTTCTTTGAGACTTTTCTGTCAGTCAAGCACCAGAATCTGATTTCAACACCAAAGTTCAGTGATGAGTTAGATTAGTGAACAGGACATAGATCCAACAGCCTGACTCCCATGTAGGTTTTACATTTTACGTTTCCTAATGTATCCAACGGGAAGCTGGGCTTGAACTCACTGCTGCTGCCATAGATGGAATATTGGTGTACTTCTACTATGGAAAGTCTTCTGGATTTTCAAAGGGGCAATTAACTTTAGGACCAGTTCCTAAATAGTGAAGAGTGATTTATAAGGAAAGTATTAGTAGAATGAAACTAAATGACAATAGAAACTGGATTATATTTCCCCAGCTCTCTGCATAAGAAAGCTTTTTTCTTTTTTTTTATTTTTTTTCTTTCCCTTTTTAGCTGAAGGATACTGCAAAGCTGAATCAATATGTGCAATGTTTGCCTCTGCCTGACTCTTTTGAAGATGTTGAACCTGGCACACTCTGCCGGGTGGCTGGCTGGGGAAACACATCATCAGGAAAGCCATCAAAATATCTCAAGGAGGCAAATCTTAAGATTGTTGATAGAAAAAGCTGTGAAAAAAAATATACCGAACCGACCGAAATTACCATCGACATGTTGTGTGCTATAGGAAAAGGTAGATTTCGTCCAGGTGATGCTTGCCAGGTAAGAAGGAAAGTTACAAAGGGGGGGACATGTATATTAACAATGTCTCTCTTTTCACTAGGAGCAAAGCAGTGCTGCACATCTTAGGAAGCTGATACTGAATAAAGGGACTTTAACCACATTTGTGAGAGACTTCATTGTTGTGAAAAAGAAGTGTTAAAACTTTGTTCCATTTAGGTCAATGTACATAGCAGGATTGAGAGCATGAGAATTTGAGCCTGTTGTTGATCAAATCTGTTGACTTCAGGTACATCTCTTTAGCTGTGGTGCTTTCCTTAGACACCAGCTGTAGTTATTGGAGCAAAACAACAGCTTACAAGGTCTGAATTATCTGATCCTTATCAGCAGTCAACATCTGAATAGATGTAAAGTATCCCACAATAGAATTAATTTTTACCCAGAAGTGCTGTTGGCACTGTTTGGATCTTGCTTTTGATACTTTCTGTGCTGAATCCAGAAGAGACAATTGATAAAAAAAGTGAGAATCTGTTTACACTAACAATAAAAAATATATTGTGAAATAGAATTATAATAGCACCCTGCTGGTCTGTAACATTTTCATCAAAGACTCCCTCAGGTTTGAAAAGCAACCTCTCTTTATACCTCACCCATTATTGTAAGCCAACTGCTCCATTTCATAGGCTGGAAAAGATTAGAGGTGACATTTCCAAACATGCCTGTGCACTGCAGGTGGCACTGCATGCTCCTCTGGAGAGAAACTGACACACGCTGACTGCTCCTTCTGTTTTGTCTTCCAGGGAGATTCAGGTGGGCCATTAATTTGTGATGGTCAGTACCGTGGGATTGTTAGTTTTGGAAAAAAATGTGGAAAAAGAGGAATACCTGGAGTTTATACACGGCTGACTGAAAAATATATTGATTGGATAAAAAAAACAATTTCCAAAGACAGGTATCCATGAAACGTTTTATTTTAATAAATGTTGTGCTGTGCATTAGAACTGGATGCTGCTGCTTTAGTGGGCCACCTTTGAAATGCACCTCCCTGCTTTGCAGCTTTGCTGACACCAACACAACCTTATGAGAACAGTTCAAAATATGCATATCTGTACAGATAACACCTTTAGTAATCTTTAGTAGGAAACTACCACTTAGAAATCATAATTTGTGTTGGATTCCACTCGACTTCTTAGTGAGATGGGAAAGTATTCATTGCATCTGGGATAAGGCAACATTTGTCAATATATACTTACACAAAAATTGATTTTCAGTCTGATAGTGAATGAGATGTCTGCTGAATGAGAAAAAATAGAACAAAAGCTTAAAATGTTCAAATATTTCTCTGTGATGTTATTAAATCCCAAATACCTCATTTTACCATTATTAAAGATTTATCTAAATTCAATTTCAAAGAGTTAAAATATTAAACAGAGAAATAGTTTTCCAATTAGCCTTCATTATAAAGATACAAATATAAAAACAAAAATAATGTCTTTCTTGTTTCCCTAGTGGTTTTTTTTTGGTTGGTTTTTTTTTTTTGTTTTTGTTTTTTGTTGTTTTTTGTTGTTTTCTTTTCTTTTTTGGGGGGGAGGCACGGTGGTGTGGGTTTTTTTGTTTGTTTTGGTATTGTTTTGTTGGTCAAATCAACTAAATAATCTCATATCTTGGTTCATAATCTCACTCTTTCAGTTAAGAGTTTGTTCAAAATTGTAAAAACTGCTTGTAATGGGTGTAATTATAGTTCTTTGACACAGTTCCTATCTAACATCTGTGGAAGCAAACAGGGCTCTGGCTGTGGATTTCAGCAGAATTCTAGTAACCAAAGGACCTGGTGTGTTTCTGAAGAAATCTGTGGTTAGCTCTCTGTACTCTTATTACCTTCTAAATATTCACTGTGTCTTATGTAACTAGCAATTTTGAAGTGTCTGTCTGCAGGGTTTCTCTGTTTCTTTGCTTATTGCACTAATATATACCAAATACTCTTAAGTTTGGGATGCTCCAGAGGCATGAATAAATACCTCCAGCATAACAACCTACTGGCCTTGATTATTGCCCAGGAGATGTATCACAGTTCTGAGCAGGGCAGAACAACCCCTGTCTCATAAAGGCTATGCAGGAAAGAAGCAACTGGATGCCACAAAACTGGGTTGGTCCTTGGCCATAGCACAATAAAACCTGCTGCTGTGGTGTGTGGGGGCTTAGACCCAATTCTTGTTCAAGGTCATGGGAAGGAAGACCTTAGAAGATGTCAGTGGTATTTGGCTGAGTACTGGAATACAGAGAGAACTGAGAAAAACTGAGGGGAAAAAAGTGAAAGATACATAGAAGAGGAAAGAATAATGTACTGTTATTCTCACTTTACAGGGGGGGGCGTCTCAGAGGATGTTGCAAGCACAAATTAGTCCCTTTTAACTTTGTGGGGTAAATAACAGGAGACTTTCCACACCGTGCAGCCCAGTGGCCACCAGTTGGTGTGTAACTTGGTGAAGGCAAAACTTTTAACTCCCTCACTCATGTGAACAGTGGCTGTCTCTGTCACTGATAGGAAAGAGTGATAAAATCTGGAAACCATAACCCAACAGGTTCATAACAGTTCAGATGCTGGGATTCCTGTGTGTGATCTGCTGCATTTACTTCATTCACACAATGTTTTTTCTGTTTATGGGTGTGTAGCATGTGGAAGGGTGTTACTGTTCGGCCTGGCTGACCCTGCCCAGCCCCTGTGGCTCCCTCACACACCCACCCACCCATGCACCCCCTTCCCAGAACCCCTCTCAGCCCCCAGGGCCAGCAACTCCTCCCCCAGCAACCATTAGCAGAGCAGCAGCCTTGACTCAATTTCTGCCCATCCTCAGGCTTTATTCCCTCCCCGTGTTACAGGAGGAAGCCTTTGGTAGCTTTGAAATACCAGCGTCTTGAGAGAGTGCCAGCCCTCCCACCTTTCCACCTCTCCATGTGAGGAGGGGCACTTTGTGCCAGGGAGAGTGGCAGGAGTCCTGCAGTGGGGCTGCAGAGTGTCCCACAATTTTGCATTTTGTTAGCATCTCTGAAAACACATGGTGGAAGGATAACTGGTTTTGCACCTGGAGATGGGCAGAATAAAGGTCCAGGAAAAGGAGGTGTCCACTGGTGAGAGCACTGCTGGGCAGGTTCTCAGAGCTGAGCTCAAAACAGGAGAGCCACAGTGAATAGCTCCATCTATGTTACAGTTTTGCAATGACAGTCACGAAGCCTGAAAAAATTAAACTGGAAACACATCCTTGGCCCAACTGAGAAAAGCTCATTTTCAGCAGCTTGTAGCAGAGTTTACTAAACATACTAACACAGCATTTGCAATTCCACTTTAATTCAGTGACAGAAAGTTAGTCTTGCCTCTTTTAACATGTCATGCCTTAACATTAAAGTCTAGGTGCCTGTGAGGTATCCCTTCATGCAGTATCTCTCAGTTCCTGAAGACTGGCTTCTTCTACCACACCAGCTCTCCTGGGCAATACTTTTGTTTACTGGAAATTTATGAGTGAATTAAGGGATCCTGCCTAAGGAATCCTTCTCTCCTTCTGTATGCTTTTGTCTATACTTGCACTTTTCAGTTTCATTTCTGCAGAGCTGACTTCTCTGTCACACTTTTGCCTCTATTTCTGTTTTTACTGAGGTCTTCCAGGTAAGCGTTGTTTCCTTAAGATTATTTTCTGAAAGGTCTGTCTTGCTTGTTGCCTGTCCAATAGTCACGACTGGGCATAGAGAAGAACCCCCAAGGCTGACCAGGTCGTGCAAAGACCTGGCAAATGGCACTGATGTGATGTATGGCACTGATGCAGAACACACAGTGCTGACACACAGCCCTTGCCTCTCCATCCACGAGAGGGGACTGACATCTCATACTCACACATCACACTGGGGTGCAGATGCCAGTCACTTTTAGTCCTTAGGTTCATACTGCTCTTGTGCTAGGTGGTAGTGCCTGATGTTTTGTAGTGCCTGATGTTTTGTAGTGCCTGATATTTTGTAGTGCCTTTAGTTTTGGCTGTACATCTAATGCACTGCCTTTGTAATTTTTTGTTAATTTTTTTTTAGCAAACTTCTATTTCTCAGTATAGAGGGTGTCATTATCTATTGTCAACAACTCTTGTTTCCTGAAAGTGTGGTGATATGTTTGGAGCATGGACTGCTTCCACAGCTTCTAGTCAAAGTCTTTGTTTTATCTTCTGATGACAGAGCTGCCCACGGTCTAGCAAGCTGTAAAACTAACCTTGCTTTTGAGCAACTCGATCTGACATCAAGAAGAAACGTTTAGAAAACAGAATTAAAACAAGTCATCACATTTTCAAGATAGTTTTCTTGGATACTTGCCAAAAAGAAATAAAGTCAGAAGACTCTTTTGGACTCTGAATAAGTCAGTTCATCATAGTCAGACAAATTAGAGCAAGTAATTTTCATATGTCTGCTACAACTTTTAATTAAAAATTGCTAATTTCAAAAATATATCCTAATCTCATTAATGACCTGGCCTAGATGGCTGAGACACTTCTGTCTCAGTATGCTTATAACCCCACAATCATCTGAATGAGCTCTTTTTGGATTGACTTTCAACATTTCATAATTAATGTGTAACAGATTACAGGTAGGTTTAATTTAATCATAATTCAATTCAAGGTAGCACAGGTTTTTTCAAAGGAACCACAGAAAGATGAGCAAAAAAGCCCTTATATAATAATAGAATAGGAACTTACATACCTTAACTACTTACAAAAGCATATGTTAGATTTAATATATGAACAATAGAATTTCCCAGATTTCATTCATATGAATTATTAATACATTTTTGGATAAAAAGCCAGAAATTGCCCTATTAAAACACTCTTAAAACCCCTTTATTTCAATAGAAAACCAAGGCTCTCCGCAGCCACATAGAAAATTAAGATAAAGATAATTAGGACAGTAGCAATATCAGTAAGTGAAAAAATTAAATATTACTTTAATCACTCTTAATCACTCCTGTACTAAAACATAATGGTCATGAGTATTTCATTAACTTTTAATTAACAAGTCCAGAGAAGAGCCATGAGGGTGATTAGAGGGATGAAGCACTTCTCCTGTAGAGAATCATGGAGAGAATTTGGATTATTCACCTTGGAGAAGAGAAGGCTTTGGGGTCACCTAATTGCTGCCTGAAGAAAGCCTACAAGAAAGATGGGGAGGGACATGTTACAAGAGCATGTAGTGACAGGACAAGGGGAAATGGCTTCAAACTGAGAGAGAGAAGGTGTAGTGGGTGGAATCTGAGTTGATGGACAGATTTTTAGACCAATAACGCTTCTCACAATTTACACATTTAAACCTCACGGAAAGGCGGGAGTTCCTCTTGTTCCAGCCCGCCTGAGGGAGGTAGGGAGGCCTCAGAGCCTCCAGGCCCCAGATACTTAAATTGTTTTTCTTGCAGGCCTCTTTCGCTCCCCTTGTTTTTCCTGCACCCAGTTACTGAAGTCAGGGTCACAGTAATGGTTACCCATTTTGACACTCATGCTTGGGACAGCAATTTCCAGAAGGGTTTGTTATTCCACCAGCAGTGCTGGGTTGGATTTTTCCCTCCTCATGATTCTTGGTTGCATCGTAGCCATCCTGGGAAGCATCTGCACAGACAAATCTCTGGTGACTTTGAGTTTCCATCTCTACTGTCAGTGGTTTCCAAGTCCTGTTTCAGGCACTTATCTTAGGCAACAGACAAACAAAAAACCCTTTCCCTCTATGATGATTGTAGAAAATGGACTTTTTATTTTTACATCTAGTGCTTTATAAATGAAAAAAACCAAACATTTCTTGTTTTATAGAACAGAAAAAGCCACTATATCCAGCACTGAAGGTACTTTGCCCAGTTCTGGCCCAAGTGGCCTCGTGGGATCCACATGAGGGAACATCTTGTACACCACAGCTTTGGGAGCTCTTTCCTACTGTCAACAGCTATCTGCAGCTGACCTTCCTCTGTGTTCCCTTTGTAGCTTCTTTACAGTCAGGGTGAGACACTCAGCACCCAGCCAACATTCATAGTCCAAAATATTACAGGCCAACCCCTGGCACAGGGAAGAGGATCCATAATACAGTGCAGGGTACAATTAGGACACAGGACTGAGTAGCAGCTATCTGGTTTTAAATAAATCATCTAAGAAAGTGCATCTTATTGTGAACTATTTCAGGAATTTTTCTTGCTTGAAAAGCTTATTCTATCACGGTCAGGAAGCATCTACTATAACCCATGCTCAGTGTGGAGGTGCCTCTCCCTGAACTCCCGGGTGAGGGACCCTGCAGGGTATGGGTCTGTCCCTGTCCGTGCTCCCATGTCATGTGTGCCCCATACCTTTTCCTGATTGGGTGGTTTGGGTGCCCAGGCCCGGAGAAGAGAGCAGGGTCCCATGAGTGGAGTCTGCCTGGGAACTCCAGCCATGCGGCTGGAGGAATAAAATAAGTGCTGAACATCTACAAAAATATCGCTTCATCTTTCCTTCCAAGTTCATTGCTGTCTTATATATTGTTGTAAGGATTCCTCATTACAACAAATGGTAGAGAAATGCTGGCAAACGATCCCTGGAGAAGATAATTAGTGAGTAACTCTCGATATCTCTTCTTGCTTTCGTTTTGCTGTCCCATCTCTGAACGATGGAGGACTCATGGAAGGACTCATGGCTGTCTGAACCACAAAGAGACATTCACCTTAAACTTAAAAAGGTTCTGGAACAGCAATATGTAGATTTTAGCTTAATTCAAGCTCAGAAAGAACTAAGACACTTTTTGGCATGGCTATTTAAAAACTTCTTCTATGTTTCTTGGGATTTGATTCTTACCAAGGGCTTTTGGAACAATGTTTGGACCCAGTTAATTTCCGAATCAAAAAATGTGCCAATGCAGGACTATTTCCGTGAATATTACCTGATTTCGGAGACTGTTGAGCAATATCGGCTGTGTTC
Organism: Lanius collurio; assembly: GCA_020086605.1. Taxonomy (NCBI): domain Eukaryota; kingdom Metazoa; phylum Chordata; class Aves; order Passeriformes; family Laniidae; genus Lanius; species Lanius collurio. Next base: position 20,156,829 of record JACBWW010000008.1, read on the forward strand.
TGCTGCAGTTCCAGCAGCAAACTCGTAGTCAAGCAGCGTGCGCGTTGCAGGGGGCTCCTCTGCCATCCCAGAGACCGTGCGGCCCCAGCCGTGGGCGCCGAGTGCATTGCGGGTGGTGGCGAGGGAGCTCCTGCATGTGGGAGAGCCAGTGAGGCCAGACACGACGGGAGCAGAGCCGGCAGGGAGACCGGAGGTGGCGAGAGTGGAGCCAGGAGCAGCGCGGTGGCGTGGGCCCGGCAGTGTTCACCCTGAGGCAGCGGCGAGGGCGGTGGCGGCCGAGGTGCGTCCCGGCGATGGCCGCCCCGCGCTGCGTGGTGAGCAACGGTTTGAGCCGCACAGTGAGAAAGGCAGCGGCGATTGTGGCAGTCGCTATGGCCACACCGAGCAGAGCCAGAGGGGGTGGGGGTGAGAAGGGAACCGCGCTAGCCCACGGCCACACAGCCGACAGCAGCAGCAGCAGCGGCAGCACCGGCGGCACAAAGCCGCGCACACGCGAACGCCTCACAGGGCACGGCCGTGCAGCCGCGGGAACGCCTGGAAAGCGTGGAGCAGTCACACGGAGCTCCAGAGGAGAAGTGAGCACAGCGCCAAGCGGTGGTGCAGAGGTGGCCGAAGGCGGAGCAGCCGGCAGGGTCAGTGTGCAGCAGCACGGCCAGACCGGACCCGCTCGGCCCCACACGCGATCCTGAGGAGTCCAGACCCCGTGACAGGAACGCGCTGGCAGCCTCGGCCCCGGCGGTCCCGGCTGCGGCCGCTCCGACGTGAGAGCGAGAAAAACCAAAAGTGAAAGCAAGAACAAAGGAACTCAGAAAAATGAAAAGGTTATCACAGTTAGGGTTTTTGGAACTGTAAAATGGTATAATGTAAAGAAAAATTACGGTTTCTTGTTGAAAAATGATACTGGAGAATGTGTTTTTGTCCATAAATAACCCCAAAAGTGATGTTCCAAGCTTAGAAGAAGAAAAAAGAGTAGAATTTAAAATTGTGCAAGGAAGGAAGGGCTCACAGGCAGCATGTGTTACAGGCCCTGGGGGTGTCCCTGTCAAAGGCAGTAGATATGCTAGACAACATACCCATAATCCCTATCCTTTCCCCTATCCCACCTTCCCCTTTTATTCCATGCCCCTTTAACCCGCATATATGCGCAGCCCAAATTTCCCTTTCTGGCTCCCCTCACAAAACCAGGCTTTTCCATTTGCCATGAATCCCTTTGCAATGCCGATGGGGGGGATGAAAAGGAGGGAGGGAAGAAATTAACCGTCATTTTCTAAGACTCTAACAGGTACAAAAAGGAAAATCCCTTCCTCAGTTTCCATCTGAAGCATGCTCAAGTCCTGTCTCCCTTCTGATGCTCCAAAGGAAATCTGTTTGGACATCTGGGGACTCAAGATAGTGGCTTCCTTTCCTTTGAAAATGTTTTGTTGTTTATCCAACTGTATTTTCCAATGTTCTTTATTTATTAAGAAAGGGTGAATTGTGGAGATGCCTCCCCTGAAATCCCAGGGGGAGGGACCCTGCAGGGTACGGGTCTGTCCCTGCTCCCATGTCATGTGTGCCCCATAACTTTTCCTGATTGGGTGGTGTGTGTGCCTGGGGCCCGAAAAAGAAATAGGGTCCCATGACAGGGCTGCCTGGGAACTCCAGCCATGCGGCTGGAGGAATAAAGAATCTCAGAACATCTACAAAAATATCTCTTCACCTTTCCTTCCAAGTCCATCGCTATCTTATATATTGTTGTAAGGATTCCCTGCATTACAACAGTTCAGTCTATGACAATTCAGAGGATAAAGTAAAAGAGAAGAATGATATGCCACTATGGAGAAATCACATATTCAGTCTGTCAGATTCACAACTTGGAAAAATAGCTCCAGCTCTGTATATTTCACTCATAGGTTTTTTTTTTTTTCCCCAAGGTGGTTTTCTTAAAGAATAATTTTTCTAGGCATTTGAATGAATGACTGAAAATTACCGTCAAGTTTTGATCAAGTAACTAAGGTTGATCAATGAATAAAATAAGAAAACCAAGACTACTTGTGTATTATATTTTATTCTCTCATATATGCTGAGTGTATATAAGTGCATATAAATTATCACATTTCTGAGTGGAAACACAAGGTTGTGTTCTGCACTTGTGATATTGCTTATTTATTACACCTCTTCTAGCAATGTGTTAAGAAAGATGAAAATAATGAAATACAAGCTAAAATAGATTTGGAAGTGATTAGGCTTTTTGTAAGTTTATTGCTTATAATTTTAAGGTTTCTAGCAGTTCTCTTGCTTAGTGAGACCTAATTTGTCACAGACAATTCACAGCTCATTGCTTTTTAATTAAAGCTTGTTTGCAAACATTCCTGTCCATTTTTTGAGTAAAAAACACACAGCAGAGATCATAAAACATTGAAAGTATTGCATGAAGTCCTGGCCCTGCTGAAATGAGTGACACAGCACTTAAGTCATTGGGGTCAGCATTCACCCACAATTTGTGTGCCCCAAGGAAAGAAAAAAATAAATATTTGAAAACACAATCATATGATTCATGGAGCAAAGGGCAAAGGATTTAGGGAGCATGTGTGTGAAAATCCTCTTGCCACACTGGGGAAACAAATGGTCCTGTGTTAGGTCCCTCCAGCTGCATTGTTCTTGGAGACCCTAGCTGGTGTCTCTTGGAAGCCAAGATATTGATTCAGTTTTTGTCCAAACCTGTTCACAGAAGTAGATACCAGTTGCATATAGCACAGACATGCCTGAGGACTGGCCACCAAAAGTCTCCTTTAACGAGACTTTGCTCCAGTTAATCCAAACTCTCAGAGGCTTCATCTGGGATAGACAAGATGGATGGAGTGCAAGGACTGTGAACAAGAGGAAGCAATAAATATGGAATGACGGGATATAGCCTATTGCACTCCTATTTTTAGGGTGCTTTTTGTGTGTGGCAGGAGTAAACTTGCATATCAGAGAGAGAGCACAGTATAATAAAGGAGAAAAGCATTATGATGAGGACTAAGGCTGAGCCAGAGAGATTGTGTCTTGGGGTTATTAGCTGTCCACTGCTTAATTTTTGTGGCGAGCTTGCCACTTTATGTTTTGGAATATCTTTAGACCATTCACAAACAGCCTAGATATCCCTCGACTGTGCAGCCCCACTTAAGCCAGTGTTAGTTGACAGCTACCACCAGAAGCAGAAGTTGAGAAGAGAAATATAGCTCAAACCTCCTTTATGATGTTAAGTCATTTATTCCCTCTGTCCTGGGGGGGACAGAGCACCCGACCTGGGCAGAGTCGGCGAGGTGAGAGGGTGGGGCTTTCCATCCTGCTGGTTTTATCACAGACAGGGGGAAAGGGGATACCAGGGTGGAGCTGGGATAAACAACCAACCAGATCAGAGCCCAGGCGGCTTGAACCTACGGGACACCTGACTCAGTCACATGGCAGGGATCCGGCCGGGGCGGGGGCGGCCCAGGGGGATCCACTGCAACAATTGTGTGGCAGAGAGAAGTACAAATAAAACAGCCACTCATCCCAAGGAAAGCAAGTATGTGCACTGGCAACACTGGAAAAATCTGAAAAATAGTTCCCATTGGTGTCCTGACTCCTTTCAGGAGTTATCTGTCTCTTCCCTGAAGTTGAATTACTTAGGAAGTGCAGAAGTCCTCTTCTGGTCCTTTTGGGATCACCTAATAGTTCTGGAAAACCTTTATACTTCAAAGATGAATACTTATGAAAGGGAGAGATTTCTTCTTAAAGAAAAATGATGATCAAAATAAGTTTGATAAGCTTGCTTATCTAAGTTAATTAATTCAAATGGACCTTTCTCTGCTGGTGGAAATCATCCTGGCTATATGGCAAAGAATACATGGAAGTATTTGCTCATGAGGACACCTAACCCTAACTTAAACAACTCAACATTTCACACATATGTCTACAGATTTGCTTGTTAGCAACACATGGACCACAAGAAGATAACAAGCTTTTAACAGGTCTGTCATTCATTACAGGAAATAGCTACTTAGTCAAGTCTAAACTATATGTAAGACATAGCTAAAGCATTTGCAGAAATGTTGCAAGACAATAGGACTACTTAATGCCAACAAAATACATGTTTTAGTACAGAAAAGTAGAAATCACATCAATACTTAAGATATGGTTCTATTTCCTTCAGAGTCTATAGAGTTATCAATTTTTTTGTCTTAAAAAGCAGAGATCAAAATCAACTTGAGTTACAAGCAAAAGGATACTCCCCAACAATCCTAAAATACCTGATTTTAGTACCTATACATAGGAATTGAAAATCAAACTGTGCAGTTTGAGATTCTGCACAGGTACCAAAACCAATAATTTCTTCAATGGGAATTTGGCTTAGTTATCAGGGACTGGAAGAGCCAGAGTACAATTACCACTTAGATTGCATAGAGAAAGAAAAAAAATCCATATGGTATTTGTAATTTTATTGTCTGTTGATTTACTGTTTATGTCCTGAAAAATCGACGAAAAAGCTTTTTCAAGTCTAATATATTTTATTCTAATTCTCCAGAGACCTACCGAGAGCAGAGGCTTCCTGATGATAGAGAAATGAGTGTGTGTTCCTACATCAATTTACAAACAGTCAAACAGTGAGGGACTAAATAATCATATTCTCTCAGTATTAAAACTGTTTACCATATGGACACCTGACCACCCAAACAGAACATACAAAGAATCATCATTCACATCTTGTTTTGTTGTTTTGGTTTTTTTTATAAATTGATAAAGAAACACAATATTTGAAGAGCAGTCCTGAAAAGGTGTTTTCTGTTATTTCTCCCTAGGTGCACATATGACTTATCTGGAGTGATTTAGATTCCTAGAAACAAAAAGGGTAACAAGAGAAACAGCTCCTGACAAAACTGTTGGTAAGATGGGTGTGTGTGAAGGCAGAGTTTTAGGCTGTGAGTAATCAGTCATTGTATTCAGACAAACAATTTTCTGAAGTATAGAAAAGGTATGTGACTTTCTTGTACTGTTCAGAAATTGCCTATATCTTGGAGGTCTTAGGCACTGAACACATTTCCTCCTCTGGAAATGTAGATGACTTGAAAGTATTGAAAAACGTTTTCAGCGTTACAGAGTCACAACATATTTTTTCATCATGTTTTTCCATTTAAATCAACTACCTATTTATTGTGTGTGACAAACTCAGACTTGCCCACTGTGGAAAAAATCGACACTTGCTGCCATGTAGTAGAACTTTTACACCACTCTGTGATTTTTTTGCCTCTTGAACACCTTCTCCAAGCACTGAAGAACTATTTGACTTGATTCATGACTGAATTGATAGAAAGCCAGTAATTTCTGCTATGCAGGTTATTATGGTGATTGTAAAATCACTGTGAATACCCATTCTGTGACGTAGGGCAGAGTTCCTGCAATCAGAGCCAGCCATGACTGGAGCCCATGGAGGAACAGGACAGTGCCACACGGGCTCAGTAAGCAGCACAGACAGGGCCCAGCTCCACTTCAGTGGCAAACTCAGAGAAGAAATCATGTGCAGTAGGTTTGGCTAGCAGCTCCCAGGCTGGACATGCCACGTGGTTGCATATGGACATATGGGCAAGTATATTTTTGCTGTACTCCAAAGAAGCTGTGGCTCTCATTCCTGAGGCTCTCTACAGATAACTCACCATATCCAGTCATTTCTCTAGCAGCTCCTGCAGTTTGTGCCTACCCAGTTCTCTGCATAGCACCTGGTCTGCATGAAGAAAGCATGTAAACATCTCCTGCCTTCAGCAAGTAGGAAATGTCCCAAAGCATCTATTTTTACCAGAGTGAAGTTGAGTTGCTATGTTACAGCTGAAACAAAGAGTAATTAGCAATTCATTGAAAAGATACAAGAAAAGAAATCATACAAAGGGGAGTCCTTGCCGCTATCTCACTTTCCTGATTCTTATCTCTTACTTCCTATTTCTGGCTTTTCATTTTGGTCTTTGCAGCTCAGCTTCCTTTCGGTGTTTCCCTTTGAATTTTTGCTTCTCATATAGCATTGTGCTTATGGCTTTTTGTAAAGGAAGCCTGGGAAAAGGTTGGATTGTTCAGGAATGTGTGGTAACATATTTTTAGTTTAGGGGCAGTCTTTTGGAAATGAGCAACAATGGTCATGCCTTAAATATTTGCCTATGTTTAAAGAGATATTAGTGCTTCCTGCTTATCCTGACTTCATGTGTTCAAGACTGGATAGCAACAGTGGCCAGAACACTTAAGTTCAGAAGAGTGGAGGTGAATGTTTCTCTGTCTAAAGAGTAAAATGAACAAAGCCTATAGTCAATAGACTATGCCCATGTATCAGCGCAGAATAATCATGTATCATGAAATTTGCCATTTCATGGGGATTTTTAACAGGTGGGGTCAGAGGGCATAAATACAAGACCATCCCACAGGCTGAGAAATAGATTATTTACAAAAGAGCTAAAAAATGGCTCTCAGAAGTATTCAGCTGGAAACACAGCTCTCTGCTATTAGATTGTTGGGTTCCTGTAAAGTATGGAACCTAAGGGTTGAAACATTTTCTGCTTCTAGAAGGAGTGCCAAACATTATATATGATGATGTAATTATGATGTAAGCTGGCACAAAGACAATTTATGCTATAAATTTGGAAAAAAAATTAGCTCTGATCTATCTATCTGGAAGGTCTTCCACCTTTGAAATATATTTATACCACAAGTTAAATAATGGCAAAGTAAATAAAGGCAAATTTTCTGCTATTGATATCTAAGAAAGCTTCATTAATTCCCATTGCATCCATTTTCATGGAAGACCTTAGCTCATGGTTTTACAGATTAAGCTTTTCACTGGAAAGGAGAGCTTAATGGATTCAACAGGTAAAACAACAGAGAAATATTAAAACCAAAGAGAGTGACATTGGATTTATTTCACTATTTAATCAGTGGACAGTGTGGAAGATCATAGTATCCTTATAGTCTCCATGATACTCATGCACAAGCCAGACATCTATCTGTTCATATTGTTTTCTTCCATTACATGTATTTTTTAATCCATTGTAATAATTTACTTTGGCTTCTAGCTCCAAGCATAAGATACAGTTTCCATCTTATTCCAAATAATATTGGCTAGTTGCTAGGGGCGTGTGCTGATTCCTTTTACAATTTCTTTTCCTCACCACATCTGTGTGTAATTTTTTTATTTATCATCTCTCTAGGACATTTTTCCTGTGAGAAACTCAAATGTGAAATATAGCCCTTTTGGATCTTTTTTGGTGTTTTAGACAAAGGAGCATTTCCTATAAATAGTTGCAGAGTAGGATTTAATCAGCTGGTGGTTACTACCAGGCGTAAATATCTAAATATGTATGTGGATGGGTCTGCACACTCGTCTCTGAGTGAGCAAGCAGGCATGAGTCTGAAGGGCAGGTATGAATTAACTTGAGGGTGAGCTGAGGCACTGCCCAGTGGGATTTACATTGGCTCCTCAGTCCCACAGGTTACAGCCTGACCTATTAATGGAATCCAATGTCAACTTTTGTTGATGTTATGCCAGCAGACATGGACAGTGGTTCCCATTATTCTGCTGACCTGAGAACTGTGGGTTGCTGACTTTTTTTAAAACAGGTTTTTGCCATGTTTTAGTTGGGGTGGGGTCAGTGGTAGGACATAAATTTCTAATTGATCTGTTCATTATGAACTTAAACTTGTGTTTCTCCTCTGGTCTTAGCTGCAATTTTCATTTCCATCTTTGAAGTACTCCTTTCACTTCTTAGAGGACAGTTGCTTTGTATTTTGAAGATGAAGCTGTCTACTACTGCTAATTGCTGTCAGCTCATACCTACAAGTAGTATTTCCTTGGTTTATATAAGACCTCAACCTAACATTTCAACTTTTTGCATTTTAAATTCAATAATTGGCCCAAGAATATATGTGAAACCATGCACGAGCTTGTGCATGTAAACATCTGCCAACAGACAACTGTGATTAGAAGAATTGTGTTCCAAGTAATTATATACAGTATAAATGAATATCTGCAAATGTTCTTACACCTAGGCCAGTTCTCCCCTCCCCTCCCCTCCCC
>JACBWW010000008.1:20165283-20355556 GCA_020086605.1 Lanius collurio
CCCCTCCCGTTGTATCTGAACAACTTACCAAAATACAACATACAGTATGTTGGTTTTCTCCATCTTCTTCACAAGACAGAAGAATTAAGAATTTGGGTTTTGTGTTTATCAATTCACATTTGCATTCATGAAGAAAAGGCTTCCTTGCTCTCCTGTATTTCTAGCCTAGTTCTTCATTTTATTCGGCATTCTACTGGCAGTGTCCTTAGCCCACTTGAGACACAGGATTCCCAAGTGACAGACTGGTCACACACACTTCAGTTTGCTTTGGTTCCCACTAACTTTACTGGCAACAACTTTTGGTATTCAGAGGTTTATTTATCGCTAGCCTTATTCCTTTTTTCCTTTCCTGTAGATTTTTTTTTGGTGCAGAAATTTTCATTTCTCCAGTGGCTCATCAGTCTCACTGGACTCCACTTGTTTGCTGTTTCTTGTCAAGGCTCTGGCAGGATAAATAAAGTCTAAGAGGAGAGACAGGGGAAACTGAAATTTGTTTTCTGTTTACTTATGTTTATTAATTCAAGAGCAACATCAGAGCATCCCATAGAGTTTGTAAGAATAGAAGTGGTGTAAAGGGGAGAAGAATCAGTCCACTGGATGTATGTTAAGGCTGTGCTGACAGTGCTGATGATGGATGGGGATTTCCCCTTTGGTTGTGAAGTTAGGGCAGCTCATTGCTCATTCTCCTGAACTTCCTTTGGAAGATCCCACAAAATGATGGGTTTTGTCTGACCAGATTTCAGCTCTGGCAGTAATCTTTGAGTGAAATGTTTAATTCACTTAAACACTGATTAAAAAGTACTATATCAATGCAGGCAGAAAAAGCTACTGAAAAATCTGAGTTTGGCTATTAAATGATATTATCTCATTTAATTCCTCAAAATAATTGTCCATATCCCCTAAAAGAATATGGTAAGGATTTATTCTATTAAAGATTATTCTTTCAGCAGTAAGATGATTCAGTGTGATTTTCTTCTGGCTATACAAGCTGTGATAGCAAGGCAGAGCTCTCCTGTCAGCAGTGTGCCCAGCGTCAGAGCAGTCCCTGTCCTCCAGGAAGGTATGCAACCTCCTCAGGGTTGATTGTTTTTTTACTTTTTTTTACTTTTGGCAGACGTCCTTGAGCATTTGAAACGGATGTGAGAGAGTTTTTAGACCTCATGCAAAACAACTAACTAAACATAACAGATTACATCAGCTCAGGCTTTTCAATTCCTGGATGGCAGCAGAGTGCTAATCCAACCTTCATCCTGGATTTCATAAACTGAAACAACGGAGGCTGGCAGGAGCAGCGCTGCCGGATTGAGGAAGCTGACGACGGTGCAACATGTGGGCAACACACTGTATAAAACTCATAAACTTGTAGGCTGATGTGTGCAGCTACCACTTTGGATTCTTTACCGCTGCTTCCCCTGGCAAGAGGCACCAGCACTGAGACCTGCTCTCTGGGATGGAGATTTTACCCCTGCAAGACATGAAGGGCTTTCTGTTCCTCATACTCCTCCTGATGCCTGTGCACGCTGGAGCTGCTTGGAGCGCGAAATACGCAGTGGATTGCCCCGATCCCTGTGACAGTAACGCGTGCAAAAGCACCGCACGCTGTAAGCGAACGGTGCTGGATGACTGCGGCTGCTGCAGAGTGTGTGCAGCTGCCCTGGGGGAGACTTGCTATCGTACAGTCTCGGGTATGGATGGTGTCAAGTGTGGTCCTGGGCTGAAGTGCCAGTTTTACACTGAGGAGGATGACTTTGGTGATGAATTTGGTATCTGCAAAGGTAATGATATTCACTTTGTATGCACCCACTGTGGCAATTTGACAGCAACATACATGCAGAGTTTGCCTCCTGCTTGAAAAGTCTAAAATTGGATTTTTCCAGCTCAGCCCTTAGCCAAGAAAAAAGGGAAAAAAATACCTGCTGTCATAAGAAGGTGTTACATGTAGTGGGACAGGGTTATTAATGTGACAATGTTGTTTATACCTGGGGATGTGTATGAAGAAATACTGATAGAGTGTGCTTGGAGATGAGATTTTTGATTGGGGCTTGGGAGACACAGGCACTAGTCCTCTTCTTTCAGTTGATTTGGTGGGTGGCTTTCTCTAAATTATAAAGGCTTTAATCCTGCAAGTCCAACCTTGTTACAGGGTCCCTGTCACTGCTGCACACTCCTGGGGTGATGCTACCTCTGGCACTGCCAGCTGCCTGCCCAGGGACCAGGTGCTCAGTCTGAGGGATGCAGAAAGCAGCACTGCCTGGAAACTTTGTCCTCTTTAATTTAGTCCTGCCTTTGAGGTGCTCAGTTTTCCTAGGGATGTGTTCAGGAGAGGCAAACAGAAACCTGCATGAAAGATGGCAATAACAGAACAGAAGTTGACTATGAGATGAGCAGCCTGGTACTGCTTTCAATTTATTCCAGGTATGTTGCATGTTGATTTCTTTAGTCAGAGGCTATAATGGCATTTTTCATCTAGGAGCTACTCTCACTCCATGTAAACAGGGGAATCTTTGAAAAGGTGAGAAGGTGTTGTATTTGTAAGAAGTAGAATTAATATCTTAAAAAAATAAGCTTTTTAAAAAGGAGTTTTCAAAGCATGAATGCAGTGGATTTTCTTGTGTTTGTGTACCACTTCAGTAAGTAGATACAGATAAGCCTTAGAATAACTTCCTTAAAAGTGGGAATATCTTGACAGTTAAATATCAGGAGTATTAATAGACTCAGTAAAAGTAGTGACTTAGGACCAGACACTGCAAAAAACACCCAGGCTGATTCACATACAGCAGACACTTATTTACCTTATTTAAAAAAAACTTGTGTGCATGGTTGAGTATGAAACCCAATATGGCACTTTTATTGCAAATGAGTAGAACTTACACATAAAGATTGTATCTTTGGTGCACTCACTAGAGGAGTATTTTACTGAGATAATTGATTGATCTTCAGTTTATTAAAAATCACCACAGTGCAAGGTACTGCCTATAATTCTATTAACAATTTTTTAAATTAGCGTGTATTTTATACTTTCCTTTTAGGAGGAATATAACACACTTTTCCCTAAGTGTGTTTTTCTTTGCAATAGCACACTTCAGGGAAAAGAGAAATATTATGGGACATGAGATCTGAATCCCCATAGCTGAATCTCGGATGCTCTGTAGAAAATGCAAAGTGAAATGTTTGGTTTTTTTCCCCAACCAGTCAGTGGAAAAACTCTCCTTAATTTCCGTAAAACCATACATTGACTTAGAATTGTAATTGGGTGTTTAAACCTTCTATTCCCCATATATTTTTTCCCACTAAATATTATAGATGTAATTTTGAATTATTTTTCTTTCTTCATCTCAGCTCTGAGATAGCACTATCTCTCTCTTGGACCAGATGCTGTTATTTCGTATATTCACTTACAGCTATGACACCAGGTCACTCACTCATTTTATTAACTTCCATGTTTGTAATAACTGTCAGAGGCAGGATGGCTAAATTCTCTCTAGCTTCCTGTTACTGATATATTTTGAAGTTCTGGAAAAATGATCTGAACTCTGTGTTCTTCAATTTCTTATTTCTAAAATGGGCTGTATATGTTTCAGAGAAATTTTTTTGGGATACTTCTATTATTAGAAGAGTGCATCATATTATTATCAATGGCAATGTCATTATCACCAGAAACAAAGTATTTTTGGTGCCCTTGCTTCCATTAAACCACTGGGAGCAATCTGCAATTTATTTAGGAGCAGGATCCTGTTGAAAAAAACCTTCTAAAAGAAAAATTGACTCAGATATCAGTTTCATGAAATCTGAAGAGCTGCATCAATACCAAGATTGTTTCACACAGAGTGAAGTGCTTTGGGCTCAGACTTGTTTCTATGCTGTTATGCACAGCTTTGCATCCCATCTCTCCAGGGTGAGCGCCTGTAGCAGGCAGATTGATGCTCCATGTAGTGTGTGCTCTTTGCTTGTCTCGCAGGGAGGATTTACACACAAGAACTGTTTCACTTGGGTGAGATTTTGTTTTGTTTTACGTGGACAAGCAGCAGACAAAGAGTGTCCTTCTTAGGAAGCAGAGTGTGGTGAGGCTTTGTAAGATTATCCATGCTGGAGTGACATGCTGTGTAGTGCCTTTCAGGGAACTGGTGGATCTTCTAGGGCTTTTCATTTATAAGACCATATCCATTTGATACTGAGAGAATTATAAAATGTTGGCTACACTATACTGCATCAGCTTGATTTTCATATTGCCTAGGCTCTATGGCAAAGCTAAAAGTTTGCATTCATTCAAGAGGAGACTGGACAAACTGTAAAGGATAATTCTCTCTTGGGGTGTTGTATGCATAGAAACTATGTCTGGATCAGGGCATGCCATAGCTGAAAAGGAGAGACAAAATGAGGAGGGAAATACCATTCGTGCTTACTGCAGTCCTTTCTTAAATGTTTTGTGGAGGCCTGGGCTAGATGGTTCCTTGGTCCAGCCCTAAATGGTCATTTATCTGCCCTTAGGAGGTGACCTTGCCATTTAAGGTGACCATGCAGCCTGGGTTGGAAAGGACAGCCTGAACACACAGGCCTTTCTCCTAGGATACCTGAAACCTCTCCAGGGAATGACCGCCTGCTGGGAGGTTTGGCAAGGATGTGTTAGACATGGATCTTCCCAGTCTCCATCTTTTTACCAATGGTTTTGGGAAGGTATCCTGTTCAACAGCAAGTCAAAGAGGAAGACAAGGGCTGTAGCCCCTAGTTTAAACCCTGTGGGAAGTTATGTGATCCCTCATGTGATAGGTGTCTGCTAAGGGATAGGGCAAATCTCCTGCACTTAATTTTCTGGGGATGACATCGGTCCCATCCTAACATCTGCTCTTTGGTGCTCCTCCACCAGCTTGCTCAGGAATATGAGGTTTGGATTGGGACATTATGTGACCAGATCCAGTACAACCAGGGAGTTGCCATAGTGACAGAGATCTCTTCAGGGCATACTCACTCTTTAGGCTGGAGATGCAGGTGAGCTGTCTGCCATGGGAAGACAGAACTTTACTGTCTGAAAAGGTGTTGGGTGGGAGGCTACTCCCCAGGACTCAGTAGCCTCTCCAGGTGGAGGGTGAGTTTGCTGGATAGCTCCTCAAGGTCAGGCTGAATCCACCACCCAGACTACTGACCCTGGCCACAGCAGCCCTGCACCAGCATCAGATTGCAGATCTAAGTCACAACAGTCATGAAAGTCAGATAATACCATAGTTAATCACACAGTGAATCACATAGTGAATCACATAGTGAATTCAAGGAATTTCTAGAGTCATCTTCTTTTCTAAATTCATTGCTAGTCCTTTAATTAAATCTTTTGTGATTGCATACTTACATACTCATTTTGCCTTTAACTAAGGAAATTTAATCTAAGAGTGCATTTCAATCTAAGAGTGTTTCAGAGAAGGATTACCATTAGCACACCGTAAATAAGTTACAGGAAATGAAATGATGTATGTAATGTGTGTCAAGGTTTGTTAATACTGGAAAATACTTGTAAAAAGCAGTTTCAGCATGCTGAAATCCTGTAGCTAAGGTCTAGTTGACCTCCACTCAAAGGTTTTCTACTTTCAAGCAGACCAGCTATTCAGACAGCAGCTGACTTGGATCACTGAGAACTGCTTTACTGTATTTTTTTTTCCAGAGTGTCCTTATGGTACCTACGGAATGGAATGCAGGAAAACCTGCAGTTGTCCCTCTGGCATCTGTGACAGAGTAACAGGGAAGTGTTTGAAGTTCCCGTTTTTTCAACTGTCTGCTTCAAAGCCTCCAAATCGACGAAAAATATCTTCACACACAGGTGAGACTTTGCAGGTTAGTTGATTTTAGCAGAAAACACCTTGCCCATGATCTACTACCACCCTGTGTGTGAGTGATGGGTACTTTGGTGGAGCTGTGCAAACAAGTAACAACACAAGGTTCATTTTTATTGGCAGCTCCCTTAACATGTGGCAAGGAATTAGGTGAGCTGTCACACATGGTAAAGACATTTTGAAATAATTTGAATCTGTTGCATGTGCTAGCAATACATCACCTGTGCAAAGGGAGGCTGTGCTAGGGTTTGCATCAGTCAGTTCAGGATTTCACTACATTGCTATTATTTCACAACTATTTACTACTGTTAGCTAATACATAGTAAAAACAACACTTTTTCCTCTCCCATGAGGACAGAGCTTTATATGTTTTCAGTTGTCAGAGAACTGTTTCATTAAATGTTTTATTGTAGTCATTTGTCATTTGTCACAGTATCTCTGGAAAAAGTTCTTTCCTTTACAAGTCTGTAGCTTATAATAGGTCTGTCCAGAATTAAAAGAAAAAGAAGGAAAAAAAAGGAGTATGAGAAACTGGAATGGTTTTGATGCACCAGGGAAAGATCACTGAAGTTTTTATAGGTGGGATTAAAAATTTTCCCCTATTTTCCCACCTGAGGTATATTTGACTGAATGATGTTTACTCTATGTTTAAAAACAAACTAAAATAAATACAAATGTTTAGAAGTAAAAAAAACCCCAAAATCCAAAGAGAGATTTACTCCTAGGCCTACTGGGAGCTTTTATAGGGTTTCACCTAAACATCTTTTGATTTTATTTCTTCTCCAGCTGCAGTCTGGGTGCAATTTTTTATTTTCTCCTATTATATTAAGCTATATGGAATTTGCTGTCTTCCCACAAGATTTTTCTTTCTCCCATTCTCTGCTTAGAGAAAGTTAGATTGAAGTAAACTTCTTCACCTTATGCTTATATCACATTTAAAATGATCTCAAAAAAAAACCCCTCTGACAAGATCGATCAGCCCTTGTATTTTTGTATTTTTTTATGTGATTGTGCTCTTTTGCCTTTCCTTGTTCTTTTTTTTTACTGAGGGTGCCACAATAATAAGGGTGCTTGCTTTTTTCTGTGTCTTTCTTATATTCCAAATCTTCCCAGACTGTCTATTTTCATCTGTTCCTCCTCACCTCTCCTCTTCCCCACTTGCCTTTGGTCCCAAAGATTTTGATGCCGCAATGTTTAGCTGCTTGACTTATCCCAGCTGGGATGAGATACTCACCTCTTGGAAACAAACAGTGTTTTTGTTTACCCTTGCAAAGGTTTCTCAGTGATTTCTGTCCTCAGAGGTCTGTCACTGTTACAGATCAGGGACACTATGAGTAGTACTCCATGGGGTGGTCACACAGGCTTTTATTTAAAAGTGGTCTTTGGTAGTAGCTATAGCGTCCAAGTGATCTTCAGGAAATTAAAGTAGCTGTAAAGGCTTCTGTATTTTAAACAGGCAAGTTTCTGACCCATGTGTTTTATAAAGACCACTATGCTTACATATACCCTAGCAAAATTAAAGGTGTCAGACCTTGTTCCTGTACATTGCAATTTGACTCCTTTCATGGTCAAACAGTAGGGCAGTGGACTGCACTCTTTGTCCCAGGCCAGCTAGCTGTGCCAAACAACCTCAGTCTCAGCTCAGCAATCAGCCTCAGCCAGAGACTGTTCCCAGTTGACAAACTGAATATCTTTTACCTATTTTTGGAGAGTAAGAGAGGTTAGTGGTATGCATCAGGCTATTCCATGCCAGGTAGCCTCAGTCAGAGAAGAGCTGCAGGGAAATTTAATTTACTGCCGTAGTTTTTGAGGATATGTCGCTCGGGTCTCAGTCACACTGGAGTGAGTGTTACAGTCAGAACTGGAAACTGAAGTCAAATCATCAGCCTTATGCTTAAACTATTAGAAAACAGATATGACTTATGCCTTAATTTGGTAGAAATTTTACAACTAGGTAAGTGGAGATAATTTAGTGAGTTTCCTGCAAACTTGTCAGTTAAGGATTTTCTGAAGTGTTCCTAAAACCAGGGACATTGCTGCAGGACAATATTTTAAAGGTCTCATATTCCTGAAATCCATCTTTATTTTTGTGTTTTTTTTTTTTTTTTCAGACAATGACATGGCATCAGGGGATGGAAATTCTGTAAAAGAGGAATTTGTTAAAGAGAAAGTTATTCGCTCTCCAGTAATGAAATGGCTAAATCCTCGCTGATATTTACTTACACTTGTAAGACTTTCAAGTGAATGCATTTCTCATAGATTATTGAATATGCAACAACACACTTTAAGAATAAAGTAGATCTATAATGTATGAAAATATAATCTCTGAAGGTCAAATGTGACCAGTTTTTAGTGACAAAAATGTTTACTTAAAAATAGACTGTACAGTGTATATGACTTTTGATACTTGTTTTGATAAGTATTTGAACAGAGAAATGTATTGTGGCTTTTTGAATGTATAGTAATACTAAAAACCCAACGTGATCATTTAAATAATGCCAGAGGCCGACTCTTGCAGCCTGGGGCTGGGAAAGCTCTCACTTAATGAAGGGGTGAGTGATTTAGGTGAGTGATACTATTGATGTGGAACACCATGAAAGAAAAAACACATAAACAACACCTCTGATGGAAGGAAACCCCCTGAATCTCAATAACAATAATAACAACAGAAGAACAACACTGTACATTAAATAAACCAATGTTAGTTGTTAACAATTTTCTAGTTATTGGAAGCTTGGTGACAATTCCTCAGAGATAAATATACCTTTCTTCAGTGAGAAAACCCCCAGCATTTCAGTTTATACATTGTGAATAACTTAGGAAAGACACTGTAAGCATATATTGTATTTAGGTGGATTTCTAAAGTTAAATTTTGTACAGAGAAACAGCAGATTGGTAAATTCTACCGATTTGTAGAAGGGGATCTGAAACAAAAGAAGCTGCTTACCATTATTTAAATATATATATTTCTATAAACCAGCTGGTTGGTCATTAAAGCGACGTCTGCATGTCTTTGGGAAGAGTGGTGAGAGGCCAGCAAAGGAACCTTCATATTTTCTATCTTCACTGCTGGCTATAGCCCAGATGTGACTCACAGGGAGTTGATTTGATCCAGGGTAGGGAAGACTTGGACCCTCAGCAAGTGATAGTGCAGCCACAGACTACAGTATTTTGGTACCCAGTCCTTTGTTTATCAATTGCATGAGCAAGTGGTCCTGTTTCAGCCAGGAGCAAAACTTAAATGTGTTAGAGCGTTGCAGGAATGGGCAGTCCCTCATTCAGTCTAAGTTGGATGATACACGTGTAAGTCAAAAACCACCACTGAGATGGATTTGCTAATATGTCTGGAAACAGCCAGATTCACAGATAATGAAAATTGACATCTCTGGGTCAGAGTGAACCTGGATTCCATGAGTTTAGGAACTGCCTTGTAACACAGAGCACACTCATTGGAAATGTGTCTTGATTTTAGTATTTCCTTTGAAATCTGTGTGAGCTTTGACAATGAGTTCAGTGAAAGAAGGAACACACAGTGCACTAGCCAGAGTTTAGTTCAGGATCTGAAAGCATCCCTTAAAAACTGTGAACAACAGAAACTCTAATGCCCATAAAGAGATCCAAAGTCAACATCTGTGGGTTGCTTTCACCTGGGAAAGCAGACATGAATTATGCGGATCTGCAACAAGAGGATAATGACAGCAGTAGACATCCAAATGTCAGGATTAAAGTGCCATGATAATTGGAGACATATAAACATAAATCTCAAACTAGCATAATACCACATTTTAACCTGTATTGAATGTTAGGGTCTGAGATGGAACAATGTTATCTTGGGCTATGTACAAGCAAGTGTATTGATTCTAATCTCCTGATATCAAAAGTAATTTTTTTCTTTATTTCAGTGAGAGCAGGATCAAACCCATAGTTTTCAAGCAGACTGATGATAAATATTTAAAGAATGTAGTAAATATTGCATACATTATTAATATTTTGCATTAGTGTCATAAATGACACTACGAGTTCTTGAATGTAAATCTAGTAAGTCAGTTGGTTTTAAAGAGTGTAATATTATTATTCAATAAAAAAAACAACTGAAATCATCACTGTCTGTTGTGTCTATCTATTAATGACAGAGTAAGACTGCTGGTGATGGTACAGGCATGGTGCACACAGATTAGGTATGCTTTTGCTCTCAAATCCCCAGAAACAGTTTCACAACATTTGCAACTATTTCAGCAAATTGCTGGGACCATTCATGACTGCAGAAGCTGAGTTGTGGCCAGAATGATTTGTGTCCACACCATTCCAACCACCTTCATCTCCAAAACAAGGTGACTGGATCCTAGCTGTGTACTCGGAACGAGCAACTCCTTGGCCAATCCCAGTACAGGAAAGATCTGGAAGCTGTCTTATCTTGCTGGTCTGGCCATCACCATGCCAGGGACTACTTTGCTCTGGAGCAGAGCTTGCAACTCCTTGACACTGTTTCATTTAAAATAAAGGAGCAATCTGTGAATTCACAGCTGGCAAGTTAGGAGAAAGGAGGAGATGGAGAGGAATGCCTTGAAAATAGTTTTGGATGATCTCTACTCTTTTTCATCAGATATATAAAAGTCTTTTGCATCTCTTCAGCTGGTCCAGTGATAGATTGCTGCACACAGAATAGATTTGAGGATGAAATTACAGTATTTTATCCTTTTATTTTATGCTTTATCCATTGAAATGTTTATCTGTTGCTACCTGTGACAATGGGACTACACTAGGATAAGAAATAATGCAAATGATCATAGAGCCATAGAATAATAGAATTGTTTAGGTTGGAAAAGACCTTTAAGATCGTTTGAGTTCAACTGTTAACCCAATGCTGCCAAGTCCACTGCTACTCCTGAAGTTAAAGTCATGAGATGGTTCGTCACAGAATGTGGTCCTGTCACCTAGTGTCTAATTTGTTTTAAGTGGGGTCACGGAATACTTCCAGTATGAATATGTTTGGCAAATAGGCTTAGTGCCTGGAAGGTGGCTATTATGTTCTCAGCTACCTAACTGTAAACTATGTAATATATGTGATGGCTCTCACTTTCTATCCAATGTGTGATGACACTGATAAGAACTGTGCTGTAAAGCAGCTGGTATTACAGTCTGTATTATAGGGTGTTGCAGACACCATTAAGTTCAAACAATATATAATCAAATGTTTTAGAGCAGTGTCTGAAATACATAGAATAGAGAAGCCTGAAATACATTTAGATGTATTTCACCCACAATTCAACTAATATGTGAGAAATATATTTCCTGTGTAGATCAGCTTTTAATGAAAATCAGCCTTATCAAAATCAACAGTGAGAAACATCTTTAATGTACTATAATGTATGTTTTTATTATATAAAACACCCACACTAGTATTGTGAGATTTATCACTGCTTGATCACTGTAATGTGATTAAAAATATGAATTTGCCACTCTGATCTGCTAGGACACAGATATTGGAGCAAACACATCAAAGTATATATTTTAAATTAAAATATATATTTATTATCACCTCTATACATGTTTGATATCTATTTAAATGGACTGTCAGGTCACAGCTCACAGCAGCACTTAGAAAATATTTTCTGACACCTGTAAAATTGGTAAATATTTCCTGTTCTTGTGTCTGCCAAAAATAGAAATTTTACAAGTTGGACTGATAACTTGACAGTCACTATGATCCCCACTTTGGCACGTCTTAATGTGGTTTTCACCAGGGTTTGTGAGTGTCCAAGGAAATTGAGGCTGACAAACTGGTGTATGCAGGCTTTCTTACTCTTCCAAAAGTGGCACCATCTATCTTCTGGGTGTCCAGAGACCATGCCCAACTCAACTACTTGGCTTAATTATTTCAGGATGGTTGAGTTTAGCAGTTAAATAGGTGTTAAAATAGCACGACCTCCAAACACTGAAGTATTCCTTCCCCTCCCTTTGCAGCAGCTGGCAGTAGCCCCTGTGCATGCACTGGGTGCTTCAGTCATGGCTGAGTGGTTGTGTGGCACCCATGCCTGGAGAGCCTGGTTTTTCTGCAGGTGCCCACTGGGATCTGGCTGCAGGCCTGGCAGACCCTTATTCTCTGAGCTGCCTTCCTGGTCCCACAAAATGCTCTGTGTAAACAAACAAACTTGTGTTTGGATGAAGAAAAAGACAGAGATTTCCTTGACTTTATTAGTACATGATGCTCCTGATCCTCCCTGATCCCCTTCCATCCACTGTGCATCCAAAGTGGTTGTACCTCAGAATTATGTGCTTGCTCCCTTTCTACTTTTGAAAGCTGTCAAGTAAAAACTGAACTGAAATTAAGGGGAACAGTTGATTATGCATGAGCTTATCTTCACTGTTCCAAAGAGACACATTTCTCATGAAATGACATAATCTAAGCAGTTGTTCTGCTCTGCAAACACTGAGCCTAACAAAAGTGGTTTTTGATAAACTGAAATCCTATGAATGTTACTTGAGAATATCTTTCTTCCTCACAAGAGAAACATCTATTTTTGAAGAACAAATAATGGTTTGGAATGCCATTGAAATCCAAACACAATATTAGTATGTTCCTGAAAAAAAAAGGTACAATGCTGGGGGAGAATGCACCAGAGCCCTTGCAGCTGTGTCACATTTTCCTGTTTGTTATTTTTAGTTTGCCATTCCTGCTCTTTATTTTGGGATTTGCTTTGCTTCCTATGCAGCTTCCCCTTAACTCCTGTATCGCTCTGCCTTACATATTTCAGGCATTTGGCTCGCTCTCCATTTTTTCCTCCTTTTTTTTTTCCTTCAAAGGAAACCCAAGCAATGCTGTCCAGTTTCAGGAAGTTATGTTTCTCTTGGCATTGGCTGAGTTCTTGGTTTTCTAAAGGCATTTAGGAAATTTACATTGCTAGTTTTCAGCTTGTAACATACGCAGGCTTCATGAGCATAAGAAAAGAGCTGCATACAAAGAAAGCTCAAGCCTGTTCTAGAGCATGTCTTGGTCTTTGCACCTAGGAAGCCACCAGTATGAAGTGTCACCTTAAATTCCCAGGTTGGCATTTAATAAAAAAAGAAACATAAATGGGTTCTGATGAAACATTGTATAATAAAGAAGTTTTGTTTGTTTTTTCCCCCTTTGTTTATATATTGAAGTATCTTGTGGAGTCAAGTAGCTTACCTACTGAACAGAGAATGTTTTCATCCATTAAAGATGTAACACAAACTTCATGTTATTACTGAATGCTTTGCTAGCAGCCTAGGACCTATCAGAATTAGTTAGGAACCTCATCTGATGTTTAAAAATACACAAAGAATTTTGGGCAAAAGTTTTGTTTACCCCAAAATAAACTTCTCTACAGGGTAATGCACTTCATTGCATGTCTGCACTCAGGGACTCGGGTATCAGCAGCCATGTGCTCAATTCAAGAGATGGTGTTAAAAAGCCTGAATTAAATCTTTTAGCACATTGAAACTGATGTCATGATTTCTTGGGGCTTGGCTCCCAAGTGAGACTCTGAGCTTGGGGCTGGCCATATTGACACTGCCCAAGAAAGTACAAAACCAGACACAGTGAACAGTGAAAACATCTGTTTTCCTTCCCTAATTCTCTCACTTCTCTACTTTACTCTTTAAACTGCCAAAATTTGGCTGTAGCCATATCAAGTAACAACATCTGGCTTCCTCTGGCCAGTATGAGGGCTAGCCATCCACAGCACTTTACCACCACCAGAACTGGCTCAAAGAAACCAATAAAGCAATGCTTGATGAAAACTATGCACAAATGCCCTGGGCATTAATTAAGTTAACAAATTTGGCATAAATTATCTTAAATAATTACCAAGGCTTTACCAATAATTACTGGGATGCCAGGTACCCACCAAAAATGCTCTATTACTCCCTTCCACAACTGGACAGTGGAGAGAAAATACAAAAAAAAAATCTCATGAGTTGAATTAAGGACAGGGAGAGATCACTCACTGAGTACTGTCATGGACAAACCAGATTTGACTTGGGGAAATTCTTAGAAAAACACCTTATCCCCACCTCTCTCTCCTTCCTGGGTGCTGCCTTCTCCCTGCAGCAGTGCAGGGAGACAGGGAATAGGGATTACAGTCAGTTCATCACACATTGTTTCTGCCACCGCTTAGGGACAGGAGTCCTTCCCTGTTCCAGCATGGGGTTCCTCCCATGGGAGACAGTTCTTCATGAACTTCTGCGGCCTGAGTCCTTCCCATGGGCTACAGCTCTTCAAGAACTACTCCAGCATGGGTCCCTCTCCATGGGGTGAAGTCCTTCAGGCACAGCCTGCTCCAATGTGGTTTCCCTGCAGGGTCACAAGTCCTACCAGGAAGCCTGCTCCAGCATGGGCTCCTTTCTCTCAGTTTGTAGGTCCCTGCCAGGAGCCTGCTCCAGGTCAGGACTCCCATGGGGTCACAGCCTCCTTTTGAGCATCCACCTGCTCCAGTGTGGGTCTGCTCCATGGGCTACATGTGGATCTCTGCACCCCTGTGGGGTATAGCTGTTTCACCACGGTCTGCATCATGGGCTGCAGCAGAACATCAGCTTCTGGTGCCTGAAGCACCTCCTGCCCCTCCTTCTGCACTGACCTTGGTGTCTGCAGAGCTATTCCTGTCACATATTCTCACCCTGCTCTTCTGTGAGTGCAATTATACCTGAACAATAAGATTTTTGTCCTTCTTAAATATGTTAATTTTTAAATATGTAAATGAGGTGTTATTATCCTCTCTGATGGGCTCAGCTTTGGCCACTGGTCTGTCCATTTTGGGCCTAGCTGGCATTGGCTCTGTTGGACACTGTCAGCTTCTCACAGAGGCCACCTGTATTGTCCCCTTACTCTACCAAAAACTGGCCACACAAAAGCAATACAGCAACATGGACTATACCAGGATCCCGATCTCCCCTTGGTCCTGGAGGTGTTCATATCTATAGGTAGTTTTGCTCTTTCTTGGATAAGTAGCTGAGTAGATAACCATAGTATGGTGGCTGTTTTCTATTGATCTCCAGGGTGAACACAGGAAGAGCAGAAGAAAGTGAGATCAGCCTCAGCTGATTCAAATGCACAAATACTGGGACACCTGGAACTTGATGATTTCACATATGAAGTACATGGTAGCTGATCTCAACCCTTATACATGATCAGATAGAGCCATTTTCCCAAGCTGCACTGAAGAATGTAACATAAGGAGGGAGAAAAGCAATATTAGCTCAGGCTGAAGGTTGTTCTAGCCCAATATGCTCTTCATAAAGACCCTTAGCTCCCTAACAGCCATCAAACTGCCAGTCTTTTTCCCAGGACCTCCTTGGCATCTGTCAGCTCTTTCTAGTGACCAGGTCTATCATAACAACAAGACACAGGACTGTTCTGGTAGTTCTAACCATGAAGGCAGCAGAGATACTTGTGCTATGCTGAAAGACTCTTCTGTAAATCGAGCTGTTGGGCAGACTCAGCTTAATCACTTTTTGAACTTGTTTACCTGCAGCTTCCATTTTCTTTTAGTCTGAAATAAGATGAATTCTTTGAAACCCATGGCTTTCTTTTATATCAAGTGATTTTTTAAGAAGCACCATCCAACCTTAACTCCTGGGCCTACAGAGTTCATTCTCGGACTTGAGCCACATGAGCCTTCCAGCTATTCACAGCATATTTGCAAATTCAGCAGTGGGGTTTGCATCTTCTCTTTACACAGAATCACAGAATGATTTGGGTTGGAAGGAACCCTAAAGACCACCCAGTTCCAACCCTCTTGCCATGGGCAGGGACACCTTACACTAGACCAGGTTGCTCAGAGCCCCATCCAACCTGGCCTTGAACACTTCCAGGGATGGGGCATCCAGAGCTTCTCAGAGCACCTTGTGCCTAACCACTAACAGAGTAAAAATTTCTTCCTAATATCCACTCTAAACCTACTCTATTTCAGTTTAAAGCTGCTCACCTTTGTCCTGTCACTACACACCCTTTAAAAAGTCTCTCTCCATCTTTCTTGTAGGTTTCTTTCAGGTACTGGAAGGCTTTCATGTTCCCTTCATGTATGGGAGGGAATTGCCACCTTTGCCATGAGCTTGGGCAGACCTCAGCCAGGCAGTTTGTACTCTGCTCCAACCCCAGCTCCCTGGATGCCCTCACAGGGTAGTAGGTATTAAACAGCCCTTTTCAACCACTTAAATGTAAACTATTAAAATTTTTTTTTTTCCTTTTCCTTAGGCTCTCAATGTTGCAGTAGCCTCAGTAATGAAAGGAGGAGATCAGACTTAAAGGTCTGTTGAAATGCAGGGGCAGGCTGTACTGCTGCAACCACGTGTGACATGGCAGTGGCTGGAATTAGCAGGAGAGGAGAGGCCGAAGACCTTATTTCTCCAATTAAGCCTGAGCCTATAATCAGCTCACTGGCTGTACACTGCCCTCTTTTACCATACACTGGATAAGATTTCTTTCTTAGGACACCTAATTGCCAAAAATAGCTCTCTTTGCTGACTGATGTGAACTACCTGAATCCATATGCAAATTTCTGCCTTTTCCATCTGCTTTTATGCTGCAGAGGACTGCTCTATCAAAGCTCTAGAATGTATAATTTCTTTACTTGTCTTCAAGAATTTGAATGGAGAGGCCAGTTCTTATCTTTCTGACATTTTCCCCCTTGTTATATTGAGGCAAGGAGAAGATGAACTAAAAAGCAATGAAGAAAGATGAGCAACAGTACATCGTATTCAGGGACTCCTTTGTTTCACCAGGACATGAAGTACTTCTGTATTACATGTAGAACTTGGAGAAAAAAAAATAGATACAATACATAATATATCTGCTTAAACCAACATTTTACTTTTATACAGCATCTGCCATTTTCCTTTCCTGTTTGGGTTTGTAGAGCACAAAAATTTTTGACCCAATCCTGCTTCTAATGAAGGAAATATTAAAGAATTCTGTGACTGGAAAATAAATAATGGGAGCCATAGCATGCTTGCAGAGTATGAAACTGTGCTGGCCTTCATGTGCTGTTTAGTAGCAGAGCAGCAGTCACTGCAAGAAAAACAAACATAAAACCAGGGTTAAGCATTCAATGGACAGAAATGCCATTGCATTCATCTGTATTTATTTGTGTTTATTAGCTGGATGTTCTTTACTTTCCTGCATGCATGTGAAAACCCTTACTGTACTTTCCCATTTTTTCAGCCATCTCTGCTCTCTGGAATGCTTTGAATTTGCAGCCACGTCTCTGTTGTGAGTAAAGAGTAGGGTCTGTCCATTATCTTGTGTGGGGAAAAGGGTTGGTGTTTTTTTTAATGAATCAAAATATGTGTTCTCTATTTAAAAACACAATATATCCTCACTCCTTGTAAACAATCTGACCTTCAGGTGGAATGCAGCCAGAAGGGCTATAAATAGCACCCTTAATAAGAGAGGAGACAGAAGCATTGAGAATTCAGCTGGCAGATGAGGAATTTATACATTGAGGAATAGCAGATGAGCTACCTGTAGATTTTGTACTCTGAAAAGTTCAGAGCAATGTCTGTAGAAACCTAGCTGAATCTGTGCTAGGCAAGTAGGAATATTTTTCTTCTGTAAACAACAACAGGGAGCCCTGTGTATTACAAAAGCTTTTTGGCACTGTGTGGTGTTTCCTCCACCATTTCATGAGTGTCTTGCAGTCCTTAGTGTGTTCCCCATGGCTGCACTCACAGACAGAAGGGCACTACCACCTGAAGGCAGCAAGCAGAGGGACAAGGAGGCCAAGGCTCCCACCCAGGACCCCCCTGGTACTCTGTGCCAAGGCAAGAGCTCCTGCCAGCTGTTGCAGGTACTGGAATATTAACCTACCTATTGTATCATCTTCTTTCATGAAGTGCTTTCAAAACATTTGCAAGGCAGACCTTTAGGTGTCCTGTGGTTTAATATGGAGAGAAATGTCAATTATTTGATTTTTCATTGCTATAATTTGTTCTGGGAAAACTTGATTACAGTGCAGGGTGTGTATTTTCTCTATATCCTAGAGCCTAACAATTTTAGTGAAAGTCTGAGCATAAGATACTTACTGCTACAATTTATTACTTATCAGAGCTCTGCAACTTTGTTCAACAGTTATGAATGATTTCTCCGTCTCTGGATTGATGTTTGCTTCCAGCAAGCTTGTGTGTCTTTGCAACGATTTCTCCGGAAAAACTCATGTGAAAATATTTTTAGTCACACAGGTATTTTGGGAACCAGCATTTTTTCACACAAGTGTTTGAATGTAAGACAGATGGTGCACATAAATGATGCTGTCATCTGCAATTAAATTTTATTAATTTCTCAAGGAGTATAAATTAAATCATAGGAAGATCCTCTCCATAGCCCCTACCTAAATACCTCTCTGAACCTGCTGGGACTGCAGAAACACAGCAGTCCAGAAGGACAGATAACTCCAATATCAATTCCTGTTATAGTTCTCAGACATGCTGTAAAAAAACACTGTATGTCCTAGATTTTATTTTATTTCCCAAACTCATTTCAGTGGCATGTAAGTGTGGAAGTCCTGCTTCCCTCCTCAAAACCAAGCCTTCTTCTCTTACAATGCAAACAACATCCTCCACATCAGAATGAAACTGAATAGACAGACCATCAAAGCTGTGTAAAAGCACCAGCTGCCCGGACACATACCAGGACAGCAAAGCTATTTACCCCAGGAGCCTTTCAGAGGATTCAGGTCAATTCCATTGTATGTGAAATTGACTCACGTAATTTTGAGACCTCATTGTCCCTTTCCCTCTCTGCTTCCCTCCTTTTGTTTCATGCCATTGTTTCTAGGTAGACATTAAAATGCACTGGGACAAAGACCATGTCTTCCTGTGAGCTTATGCAGAGTAAAGTACAAAGAAGTCCCAGTCCCATGTGGGACTGTGCAACCCCACATGGCTTTGAGAAAAGCACATGCATATCTAGACCCAGCAGCTAAGCACACACATGCACAAACACCTCTGCTTCAAAACTGACTATAGTTAACATGCACAGTGAGGTATCACACCTGTAAAACACAATCTAGGTTCAATATCCCTGATACTCCCTCTATGACTCTAAGGCTTAAGTTACACAGAAGAAGAATCAGATAAGCAGTATAACTTCATATATGGGCAACATGTAGGTTGCCCAGAGAATTTATGGATGCTGCACTCCTGGAGGTGTCCAAGGCCATGTTGTATGGGGCTTTGAAAGAGATGATCCCTAGGTTGCCTTCAAACCAAACCATTTTGTGATTCTATAATATGCTATATAACACTACTGTCTCTATCAAAGTAGCTATTTGAGCTCCTATTTAGTGTTTTCTTCTTGAGCCTTGCTAGGCTGAAGTATATTCAGCCCCTCAACTATGCTGTTTGGTTTCTTCCTGACAGCATTTTTTTCTAATTCTTATAATAAAAAGATCTTTTATATATTTTTATCCACAGATATTTTCCCAGGCTGCAGTTACCAGTTATTTCTCAGACAAAGCATGTTTCATTTTCCTCCAACTCTATAAGACAAAATGATTTCTCATTCTAAAACCCGTGATCTATTCCCTTTCCCACAAAACAGGGTTAAATAATTTTCTTTAATTATACTTATGATGTTTACTTCTTTATACTATTTCTGTCCAGTCTTCTTGGAAGGGTAAGTTTCCTTCCATGATCTGGAACATGCAAAAAAGAAAACAGAAAAAATAGAAGAAATATTGAGCCAGTGTTGAGAGCTCTGCAACTTTTAGCACTATAGTGCAGTGACTATGTTCCATACTTGTGATTAAAAATAATAGCCATATTTATTTCTTGTATAAGGATCATATCCTTATCTCTAAAGCATGTTTCCCTTTCCTGTTTAAAAAGGAAGAAAGTGAGACCAAATGTACTAATGTAATATAGCTGTGGTTACCCACCAGGCGGGGGAGAGGTGGAAACAGGCTCAGGTCTCCTGCTAATTTTTGAGGTATTGAAAATAATTTGTCACTCTAAGATCTAAGCCTAGGATTTTCCCCTTGAGGATAAACGGTTTGTTTCTGCATAATGGTCTGCCTCTCCAATAACTGCTTAGAGAAGGGCATTTCATACAAGAGGTGTAAAGACTGCAAAAATTAATCCCTTGATCATAGTGCAAAGTTTCAAAGCAGCAGCTGAAAATGTCTTCAGAAGCTTTTCCTTGCCATTATGCTTTCATGAAAGGTAAATATTTTTCTTTCTGAACTGTACACTAAGCACTTTCAAATGTTTTCATCAGCCACAGGGTGCTGTCTTCTTGCTTGAAATAAATGATCCAGTCAAAATTATTTTTGAGAAATAGTTTATTACTAATAAAGCATGTTTTAAAAAAAGCCAGAAATTTTGTTTAAACTCAGACACTCATTACT
This sequence comes from Lanius collurio, assembly GCA_020086605.1. Classification (NCBI taxonomy): domain Eukaryota; kingdom Metazoa; phylum Chordata; class Aves; order Passeriformes; family Laniidae; genus Lanius; species Lanius collurio. The sequence goes on from JACBWW010000008.1 coordinate 20,185,466, forward strand.
AGCAGTACAGCAAATCTCTTTATGCCTGAGAATTTTATTTACTACTTTGTTTATTAAAATGAGGCATCGTTTTCAGAAAATAACTTTCCTTGTGCCTTGCAAGCTAGAAGTATAAATTCCAAATACTGTAGAGTATTTCTGATTCTGGGAGAAGATGCCTTGCCATTGAATTCACACAGACACTCAAACTTCTAGGGAGAAATAAAAGCAAGAAAACCTATAAATCAAAAGGAAAGAGAAAATCATAAACCTATACTCAGCAATGCTTACTGTGAAACAGTGGATCATCTTGCCTATCAGATTTTGCCCTAGTTAGATCCTGTCAGTCCCATTACTTCTCTCCACCTTGAATTCCTTTTTTTCTTTCATTTCCCAAGGTGTGGCTTCTCTTCTAGTTCTTTGGTCCTCTCCCTGACTGTGTCTCCCTCCTCCCAGGCACACTTCTTGCTGAGGGCTACATGCTTCCTACATCTTGTCCGGGCATCTAATTCACAGTCCTCCTAAAAATACTTTGGGTAGTGTGGAGGTTACCCTCAAGATCTGGCAATACAAACGTGCAGTCATGGTCCTTCCTGGGCTGGAGATGCCACCTCTGGGGGCCAACATTATCATAACCAGTAATACTCTTGTGTATATGGGGTAAGGGATTGAGGATCAGGAAGCAGCCTGGCAGATAGCTGGCAAGTCCTTCTGAAGTTTGTTCCTCTTGCTGCCATCTGAAACCATTTCTTCAGACAAAGCAGGCACTTGGGGACCAGCAGGGCTCACCCATCACCTTGGCAGGTGTGCAGCACCAGCAGTGCATGGTGCACCCACACTGTTGGGCTGTCTGCATGCAAAAGACTTTCTGTTCTAGCAATATTGGCAGCATCTCTTCACCTGAGCAAGAGAGTACTTTTGTTGATGTTGCCTAAACTGGTTCAGAGTGGAAGAAACTCCACTGACAGGAGACTCTTTTTCCAGAATAAATGCATAGCCACTAAGGACTTTGCTGGCAATTTTCTTCAGACTCACAGCCAATATTACCATGATGCACCAGCCTGCTGTGGAGTGGCAATTTGTTCAAATCGTAATGACGAAGAACCCTAATGCCAAGGGAAAGAGTCGAGTGCTCTGTTCCCTTCTTGCTAAGAAAGAAATAATTTCTCTGCCTGTGTAAACTTTACTGGTGAGGCCCTCATAGTCCACCATCTTGGCTGAAAATGTGTTGCTTAGCTCTTTCTGATGAAAATCTCTTATTTAAATATGATTTTACTTGGTGGAATCTGAGGAGGTAAAAGTGCAGTGAAAGAAAGCAGGTGGAATCAAATCAAACTGATAAATGATGCAACCTAGACATTTGTAAGAATTACTGTATTGGGGTTTTTTCTTTAAAGCAGTAGCAAAGTGCTTTGGGAACAGTGCAGGTTTGGATACTGATGAATATTTGTTTTAAATTGTAGCTTGCTAAATTTTGTGTAAATCCAGTTAAAAAAATAATGAAAAACATACATCTTAGTATCATGCCATAATCCACTACAATTGCAAATAAGCACTTTGTACTTTAAAATGAAGCTCTCTAAATAAAATCCTTACTTATTACATATCAAATATTTTGAGTAAAACTTATAAATAAAATTGTTATGATAATATATTATGTTGTTGAGGTTTTTTTTAACTAAGAGTTATTGAGTGATATCTTTATTATTCTTCATTTACTCCAGAATATTGTTGGTAACAATAATGAGTAATTTTTGGTTATCTTAACAATGTATAACTATTTAATTCTGGCAGAAAAAAAAAAAANAGGAACACAGTCACAAAAGAATTTTTAAGAATTATTGGAATCATTTATCAGAATAGGAGAGCAAGTTCTAGCAAACAATAAGCTGTCATTGGTGTTTTTCAAAGATCCAAACCTAGTTCACAATTCCACATCGAAAGTATTTGTGAGACTTCCAATACGATACCCAAGGACTGTGATTAATGTCATGTGCCTGTTTATTTTTCCCCTGAGAACCTGAAAGAGTAAAAAAAAGATCGCAACTAAACAAAAGCATATCAATAACAGGAAACTGTTGGTGAGAAATACCCCGATCTTCCTGTAAATTCACGTCACCACATTCCCCAGGGACAAAGGTGCGTGAACAGCACGGTAAATAATTATGATTTAATATGAGGCCTTGCTATGCTGTTTACAGTTTAACAACAAAAAGGAATTGTTTCTCAAGGCGCAAAATAAGCAAATAATAGAAACACATATCAATATAATCAGGAAATGATGATGTTATGTCTGGGTCAGCTGCTGAAAACAGATTGCAATCTATCAAAGTATCAACCTGATATCCCTGTGTAGCCCAGAGAAACATCAGTGATGGGAGAGAGTCCTTCCCTGGTTTGCATGACAGTTATCTCATTTTGATTGTTTTATGAAAGTGCTGGAGTCTTGCAGAAGACTGTCTACAGCTATTTTTGTTTTTTGATGTTTAGGGAATTTGACACTTGTATTTGCTGAAAGCATCTCAAATGATTTCTTGCATTTTGCATAACAAAAACTGAAAATAAAACAGGAGAAGAATAGAATGGAAGGAAGAGTAATAGCTGGTCTCTTTCAAGAACACTATTTTGTTGAATTTAGCAAGCAAATCAGGAATAATGAGAAAAAATATCACTGGAGAAACAAAGTAATGCCTTTCAGCAGACACCACTGAAGATTCTTAGGTCCTTATTAAAAATATATTTTAGTGAGAAATAAAAAAACCCCATAGGATGTCAGTTTTCAGTATATTTTTTTCCTTCAGAAATATTTTTTTAGGACTACCATTCCAAAATCAGTTGTGTGAAAGTTAAATAGAACAATTTATCTTTGATCAGAGGACCAACATTGATAATAGAGGCCTAAAGCATTTAAATATGCATTCAGCTCTTAGATACAGAAAAAATAATTTCAGACCCTGCTGGTCAGATTTTAAAGTTAAGCAGGGTCAGATCAGGTCAAAGCTTGAACTGGAAAACATCAAGAATTTTCTCAGTGTTGACTGAAATAGCACTGATGACTGGAGAGACTTTCCTCTGTCACTCAGGGCTGAAATAAAGCATCAGCACCAGAACTCTGTCAGGTACAAGCTTCTAGGATTGCAAACATTCCTTAAAGCTCCCAAGAAGAAACTAATATTTGAAGAACTCTGGGAGGTTTTTTGCCTTTATTTATATTATTTTCGTTAAAAGTGTGCTGGAGGTTAGCACCTGTGTGTCAGCTCCTGCTGAAGGAATCAGTGTGTGCATGCCTGCCATGAAGAGGAAGCCTAGGAAATAAGCAACAAGCTTTGCACAGCTGCTTTAATTCTCCTGGAATTGGTGTTTTCCAAAGATCCAAACCTAGTTCACAATTCCACATCGAAAGTATTTGTGAGACTTCCAATACGATACCCAAGGACTGTGATTAATGTCATGTGCCTGTTTATTTTTCCCCTGAGAGCCTGAAAGAGTTAAAAAAAGATCGCAACTAAACAAAAGCTTTAATTCTCCTGGAATTAAAGCACATGCTCTATCATACCCACTACAGACTGAGACTACAGTTAATTTTGTTTGGTTGTGCCTGTCTGCCTTCCCAAGCAGACAATTTCTACACTGTTGTCAGAATAATGCCAGTCATCTTAACAGATGCTTGCACTTTTATCTGTACTCTGCATCACATTCCTTGAAGAGAAAGCTGCCAGAAACAAATAGGTTTTCTGAGAGTACATAAGGGAACAATGGACAATAGGAGCTGTTCTATACTGCTGGATGTAAACAAGAACCCAGTTCACATGAAATGAAAAACACTGTTTATCAAGAGGTATGTCAGTGGCTAGCAGGTGGTAGATGATATTTGGGATCTGACAAAGCAGTAGAGCAGGCCACAGGTATTGAATTTGTTAAAAAAAGGCACTTCTGGTGTTGGATGGAGATAGCAGTACTAGTTAGGTTAGTTTGTAGACACTTTCAGAGTAAGAAAAAGGAGAACATTTATTTATTTCTAGAAAATTCAAGACATGTAATTCTAAAGTTTCCAAATAAACTATTTCAGATGTTTTTTTGAAATTATACTTCAAGACTATCAATGGACATTCCAGTTTTCCAAAAACCAGATTAGGAAAAGAATATCACTGTAAAAGACATTAAGCTAATTTGCAGATATGGTGTCTTTTCCCTATAAGTCAGCCAGGATGCTTAGAAAGTATTTAAGGAACCAGAGAAAACATCTCTGTCCTATCCAAGCTTTTATCTCCTCTCTCCCCAGCTGCATTTCAGTATACTTTCAGATCCCAGCCTCTGGTTCTGTTGGAAGACATGGCTGGATAAGAAGAGAAAGAGAGGAAGGGAAACATTTGCCAGAGCTGGATGGGAAGGGGAGGTAATGTTGGCAATAGAGCTGCTATTTTTGGCTGATAATTTCTTAAAGATATTCTTTCAATTGATTACTAGGATTGAAAACCAATGTTAAAAGACCTGCTTAAAATGAAGCTCAGCTAAGTGCAAGTAGAAAAGTGGTAAGGTTGTTTCTTTTCCTTGCTATCCCCTGACAGAAAAGAAATCAGTTCTGTTGTGATAAAACTGGCAAACTCATTTGCACATGCCTATATGCAAGCAAACTCTATTCACTGTGCTTGCTTCCAGCACTGCTGTAAATGAAATAAACTTTATGTTAATGCAGCTGATAACATATTTAATTTCACTACATTTTCAGCAATTTTCTTCCCCAAAGTACATCTGAAATATTCTGCATGAATTAGTTCTCTAATTGAAAGGTAAAGTCATTCTCACCATTCCACAAGAACAACTAATACTCAGATACTTGAGAGTTAGCTGCTTGTTTGACTGTTCTCAGTGTGTCCAGAAAATTGATAACAAAGAAAGATGCCATAACTTTAATCCAAGCGCTATTCCCCATTGTTGCAAGAACAATGTGACTGCCTTGCATGCTTCCTAAGAATTTCTCAAAACACATAGTGAATTTTACCTAGGCACCAAAACAGGTCTGAGAATTAGACAGAGGCTGCATATATTTCCCAATTTACATTTGAAGAAGACAAGATAAGAACAGGCAATGTGTCATCAGAAACATCAGGAATTAATCACATTCACACTGGAAAATGAATCTAAGATTTTGATCTCTTGACAAGAATGGGTAATACTTCCAAATGTAACAAAATATTTGCAGACAAATAAACACACCAACTTACTGTGTCCCCATTTCAGTAAGTGAAGTTTGTAAAAGCTACTTATAAAATGTCTAACTGAATTTTTGTATATTTTTCATATTACTTTTGCTGTTGCTTATAACATTAATAAGACCAAGAGAAAGTGAGTAACTAGAAACAGAAAAACAGTTAAACTCCAGCATGCTATGTTACTCAGCTCACTGGAATATACCTTTCTCACCATGGTTACAAACAGCAACATGAACTCAAATTCTCAGATGGTATAAATCATCATTGCTACAATCACTGAAGCAGAACTGAGGCAATTTCTGTCTCAGCTGGACATGGGATCTGGTTAGTCTGTTATAAGTTTTCACAAGTTCTCTGTGGAAAAGCGAATTACTGTAATGTTCAAATTCCAGTGATTAATTAATGGACATCTATTCCTAAGTCTCAATGGTATCCAAGGCATCTCCTTTCACAATTCAGAATTTATCTCTGCCTGATACTGCTGTGGTTTCTGTCACATTGGTGCTCGCACATGCCTATTCTCACTAGCCAGCATAGGCAAGACTCTACAGTTACTCTGTGATTTCACAGATAGAAATAACTGGTGACTTTGTGGTTTCTTTGGCAACACTGACATTTGATTGCAAGTCTTTCCACTGAAAATGAACATAATGAAGGAAGTGTTAAACATTTAGTTTGATCAGCCAAAACAGCAGCAACTGGGGAGTATTAAGTTTTGAGACAGGGACAAGATGTTAAGCTCCTTGGTTAAGATGTGTATAACTCCTAACTCCATTTTCTAGACAGGTGAAGAAGATGCCAGCTTTTTGGAAACAACTGTCTATGAAGAAGTTTTTCTTGGAACTGGAAGGCGGTGCTGAATGCTCAACACTTTCAGGTAAGAGGACTGGAAGCACAAATGAAATTCTTCTTTCTGCTGGAGGATGGAAAGCTCAGCCATGCACTCCCTGCATTGTGATTGTGTCAAAGGAGGAGAATAACAGAAGTAAATTTCTCCCTTTGTTATTACTTCCCTTTTGATTACTGCTACACAGATGGGAGAATATCCTATAAAGAAGATTAAATATCAGGGAAAGTAGTGCTCTCAATGAGTCTATTTCTGAAGTCATACTGCATTCAAAGAAGGCTGAGCAGCTGCAAAATACAGTTCCTAGGCTACCCATACCAGAAAAGTTCCTGTTTGACTGTCAGGCATAGGATTAAAGCTACCTTTTCAAGCAAATGTAAAGGACATTTTTACAATACATGGATTTTGATTGTTAGAAAAACAGGTATTTGTGTAGCATTGTATTTAAGGGAAAAAGACTGCAACATAACATGACTCAAATGTCAGCTATCTAATGACTATTCCTATTTTTCCATGTGAAAAACTGAATTCACACAAAGGAAGGCAACTGACTGTTTTCATTCAAAACTCTACATTCTTTAGTAATTACAATAACAACAAAAAAGTCTATCTTGACTTCTCAAGCATTACACCTTATGAACATCAGTGTTATAGACCTGAAAACAGAGTCAGAAATGGGATGGAAAAAATTAGAGAGACTTGTAAAACACAGTTAGGTGGATCTGATGCAGCTGTCATTGTTAGTAGTTTTCAAACACTGGAGTTCAATGGGATTCAATGGTGCCACATCAGTAGGACTAAGGATGGAGTAGGAGTCTCTGCAGGCAGGTTGCTCCTCAAAAAACAACTATGTAATTGCTTAGGCCTGAGATCTTGTTGCAAGAATTGTATTAGATTTGACTCTGCCACTCTTAATGTGAAAATTGGGACAATACTGGGAAAACAAAGCTTTCTCTTGTTTTAGAGTGTTTTGGTCAAAGTCTGTCTAGTCTGTCTCAAAGGGTTCTCAATATCTGCATGAGATTAACACAAGTAGAAGATGCAAAATGACACAGATCAGTGTGCTGTGAATACAGAGTGAAATGGAAATGAATGTCTGTTTTTGCTAATATGTTGGGTTAAAAGAGAAGGGAAGCCAAAATAAACTAGACATGCTGTGTTTAGAAGCTAAAGTGTTTGCAGAAAAAGCATGGCCAGAGTATATAACAATAAAAGTATTGTTCTGTGCAAAGAATACAAATGGAGAGCCTTGGAAAATCACACTTCATCATGAGCATAAAAAAGAGGGGAGAGAATCTTTCCTTTTTTAAAGGGGAACAGGACTGCAATCAGAAGCTTGGGGGTCTGCCTATGAAGTAATTATAAGGTCTCTGGATTATCCTAGCTTTAGGGAAAACACTGAGAGGCTGTAAAAATAAATATTCAGTGAAACCTCTTCCATAATTCGATAGGATTTTCTTCTTTCTAATATCTCTATCCTAGTCACACACCTACCACTGCAGAGCAGACAGCAAGGGAGACATTCTTTTCCTTCTCTTTACTTTGCACATTTTTTCCTTTTCTGCCAACATTCCTTCCTCTCTCTTCTTTATCTACCTCCCACAGCCCTTTCTAGGTCTCCCAGACAGAAGTTGGACTGACCACCAGAATCCAGGCTACCTCTATTTTGAGGCAACTCATCTTTGTTTCATTTTGACTCCAGTGATATTTCAGTGAAGAATTTCTGCTTTGAAACTCCCTGGGGAGTGGACATACCTTTAAAGAAGCCTGGGGCAGCATGGATATAATTGGGAAAGTAATACTGGCATTCCACATATCTGGCCTTATTTTTGCTCTCAGAGCTAACTCAGAGACACAGTCATAGGATGCCATGCTTCAGCGAAGGTGAGTCTCCAAGCCCAGCTACTACTTTCAACCACCATATCACTGGAACTGTCTTCACCAAGAGCACAAGTTTGTCCAGGGCTGATAGTACTCCAGGGGCAGTGGGAAAGCATGGAGCTAGCTTGCCCAGATGAGATCTGCCATTCTTAAGCTGCTGAAGAGAAAAGTAGTTCCCGTTTCAGTCTGAAGCACCAGGTGAAGAACAACAGCACTACACAGCTCTGAGATGACTTGTAAATCTTCTCTGGAAGGAGAAACTAGCTCTCATAACATTTCCTTAAAATTTTGCACTGAAAGATGCTACAGATGAACCCTGCTGTCACCCGTAATTCCTTACGGCATGAATGAATATTTCCTGTTCTACAAGCAGTCCTTGGTGAATGAATATTTCCTGTTCTACAAGCCATCAAGATCTTTAGATGATTGTTGCATCTGTGTCTTTTGTACTGAGTTCTCCTGTTGAGGCACCTCTCCCTCGAGGTCTTGGGAGGAGGGACCCTGGAGTGTACGGGTCTGTCCCTGTCCCCATGTCACTTGTGGCCTGTGCCTGTCTTCTGATTGGTTGTTGGGGGCTCCCTGGGCTTGAGAAGAAGGGGGCAGTCTCCTGATTGTGTGGTCAGTTGGCCATGGGACCTCAGCCATGATGGGGCTGGAGGGAAATAAAAATCCATCAACATCTATGAAATTTCTCTTCATATTTCCTTCCAATGTTCATCGCTGTTTTATGCATGTTGTAACCATTCCCTGGTACAACATTCTCCTACCTAAATAACAGCAAAAAACCAAACTTTCATCAGTGATCAGTCTAAAAAAGGTATATAGGAATAGCCCATGGTCTGACAGCTGGAAGAAACCACAAGGTGACTGGATTACTGATATTGGAGCCCCTGTCTGAAAGGGTGTCTGCGTAGATGTGCAGTGAAATGTGGGACTATGTGCAGTGCCAGTAGATGGCCAATGGTCAGTTTTACGGACTTATTATACACAAGGTAGGGAAAGGGGTAAAAGTCCAGTACCTCCCATATAGTAGTCTACAGGCATACGACCTGGAGTAGTGAAAACACTGGATAACATTGAGTAGGTACCATGGACATCATTATAAGCTGGGGAAGGCTGTAGCTCATGCTGGTTTCAGAGTACATCCTTCTCTCTCCCAGCTGCCACAGCCACCCAAAGCCCTGAAACATTCCTTGGTAGCAAGAGTACAGAGTGAACTGGCTCCAGTTCAGTTGGTCTGGACAATGGAGTGGGATACCAGACTGCTTCCAAAATGTAATCTCAGAGTTGAAATACCACACACGAGAACAATGTGTTCACACCAGGCACTGAGAGATCAGTCAGACAAGATGAGTGCCCTAAGTGTTAAGATGTTGCTTTTCAAATCCACACTGTCTTTATTAAAGAAATTAATGGATTAAAAATTGAAACAATCTTCCTTTTCTTTGTAGAAGAAACTATCCTGGCTGGGAGACACTAGGAAACCTGGCTGGATGACAAGTTATTCACAGAACAATAAAAAATGAAGATATGTAAAAACTTGTTCCCGCTGCCTGCAAAAATTATAGCCATTAGAAATCCACTTTTACTGGTGACCAAGTCACCTTGAGACCTACCATGTCTCCATGTCTCTATGTGTACTAAACTAAAAATTTTTATTAAATCCCTATGAAGCTTAATGCAAATGTTTTTGATAGTGATAGCAGGCCTTTAGGTCAGTAATATTTGTTTTTCCGTCCAAGGCCATACATCACTGAATTTGTGTCATTGCTTCATTGAGGACACTAGCTTTGATGGTCTTTTAGATATCCTCTTCACTCAAAAGCTCTCCTCTACTTTCTCTTATCTGATACAATGCTCCCAAGCACCAGAGCACCAAGCCAACAGTCCAGCCTTCAAATCCAATTCTTCCAAGCTCTGTGGCAAAACTTACACAATATATAAACTATTAATCCTATTAACCATTACGACAAAGCATTCAAAACCTACAGGCTGCCTTTGCAGGCCAGCTCAGCACATCACATCTAGGTCTATCATTTAACCTTTTCTTCATTTATCAGACCTGCTTCCTAAACAATTGGGATGTGACTGTGCTTAAACTGTCCATACACTTCTGTACCCCAGAGAAATAGATGACAATGATGGAGCAAAAGAGAACTGGCAGGGAGTTCTCAAGCAAAGTTGTAATGAGGCAACTTGTTTAGATATGAGAAAAAAATAACACAACTTCTAAAAGGTGCATGAAATTAATAACATTCAACTTATTGGGGTTAATGAGCCACAGTAGTGAATCTAATACACAGTGTACACAGGCTCCAGGTTGGGATAAGTGTGATTAATCCTGCTGTGACACAAGGCCAATGCCAATCTCACCTGTGCTCCACACATGTGGATTGGGGGCATAGGTATTAATCCAGTGTTTCTACTGGTATGATCTATCACTGAGAGGCTGCTATCAGACAGCAAAACCAGAGAAATCTGGAGCCTCTGGAGAGCAGCATGGTGATAGCCATCCTGTGCCAGATGTTGTAGTTGTCCCCTCCTTTGCCAGATGTTGTAGTTGTCCCCTCCTTTGCCAGATTTGAAGTGAATGGGGCTCTCCTGGATTTAACAATCTGGTCCATGGTCTAGGGCAGAGACAGGCCATCTGAAGCAATGAGAGGAAAGTATGAGATGAAGCCTTTCTGTGACCAAGTCTGAGTGTCTGTGTATTATTCTGTTTAACCTCTGTTTTTGAAAGGTGGTTTCAAACTGGCAAAGGAGGATGAGAAGGCTGAAGACAACATAGAGAGTATTGAGAACTTAATTTGAGACAGGAGGCTAGTTAGACAAGACAGGCTTGTTTTGCCAGGACTGATAGGAAAAAGAGTGCCAGCTACAAATACACTGAGGAAAATGCCCAGCACCAAGAGTTTGCTAAGTATTCAGCTTAAAAAGTAATGTTGGCACAAGTAAGATATCAGCTGCCCATAAAGAACTTCAGCAGAAAACCAGTAGTTTCCAATCACGTTCAGGGGCAGTTTTGCAAAAAGGGAATTAGGTACAGGACAGGGATGAGTCCAAGCCATTGAACGCTCTCAAGATACAGTTCAATAAATGAATAACAGTGATTATTATATGAGGTAATGTTTGCAGTAGCTGGAAGCTGTATTTTAATGATACAGGTGGTTCTTTCCATTATATGTTATTAGGCACCCACAGCCAACATTGCTCTGTAACCATGGCTAACAGAAAAAAAAAAAAAAGGTAAGATCACATTACTCCTAATGTGAGTAAGAGTAAAACAGTCAAAATTGTGAAGGCTGTGAAAATAGGTAGCATGAGCCAGAGGTAATTTAACCAGTGCAGCAGCATCTCTGTAAGATTGATGCAAGACAGGAATCCCATCCAGATCTCAACAGAGGGTATTGATTTAGACAAAGAGACAGCTTTCTGCATAGCAGTGGTATGAACCTACTACAGCTGCAATTTTTTATATAATCCAAAAACCAAAGTCGTACAAAATATATTTGCAAATGCACCTTTTAATACAGGCAGCAGGAATGAGAGCCATGTGAGTATCAGAGCAGAAGGGCTAACTCACTTCCAGTCATGTCAAAGACAGCATATGAAAAAGCACAAGATCCTCCACCAGAAAAATAACAGTGACATCGAGGACAGTTCTCACTGATTCAGGATGAATTACTTTTATTGGAAGAATCCAAACCATTTGCACAGGCAATTGAGAAAAACAGATTTGTGTTGAGGAATATGTGTTTTCCTAAAGAAAAAGCATCTAACCACAAGGGACTGAATTACAAACACTCATGTAGGCTCTGATCAGTGGGAGTGACACAAAAATCTGCTAAAGCCAAAAAGTATTAGTGGAACTACACAAATCAGTGCAGCAAAAAAAGCCCCCAAACTCAAAACTGTATGAAACTGATTTTTTTCCAATTTAACTACTTTTATTCAGCATTCTGACATACTGCTTGTAAATAGCCTGCTTTACTCTCTGATCCTTATACAGCCTCTAACTCAGCCATTTTATGGAATGAGATTATATTTTTCACTAAAACCTAAGAACTTAAATTCTTCAAATATCTTGAGAAAGACCATACAAAACTACCCTGGAAGTGAAGTCCTCTCCAGGGAGTTGCTTTATCTCTTTCAGTGTACTGAAGCCAGGGGCATGAAAGCATTTTCTTTAGCAGCATCCCTTTGGGTTCCTCTGCCTCCTTTGACCTGTACGAAAGCTGAATTCTAGTCTACTCCCTGTGCAAAGATAACTTGCATAGTTTTGCTGTAGTTGTGTTTCTGTTTTTTCTTTGCTGGACTTTTGGCTAACTGACAGTTGCTTTGCTTTGGCAGCTAGGAGTGAAGATCTGTTTCAAGACTCCCAGTTCTGAAAGATTATTTCTGAGGAAGCTTTTGTAGTTGGATGTTTTAAACAGGTACCCAAGAAAGAAATTACCTGAGACTTGTGTACAGATTTTCAGAAAACAGTAGACTAAACTGCAACACTTAACACTGAACTTGTGGCAAAGGAAGATTCCTTTTAAGGCCAGTGTGAAAATTCAGACTCTTTCATATATGTATAACAATAAACACCTAGGATAAAGAACTACAATTCCACATAGTGAAGCAGAACAAGCAAGCAAAAATAATACAAGCAAAGGCTTCTACATTGTTTGCTGCACTTCCCTAATCTGTTTTTAAAATAGCAGATTGATTTCAACACTACATAATATGCAAGCTAATATACTAGTTATGATTTTCTTTAAATTAAGGAATTGTGTTGCTAGGAAATAACGACAGTTTGATCTGTGACTAGGAGAGATCACAGGGTGAGTGTCCTATGTTTACTAGCACTTACCCTACAGGGGATAAGGCAGACTCTATGCCATGGCAGCATCATAATATATATTTGTGCTTCTTTGTGGCATGTCTTTTCTAAAACTCTATTGGTTTTAGCACAAAGAGCAGCCTTTACTAGTGCAATTAAGCAGCCATGAAAATTCAAGCATTATATGAGGACATCAAGTGAGGACAGCAGATCCTCCACTGCATGGCCTGAAGATGTGCACAGCTGTAAACTGATGCAATTGAGCCTTACCTCTCAAAGATGAAAAAAGGACGATGAGCAAACCTTTACCCCATGAATAGCTTAAGGGAGAAAAGTCTGCTATACGGCCTGCTTATATGGCTGTGATTTTTCTCTTGCCCTGATAATACTACTACACTGGGGATCTCAATTTGGCTGGCCACATAAGAGCTTGATCTCAAAGGCACACTGCTGCCATACAGGTAAAGGGCACCATTATCCACCACAGTCATTCCACCAGTTTCCTCTCTGGGTTCTCCACACCTCTTCCCCGCAGTAACAGCTGCAGCCTCCTGCACTGACTCCTGTGCTGAGTTTCTCGTACTATGCCATTGTAGTTGAAAAAGATGATTTTTGATTCCTGGATGACCTGTTCCTAAGTGCAATCTCAGAGATCCCCAATATTTTTCATTCAACATCAGGAGAGGAGGAAGAGGTGAGCACTCATTCTGTGAGATCATGGAAGGGACGGGAATAGGGTGAATACCTGAAGCAGGCTTAGAGGTCTTGGTTCAAGGCATGGGGAAGAAAGGAAGCATTTTGATCTGTAGTGAATGCCTACGTCTTCCTCCTATTTTATTCAGAGCATAGAGCTTTGCCTTGCTTCAAGCTTAAAATTTAGGATCTCCCACAGCACAATAAGTATTCCTAATCCCAGTGGCACAGGACAAACTAGGATTTTGAGCTACTGAGAACTTCCAGTCCTGCATGCATGTGAATTTCTCTTTCAGATAACTGCAGTTTTCAAAATTGTTAATGTGGTTTAGGAACATGCATGGACCAGTATACCACAGTAACTTGTGGGATGCACCAAGCCACTTTGGAGAAACCTACTTTTATTGCAAATGTGGTGCTGAGAGCTGACAACTGACACTGACTTCAGTAAAATTCTTTAACATGAAAACTTAGAGCCTATTAATCTTAAGTCTTCAGTTATGTATCACAAGACAAGCATGGCTTTTCTCCCACAGGCCCCTTGTAATTTAGGTTTTCAGAACAATAATATGAGAAATTAATTTTGCATTCTGACTTTAAATACATTCTTTACTGAAAAAATGAAGCTCTTGTTAAAAATGCCCTTTTAAAAATTCACTTCTATCAATGAATCATTGCAAGCTTAGAATATAGAATTCGAATACTATTTGATCTTATCTAAATTAATGGTTCCTTCATTTTTCCCAGAAGCTCTGTTTCAACACTTTCATTTATAAAGCATTATTTACTTAAGAAATTGTTACAGGAAAAATATTTTCTTGCAGCATCAGGACTCCCTCTAGTGTCATTCCAGACAGAATCTTTGGGGATCTGTATGGAACATTGAAAGTTTGTGTTTGTTTTTAATGAGACAACAGAGCATACATCCACAACTTCTTTGTATCTGAGATATTAAGAAATTTTGGCCCACTACTCTGCACACCTATTCAGGAAACCCAACTTGAGTACTTGTCATCTGGCACCGTGTAACTGGTGTACAATCTTTCCCATTAGATTTATCAGGAATGTCTGCTAAGTGTTTGTTACTTAACCATAACTGCAATTTCAGCATAATTTAACCAAATTCAAAGAAATAGGATAGAAGTTGTTTCAAAACATGTTGAGACCTTTGGTGGGTGTTTGTTTGTTCTTGGTTTCAGTTTTTCCTCCCCTAGTTGAAAGCCTACGGGGCCTGTAAGGAAATTTTTTCTGCAGCAGCAATTTGCAAAGAGTATTGTCAGTTGAAAATTAAATATGAACTAATCTTTAAAGCAGTTTCTAGTACCACATGAAAATCCCATCTTCTCAGTGAAACCTTTTTCCAACCAAATAAAATAAAAGGAAACTGCTATACTGATAGGCTGTCAGATGCAAACAAGCAGATCTCCATCATTATTAGAAAAGAATCTGTGAACTAGTTGCATGATTTCTCAGAATTGCACAGAACTATTCAGCACTGAGATCAACTACTAGATATGCAGCTGGCATATAGGAACCACCTTATAGAGGAGGAAGAAAGAACACAAACCTGGACATTTCTGTCTTCCTGACTGCATGACTGGAATTTTTAATAGGCAACAAATCCTGCTGTGCTTTCAAGACATAATAAATCCTTGAATAATATAAATCAAAGATTATAAAAAGGAAAAAAAAAACTTTAAAAAAACCCTCAAATCACAGAAATATGGGAAACGTAGAAATAAAGAAGAGTTCAAATCTACATATCTTTAGAAACGTATGTTCCACTAAAAGCAAGTAGGAACCATGGCTAGAAAATCCTGAATGGCTTAAGAAAATGCGGCTTAAAGCTACAGCCATGTAGGCTTTTTTCAAGATGTGGCCTTTCTCTTTTCAGAAGTCTCAATGTTTTTTTAAAACGTCCATGAAGACTTCTGAGTCACAGAATCACAGAACAGTTGAGGCAGGAAGGTACCTCTGGAGCCTGTCCAGACCAACCCCTCTGTTCAAAGTAAGGCCACTGCCAGATGTTTGCTCAGGTCTGCACCCTCTGAAGTTCTGAGTATGAACAAAGAGGGAGTCCCTGTCTGAGCAACCTGTTCGAGTGCTTGACCCCAAGTGTGAAGAAAGTTTTATGTATTTAAATGCAACTTCCTGTATTTCAGCTTGGGCTTAATTGTACTTGTCCTTTCACTGGACACCTGTAACAAGTCCTACTCCCTCTTTTCTGCCTGTTCCCATCACCTGTTCATAGATGTTGATTAGATTCCCCAAAACCTCCTTTTCTCTGAGCTGAACAATCCCACGTCTGTCAGTCCTTTCTCTGGCCTCAGAGGCAATTGCCTTTATTTGGAAAAAAGTCCAAAGAAATTTGAAATGAGCCTAAAAAAAAAATTGTTTAAGGAAAACGTTATTTCAGTGATTCCTGCCATTACTCACTGGAGATTGATTACAGTTTTGTGATGGTATTCGTGTAGCTATAATGTGAAATAGATTACTTAAAATAACTGCATCATATTCCTAAATTTCCTCCTATACCATGAATCATGAAGTATTTAAAAAAATATGGCTCATTCTTTTCCACAAAGTTTTGGTAACTCAGCCTCCAGTGTGATATTTCCAACCACATTGCTTATTCCTTTTCCCTTCTCTGAACTCAGATCTCCAGTGGTGATCTGGTCCAGCACAGAAACACCCCCTGCTTGCACAGTGTCTTGCATGTGCCTCACCAGTTGTGCATGTGATACCAGGGCCCTTGTACTCCCTATCTCGCTGTCTTTCCATTTAGCTTCAAAACCCATCTTGTGTATGGGATACTGACCTACCTTGTGCTCCTCACTCTATCACCTTACTGCAGTATTTTTTTCCTGGTGTGGCTTTGACTACTTCTTCTCAAGGCCTACAGTGCAATTAATGCTGTCTCTTCTGAGGTATAATCCAAGGACTCTCTGCAAACTTCTCCGCCCAGGGTTGGGATATGTTAAGTCAGATCTGTGTAACTCATGAATGACGCAAAGGCAAATCTTTTACCCAGGCTTCCCTCCTGCTGCACGGAGTTTTGTTGATGCACACCTGGAGATCTGCTTTTCTAGGATCAGACATGTGATAAATTTTTATCTCACATTAAATCCTCTTTATGACCCTCTTGTTCACATCTTAAATAGATGCCTTTTTGTAGTATCTTCTCGAGGTCTTCACAAATCTTTTTTGAGTGCCAGTCTGAAGTGAATGAAGTTTATTAGGGCCTCTGCCTTTGAGATCTTTAATAAAATTCTTAAGTGATATTTAGGGGAAGATTCCCCCCCTCCTCGATTTCCCTCTGGGCACAGTTTCCCCCCTACTGTCACAAACATTGTTCTAAAAATGCAAACATAGCAAAGCCTGCCAAAAATTTCTAAGGAAAATCTAGACTAAATGATGACTGCAAACCTCAAAGGAAGAGAAAAACCAGACAGCTGACCCAGAAAGATATTAATGTCATCACCATGCCATCACTCCTTTTTTTTCAGTTTTGGTCTCTTAGTTACTTACTCTGCTTGCCTAGTGTCAGATTTCAGGTCACAAATTCCAGTCCTATGTGTAAGGGAGTAACAACGTTAAAAAAATAACCAACCTGTTGAGACACATTGCAACATACCCTGCCAGCTGATAAAATCACAGAAAATTTTATGACTGCAAGGCTGATCCTGGCACGGATGATTTATGCAACTCAAGGCATGTCTGCATATTTGAATTAAGTATGGCAAAGGCTTGTAAATGACTGGTTCCACTGCCCTCTTTAAAAACATTTTCTAAGCTGAAACTTTGTCCTTTTTTAAGCATAGGACACCAGTGATGAGGCATGAAATGTGTATTTTTTTCTAATTTAGGATCTGTACTAGTTCTAATGAGACCTTATCACTCTCTATAATTAGTTTGGAGGAGGTTGTAGCTAGGTGGGGGTCAGACTCTTCTGCTAGGAAACAGGATGAGAGGACACGGTCTTAAGCTGTGCCAGAGGAGATTCAGGATAGATATTGGGAGGAATTTCTTCACAGAAAGTCTGATTAGACACTGGAATGGGCTGTCCAGGGAGATGGTGGAGACACTGTCTCTGAAGGTGCTCAAGGAAAGGCTGCATGTGGCACTCAGTGGCATGGTAGAGTTGAAATGGTGGTGTTTGGTCATAGGTTGGACTCAGTTCCAGAGGTCTTTTTCAACCTAATGGATTCTGTGATTCTGTAATCATCTCAGATTCTGAAACTATTTTTTGGTATACCTGTAACGCTTTTCTTCCATAAGGCAGTGTGATGTGTTTCTTTATGGACAGCACGCAAACACTCTGAGGGAAGAAGATGCCCTAGCCAGGAGAGGGAAGGTTTGGGGGTACCTCAGAGCAGCCTCCCCCTGCCACAGGCAGGCCATGGAGACAGAGGGTGTGCAGTACATGAACGACTGACAACAGCTGCAGCCCCACGCCAAGCACAGACTAATCCACAGCCGTGGAGGGCGGTCCGGGCTGTGGGAAGGCACAGCCCCGTGCCCCGTCCCAGGCCAGTGCTCCTGGAGCTGGGGCGGGGCAGGGACTGCGCTGTGAGGAGGGCGGGAAGAAGGGAAGGAAGGAGGAGGCTGTCCCGGGACAGCGGGCTGGGAGCGCGGGTCGGTAACATCCCGCAGCTCCCCCTCCCCAGCGCTGCCCGTGCTGGGGGAGCCCGGCCGGGCCGCGCCTTCGGCATGGCCGGGGCGCCCACGGCGCTGCTGCTGCCGGCGCTGCTGCTGTTTGCCGGCCGGCCCGCTCTCGCAGGTAGGGCCTGGCGGGGGCCGGAAGGCACCTGCGCCCGCGGGGGAAGGGGCGGCCCGACCGCAGCCCCGGCGTGGGGAAGCGGCGCCCCAGAGCGGCCGCGGGCGGGCGGCGGGGGGGTCCGCTCGGAGCGCTGGAGCGACTTGTCGCCGGTGTTCCACGTGAAAGCAGCAGCCCGACGGGCGGTGCCCCGGCCCGGCGAGGGCGGCGTGGGTCCCGTGCTCGGGCCGGCAGCCGCCGCAGCCCCTTGGCCAGGAGTGGGGCCGGGCGGGCGGCGCGGGCGGTCGCACAGGTGCTGAGGCAGTGGGCATTTTGTGAGGGCGTGGTGTCCTCTTGCCTTAAAGCGAAGGCCGAGCTGTCCGCTCGGGTGTGAGCTCGCCTTGTGCCTGCTTTCCCTCCTGCTGCAGACACGCTGAGAACTTGACATGGTTTCCTAATAAAAACGTGGATGCTTTGCAGACAACTTGGATGTAAGCTTTTTCCACCCACTCCTTAAAATAACTGCGGTATGCCATAGGGAAAAGTGCTGAGGCACAAACAAGAATATTCCCTGCAATTCCTTCCCCTGCTCTGGCATGCATGTGAACTAGTGGTCCCGATGATGAGTATCAGCCAGAATGTGGGTTTTAGCGTACATCTTCAGCTGCCTTGTGCCTGGTTTTTCAGATGTGTCAAGACATGCCAGTCACTACACCAGTCGCGATACACGTTAAGGTGCAGGTCTTGGGCAGTCATCAAAACCATTGAAACAGCCAAAAACTTGAACTGAAAGTTTTGTTTTTTTATCTTGAGATGTAACTTGAAGTACATAGCAATTTGAGCATCAAAGACTGGTAATAGAATTTAGTGTTTAAATAATTTTTTAAAATTAATGGATCAGCACACAATTGAAGCATTGTGCTTTTTCATCTGCCTTCATCCCACTTCTATTCCTTGTTGCAATCCCATGTGAGACAAACCAATCACCATAACTTTCCTAAGAAATATTAAGTAGTGGTTTTCTGTGGTTGTGTGGCATCTGTTCACTGAGAAGACTAGTTAGAAATGAACTAATATTTAATTGTAACTTTAAAAAAATAGTTTTTACTTCCAAAATTAATGAAGGGATTAGTGAAGGGATTGAATTCAGATACTATAAAAGAAATGCAGCAATCCTGTCTTTCCATGAGACAGTTTCAGTGTGTGGAGCTCAAAGTTATTTCTCATCAGTTTTGTGAGCGAAGGCCCTGCAGACAGAGGGGGTGGAGGGATTTCTTTATTCCTCATAGAGATGTCTCGGACATATCAGGGATGTCAGGGATGATTGCCGCTGAGATGGCAATCTCTAGTATAGTAGCATTGTCTTAAATGACAAGACAAAGGGTTTTGTGGATATTACTGGTAGTGATGTTAGGCCAACCAGTGCTTCATGGCTTGCTGTTGCAGTAGTGTCCTCTTTCCCTGGTGCTGCAGGCAGCGCAAGGTGAAGCCAGAGGATACGTTTCCCAACCACCTGCTACTTGTAGGTGCACCAACCTGTGATGCTCTCTGGTTGAGCTGCCTTCAAGCTGAACTTTGCTGGGCCATGTGGACTGACATTATCACCAGCAAACCTTGTTAAATTCCAGCTCTCTTCATTTACTCTGGATGCTGTTGTAGCTATAATCTTAAGCAGACATAATCTAGTGAAAGGGAAGAAAGCAGTCGAAGGCTGGAAAGAAAATAAAAAGCACTAGTTTCTTACAGGCAATGAACTGAAATTAGGTGTTAAGTGGCTTTCTCAACTCTTCAGTTTTCAATGAGTTTCTGTGGTAGAACCAGAAAATAACATCAGCTCTGTTCATTTCATGTTCAGTGCTTTAATAGAGGACTATATTTTATCTGGAAATCATTGAATACTTTGGTTTGGAAGAAACCTTTAAACATCATCGTGTCTGGTGTGAAAAGCATTTTTAGACGCAACACAAGGATATTCCTCATTGTGTACATTTTTAGTGAATGTAAGAGGCTTACACACTCTGGTAGTGTTTGATTTACCCACAAAATGTCACTAAATTTTACACTCAGAAAGTGTGAATCAACCCTGGGAATTCTCTTTTGAAAAATGATTTAGCTTTAAAAGGCATTCCCTATGAATCTGGCAGCTTCCTTTTCTACTCACATTTTTCCTGTGTCTGTTATGTGCTGTTGATATCATCTGCTGCCGGCTTAGATAAGGTGACAAAAAAGGAGGAATATTTTCACATTATGAGGTGTCCTATTCTGATTCTTTGGCATTTTTTTCCACCCCTCTCATTCTGCTGTGTTACTTTTGCTATTTGTACTTGTAGCAAAGCTTCATTAACCAAACTTCTGTTTTTGAAATATCAGCACCATGTTTTGGAGAGTGTAAGATTTGTAAGCAAACCATGTTATGTATTCTGTGGTAGGGGTAGTGTTTTTCAGTCTCAGCAGTTGAATCTGATCTTATCTGTGATGAAGCAAATACTGCATTAGAAAAAGAATATTCAAAATATGGTTCCATTTAGCTGGAGAAGAAAATGAAGCCATGAGTGCTTTTTTTTCCCTAAGCATGTAAAACTTTTCTGGAAGTTTTTTTCCACAGTTGATTAATAGTAACTGCTGACAAGTCAGACTGAAAGGCATTTCACTTTTTCCTCCTGCAAAAGTAAGAAGCATTGAGATTCACTATAAGAGACTGGACTATCATCAGCATAGGATTACGGCAGTTTAAGGACTTTTTAATTTCATCGTGCTTATGAAGTTCTGGTTAGGACTTTAAAAGACATTCAGTCGAGTTTTAATGGGCAGTCACACTAACTGTAAGGGTTTCTAACATGGGGTCATGTTTCAGTCAGAAACTTGAGAAAAGTTAGCTATCAACCTGATTCTTCATTGTTGTTCAAAAGCAAAAAAAGCAATTATGAAATTAAGAGAGTGATTGTGGTCAAATTTTATTTTTTAACTGCTGGTTTCTTGAGCTTTGAATCAGCAGAACTGATCATATTAATTTCCAGAATATGCCACTCCTGACAATGCCATGAAATCTCTAGCAATTTCTTTTGCTATTTGCACTACATTTAAAAAAATAGTTATTTTTATCACTGTTGTGCTGTAAATCCAAACCACAGCACTGTACCCAGTCAAACCCAGGACAGTTATGCAGGACAGTTATGCAGGCCTTTCCAAAGTTCCAGCAAAATGTTAGCCATGTGAGATACCCTTCCTGAAAGAATTATTTTTCAGTTAAAGAATTTTTCTTTTTCTTCTGTCTTCTCAGCATCTTTGTCATGCCACTTGGACAATTTTTTTTCAGAAACTTTAGCATATGTTAATTACTTCTAAAGTAACTATGTAAGTGCTGGACTTCAGCATGTATTTCTTCAAAATTTGAAGTTGGGATTCTTTTATGGTCATAGTGGTTTCAAACATGTTACTGGCAGATTCAAGAAGAAAGAAAGAAATACAACTAGATGAGGAGATAATTGTACAAATCACAAAATTTTGGAACAGATACTTGAAGCATGTGAGAAGAGCAGCTTTGGGTCAGTTCTGTTCCAGGTAAGTTACTCAGTGCAGAACTGAAACATTGTAAAGCTACAAACGTTTGTAGGAGTGTCTGTACACGAGGCAATTCTCTTTGGAGAGGACTGGAAGCTCTTCAGCTGGTGCAGTGATTGAAATCTTGGACCTAGGTGCTAAGATGTGGTAGTGGGAAGGAGCTGGAGGATTGATTTGGTTCTGTGGGGAGGCTCTAGGCATGTTTATAAGTGTGAGTCCATACAGTAATTGCAAATGCATTCTTTAATCTCTTATTCTGCCTTTTTTCTTAAAAAACTTGTTACATTGGATACCTGGAATTTGGTACTCTTTCACTAATATTTTTCTCCTTTTTTAGTCTGTCTCCACTTGTACTGTACAATCAGAGTAAGCAAGGTTTTTGGAAGTTATTAATATCACAAAAGCTTATTTATATTTGGTATTAATAAACTTTGAAAAGTTGTTTCCATCACTCAAATGCTATCTTAAGGGAGAATCTTCCTGCTTTATTTATGCTGGTGGTTGTAAGCTTTTTTTCCCTGTGGTTTAGGGAAACACAGACCAGACCTGCATCTTTGTCTGTTGGGTCTGCATATTTTATCTTAGTTACAGCAGAAACTACTGGGACTCAAAGTGACTGTCATAGTTTGCCTGCCATTCAGTGCATGTGGACTCCTAAATGACGCTTCAAGCTGTACTTTTATATAGCTGAAAGTATTTTTACTATTTGGAAGCTTACCTTCATTTTACTTCCAGATTGTACAACCCATCTACCTCTTATTGAAGCACCATAAATAGTTAGCACGGAAGAAATGTGTAACTAGGAAAAACAACTGCTCTCTTTTAAGAATGGAGGGACAAAGCAGTGAGGGGGACAACATTATACCACTTTGGTTTCTCTACAGCCTTGAAGTGAATTCTTGCAGAATGTATTTAGTAGTCTGCTATTGGTGTGAAAAAGTATGCTGTGCAGAAAGAGTGGTTACACTTTTTTTTTTTTTTCACTAACCACAGGAGAAATGGGATGTGCTCTTAGGAAGGGCTTCTACTTGAACATCCCAGATAGTAGAGTCAAAAACATACCCAAATTTGTCAACAGGCAGATAGAAGACTACTGCTATCTGAAATATTAATATTTATCTGAGTTACTTGTGTGAGTTGATTGCTGTTTCTGTTACACCTTTGTGAATGAGCTGCAGGGGACAGGCTTCAAGGTGCAGATCTCAGCTGGACAATGGAAAGATTATTCACTCCAACTACTTCACCAGGTGTTGCCTATAGACACACTAGAGCTGATGAAGCCAGTACCCCACCAGTCACAGCTGATGAATGTGCTTGTAACACTTATTATCAGAGTGTGCTCTTAGGATGGATGAATTAACCTTTAATCTGTCTTGGTGTTTTTCATATAGAAAGTTAAGTACCTTTAGTTTCCTGAAGGGACCTTGTGCAGTTGGAGTAACTTGGGAGGGTGGGCATCAAATATCTAGTGGATAAGGACCTTCTCTACGTTTGGGGCTCCTAGATACCAGTGCAGCACAGGACAACTGCAGATGGTGAGATAGTAGTGTGAAAAAAAAATGGTAAGTTAATTCCTGCCCCTTCATCCTCTTGTCTACTCTGCCCCCTTCTTGTTAATTCCTTTTTTACAACCAGGCTGTAGAGCTCACTGATACTGCAGAGTATTGATGAGGCTACTGCAGGAACTGTGATCTCAGCTGAGGAATTGCCATGGCACAGGAGTGACTTGACTCTGCAGTAGGCAGCAAACAAGCCATCAAAACACTGCCTCTGGCTCAGCAGTTCTGGAGTTTGGAGAGGATCCTGACTGAAAATGCATGAGTTATGTCAGACTTAATCCTTTACTTTTATGATTTTATCTTTAATTATTAAGTAGTATAGATTCTATGACTGCCAGTAGAACAAAATATATATAGTGGTTTTCACAGCAAATCAGTGGGCTACATGAGCACAGTTTGTTTGAGCAGCAGTAGTTCTGTGGCCTTATCATAGCATTTATTATAGTGTTGAAAACAGAAGATGAATAAATTGAATACAAAAAAAATAGTGTTTTTATCCATATGAGAAAGATCTAGGATGTCTGAATATATCTTAGATGTTATCTACATTATTTTTTCTAACACTGTAGGTTTCTGGTGAAAGCTTTTAAGTACTCTGGCATTGATACCTCCTGAAAATTTTGAAGACAAAAACATTGTCCAAAAACTTTCTTCATGAAACTACAACATTTTTCTTTTCTCCTCAAAGATCAAATTATGTGTTTCAATTGTTTCATATAAAGGGGCACTGGATACTTAGGCGTGGGAAAGGGATCTGATAAAATGTCCCTCTTTTTCATCTGGCATGAGTGTAAAAACCTCTCTGGATTACATATGTTCAAAAACTTATGGATTATTGGTTCAGCCACTGTAGGGAAAGCCTTTCTACATTACTTTCTTTGGGAATAAGGTGTAAAAGGGATCCAGAGAAGTAAAGGACTGACATATCTGTAGATCTGGCTGTTTTCTATCCACAATGGAGACCAAAAGGAATTGAGCAGACATGAAGTCTCCATTGAATTACTTCCAGTTAAGAAATGAGTGTGGAAGTGTAATTCCAAGATCATTGTTCTTACGGCATTGCTGAGAAGATACTTGATCTCAGCTGAAAAAAAAGCACTGACGGAAACAAAAGAAATCCATTCTTTCAGTTAGCTCTCTAGTTTTGATTTTGTTGTTGGATTATTGAGCATTTCTTGAGCTAACAAGTGTGGTGAGTCTGAGCTTGGTTCCTTGCAGATAGATTTGTTGGGTTACTAATTTTGGCAGTAGAGAAGAGATTAGGCTTTTATTTCTTTCTGCTTTGTGTACAGGAAGAAGAGAAATATTATTCACAGAGTAGCTGCTTGTAGAATTTGATTTTGTTTTAGCACAAGAGAATGAAAGCCGAACAAAACGATAAAAACCCAACCTAATTCCTCCACTAGGTGATGAGTGAAAAATCTTTTGCTCTGTTTTTACTATGCCTAGTTTTTCATGGTTACTTCAAAGAGGGATGTTGTGGACAGAGCTAGTCAAGAATCTTCAGTAAAATTACTTGAAATAAAATTTTCAAAACGTATACTTCCTGTATAAACATTGCCTGTTATGATGGAAATACAGGGAAGAATTTGTAGCCCCAGTGCCAGACTTGAGGGTTGGCTGTAAGGGAGACGGAATAAAGATGGGGATCACAAATTAGCCAGTAACTCAGGTTGAGCAGATCTTTAAATTTGCATCCCAAGTGATTATGCCTCTATTTTTGTGAGCCTTTGTGTGTCTATTTCTGTGTTCATAAATGGACAATAATAGATCTGATTATTATTCTCAGCTGCTTTCATTTGTCTTTTCCATTTGAGGCCCAGAGATGTTACAGAATAAGTTATCTGCCCAGACAGACATACAGGGAATCATTCCCTGATTGATATGGTGAATTCACCTCTTCCAGTAGCAAAGGGCTTTCAAGGCTGGTATTGCTGGCTGAACTCCACTTACTTTCTGTAATGTTGCCATTAACATCAGATGGTCCATGACAATATGTCTTTCTTTGAGAAGCACCAGATCAATTTTGAGGTCAGTCACTCAGTTTCAACCAGAAATCATTCTTGGAAGTGTGTGCTCTAGGGGAACTTGATTCCTATAGTGTAATAACGTGCTTTTTAATTTGGTGGATAATGAAGCAGAAATCATGCCAAGGCACTGTGGGTGGTCCAAAATCTTTTTTACTGCTGGATCTGTCCCTACCTGTCCTACCTTCAGTGATGGATTCTGACTCTGGAGAGTTTTATGGAAGGTAGAAGCTTTAAACTAGTGGGGGTTTTTTTGTTTGTTTGTTTGTTTGTTTGTTTGTTTTTCCCCCAGGAAATTCATATGTAATATAAATATCAAACTCTTGCCCAGTGGTACACTGCAAAATACTGACTTTACAGCTTCATTCTAGTTACTCTAAATTACACGTAGTAATTCATAGATAGATAACGTCTCTGCTTAACTGCTTCCCCAAAAATCCAGTGTTTTTTCCCCACATACTCAAGTCTATTGAAAAGTAATTTCCACCAGCAGCCATTACTTTTGACTCAGAAATCCAACTAATTTTAGGGGTTGTACTAGAGTGATCATAATAAAACTTTCAGGACATTGACATCTGTGAAAGATTTTGATTTCCCAACTAATTTGTAAGGAGGTCCACTGATAAAATACAATGAAATCTTTTACTTGCCAGTTCTACGGGGATGCCAGGATGTAATGTAGCAAAATTAATTAACAGCTTCTTGGAGTCTCAATAGGGTGAGGACTAGGGTGTGTCTACTCAGGGTGAAACCTTTTTGTACCCATAACATTATCCTGATGTGCAGTGCTGGAGGAAATGGAGTCTTTTTTTGATTAACATACGTTATTTCAGACAGCTAGGTCTGAAATTAGCATGAGCATCCTGGAGTCTTTAGGAAGTGTCATGGCTTTACCTCAGGTGATAACCGAGTACCACGCAGTCACTTGCTCAGTCCCCCACTCCATGGTGGGATGGGGAGGATAATAAGGGAAAAAAAAGGTAAAATGTGGATTGAGATAAGAACAGTTTAATAACTGAAAAAAAAGTAAAATATAATACTAATGGAAAAGGAGACAACAAAAAGAAAGAAATAAATAAAACCCCAAACCAACAAGTGATGTACAGTACAGTTCCTTGCCAAGTTCTGGCTGATAGCTGTTACTCCAGTTCATACCCTGGACATGTTGGAATATCCCTTTGGCCAGTTCAGGTCAGCTCTCCTGGCCATGCTCCCCCAGCCTCTTTGGCTACCTGATTGCTGCAGAGCACTTGAATTGTCCTGGATTTAGGGTGAGCACTGCTGAGCAGCAACTAAAACATCAATGTGTCACCAACATTATTCTCTTAATAAATGCAAAACACAGCACTGTACCAGCTACTAGGAAGAAAAATAACTCTATCCCAGCCAAAACCAGGACAGGAAGACAGTATCTCAGTGTGCCTTTTACTGAGATAGAAATCAGAGGACTCCTCTCTCTTACCTTTGTTACTGGAACTAAAGCTCTAGAGGGTAGGGACAATCTCCTCTAGTCCATCTCTGTGTTAGATAGCACAGTTACAGCCCTGTCCACTGCTGTAGTATGAATTTATCATGAAAAAAAAATTATAATTATTTAACCTATTTTCCTGGCTTATTAGTTAGGTCTTGCTTATACTGGGGATTTGTCTCTAGTTATGTTATTCCAATACTTGCTTTAAAGCAAAGGTCTTTCTTTATTTACCCCACAGAATAACATTTCTGTGTACAACAAATGGCATAGGTCCTCTCAATATATAAATTTAATATAAAGTCTGTAAGGTAAACTTGAGCTATTTAATGAAAGCTTCTTTTGAACTAGAAGCAAACTGCTGGGGAACAATTCCTTTTTGTTCCACTTGGAATCAATTTTTCTATGCACAGTGGTGACTCTTCCTTTGGAAGAAATATGTATATTTCAGTAACATAAAGATCTTTCCTGTGTTTCTCTGGGTACTTAATATAACTCAATATTACATAGTTGTTTTCTGTCGGGTTTGCTGAAATCTTGTTCTTGAGAAAGCTACCTAGAATTTTTATATATCCTACAGCAAATTTTTGGATACTATTATTTATTATTTCATGAGTGAGCTGCTAAATGAGATTTATGATTTGGTACTCTGTGCACAATCCAGAGTCAAAGCCACACTATCAGAGTCATCAGAGTGTATTAGGTTAAGCAAGGGGACAGCTAATGTAGGAACTGGAACAATTAAACCTCAGAAGTCCTCTGCAGTTATGCTTGATTTTAAAATGAGAAAATTATTTCACAATGAACTAAAAACTGCAAAATAAGTATTTAACCGGTGATGTTCATACAAGCTGTATCCAAACACTGCTGAAAGCATAATAAACTTCGGCAGATGGAATTTGAAAATAGGCATGTCTGGGGAAAAAAAAAAAGGTCAAGGATCATCTTGAAGGAATCAAAGCTTTTACTAAATCCTCCTTAAGTACATCAAGAACAAAAACCCTGCAGAGAGTCTGTGCAGCCAGTTGATTAAGTTAACAGTATAAAAGAAGCACTAAGAAAGAGCATGGCTACTGCAGAGAAGCTAAACCAAGTGGTGTTTACTGCTAGTTGGGAAGATTCCCAAACTGAAATTCTTTTTTTGGGGTGGAGGCAGGGGAGGAGCAAGGTTGACTTAAAACACTTGGGAGTGAAATAACTTGCTTACTAAGGGTAATGTC
This sequence comes from Lanius collurio, assembly GCA_020086605.1. Taxonomy (NCBI): domain Eukaryota; kingdom Metazoa; phylum Chordata; class Aves; order Passeriformes; family Laniidae; genus Lanius; species Lanius collurio. The sequence continues at coordinate 20,213,495 of JACBWW010000008.1, forward strand.
TGATCTCTTAAACACTGTGATACCTGAAGCCTGGATGGTGGCAGATTTTATGCCTATATTTACAAGAAGAATTACCAGGGGACTGTAAGCCTAACATCTGTAACTCAAATTTATAGGTGCAGTAACAGAAGATGCACAAGTGAGAAGGATCAACTTTGGGGGAGTCTGTAAGATTTCTTTAAAGAGTTCTTTGCAAACCCCTTGGAGTTTTCTTGATGGGGGTGGGCAAGGTGTCTAAGTTCAAAAGACTTCTGATAAAGTTTGCTGCCAAAGGCTTTTTAGCATTCATTGGTGTGCAGGGCTTTGAATATTAAGTAATTGATTAAATAGGAGAGGTGGTAAATAATTGATACATTTTTTTCATATGTCAGAGGAAAGTTACCAGCAGAGTTTTGAGGATTTGGTCTTAGGATCTGTGCTGCTCAGAATAGTAATGATGGGGATGGTGAAGGCAGTGAGTAGTCAAATGAGAAATCTTACTGGTGTTACTGTTCCTCAGGGCAGAATAGAGGGGAGGAGACAGTGAAGGAGGCTTGTACAGATTTGAGTGACTGGCCAACAGGATGGCAGGGGTACTTGGAAGTTGCACACAGGAAACAAGAGGGCAGTTTTGCCTGGAACAGAGGGATGAAAATATCTGAAAATGATGCAGGTGGCAGGAGACTTCTGAGTCTTCTCTGCAGAGATGGCCTGGGATGTCTCTGATGGAGATGTAAGAGCATGTTATAGATGAAAATGTTTCCAAAGAGAAAATCAAGGGATACTTCAGAGAGAAATTCTTTGGCAACTACAAAATAGACTGGGTGTGAAAAGCTCAGGAAAACACGTAAAGCAAAGAAACAAAAAAAGGAGTTTAAGAAAGTAATTATTCAGTATAATTGCATGGTTCTTAAAATTCCCACTCATCACTGTTGGAGATAAGAGTACTGGACTGTATTCATCCTTTGTCCATTCTGTTATGCCCATTGGGCTGTTACTAAATGGCTTGGACTGATGAATTTGATAGCTGAGATTTATTTTCATTTGTACATGAATAAGTATATAGAAAATAATATAAATTTTTTTACACGTATTTAGGTATGGATAAGAAAAAGGGATTTTTTTGGTGTGATTAAATTTCCTGTTTATTTTCCTTTATTTCAGTATCATTTCATGGTGATAGCTTTGTGGAGCTGAAAATGGCAGAAGCATCCCCTCAGACGTCCTTACAGTTGCAGTTTCGAACCAGCAAGCCACAGGGACTGCTTCTTCTTGCAGCTGGGAAGGCAGATTATTGTTTAATGGAGCTACGCTCAGGATATGTACAAGTATGCTTTATATCTGTAGCTAAAAAACGTATATGTAGCCTGTATTGCTCAGAGTTTTTCTCAAGGCTGTTATCTGTAACAAGATCTATAAAAGTTTTTCTTCAAAGAAGTGGAAAAAATCACATAATATAATCGATAATTTCAAAGTATGGCTTTTATTTCTTAAAATTATAGTTATACTCTACGATTGAGATCCTTTAAGAGCCTTTGAGATCTCTAGATCTTAAAATCAAGATCATTGTGTTCAAAGCATGAGATTCAATACAGGCAAAATTTCAGATTTGGTGTTAGCTTTACAGAAAGTGCTTGAATCTGAGTAATTGTTTTTCTGCAAGGTAGGTTCTTGAAGGATCACTTTCAGTTGGGTTCTCAGGAGCTGTTGTTCCTAACAGAACTGCAAATTAATCCATTCCTGCTTCTGCAGTTATGAAAGTTATATCTGTGATGGCGAGTAAACCTACACAGAATTTTAGTGGAATTCTATTTTTTCTATTATATTTAGTAAATTATGTCCTTAGTATGAAAATGTATGAAAATTAATGTATTAATATGTATTAATGTATGATTGTAAAAAATACCGCTTTGGATTTTGATAGTTAAAATTCTATCTCTTGCAGCTGAGAATTAACTTTGGTGTGGGGGAACGAGTACTGCATTCTCAGGAGAGATCTCAGCTGAATGATTTAGCTTGGCACCTGGTTGAACTACATCATGAGCAAGATAATGTCACATTGGTAATTGATAAACATGATAGAACTAGTGCAAAAATGCCTGGAATTCTTTATGAATTAAACATTGATTATGGATTCTACATAGGTGGTACTGGTAAACTTGATGTTCCCTACCTTGCCGAAGCATTACCCAGTTTCCGAGGATGTATTGATGACGTGTTATTCAATCAGTTGGACATTCTAATGCCTCTGAGACCTTCTCCTGGCTTCAAAAGCATCCATGAAGTTTCAGTGGGGTGCAGTGATGAATTCTTTGCAGGTGAAGAAGAACCTATTAGTTTCTTCAGTTCCAGGTCCTATATTTCTTTCCCATCGTGGAATGTGGATGATGAGGGAATCTTCGAGTGTGCCTTACAAACCTCAGCTGCACGTGGCTTGCTGCTTTACCACCCTGGGCAAGTGGGAGATTTCATTGCTATGGAAATGGAAGATGGTTTAATTAAATCTTATGTTGGAAAACATAACAGTAGAACCTATCTTTCCTCTCATAGGTCAGTCAGTGATGGTCGTTGGCACTACATCAAACTGAAATTTACTCCAGAGTATTTGCAACTAACATTGGATGGAGAAACTGTGAAAAAATCATTACCTCCCCACAGTAAGTTGCCAGTTCTGAAAGGATCCCTCTTTGTAGGTGGTGTAGATGACAACATACGATCAGAAGTGATTAAGTTAATCTCAGTATCTGGGAAGTACACCAGAGGAGGATCCTTCAAAGGCTGCTTAAGGAACCTGAAAACCAACTCAGAAAAGAAATCGCTGAAGAATGTTCTAGTAACTAAGGACATTTCAGCTGGATGTGAAATGCAGAATACAAATCTTTCATTAGAGACACCTGTGAAGAAGCCTCCTGTGAAAACAGCTCCTGTATTTGCTGTTTCCCATGAAAGCTCAATTTCTCTGGACAAAGAAGACAAAAGCCACTTTTTAGTTCTTAGTAGCTTGATTGTGCTAGAGGGCGGACAAGCTTCACTTGAATCTAGGCATATTAAAGTTACCTTAGACTTTCAGAAATTAGGAATTCATCAGTCACAAATTCTTTTTGAAGTGAAGGAACCACCCTCTCATGGGGACTTGAAACTGAATGTTGAACCAGTGCGGGAGGTGAATATGTTTACTATGCAGGATGTGTGGCAAGGGAAGATTCTGTATGTCCATGATGGCTCTGAGGACACTTACGATTATTTTAATTTCTCCATTTCTACCAGCAGTGAGAAGATTGTGTCTCCATATTTGCAAGGAAATGAGCAGCATATATTTAAAATTACTGTCACTCCAATAAATGATGCACCTGAGATCATACTTCCTGAGGGAAACTTGTTTCTTCTTTTAGAGAATTCAAAGAAACGTCTGACTAGTGACCTGATAAAAGTTGTAGACAAAGATACGGATTCTGTGGGTCTCAGACTTTCAGTGCTTGGAAATCTGAACGCAGATGCAGGATTTTTAGAAAATTCAAAGCATCCTGGAAAAGCTATCACTGCTTTTTCTAATGAGGACTTAAGTGAAGGCACTGTTTTCTTTGTCCACACAGGTGTCAAGAACTCAAGGATTGTTCTCAGGGCAAGTGATGGTGAGAAGGTGAGCAACACTGTTGTGTTACGTGTCATGGCAGTTCCTTTGGATTACAGAATTGTCAACAACTCAGGAATAAGTCTCGTCCAAGGTGTTACAGCTCTTATAAGACCTAGGCATCTGGCAGTGGAAACAAATGCTGTTCTTCAGGAACTGGAGATACGGTACGAGATCACAGAACCACCTCACTTTGGTCAGGTCCAAAGGCATCATTCAAGGGGGGGATGGAAGCAAGTCAACTCATTTTCTCAACGCTCTCTTCAGCGCAGCCGTGTGAGATACTGTAGCACTTTTAAAGACATTCAGTTGGAAAATGTTACTGACCAATTTAAATTCAAAGTTAGCATAGGAAACAAAATCAGTGAAGAGCACACATTTCTAATCAAAGTGAAATGGTTAAGGTACAGTCTACTGAAACATGCTCCTCTAGAAATTGAAAAATCAAAAAAGAAGTACTTGAATTCTGATAATCTTTTTGCTGTGATTGCCAATCTAGAAGTACCTGAAGATGAGCTTCATTTTAAACTTCTGTCCCTACCAAAGAATGGACAGATACTGCTTAATGATCAGCCTTTGCAAAAAGATTCAGTCTTTACACAGAAAGATATTACTGATCGAAAAGTGGCATATGAATTAATCAGCCAGTACCATGAAGACTATGATTCATTTAGATTTCTCATTTCTACAAAGTATCTGGAGTCAAATTTCTATGACTTTGACGTGTACATCAAATCAGATTTCAGAAACATTATTTTGACTAACAATGGCCTTAATGTTACTGAAGGGGATGGAGAATTAATAACAAGCACAAAATTGTTTGTGCAAACACCAGATAATAAAACTTTCCAATATGAAGTTATACAGTTTCCTAAGCATGGGAAATTAAAACTTACAAATTTTTGTGGTTCATTTGAGAATAATGGCAATCTTACAACTTTCACTAATAAAGATATAACTGATAAGTGCCTTATGTATGTGCATGACGATTCTGAGACAGTGTTTGATGAATTTCTTGTCAAAGCTTCGAGCAAAGAGTTGGGGAAGGGGACAAGCTTTGATCCAGAAGTAGAACCTTTGTCAGTGGAAATTAGATTCCACATTTCTGTCCAGCTGAAGAATGATGAGAAACCAGTTCGCATAATTGGTAAGATATTTAATGTAGTGAGAAATGGTCAGCGATTGTTAACTTTGGCAGATCTTTGCTATCATGATCCTGATTCTGATTTCGATGATGGACAGTTGCTATATACTAGACGTGGTATTTCCAATGGGGACTTGGTGCTAACAAATGATACTTTGCATAGACTCTACCAATTCAAACAAGTGGATCTGGAGCAAAAGCAAGTCCTTTTTATACACCATGGTGCAGATTTTGGGCGTTTTGTGCTTTTTGTGACAGACGGCAAGCATTATACTTCTTTGCTTCTGGAAGTTAACGCCACCGATCCTTACATTAGCTTGGCAAATAATACAGGATTGTTGGTTCAAAAAGGGAAGGAAGAAACTGTTTCAACAGCTAACCTAAGTGCTACTACAAACCAAGACATAAGAAATGATCATGAGCTTACATATGAGATACTCTTTTTCCCAAAATATGGAAGAATATATGTGAATAATCTATTAGTGGATTCCTTTACTCAGCTTGATTTGATAAAGGGGCATGTGACCTACAGACATGATGACAGCAACAACCTTATTGACACATTTAACTTTACAGTCCATGCTGGAGATGTCCATCTGGATGCTGGACTGCAGGTTCACATATATTTGGAAAGCCATCAGCAGCCACCAAGGATTGTAAACAAAAACAATCTCTTGGTTGAAGAAGGAAAACCAGTTAAAATCAGTAAAGGAAAACTGCAGGTAGGTTAACCATGTTCTGCATTCCTCCAATCTTGTAGCAAGTTTTTGTCCCTGTTTTTTTCAGCCAGTGCAGTGTCTTTAGGTTGTGTCTTCTCTTCTTTAACTCCTTTATGATTACCACTAATAAGACTGCATTCTGGGTGCTTAATTCAAGAGAGACTGACACTAGCAATCTTCCATTTTTAGGAAGGAAAACTGATTATGTTAAAGAAAAAAAAGCCCGTAGTCTTTGACTCTGTTACATATTGATGCTTAAGAAAGTTATGATTTGCAGATGCTGCATGTACATATTTGTTTTAGTTGTAACAATTATTTGTACTCCATGTAATGTTCTTAACTGAGCTGGTGGAAAGTGCCAAGAAAAGGGTTTGAGGTTGAAGTCCAGAATTTTAAAAAACAAGTCAAGTCACAAACCTGAGGCCATTTCTGTTTGATTAATTCTTCCCTGTCTGATGTTTGTGTGTAGCCTTCCAGTAACCGCTGCAAGAGGCTCCTGCTGCACATTGCTGAAATCTTGAAATCCTTGTTTCAGGCAGGGATCTATAGCTGCAAGGCCATTAGTTAATTATGGAATATGTTCCCTTTCAAAACTTTTTTTGGGGCTACAAAATGGCCCCATGCTACCTTTATTTAACGTGTCTGCTTAAAGTTTTGGTAACTGTGTAACCTGTATAAGGAGTGCCAGTTTATTTAGGTAGACAATCCCAGGATTAAAAGCAAAAAAATATGAAGAGATTTATAGAATTTATCCCACTTCCATTTGAATAATTTTAGGATATGTTCTTAAATTTAAGGTTGTTCATGAAAATAGTTCTCCATCTGAGATTGCGTTCACAGTAAGACAGTTTCCAGTACACGGATACATTCGGAAGTTTTCCTCAGAAGAAAGTTATCTCAGTTCTGACCAAAGGCCAGCTTTGAGGTTCACGCAGCAAGATGTCGACGAGGGCAAAGTTCAGTATGTACAGACAGTTTCTGACCAGCTAAATGACCATTTTGTTCTGGATGTGACCAATGGTGTCAGAACAGTGAGTGGAATAGAGATCTCTGTAGACATCATCCCCAGAATGATTCCACTGGAAGTACAGAACTTCACAGTACTCGAAGGGGACTCAAAAGCCCTGGTGGAAGATAATCTAAAAATACCTAGTAAGCACTTTGCAGGACTCAGCTGTGAATTCATTTTAACTGAGCAGCCAAAGCATGGGTATGTTGAAAACTATCGTGTTCCTGGAATAAAGTTAACCACATTTACCAGAAAACAGGTAATGCCTTTAGATCTTAGATGTAGTCTTGATGAATTCTTTGTTTTGCTGAAAGCTGTGGGATTTTTTGGGAGGTGGTGAGAGACATGAGTTTGAGCTTTATTCTGGCCTTGATTTGAAGATCTTTCTGCTGTTTCCATGTGGTCATTTGGAGTGGGGAAGCAGGCTGCCTTATTGTGTGGGGAACCACATCACTTCCTTGATGGCACTATTGACACAGTGTGCTAGAATCACAGTAGCCTGATGCGCCACTCACATTAAGGCAGAGTTGTAGATGCTCTGGAAATGTGAGAGTGTGGGTGCATTTTGAGAATACCAGAGGAAAGGGTATGTAGTTTGAACAAGGAGAACAGTGGAAATAAAGTAATTTTTAAGATAATTTCTTTGTTCACAGGCAGCCACTGTATGTACAATGTGCTAATTTTCAGTCATTTAGCTCCAAGAAGCAAAATGGTATCATAAGTCACTATCTCCTAACACTATGTTCAGATTATAGATTCCAGGAAACATTGTTACAGTGGGATTGGATTTTCATTTTTCCTTCAGGAAGAAGGGAGAGTGCTAAGACTGGCAAGATATTCTGGCTAGAGGAATGGACAGATGAGCAGTAAAATTTACTGTTGTGAATGGAGCAAAGATAGAGGTACAATCTGATATTCAGCATAAATAAAATTTTAGAAGTCATAAAATGTTTGTGCAATAAATACAGAGAGCCATGACTAGGATATTTTTCAATGTGATGTTTGTTTTCTTCTAGCCTCTTTAGTTTTTCAGCTTTTTATATTTTTCAGGTGGAACAAGAATTAATCTACTATGTTCATGATGGCAGTGAAGACCTGGTGGACAATTTTACTGTGGTAGTAAATAACACGGAGTTGTGGAAACAAAGTTTGCCCCAAACTGTGTTTGTAACTGTTATTGGAGTGAATGATGAAGCTCCTGTTATAAAAGTAAACAGAATTCTTCAGGTTTGTTTGTCAACATTTTGAAGTGTTAAAATTAATTCCATTAGTTCTGATGCCTCTTCGTTAACAGACTATTGGGTTTGTGTCTGATAGGGTAGTCAATATAATACCTATTAGTCCTTGGATTTAGAGAAATTAACGCTAATGAAAGGAGGCAGTACCTAGGTTGTTTGTGTTTAGGAAGATTTTAGACATCATGGAGAACATGTTCGGCTGTTGTAAAGTTTATCTAGAAGGCTGAACAAGCATTCTTTTAATCTTAAAGTTATGTGAAGTCTCTTGGACTGATAAAAGGTTTGTGAGGGTGGATGGCTTGCACCTGGATGATTGTTATGTTTTAGTGTTGTTTGCTGTGGTGTCTTGAGGCCTGTTATGTAACATGCAATGAACATGTCACTTAGAAAAGTACCAAGAATAATGATGATGAGAATGCCAACTTTTCACTATTGTATTGGCACAGCCTTCCAACCCTATGCCTCTTGCCCTGAAGTGTTATAAAGAGTCAGACCTGCTAAGGTACATTCTGCTGCCTGCTCCTGTCCAGATGTGCCAATGGGATGGGTCAAGAGCAAATTGGTTGTATGTCGGGTATTGCTTACACAAAACTGGAGTGTTTCCTTCTTCAAAACCGCAAATAATACAATGCAATCTGTGAAAATCTAGGGTCATCAATATATTAGTGCAGTCACTGAAGCTATTACTATGTGATACTGTGAGCTGAGAAAAAAAATATGTTAACTTTTTTCTAATTGCCTTCCTCCCAAAAAATCCTGGTGAAAATTTTAGAGTTGTTGCCTGGTGCTATCTTTAGCTCTTAATAACCATAGCTGACTTTTTAATCTATTGATCTTTAAAAAGTTACCTACCACTACAAAAGTCACTACTGTCACTTGAGTTTCAGTGCATTTTCAGATGATTAATTAATTAATTTATTTACAGTGTTTAACTCAGGACATATTTGCATAGTATTTGTTTGTGTTATGGTTGCACTAAGTAACCAAAATCAATTTAGTGAAGACTTTGTGCCCACAAAACCTCCACATGTGAAGACTTCCAATCTGAGATCTGATGGGTAAAAACAAGTAACTCCAAAAACCAGAATGAAATAAACATGGGTCAGTTAGTGAACTTGTGGTCACAGTAAACCAGCTGGAAGACATCAAGGCAGAGAAGATACTTAGGAATTGATTTAAAAGAAGCTAAGCAGGATATTTTGCCATCATTCCCAGTGCTCTGTGATGCAGTTTGTGAATTGGTGATACCAAAACATGCATTTAATTTTACATAGTTAGTTGTGTGTTGGAGAGAGAGAGAGTATTACTGTAAAATGTAACCTTGTGTTGTGTATTTTGCCATTTTGCATGAGAAAACACATAATTTTTAAACTAGCTGTAATGATAGTACTGTGCAGCTTCGCAGTGACAGGAGATAATCTGCAGATGACCACGACAGAAGTCATCCTGCCCTGTGCAGAGACTGCTGACAGAAGGGCAGACTGCCTTCACAAACATTTGGGTGGCACAGAGCAGAGCCTTCCCTGGTTGAAGTAATTACAGTGGTACTCCACAGACATCAGGACAGCATGCAGTAATCTTTGTCTAGTCACAGAGAAGAGGGTGCTATGTTCAATCAAATTTTTCTGGGTCTCTGTTCTGGTGTGCTGCTGGCATTAAACTGTTGGCATTGAACTGCTGGAATTGCAGTCTGTTACCAGAGCTAAGGCTGTACAGTGCACTGCAATGCAGCTTATAGATTTTTCTAAAAATACCTGTGAATCTAGTCTTCCCAAGAGCAAGGATAACGAAGCTTCACCTACCCAGAGATGTTCCTCTCTACTGGGGAGGCAGCATGCATACTAGAACCAGAATGCTACCTTTGAGCCTGTGGTTTTGCTAGTCATGCACAAGCTATTGTTGAGAAATCAAGTTTGTATTTGTTGTGAGTGCATACCAATATGTACACATATGCTGGATTCATGTGCAGTCTAAAATCTGGCAATCAAGTTATCTGCTAGGAGGAATACACTTGAGATGATTCTTCCTCAAATCAAACTTCCACATCCTCAGTAAGGTGAAAGAAAATGGATTTTTCTTAGTTCTACTAAATACTGAGATGGGCATTTCTGTGTAGAGTGCTGGTCTGACCCAAGTTCTAGCTAAACTGTCTGTGCTCCTCAAAGGCCTTGCTAGTGGTAGATGCTGAATAATAGACTATTAAAGCTTTTAAAAACTCAGCTCTTCTACATATTTGTAAGATTGGAAATGTGCAAAAGTATAAAATGACAGACAAGTACTGTGAAAACTGAACTCCAGTAGAACTGTTTGAGTGGACTGAAGTTTAGGACCTCAGAAATTTTGCAGGTCACAATATAAAAAGTCTGAAAGAACTGCTGAATGATTAAAAAATAGGCCAGGATATGGTATCTGCTGTTGAGAAGTAGCTTATGTGAAGAGGTGCATTATGTGGCCAGTGATGTTGGTGTGGGCTATGGAAGTTAATTTTGGCTTTTGTTATGGATTTCTGTCCAAATGCAAGAAACTATTGGGCATGTGCACACGTGCTGAATGAGTCTAACTCTAGCTTCCTCACTTCAGAGACATCCACAACACTCTTTCTTCAAACAGCCTTGTCTGTTGTTATGAAAGTTGTGAGAACCATGGGGGAGTTTCAGACATTCAACCATTTTGGGAGTTTTTATCTGGTTTGTCTGTAGGAAGTAGAAGTAGACGAGGGTTTAAAGCAGTGGGGTTTTTTTGTTGTTGTTGGGGTTTTTTTGTTTGTTTTGTTTTGGTTTTTTTTTTTTTTTTTGTTTTGTTTTTGTTTTTTATTCTCTTTTCTTTTTTGCCTCCTGTCTCAGAATTTATGACATAACATAAAATACAGAAAGTTTTATTGTCCTAAGAACATCTGTAATACATTTAATTTAAATGTTTTCCAGTGCAGCAAATCAATGAGATATATTTTTATTTGGAAACTTAAATTATGAACATTTTAGATATATTTTCTTAAAATTTTCACAGTTTTTTTGGGATTTTTTTTTCTAGAATCGGAATGGGTAAAGGAAATTGGATGTTTTGAAGAAAATCGCTATCCTAACATTGTGTATTGCATTTATGTGTGTTTAAATATGAGTGGCTATGCTGGAAAATGATTGTATCCTCCTGTTGCCACTAGAGGGCTGTATTTTCCCAGAATTAGTTTTTTTTCAAAACCCCACAAATTTAAATGGATTATTTTTGCTCTTTTTTCCAAAGGTCTCACTAGAGTGTCAGAATGTGAATACAGAGTGTCTGGTAGGGTATGTAGCGTGCAAAGACATACTGATGAGCTGAATCCTATAAGCAGAGCAAAATAAATTATTTCACATCAGCAGGGTCATGAACTTTTTTTTGGACTATGCCTGTGGAATATGTAAGGCACATGAAAAATCGTCATGCTACATCCTGGAAATTCAGATATAGTTTCCATGATGCTCTTCAAGGAGATTTTGATCCCACATATGAAAAATAAGATGCTTGTACAATTCTTGCCGTGTTCTCAGTGTTTGCTTCCCTATGGTTCTTTTCAGTTCTTTGATCTCCTTTCATTCCTCGAGGATCATGTTGTAGGCCGTGTGTAGTACTTAAATTGCATTGAGTAGTAGTGTGCTGGGACAACAGAATTAAATACTGACATTATAGAAAATCCACTTTTTTTACTATAATTAGAAATGTTAATTATTTTTTCCTTTAGTAAGAAAAGTAATTTGAAACTTAGTGAGTCATTTGTAATAAAGTGCCTGTTGTAATTTCTTATATTTTTGCATATTCTGTATGTGACCTTTTATTTTCTTCATAGAATAATCTACACAGGTGCTAATGAGATGAATTAAAAGGTCTCAGTACAAAACATGTGACACTGATGTGCTTATTTGGTGCCACTCACTAAGTCACCCTGTGCCATTAGATGTCGTTCTGTGAGCTAAGTGTCATCCTTTATCAAAATTTGATATTAATAATTACGTTACAGCAAAATATATATTTCAGGGGAGAAAATAACCATTTGCTAGTTGCAAGGTATTTTCTATTATAAACTTTTTTTCAAATTTTTCTGGTTAGGAAAAAAATCTAATTTCATTTTAGTGTCTCTTTTTCCATGGCACATACTTTGTGACATGACGTAGAGTGTAATCTTTCCTCTGTTGAAGTGTGGTGCCACAAATGTCAGTGGTTTAAAAGTTTTAAAAGGTTTTCTATCATGGTTCATGTTAAAAAGTAGAATTAATACATAGTGAATAGTGATTTTTGGCTTTGGCAGAGGTAAAATACCCTTTGTTAAGGATAATTTCTCCTCTTCAACCATTTGGTGTGATGTTACTACCAGATATTTATTAAGTGTGCTAAGACCCTAGGAAGATAGAAAGGAATGATGCAGTGTGTGTTTGGAAGCTCAAGCTGAGGTATTTAAAGGTTTACACCTTTAAGATTTTACGCTATGATATAAATTATGCAAGGAAATGATATTGATGTAGTGAATATGTTAAGAATTTCATGTTGTGATAAATACTGTTAATTGTTAGCATTTTCATCCGTAATTCCAAATATATTCAACAGAGATGATCAAAATGGGCCACTGCTCATCCTTCCCAAACAAGAAATTGTCCAGTTAGATAGGGATGAAACTCAGAGAGCAGTCCTTTCTGCTTGAAAGAAGGGATTTTAAAGATCATCTAGTCCCAGCTCCCCCTGCCATGGGCAGGGTTACCTCCTGAAGAGCAGGCTGCTCAAAGCCTTATCCTTAACCTAGCTTTGAACACTGCCAGGATTGGGGCATCCACAGCCTCCCTGGGCAACCTGTTCCAGTATCTCACCACCCTCACAGTAAATAATTTCTTCCTAATATCTAGCTAAACTCTCCCTTTTTCAGTATGTTCCCATTCCTCCTTGCCCTGCCACTCCAATTCCTGTCAGAGTCACTCTCCAGCTTTCCTGTAGGCCCCTTCAGATACTGGAAGGTGTCTGTGAGGTCCCCACATAACCTTCTCTTCTCCAGGCTGAACAGCCCCAACCTTCTCAGCCTGAATTCACAGAAGAGATGTTCCAGTCCTCTTATCAGCCTCATGGCCCTCCTCTGGAATTAGACTTAGAATGTGCTCCAGATTTAGATTTACTAGAAGTACGTAATGGTTTTTGTATCATCTTCCTAAAAACTAGTTAACTGTTTTTTCTGAGATCACGACCTTGCAAAATGGTAGGCAGCTGTTGGAGGCATCAGTTGTTTCATCTCCCACTGTACTGAGCACCTCTGGGTTTTTTAGTGCACCAAAAAGGGGCTTTTAGTGCAATTTGTTAGAAGAAAATAGTGCAGCTACAAGAAGTGTTCCATTTCTATTAGAGTTTGTGCTGTCCCCAGGCTGTTTTTCTTTTATCTTTTCTGCTGGTGAAAGTAGAGCGTATTGAATGCCTTGCCTGCTGTGAAATACATGACTCCGATATTCATGTGTATGTGTTGGAAAGCAGCTGCTTGACTCAGTTTTCATAATACAATTTTTGTTATGTTTCTAAGAGTTTATATAATTCTTGACAAATAGAGCAGTTGTGCTGCAACTGTCTGAAGCTCTTCATTGGTGTAGGGTGTATTTGCTTGTGTTGTTTCAAGGTCTTGTATTTTGAAAATGATTTGCCAGGATGAACTATGCCACTCTGTGATCAGAGATTTGGATTGACAGTAAGACAACCTGTCATAGCTGCTGGTGTTGCACAGCACAAATCTTTATTCTTCTTCTTGGGGTCATGTGTCATCCGTCCCCATCTGCCATCTCCTGTTGTCCCAGTTTTCTTTTGTATGCATTCTCTTTGTTTATTTTTATATTTTTTTTTTTTTTGCTTTTCTAGGTCTGGGTGGGTTCAGTCACAGAAATAACTATTGATGACCTCTGTGCAGAAGACAAGGACTCCTCACCATTAGAACTTGTGTATTCCATTACTCCACCTAGCAATGGGCACTTGGCTCTAAAGTCTTCTCCAAACAAGGGCATCCTTACTTTTACCCAGGCTCATATAATTAAAGGGCAACTGGTATTTGTACACAATGGTATGTGATTTCAAAAATACCACATCAGCTACCAAAATACTACTCCTATACAGTATATTTGTGTTTTGTAATCCATTAAAGATTCTGTTGTAATGTCACAAAGATCTCAGAGCACTGGTTACGTGGAACTATCTCAAAAACTAAGCAAGAAAAGTCTGACATCTACTTAAATGTGTACTCACTGGGAAACCTTGGTGTTCTTGTGGTTCATTAGCTAGCAGCCTTCTTTCTGAAAGCAGTTTTGCACTAGGGGAACATTTTCATACACCTTTCAGAAATGTGAAATAATTTTTTTGACTACTGTGATTGAAAATTTCCTGAAGCCTTTCTGTCTTGCTACAGAGCAAGTGTTTGTGGACCAACAGCCTCATAGTTACCTGCCACCCCATAGTGATGAACGATGAAGTTATGCTTCATCTGCGTGATGTCAGTATTCCTTCCAGGCTTGAAAGAATGAAGTTTTAAATTTTGACTCTTTCTCCCAGTATCCAGAGCTAGAGACTGGATTTTTTGTGCATTTGAGAGAATGTGTGTGGAATAAAAGAAGTCAGTACAGCTTCATGTATCCTTGAGTGGCAGTGTTGGGAAGCCACAGGAATGAACTCAGTTTCATGGGGGAATAGCTACCTGTTTCCTTCTCCAGCTTTTATTAATTTGTTACCTCAGTTGAAAGAAGAAAGCAGTTGCTACAGAAGGAATAAATCATTGTTTTGAGATGGAGATAGAAGAGGTACCTTGCTCTCCTGCCAGCCCTGAGGCAGGCTGGAATTCCAGTGCTGCCTTGGGTGCAGCACTCACTCCAGGTTTGTGCTGTGTACTCTGCCTTACAATGCACTGTCTTGCAGAATGCTTATGTGTTGCTGAAATTGCTTTACAAGCAGCTGCTGGTGAGCTATAAGTATCCTGCTCAAATAATTTGGTCAGGAAATGAAAGGTCAAGAGCATGACAAAAGTGAGCCAAGCTGTTTAAATTGTTCCAAGGGAGACCATGACATGTAAAAACCCCTGTGATGATAGGACAGTGGTAGGTCTCAGTGTGAGGAAATTAATCCACTTTGTATTGCAAAAAGGGTAAATACACATCTGTAGTCTTAGGGAGTGAATCTTAATTAATGAAAGTGAAAATAACAGAAAATTTCATTTTTCCAGTGAGTGAGAGTGTACAGTAAATTTGTAACAGAATTGCCCAGGTTTTGTGTCAGGGCTTGCAGCTGCTCTGGCTCTGCCATCTGCTCAACCTTATGGTCTCCAGTGCTTCACAAAGTATTCTGATCATTTAGCTTCTTTTCATTTCTCACTCAGTGATTGTCTTTCTGCCTTCATCTTGATCTGTTGCTTGAAATGTAATTATTACTCCCATCTTATTGCCCCCAGCCTTATCCTAGGGCCTTTCCTTATGTTTTTACTGTCATTCAGCTTTTTGTCCCTTTTCTGTACATTTGCTCTGTTCCATGTCATCCTTCTTACACTGTGTGCTGGCTTCTTTATCTTCTCTTGAAAGTACCCCCATCTACTCTTCCTACTCACTTGAGCCCTTATCAAAGGCAAGAGGAGCATCTTCTTGGCTGACACAGATCTTCCATCCCCTGGCTACTCCTCATAGCCCTACACATTTTTTACCTGTATGTGGCAATGACTCTCCATCTTCAGTGTGTTTTGTACTGCCATACAGTGAAAGTACTAGCATACTTTGCTTTTATGCCTCTAAATTAGACCTCAGAATTTTCCCTTCACATTGTTCAGCCCTATGAATTACATTACACTGCTTATTCTGTGTGGTGAGTTGCAAATTTTCCTTTTTGCTCTCATGTTTTTGAGCTCCCCTTGAATTTTTTGTTTGTTTCCTCGATAATCCCTGATTGTTTTATCACTGGTGTAAATGCAGAACTAGAACACACCTTTTCTTTTCTGAACTCTTCTTTCAGTGTGAGAATTCCTTCCCCTTTTCACTCTTTCTTCAGTCCAGGGTGCTCCCCTCTTGCTTTTGCAGTATGGGCCCTGTCCTTAAACTCTGACAGTGTTTTTCTTAGGGCAGTAATGAATTGAACTCTTGTTGGTTCTGAAGTCTTAGTATCTTCTCAATGCAGCTTTTACAGACCCTATTTTGGTGTCCTTTTAATCACCTCTGATGAGATAACAGCTTAAAAAATTATTTGTGATAAAATAATAAATGCTCCACCCAAGTAGAACTTCAAGATATAGTTCTGTTCCTGACTGCTGATGACAAAATGTTTGTGTCAATCAAACAGTTGACCTACCTTAGCCAAAAAGCAAGGCTGTGTAAGCAGATTTGCTAGAGGTTTTTTCAACTTAGTGCAAATAATAGACTCTCAGATGCTTTTTTGAATAAGCAACTGATTCATTTTTATCAGGAGAATACATCAGAAAATAAAAACTTTTGAAATAAAAATAATATGGCCAGATCTTCCAGAACTGCTTCAGCTGCCTGGCTGAATATAAGAGGGGTATTGTTAACTATAATCTCAGAACCCACATTAGAGTTTTCTGATATATTAATTTATAGTTAGGCAAGGTATGCTGATCGTTACATGAAAGAACATGGCACTCTCTGGCTTTCAGTGTCTATATTCTTGTAGCAATATCTTGTGGCTAAATTGGGCAAAGCAAATCGAAGAGCATGGTAATTCTTTGCAACAGTTAAAGTTTCACTTTTTTGTTCTTTTTACCTAATTCAACAACCTGGGGAGCCTCTGCTTAAACGCAACCTGTCAGTTCTGAGAGATTTATTTTTACAGGAATCCACTTAGACTCCTGGAGGTATTTTGCTTTTGCCAAAGTACATACAAGTCTTAAGATCAAAGGGAAAAATGTGCATTTATTATGAGTGCATATAACCTCTGAAATAGTTTAAGCTGTGACAACATACCTGCTTCAGCAAAGCTGAAGTGCAGCGAAGAGGCTAAGGAAACTACCAGAGTATTGATTCAGACCTTTAATACAAAACGAAAGAACAGTCTAGTTACTTTTCTCCCCAAATCCCTTCTTTGCCAAAATGTGACTGCTTAAGTGCTTTGGACCCTCATAAGACATAAATGGAGTTTGAAACCTGGGAGTCATTGTCTCCCCAAGTTTAATTTGATTTCAGCTCCACTGAGTCAGTGAAGAAGAAGAAGATAGGGGCAGTCTTGCTGATTTATATCTGAGGTATGTCTGGCCTTCACTGAAAACAACAGCCAGTAGTCCTTCCTGGGGAAGGTATTAATTGCATTATGAATTTATTTAATTCCAATTAAGATACAAGGGTTCTGATCAAAAGTTGCTTTCAGGATGATTTTGGATATATTGCTAAGGAAACTTTCCTGTGTGCCCATCCAGGAGTCGCTCTGGCAGTCACACTGACACAGCATCATACTTTCATTGCTGAGATGGAACCCCCTTCACATCCAGTGGCTCCAGTGAACCCTGCTTGACTCTCTACACACCCCACACTCACACAGTCAGACAAGGTTTCCTTACTGACTTGACGTCAGGTCTCCCTTAGCAGAATCTTAGGTGCCAGTATCCTTAAATAATTTAATCATGGTGCAACACCAGAATAATGGCTCTGACTGGTAGCCCCTGAGGTGGGATCCTGACCTAGTCTAAGCCACGAAAGTCTGGAGCCTTCAGCCCCTGCCATGTCTCTGAATGTTGGTCCTGTGGCTGCAGGTCCCTGTGCCCTTTGTTAAACAAAGGGTCAGCAGTTCAGGGCCTCAGGTTTCTGCCACTCAGAGCTCAACCTGCAGTTGCACCCAGAGCTACCTGCACTGAATGTGTTCCTCAAAAATATTTCACTGTACCCAAGAGTGCAAAATGTCCAGTGTATGTTTGTGTTTTCTGTGACAGAGTAATACAATAATAAATTTATTATTTTTATTTCTACAGGAGCAATGTCTGGAGGCTTCAGCTTTCAGGTGACAGATGGTTTGAACTTTGCACCCCGACAGATTTTTACCATCACGGCTCGGACGCTGGTCATTAGCCTTGAAGTGAACAAAGGGCTCAGAGTCTTTCCAGGTATGGTTTTTGAGATTACTGTGGTTTTGTCCACTTGAAAATATTTCCTCATTTAGAGTTATTTGTCAGATACTTAACTGACTAAACTATGGAAAACTATAGCTGGGAACATTTATATGTATTTTTTAAAAAAATGGGTTAGTGTTTTCTCAAACTGCATACTGTTTTTTTGCTTTGCACTTTTGATGTGCACATGCTTGGAGTCATAGAAACTGGCAGAGAAATGTTCAAGTACAATGTGATAATAATACTGTCTACCTAAGCTCTGGAGATTTCCCATTCAGTTTTTTTAAAAATCTCTGTAGTTTATTCAAATATTTAGAGATGTCTTAGGTTCCTGTGATCTCACCTGGTAAAAGCGATAGAAGAGTGAAGCTTGTGTCCATGAGATTCTGAATAGCACATGTAAGTTTTCCAGATTGCTAGTTCACTTTTCTTTTGTTTAAAATGGATTATGGAGAGCAGCACAGACTCAGTGATGAGTCAGAAAGACTGAAAACGTTGATTCATGTTTATGCTTTTGTAGCTAGTTAGTTGAGCAGCTGAGTGTTTTTATAATGAAGTTATACCACTGGAGGAGTTGATCTGCTAAGAGGTCTCACCAGAGCTATTTACTCCTTTGCACTGGCAAGAGTAATCCTTCATTGAGTTAGGAATCTAACATTTATTGCAAGATTAAAGAAGAAATAAAGATTTCTTTTCTCTCAGCAATATCTTGCATCACACTTTTGTTTGTGCTACCTTCTTTTTCTTTTTTCCTCTGAATTGGTCTGTAGAATCAGAGACATACTAAGAATTAGCAGCATTTAGAGGTAGTAATCTGTACCTTCATTTATTAATTGGATATGGAAGAGGAGCACTTTATCTTCTTAAACTTCTGAATAGAAGTTGCATAAACAAAGGTTTGCAACAAAAGCCACTTAAACACAGGCAACGAAAAATGAGATTGTAGCAGCATGATCTTCTAATTCGGTCAATATAAATGGGATTCACATAAATCCACTTATAAAGCTTATTAACCTGCAGTTACGGTGTTTAAGGTTGCCTTGGGCACAGGGATTTAATGGAATTCTATCTTAAGACAATGATAATTGTAAGAAAAGTATGCCTAATACTTCACAGAAGGCAAAGTCTCTAGGTTGTCAATCAGTTCTTTAGTTTACAAAATATGGTATTTCTTTCAGTACTGCAAACTGTATTTATCCAAGATTGTAGCGTTTTTTCCTGTATTCTCACTTACTTTGGGATAGCAAAATTCCTTTTAGATGTTAAAAAGTGTTACTGGCTTTTTCACGTGTTCTCTTTATGGTATTTTTTAGAGACATTCTGGAGCTGTATGGTTTTCAGCTGTACTTTGCCATCATGAAATGACAATTACAGCAATGATGATGCCAGATGGTTAATATATATAAAAACAACAGCCAGTGTCCTGTTATATTTTATAGAAGTACAAAAAAAAGTTATTTTGAGCCAGCTTGAGAAATCTTCTCCCTGGGGTAATAAAAATTGAATTTATTGTGAAGAATTTACCATATCTTCATGACTGGATGTAAACTATCATCTAAAGCATATTGTTCTACAATTTCATAAGAGTGTGTACTGCTGTCTTCTTTTATGTTTGGTATACCAGATCTGTTTATATAATTTATAGATTTTTTTTTTCTGTTTAAAAGAAGCTTGTTTTATTCAGCATACTCTGAAAATTGACTGCTTGATATATCAGCTTTTTCTAGTGTATGCTAGATATGTGCAATTCGAGGATTTGCTTCTTCAGGAAGGCAATTGCTCAAACAAGGAATGAGAGCTGAGTTTCTCTGAGAAGGAGAGGAAGCCTGACTTGTAGTTAATTTGAAGCAGAGCTGTCTGATCAGTCTGTAGATGAAATGATTTATAAGTGTTTAGCAGTGATAGGGAGAATGCTCATGCCAGATCTTAAATGTAGGCAGTAAAAATGTGTAACAAAATTATTGGTCATCAACACTATGCTGTTGCACTCAACTTGATTCGATTAGCTTGGCCCTACTCAGCATCACTTGTTGTGTGTCTTCCTTCTCTCTCTGTTCCTGTCCCCTTTGTTGGAGTGGGGTTGTTTTTGTGACCTCTCCTTCTGTGATTGGGAGCACACAAGCAATGTTACCACTTCATGTTCCTTCACCCAGTCTGCTGACTGGCAAATAACCTTCCTGTCCCTGTTGAGGTGTCAGACCAGAGGAGAACTACTGTCAGTGCTGGAGAAGGTTCTCAGCTCTCAGGTCAAAAGTGAAGGTTATGTTTGGGGGAGGATGCCATTTTACAGGAGAGCATGATAGACTATGTTTTCTGTGTCTCTAGACTGTATTTCAGCCTGTGGTGTGCAGTGAGTGAGGTCAGGTCTCTTAGGAATCAAGGGGGTTTTGTGGCAGACATCCTTGCTCCCCATGGTCCTGCTCTGTCATGGCAGTGGTGTGGTACCCTGGTATGGTCATGAAGATTGGAGCAGTAACTTCCATTACCGTGTGACCATGTTTTAGAGTTACTCTGTTAAGGCAATAAGGCCTGATTTGCATAAGTAGCAGGTTATTGATAAGTAACTGCATTTGCAGATTTATGTGGTCTGATTAACTGTTGTGCTCAGTTGTACATTCTTGACCACATCTACTGTACACACAAGATTGTGCTTCCCTCCCCGCCTGTCACACAAAAAAAAGGGAAAAGAAAGGAGAGGAAGAGGAGGGAGACTTCTTGAATTAGATATTGTGTGGGAGAATTTTTCTCAACCTGAGATACTCCTTCACCTTTGAAAACAGTATGGACACAGATGTGAAGGTAAAGTGGGAAAACAGGCAGAGGCAGAAGATCTTCTTATAACAACTCTGTTTCAAAGTAGTTGTTATTTGAACCAGAGCTCAAGCAGATGTGAACAAGCAGACTCCTTGTACTAATAAGGGCTTGCAAAGTATTCCCATTCTTCAGTGTCCTTACCATATTTTTTCTTCTGAATATTACAGCATATGTATGTGTTATTTTGTGTTATTCTTGTATGAACAGTATACTTTATTGAAGATGCATTGATAATTCAGATTTCAAGGATGTGCACTGCTATATAGTCTCTGAAATTAGATACTAAAAGCTATGAAAGCTTGTTGCTCAAGGAGAAAAGAAAATGTAAAAACTGAGGCAGAAGTGGTGATACAGGGGGAGTGGGGTAATGGGAATCTGTTACTTCTCCAAAATTGTCATTGAATGTGAATTTAGTTTGCTGGTTGTGTACCTGAAAACTGCATTAAAAAGATGCCAGATGAAGTTTTTTTGCTTTTAGGAAATTACTGCCACGGCTGTGTGAAAAATTGTCTTGGTTTGACTAATGCCAGAAAGCTCTTTATAATCTTAAAGCCAGAAGGTAGTAACCTCGGTTAGATTAGTGTGGTGCTATGTATTAAAAGGATTTTGTTCCCACTCAGTCTCTATCTATCTTAATAAGTAAGACATTGTTTCACTTCAGACTGTTATTTCTGTTATATGGTGTTCTTTCTAATTTGTTTAATTCTGTGCTTATGTTTTAGTTTTATTTATTGAAAATCCTATTTCATATTGATGAAGCGTTCTTCTGTTAAAGATTCATTTTGGTTTACATGTTCGCTAGAAACTTTGCTGTGTTGAGGCTTCTCTCAGTCAAATCACTTGTGTCTTGTGTGGCAACTGGAAATACCAAAACCACTGGAGTTTGAATTCAGTTCTAGACATTTGATGTAGAAACAGAACTTCTTATCATGCTCTACTCTATACATCAGATTGTTTTTGCAGAAGCCGGTATTTAGCGATTACACATGTTGAAGAGAGCTGCATTTTTTTCATTTTGAAAACAAAGGTACATCCTACTAATGGGCTTTTTAACTGAAAAAGCTGTGGAAGGGTTGTAACCAGAAAAAGAGTAATGCTGCTGATCTTATAAAATGTTATTGAAAAGCTAAGTCGAATTCCTGGGTGAGAGTGTGAGCTGGGCATACAAAACTTAGACTTTTGGAAAAAAATGCTGTTGTAAATATTTTTCCTATAATTGACATTTTTTAGGTTCCAGGAAACCTATTTCACAACATAATCTGAGAGCTGTAACCAATGATGTGACCAATGCAGGAAACAGAACTATAACTTTTGTAATTGTAACTTCCCCAAAACTTGGAAGGCTGATCAGAGTAGATTCTGATGATACCACTCAGGAAATCTTCAGTTTTACGCAGTCTATGGTAAGCATTTACTTTATAACAACTAGTTGAGGGGTAGGTTGTTACTTCACAGGTCATCTCAGTTGCTTATTCTTGGTGTGATCCATTTATATCTGTTAAGTAACCAGGCATATGTGACCCATCAGTACAATCACCCAGATTTGCTATGTCATTAAGTATCTGGCATCTAGTAATGAACACAAGAGGAGCCTTTGTTCCCCTCTGCTTGGATACTAGCAGGGTCTTGGCAATTCCCACTGTTTTACTTGTAACACTATTTGTCAAGAAGAACTGTTCTGCCGTTAACCAGCAGTCAGAGGTTGGAAGCTTTTAGTTTTTGGCAGAAGAAGCAGCCTTTTTCTCTAGAAAAAGTCCAAGTATCAGATTCATTTCAGCTGTACACAGTCCTCATGGGTGTCCCCAAGATGACTTTTATTGACTGGATTGGCTGTGGTACTAAGTGTTTGAAGTATCTTAACTGTGTTACAGATTCTCATACTGAATGACTAAAATGTGGCAGCTTATGTAACTTGATGGAAAAATGCTTTTGAAAAAGGAATTTCTTGTCTGTGTGCAGAATCTGAATATAACTATATCTTCAGCATGCATTATGCTGTTCTCAGAAACCTGAAGTGAGGAGGACAAAAGGGGGTCAATCTTCTGATTTTGCTCATGGGAAAATACATATTTACAGATTTCAAATGTAGCTCTTTGATTTAGTATGTGAAGGAATAAGAAAATCTATTGCCCAGAATTTGAAACTTGGCCAGTAAAACGTGGGAAAAGGATTGACATTTTTATTAGTTGTTGTCAGACTTTGAAACAACCTGACCAAGAAAGGTTGTGGAATGAATCTCCAGTTGGACTTTATAAATCGAGATGAACACAGAATGGTTCTCATAAAAAACATGTTCTAATCCCATTATGTTATTGGTCTTGTTTCAAAAGTTGCTGAGTTTTGTATTATTTTATGAAAGAGATGAATTGTATAATGACACTGTTCCCTTTTGGTCTCAAAGTGTGTGATTTTTATGAGTATTAGATGAAACAGTTAAGCATGTTAGACAGAAAATCTTTCAGCTAAGGTTTTGAAATGTCACTCTTTTTACCTATGGATATGACCATTATGTGTGTTTATCAGACAGTACTGTGTCAGAACATGCTACTTATTCTCCATAGCTTTCATTTTTACTAAACTTTCCTTTTAACTTTATAAATTGTGTAAGGATTTAGGCTGTAATAATATATATGGTTTTCTTGTCTGTTGGGAGATATTTCTGTTGGCCATTTTAGTTTCAAACAAGTAGATCAAAATGACTTCTTGCAGGTGGAATTAGGGTACCCAAGCCAGCTTGCTATTTATTCCAGTAGAGAATGAGGTATATGGGAGAGAAAAGGGATCCTAAATAAACTTTCAGTACAGTGTGTTATAGACAGTTAAATATAAGTGAGAAAATTTCATTTATGTTACAAACATTGTACATTTTCCATGTAACAGAGACTAAAGAATTTAGTTTCTGTTTGGTAATAAGCTTGTAAATCGGATTTGAATTAAAAAATGTTGCAATAGTGTAGGTCTTTGGGTTTTAATTGACTTAATTCTGTGTTGAGGAACTTGAAATTTCACTTTGGGGAAGTACTATGTTGCTAGCTTATAAAAGTAGTTATTGCTTTGGCTGGGATGCTGAACTCTTCCCTATGCCCTATGGTTTATTGCTTCATTGCCAAAGCAAAACCCAAAAGAAACAGAAATTGCTATTGTATTCCAAGACATTTTTTCGTGAACAGATGTTGTTCCACTAATATAAGAAAATTACTTGCACATTAAACACTCTTAAGTAACACAGAAGTTTTTCAACATGATGTTTGCTTTTTGTTTTTCTCTGCAGTACTTTCTGTGATATCTTAGAAGTATTTTCATCTTGCAGCAAGCCATAGCTTTTTCATGATATAGAGTCATTGCAGAGGTAAACACAGAAATTGTCACCAGTTCCATTCTGTTCTTAGCCCAGACATTAGAAAGGATTTTTAATAAAAAAAACCCAACAAACTAACCAACCGATTAAGATTGATACTAAACACCATTGAATTTAAAGGATTTATATTGTGTCTGTATTTGTTACAAAAATTTATTGTCCTCAGCTTCAAGTTCTAGAGGTTTTGTAAAATTACCCTGAACTAACATATCCTTTCACTATTAATTTTTTTTTGTTTGTCCTATAATAGCCATTAAGGATTAAATCTGTATGGGGATAGCAGAGACCTGGAGATGTACCTTATCACATCAGTCTGAATTTTTTAGAGAAAAAAACAGAATGGTTTCTAGGCTGCTGAGAAAACTGACTTTGAAAGCCCAGTTTGCCTAGTGATCTCAGTGGGGGCTGTTGCAGTAATTTCAGGATTCAATCTCTCAATATTCACACCTCAGACTTAATACTGCTAAAATGCTTCATCTGTGATAACAGCAGGGGGGATTTGTTTTCTTTTTTCACATTTTTCAAGCATATGTGATACAAACGTGTACTAATGAGTCTCTTCAAGGTGTTTGCAGGGTGTGAGGAGTGTGTTAAAATAATAAATTTAGAATTGGCACCATCTCAGACAGGGATGTCTCTGGCAATTACAAACTAACATGTGCAGGTCAGGTCAGTGGTTGCCTGGGAACTTGCCAAGGATTTAATAGGTATAACTGTCATCTCTCCAAGCCAGTGAATGAATTATCAAGCAGACCAGATGCTGAATCTACTGGACAAGATTCAGTAAGTGTTCTAGTGTTGCTGTCATTAGGAATTCTATTACAGTTCCAATGTATTGTAGTATTGATCTTAAAATTCAGGTTTAGTTCCAGCTGATAATAATAATCTGAAAATCCTGCCTTTTGCTTTGGGGTCTAAAGAGATAAATGGTTTTATCTTGTATTTGCATTTGTTCTCTGGAGATTTACTGCTGTATCTTGCAATACTTTGAACCTTGATTACTCACAGCAGACTGATTAGATTCTCTTTAGTATGATGATCTTCAAGGTCAGTGCAGGCAGGGATAGGACAAACCAGATCCCTTCCTGTCCTTTAGGAATCCCCTTCTTGCTGTGATATAGAAGTTTTCTACTACGTAGTTCCATCAACTCTTTGCTTATGAGAATAAATATCATTACACTTCCTTCTGGTTTTCTTAAGTCTCTTACCAAATATCTTTAGCTATTTACAGGAAATAACTGCATCAAAGTCCTTTTCCAGCCTTCAGCCTTTCATACACTTTTTCAGGACAAGTAATCAAGCCCTGCTAGTTTTCCTTACAAGGAAAACCCTAGACATATGAAACCCTGATTTACTAAAAATACAGTCCAGCTGAGCTCATGGTCACCATTGCCATTGCTAGTTTGAGATAGTTTCTGTGTTACATCTCCCTGCTCTTCACATAAAACTTTTGCTAAGCATTCATGCCCAGTAACATTTCACTGACTTTTAGGTATTTATCTGGCAACACAGAGTCTATCTTAATGAGAAAGAGAAATGCAGGATAATCTCAGTGTACTTACAGGCTGGATTGATGGACCGAGGCCAGTAGTGTGAGGTTTAACAAGGCCAAGTGCTGGGTCCTGCCCTTGGCTCACAACAACCCCAGGCAGCGCCACAGGCTGGGGCAGAGGGACTGGAAAGGACCTGGGGGTGCTGGGGACAGCAGCTGAACATGAGCCAGGGTGTGCCCAGGTGGCCAAGAAGGCCAATGGCATCCTGGCCTGGATCAGCAATGGTGTGGCCAGCAGGACCAGGGCAGGGATTGTCCCCTGTACTGGGCACTGGTGAGGCCACACCTCGAGTGCTGTGTCCAGTTCTGGGCCCCTCACTCCCAAAAAGACATTGAGGTTCTGGAAGGAGTCCAGAGAAGGAGCTGGGGAAGGGTCTGGAGCACAAGTCCTGTGAGGAGCAGCTGAGGGAGCTGAGGATGCTTATCCTAGAGAAAAGGAGGCTCAGGGGTGACCTAATCACTCTCTGCCTCCCTGTAAGGAGTTTGTGGCTAGGTCGATGTTGGCCTCTTTGCCAAGTAACAAGTGGTAGGATGAGAGGACATGGCCTCAAGTTGTGCCAGGGGAGGTTTAAATGGAGTACTAGGACACTTTTCTTCATTGAGGCATGGCTGTGTATTGAACCAGAATGCCCAGAAAAGTGGTTGAATCACCAACCTGAATATTTTAAAAGATGCATAGACGTGACACTTGGGACATGGTTTAGTGGTAGACTTGGCAGCTTGAGGATAGCAGTTGGATTTGATCTTAAAGGTCTTTGGCAACTTAAACCGTGCTGTGATTCTTTATACACTGTGCATGGACTAAGGTACAAAGGTCTCTTTGAACAGTGTTCTCAAGATATTACTTCTGTCCTTAACACTCTTCTGTTTATAATCCTTTTCCTCTTACATGTACGTCTTTTCCTGGAACAGGTTGATGAAGGTGTGATCATGTATGAACACTTACATGCTGAGTTGGCTGACTGGAGTGCAGAAGATTTCTTTGCATTTACTGTCTCCTCTCCACCATCAGCTCTGGATATCCAGGTGTTCCATGTTGTCATTTCATATGAAGTTGCCAGGCATGACCAGAATAGTTGTCTTCTAGCAAATACAGGTAAAAACGCTTTGCGGTTTTGACTACAAATTGTTTTGGATCTGTCAGAGGTCCGTTGAAGAATGGACTAAAAACAAAAGTGTCCTTCTCTTCAATAGGCAGTGACCAGGATACTTCTGAGATAGAGAGTGCTGTAGGTAGTAGGAAAGCTGCATTCACTGCATCCTTAGAAATGAGATTAGCTACATGTGTTTGATGCTTCTTTCATGCTATACCATTTTCTATAACGGTAGGTGAAAACATTATCAGAAGCTTTGAGATATAAGTACTTCTTTAGTTTTAGTGTATGCATCAGTCAAAAATCTTGTTTCTTATATGTAATTGTATTTTAAAACTAGTGGTAATATATTTTTAGCCATAACATGTGGAAATCAAGGATACTAGAAAGAGATTTTCTGAGCATCATCAGTGTTCGATATGTAATTTCTGAATTACATACATACAGAATGTAATTACATACATTCTGATATGTAATTTCTGTAATTTCTATAAAATGTTCAGTTTCTAAGATTCTCTTTTCATTTCTGCCAGGTGCCATAGTCTTGGAAGGAGGCAGAGTATTAATCAACAAAACAAATTTGGATGCTTCAAACCTATTGATTAAGCTACCTGAGGTACAGCGCTCCCTGTATGAAGTCTGGTATCAGGTTGTATCTTTACCCCAACATGGCATGATTGTTGTTGGAGAACGCAATGTTACCAAAGAAAAACCTAACTTCTCCCAATACATACTGAACAAATTTGGAATTATGTACATACATGATAATTCTGAATCTCTAAATGACAATTTCACTTTTGCTGTTTGGTTAAACCTAAAGAGCAAGCCTGCTGTAAAGCCCCATAGTGAAGTTTTAGAGGAGATGTTTAATATCACTGTTTTCCCAGTGAATGATCAATCTCCAGAGCTGAAGACTAAAAGACTGCACTTGAAAGTCCTGCAGGGAGATGTGTTAATGCTGGGAGCAGAGAATCTGAAAGTTGAAGACTTGGATAATGCCCCAGCTGAGCTGAAATATACCATTGTTAGCAACCCCAATAATGGTTACTTAGCAATGAAAAGTAATCTCAGTGTCTCTATAAAAGATTTCACACAAGCTGATGTTGACAGTGGTAAAGTTTGGTTTGTGCAGGATGGAAGTTCATCTTCTGGGGTGTTTTATTTCAGTGTGACTGATGGTAAACATCGCCCTTTATACAAACTGTTCAGTCTGGAAGTTGTACCAATTGCTCTTGTCCTAGTCAACCTTACCAATGTTGCACTGCCCCAGGGCCAGACATCTGTCACTATTACTGATATTCAGCTTGCAGCTGTCACAAATGGAAAAAGCACTAATATTATGTATGAAATAACTCAGCCACTCAAATATGGGCACCTCATGATTGGAAATGAGCAGGTCACTAAATTTGAGCAGGCAGATTTGTACTCAGGAAAGCTCTCTTACCACCTGACAAATCTTACTGCTTCCAGTGAAGTACTGGAGTTTATGCTTTTTACTGCAGAAGGCAATCTAACAGGACAAGTTCTGAACATCACAGCGAAGCCTTTAGTAGAAATTGTATCTGACCTGCAGATTTCAAATCAAGCAACTTACAAATTTGGAAGTGGTGACCTGGATGCTTCTGAGCTAGCCAATTTGACAAACAGTAATCCTAGATTTGAAGTGATAGTGCCCCCTTCTCACGGAAGGATT
Source organism: Lanius collurio (assembly GCA_020086605.1). Lineage (NCBI taxonomy): Eukaryota > Metazoa > Chordata > Aves > Passeriformes > Laniidae > Lanius > Lanius collurio. The sequence continues at coordinate 20,241,807 of JACBWW010000008.1, forward strand.
GTAAAGAAAAGGTTTGTGAATGATGCAGTGTTTGAAGATATTCAGATGTTCACCCAGGCTGACATTGATAGTGGTGTTTTGCTTCTAGACATAGACACAAATATGACGGGCATTGATCTGTTGAATGACTCCTTTACATTTATCCTCAGGGCAGATGCTGTGCAGCCTGCTGTTGGCTGTTTTCAGTATTCCATTGTGCCCCACAGTTCTCCACTTGTGCAGGGTTTTACAACAGAAGTGCCTTTTGTAACCAGCATGACCACTTTCAAGGCTCACTCTACCTCAAAGGATGAGGCCCCAGCCTCCTCACAGAATGAAGAGCCTGCAGTAGCACCACAGAAGACTGAACCAACAATGTGGCCAGGGCAGAATCACTGGGGAAACCTACATGAGGAAGGACCAATGCTAAACCTGGCAGTGGGAACAAGTGTATCTGTGGAGTTGAAGACTACAAACCAGGTTAGTGCCAAGAGTCCCAGAGAGCAGATGGATGAAAGCAACCCTTGGTACATCATTATCCCCCTGGTCCTCATGTGTGTGCTACTCATTGCTGCTGTTACTTCCGTGTGCATTTTGTTAATGTATCAGAAAAAAGAGAAGACGACACCTCCAGTCAGAAGTCAAACAGATGCAATCTTCAGCAGTGCAGATCAATGTCTGGAACGGAGCTTGACTGTGCCCACTGTCACAGTGACTCCTCTCATGAAGGGGGCTGAGAGAAGTACAGCCTCAACATCTCTGGCAGTAAGACATGAGCAGCTGCTTCCTACAGTGGTTTCTCCAATTACAGAAAGGCATCTGAAAAACAGCCTTTTAAGTCTTGATCCTGAAATGATCCAATATTGCCGAAAAACGAACCCAACTTTGAAGCGCAATCAGTACTGGGTATAGTTACACCAGTTTAGGTCATACTAATTGATGTAGTATGGAACAGTGAATATATAATGCTGACATACAATTTTTCTTTATTACACTCATTTATTATAGGTCACATGATATTTAGATGAAATCTAAATACCTGTGAAGAAATAATAATAATAATAATAATAATAATAATAATAATGGTAATAATAATAATCATCATCATCATCCTCCTACTGATTACTGTGGCCATAACAGAAGATTTGCAGTTGGTATGTCAGCAAAATTCTCACTTAATTCAGTGGGGAATTTGGCTTCATGGATTTTGAGTGCACCCTATGTATGCAGTATTTTTTATTTCCCATTATAGATAAAATAGAATGTTCTGTCATGGATTATATATTTTTAATAGAATTGTTGTTTGTCTTTTTTTTTAAAACTAGTTTTGCTATAAAGGTCTTTTATGCCTTTTGAATCATTACTTCTCTTTGAAGAACTTCAAAGTGTTTCAATAAGTAATTTCCATGGTGCTAATTTCAGTAACATAATTTTGACCTGAAGGCTGTTCAGAGGCCAATACTAAAAGAGTAAAACTGTGACTATTTTGATGGGTCACTGAACTAGATATCCAGAATTCAAATTCAGCAATAATAATACAGCAGTGAATAAGGATTCTGGTGGAATACTGTGAGATGTTGTTTGTTCTTTTAATTCCTTTTTTCCTTACTTGATACTGAACTCTAGCCTTTAGTGCCTGAAAACTGGTAAAATACATCCTTTACCTCTACTCCACATGGCAAAAACTGAGTATCTGTCAGTCAGCCTGTCTGCTTAATTACCTTTATGCTTGGAGTATGTCTGGATGTGCATAAAATTTCCTGCTCCTGAAAAAGGGGTAAATTCTGCTTTCAGTGAAGCAAGCACAACTTTCTTTGAAGGCTGTGTACTCAAGCTTGTGGCAGAAGAATCAAGTCATGGGCTACATACTGTTGTGTGTGCTGGAGCTCCTGACAGCTACTGACTATGTACATGTAGTATGTATACTCTTCTGAAGTTTCAGTTTACCCTTCATCTTCTGGAGCACTGAACACATGTGCCTTATACACTACTACCGAGTACCACCTACTCCAGCTGTGCTCTGGTGATAGAATGTGCAATAATTTCTGTGCAAAGGGAATATTTTTGTATTTTTGGAAACTCATGCTCAGTAGTGATGTGCAATCTCCAGTAAATGTCCAGTTTTAGTTCCACTGAGAACAAATAATAAAATTCCTGTTGACTACGAAGAATGAACTGACTTCAAGGGAATGGTGCTGGGATCATAACCAGTCTCTTATAATACTGAACTTCTTACCTGTTTTTTGCCTTTAAATTGTTACAGCTTCCAGCCAGCCTCTTTGTAAAAACACTGTTCTCAGCAGTCTCAGCACTGCACTCACTCAGTAAACACTGGTTTTTATTTAGACCTAGGTGCTGCCATTTTTGCTTTTATAGAATGGACTTATGGGCCTCAAGATCCTTGGTGCTATTCATTTCACATTACTTTGTTTTGGATGATTTTTTAAATTGTTGATGATTAAGTGTATTTCTGTCATTTATAGATGGCAGTTATGGGAAATCTTTGCCCACAAGGAGGGCCAGATGTAAACTCTGCTTGCTGCTGTATTCTGGGAGCTGAACACAGGAGCAGTGAGGGTAGTCCTCATCTTTACAACCTCTGCCATGGGCAGACATGATTGTGGTGCATTTTTCAGAGCCCACTTAAAGAAGAGTAGTCCATGTCACTGGAAAATAAACAAGCCACATCGTAAGCTGATCAAATTATTAGAGCACTAGAAACTAAAGACATAAACCCTTCATATGCTCAGACTAAAATGTATTAGAACCTTGTCATACAGTTTTTACATCTGTTGTTACCATATCTTCCCTGAAGTGAGTGTGTGAGTTCAAGTATGTGATCAGTGTAAAGGGCTCTCGCTGTTCAGGTGTCTTAGGTGGATCACTTTAGATCTGCATGATGGACCTTTTCTGCTTTCCCAGAGGTTGTCTCTAGGACTGTTCTGGGCAGCTCTCAGCCAGAGAGGTGATGTTGCCAGCCACCACAGGGACACCCCTGCACCCTTTGTGGAAGTACATCAGTATGTCTCTTGCCATTTTCTGGGACCCTTCTGCTAACGCCAAGCAGACACCAGCTTCCTCCAGGTCCCGGCTATCAGATGCAGCCTGCCTCCAATGCCTTCTAGACAGTAGCAGCAACCTGATCCCTTTACACCTTCTCCAGGCCACCCTCCAGGGAGGAGTAAAGAATTTTAATCCCAACACTTTCCTGACACGTGAAGAAGCCTACCTTGCATTTTGCTGTCAACAGCAAAAGAGAATTCATGCTCCAATACCTACCAAGCAGTGTGCCTACAGTTCAGTACCAAAATAGTGCACTGCTTAAAACTCCTAGAGTCTACCGACAAAATCCACAGTCAGCATGTGACAGGCTGCACAAAAATATGGAAACGAAATGTGTTCTTCTTGAGATTTTGCTGAGTGTATTGGTGTAAAGATGGGTGTGCCTAAATTTGTGGTGCTCAATGTGCAGTGAAGATGGAGCTGATGTAGTGCTGGTGATGAAAAAATGAGACCATGACATAATAGTCAAAAAAACTGCAATGCAATTACAGCTCCACAATTGAATGGGCATTTGCATGCTAGGAGAAAAATACTCCATGAAAACATCAGAAAAGGTGGTAGAATTTGTGCTGGCTCTTTCGGCTTTAGCATAAGGAGCTGAAATCTTGCTCTGTTTCTGAAATGGTTTTGGTTAACAACAGATGCTCATTTCAAGTAGATTGGCCTTTATGGGATTGTGTCTTGAACATCTGGCTCAAGCATTGAGGGTTTTTTTTTCAGTTTTGATTTTGTTTTTATAGTTAAAATCAGCCTGAACACCTAATTAATCAGTGAAGTGTGCCAGTGTTCAGTTCTCTTACTCAGTTTTTGCTGCAGTGAGACAACTGTGCCAAAGTGCCTGCCATATTATGTAATGCTTAGATGAAAACTTTATATGGATGTAAGTTTATTGTTAATCAGTGATTACTTGGTTTAATGCAAAATGCAGAGGTAATATTGTAACTGGTAACTACATAAGAATGTAGCTTTAAAATCCCACCCTGAATCCCTTGTTTAAAAAAAAAAAAAATTGAAAAATCTGATTATGTTAAACTTTCCCTGTGGACTGTGCAGAATAGTCTTTGGCAGAGGACGGTTTACCTTCTTCGTAATACATATTTGATATAGATGAGGGAAATCTGCTGTGGCTTAGCTAGAAGTCCAGGTTTGAGATGATAAAAACTAGCTAGGGTGAATCTCATACTGGGTTTCCTAAATTACAGTCGATCTAGAAAATGCAAAAAAACCCTCCCATTTCATGTTTATGGATTCTTTTGCAATTCTAGGAACATACATATTATATGGTCAGAATCTGGCTTGAATATTTTGGTTGTTTTACTTGGCCTTGAAGTTGTGTATTTTATTTACTGAAGGTGGGGTTTGTGAAGGATTCCCCTTTTTACCAAATGGAGTTCTAAACTGCAACATGAAAGTGCCTTGAAAACATATATTAAATCAATAAACCATTTTGTTTATAATCCATGTGCTTAATGTTCTTGTGCTTTCTTTAAAGACCTTGTCAAGTGCAGAGACACAAGAGAATCCCATTGCCAGTAACAGCATTCTCCTGGGTTTTCTAATGTTGTATTTTTTAAATTGCACATGTGCTGGGATGGCTGCTTTGTTGTGCCAAGTACAACTCAGTGTGTGTGGCTGGAAGAGGAGAGACATCTCATGGTGCACCTAACCTGGCCATGTCCAGCACTTGAAGGAATGTAACATCAAAATAAGTACATTGATTTGGACTTGCTCAAACAGGACTGCACTGGGTTTATTTCAGAAGGATTTTCTATTCTTTAACTGCACCTGATTTTAAAATAACAATTTCTTAAATACATTCATGTTAATACAGTAGTGCTGTTTCTTCTTTGATTTTCATCTTGATCAAAAGTACCCCCTCACTCCAGCCTCACACCAAATGCACTGGTCAACCTGATTTTTTTTTTTTTTTTTTAATCAGAACTCAGCTGGTTTGTAGTTGTTCCTGTAACTTGAGGTAAGGAACTTCCTTTTGAGATATCAAAAATGCTGATGGCCCTAGGGAGCAGCTTCCCCTACACCATGGATCGGTGCCCTGAGCACAGAAATCTGTCAGTAGTAGAGAGTTATGTCCACCTCCTACAGCTCAAAAAATACTGGTTTGGGAAGAAGAGAAAATAGGACAGAAATTGTCATAGACCCTTTACATTTTCCTTTTATTAAAATACTGAAAGGGCTGGCTACAAGTTTTGCTGCAATAGTCTTTGCTACCTTCTACAATGCCAAATTCAGCAGAGAATCTACTTACGTGGCCTCCATCCTGCTTGCACTACTTTTTTCAAGTCCATCCTTCTGGTGCTATGTTAAAGTACATTTTGTGAATATTTTTAAATAGGCTGAAAATAATTGCTCTGGCATATTGAATGGAAACTGTATTAATTTATCTTCACTCATTTCAAGCTAAATAATTCCTGCCAGAGCTTGTATATCCCAAATGCAGTCCCAGAACAGAATGTTCTTTCATTGCAACTGGAGAAATCTATATTTCCACATCTGTTTGTAGGGAGATTTTGCATAGTAAAATGCTTGCTTTACGTGATCATTTCTCCGTTTCCAGTCTTGCTGCTTGGTCATTTCTGTGGGAATGCTTTATACATGCTGGTAGGCACTGCTAGACATGAAGTTATTTGCAGACTGAGGTTTTAGATGCAAAACATTTGCATGGCTTCACAGTGAGAGGGGCATTAATTTACATAAATTTGTTGGGGAAGAACAAAGGAGGAGGAGATTGAGCATTGATAGGGGATGGGAGTGTCAGAACTTGCAAGAACATGGGCAATAGATCAGAATAAATTTGTGTAATGTAAAATGTGTGACTGATCACAGTGATTTGCTCCAGCTTATTCACTTTATCTTGCATAGGTATTTTGTATGTGGTGCATGAAAGCACATTGGTGAGGAAGTTCTTGAGAGAATAAAAAATGAGTAATCAAGAGCTTGCATTTTGTATACGAGTACAGACATTCAAGTACATATCAATGAAAATGAATCTGTGAGGGAGAGGCATGTAGGAAGTTGTTTTGAGACATGCAAAGCCCCCAGGGAAGCTGCTCTGCTGGGCAGTGAGTGCTGAGGAAGGGGTTGGTTAGAGAGACGGGGGGAGGTAGGATGATTACGGAGACAAGCCTTCTGGGATTAGATGGAGTTTCTAAAAAAAGGGAAGGTCATTTGGAAGCAGACCCATGGGTTTGTTTGAAAGGCAGAAGTGATGTGCTGGGCTGTGCCTTAGGCAAGCAGGCTCTAATCTGCCACACTGCTTGGGAAGGGAAAGTGTCAAGATGAGTTTTGGTCTCACTAGAAGGGAGAGTCATGCTTAGAAAGGGATGTCAAGATCTAAAAGATCAGTTTGCCTTTTGTTTCCCTCTGCAGCTGGCAAGAGCTCTATTAGAAATAAATCTTCTATGGCATGAACATTTTGAATGTTGACTTAAGAAGGTTCTTTCAAGAAGTTGTAGAGTTCATCAGATGACTAAAATCCTTCTTTATATAACCACCACCCAGACTGAGTTAAGTTGCCTAGGGTGTAACTCAGATATTAAGTCTGTTTGCATGAATGTTACCTTAAAAATAGAGTTGCAGTGTTCCTAGTGTCTTGGTCAAAGTGCAGAAAGAAACAGGATGAACTTTGGTTTTTGACTGATTGTAATTGCAATTACAGATTAATGGTAAATCTAGCAATCTGCAGATACTGAAAGGTATTTATAAATAAAGCAACAGAGGTCTTCGTTTTGAGCACTGACCAAACTACACAGACAAAGATGGACTGGAGCTTAGTCCTTGAAAGAAATGAAAGTACTTGGAGAGCTGATCTCATTTACACGTGGCTGCACAAAATACTGTTGAAAAGCAGCATTAGGATAGGATCAGACCAGGTGCAGAAGTAAGCAGAAGTGGGATAAATCAGCTAGAACAGCTGTCTTCTTCACAGACTGTCTCACTCAATCTGTATTAGCCATTTAAGGTCCTATGTGCTTCTAGGAATGCTATAATCATCAGTGAGTGCCCATTGTCCTTCCCTAAATCACCTTGTTCCTGGTTGCAGTGCTTAAGTTCATTTAGTCTTCTCTGTGGTGCTTATTTCTGGGATTCAGAGACATCTCCTTGGTTCTGAGCATGGGATCTGCCCTCAGAAGACCAGTACTTCTGTGTGTGCAATTCAAGAGCAAGGAGGGAAGTAGTGGTTTGTCACCACTGATCTCTGTAATGGCCTGTAATGACATCTGAGCCCACAATTTAAACTTAAAGATGCTTCAAACCCACTTCCATTTCATTGGTTCCCCAGAAGGCCTGAAAGGTTGTAAAATGGTGGGTTCGTGGTGCCCCTCAGTGACTCCACAGCTCAGGAAGCAGCAGCTTGTTTCCTTGACACTGAGCTCAGCTTGTGCTGTGCTTGGCAGACCTTGGACATTTAGCAGCCTATTTCATGTCACACTGGGCTGCTGCACAGATGGGGGACGAGAGCCTTCACTGCCTGGCCTCTCGGCACTGCTCCTGCTGTCAGAGAGAGGTCCTCTCCTGCACCTTCAGTGCAGCTGCAGAAAGAGTTGCTCTCAGGGGCCGTCAGGCAGTGGAACCCTGATCTAGTTTCACAGATTCCCTGCTGCCACCCTGCTGGGGAATTTTCAGGCTGGCAGCTGTGAGCAGAGGGCAGTACTTTACTAAGAAATCTGTATGTACATAGTGTGCTTCAGAGTTATAACTTCCTTTAAAAAAACCCAACCTTTTTTAAGAAACACAAACACAGAAGAAGATTGTACAAGCACAGAAGACTGTATAAATCAAATCCTCTGTCCGATACTGCAGTAGTTGTAAGCAGTGCATCTCCTCCTAGGCACTAGGGGTACAATCTGTATAGGATGGATGTACGTACTCAGTGACCATTTAAATCATTCTCCATTGTGGGTGCTGTCATTTTCTTTAACAAGTCTGACTGCCTAGAAATTCACTTGTCTCTCTTAAGGAACTGTTACGGGGTTTAATCGCTCATTGGCCACAAGTCACCAACACGTGTTTATTTTATGGGAAAGTTCAACGAGAAAATGTTCCTGTGCATGGGTTATGAAACAGAAAGTTTCTAGTACTTCAAATGTTTGAAAGTCTTTGTAACTCCAGATCTCTTGGAGCTGATAAGTGTATTTCAGGGAATAGCATAGCTGCTGTTGGCAACTTGTCCAACTTTCACTGCTTTGGAAGAAAACACCAATCCTGCTGCACACGGGTAACTGTAGAACAGTTTGAAATAAATAGCAAAATGTATTTTGTCTTCACACTCTTTTCTGGGATGCAAGACATGGACCTATTTCTCTCCCAGCTATTGATATAATAAAATAAAGCAAAAATGATTAAGCCAGTTGTTTGTGCAGCCAGTGCAGAGTCCACTGAGACCGAGTGCATTTCTTTAGCAAGTGCAGAGCAGCTATAGCTGGAAATGTGTTTTGGATGCTGTGTGGGTAAATCATCCAACTGGTTATACTGACAGCATGTGCTTAAGAAATACCAAAGGTGGATCCAGCAAATATCTCAAGAAGGTGTTTTATTATCTTGTTTATAGTTTCTGTAGAGGAGCAGAAGTTGTTTTCTCATTAGGAGATTTTTATATTTACAAAGTATTTCACTGAGCTCAACTTTTTTGTCCCATGCTAGAATAGATGACACAAGTGCCTAATAGCTTCTTCACAAGCATGTGATTTGGAAAGAGGGAGATGTCTGACTCAAAGTCTCTGCAAACTGCCTTTGGAGATTCCACAGGCGCAGGAAATGGCCTCTCTTGCTTTTAGGACTCCTACATTCTTTGAAAATAATATGTGTGCCGGAAATGTGGATAGTTCCACAGCAAATCTGTAGCCTCTCTGGTTGGAAGTGACTCCTCTGTGTCAATTTGCTCCTTCAAACCTGACTCAGAGTGATCTTTCACAGAGGTGTAATGGGAGCAAGCAAGTTAGCACTAGGGTGTTGCTCAGCCTGTGAAATCTCGTGGGTTGGCCATTGCCACTGATGAGAAGGAAAAACATCCAGTGAGCTCTTTCACTCTGAGGTTAAAGCACTACAAGGACCTCTAGTCACCATACCTGCATAGTTGATGACATGATGGCACAGTTGATGACCAAACCTTCAACACTCCAGTAGGGGCCCTGACAGTGCCAGGTTTCACTGGAAGATGCTGAAATCAGAATGGCCTTTCTTCGGGCTTGCCTTGGATTTACACTCTGCTGAGTGATAAAGAGCCCAGGCTGACAGTTCAGGGTATCACATGATCTGGTTCTAGCCTACATCTTGCCACTAGGTTTGCAAATCCCATATCCTCTGAGAAAGTCTTGGTTTGGTTAGGTAAGGGTGGTGATTGGGGCATTCATGTAATATTGCGAAAATTCAGATTTAAACCTTCTGCCTCTGACTGAGAAAATGTTCCCTTCCACTCCCAGAAGAGAGCCCAAACCTGTGAGCCATACAGGCTCTTTGCAAAAATACTGAAGGAGCAAGAGGACACTAAACAATCATGTAGGGTGCTCTCTGGAGAATTAGGGTCAAGACTTCAGTAAGCCAGGTGAGTGTTATCCTCTTTCCATTACTATGTGCAAAACCCAAGGGAAATATGTTTTCCTCTGGAGGAAACTCCAAGGCCTTCTGGGGAGAACTGCTGAGCTGCCTTAGCTGTTACCTGAGTGACGGGGGAGTGCTGGCAGTCCATGGTAGGTGGAGACTGGCCCTGTCCTGCAGCCCACAGCTGGGAACTAACCTCTCTTTCATTGTACAGACCTTGCTCCTTTTTTTTTGGCACAGACAGCCTGTATCAGTAGCTACTATGAAAACTTTTTTCAGATAGCTAATGCTGCTTTGAACCGTGCATATTGAGTCCATGTGTCTAACATATTACCTTGCTCCTTGTAGTTTTTTTTTAATATAAAGCCACTGACTCCCAGCGTGTTGTTGTCTAAGTGTTCAGGTATTCTGCAACAAAGGCAATGCATACATTTTCTTCTCCAGTCAACCACCTGTAGATATTAATATCAAAGTTTTTCTTCTCCTGTTGTTTTACCACTTCTTTTTTGTTGTTATTTTCAGTTCTCACATAAACAGTCCCACAGAAATCCTATCATCGCACTTTCCTGCAGCCTCAGGCAAAACAAATTTTCTGACATTTTACTGCTGCACAATAGTTAACCAACAGACACATTTTGCTGTTGCTTTTCCAACAATTCTTTGTTTTCAGGTTTTGATGGGTAGTATTCAACTACGTCTTCTTTGTCTTGACAGATTGCTTTCCTGTTGCTGCTCCATCTTCTACTGTTTTCTCTAACATCCAAAAATGGGCCCAGCTAGCAGCAGAGGTGATTCCACCATGGTAGAGTCTCTTTCTCAGATGAGTACAACACAAAATCACACTCACAGACCCATGCTGTTTTGGAATCACTTTGCAAGAAGTTATTTTGACTTGCTTCTAAAAATGCAGAGACAGCCTTCACAGAACACCGCCCAAACTTGCTGCAGAATGAACTTTTATTAAAAGCTGCTTTTAGACTGTGGGAATAATAACATAAGGATGCTGGGTTCAACTTCAGAATCCCTTGTGACATCCTATTAGGCTTCTCAGGTCAGTGCATTTCAGAACCTGATTCTGTATTTACCTGAAAGCAATACAAAGGGATACACGTCTAAGTTACAAATAGAGTAGGGGCAATATTGGTGCAAAGAAAGGCCCCTCATCAAGTGTAAATAAAAAGGATTTTTTATTGAAGCTGATATATAATTTAATCAGTTCAAATATTTCAGTCTGCACAATAATCTTTTACATATAGTAAGAATGGTGTGAAGTGATGACTATGCATTGGGAAAAGCTGGCATTACATGTTTGTTTGTATAATGATATCATTTCTCCACTGAGTTTTCTGGATTTCATGGAATTTCCAAGTGTCTTGTCTGTGCAGGTGCTCCTTATTATAGTGAAATAACTAACTAAAGCCACTGATGATCTGGTACTGAGTCCAAAATTTATCATTGATTCTCCTTTCCTTGTTCTCATTAACAATGCAATTTCTTTAATTGGTGAAAGATGAGGAGCAGCAAGATGAAGTCTAGCTTCCTGTGGTTGCATGTTTTATAGGCCCTGGTTCTGCTGTTCCTCAGGTTCATCTTCAGTTCTTTCCCCCTAATCTTACACAGAAAACATTCAGTGTTTCCTGTTGCAGATTCAGGGCTACATGTGTAGGCTCTGCAGACAGATCTGGACAGGCTGGATCCATGGGCTGAGGCCAGCGGTGTGAGGTCTGCTGGTTGAATAGCTTGTCCACTGCTTAATTTTGTGGTGAGCTTGCCTTTTTATGTCTTGGAATATCTTAAACCATTTACAAACAGCCTAAATATTCCTCTACTGTGCAGCTCCACTTTAAGCCAGTGCCAATGACAGCTACTCACCAGAAGCAGAAGTAGAGAAGAGGAATATAGCTCAAACCTCCTTTATGATGTTAAGTCATTTATTCCCTCTGTCCCGAGAGACAGAGCCCTGACCTGGGCAAGAATTGGCCAGGGTAAGAGAGGGAGGGTTTGTGTCCCCTTGGTTTTGTCACAGAGAGGGATAAATGGGATACCAGGGGCGGAGCTGGGACAACCAACCAACCAGATCAGAGCCTGGGCTGCTTGAACATTAGACAAACCAACTATCTCAGTCACATGTCAGGGACCCGACTGGGGGGGCCCAGGGCGGTCCGCTGCAACAATTCCCCAGTTTTTCTTCTTTAAGCTGAGTATGACTGAGCAGCATACAAGGCTAAGTGCTGGCTCCTGCCCTTGGCTCACAACCCCAGGCAGCGCCACAGGCTGGGGCAGAGGGGCTGGAAAGGACCTGGGGGTGCTGGGGACAGCAGCTGAACATGAGCAGCCAGGGTGTGCCCAGGTGGCCAAGAAGGCCAATGGCATCCTGGCCTGGATCAGCAATGGTGTGGCCAGCAGGACCAGGGCAGGGATTGTCCCCTGTACTGGGCACTGGTGAGGCCACACCTCGAGTGCTGTGTCCAGTTCTGGGCCCCTCACTGCAAGAAAGACATTGAGGTGCTGGAGGGAGTCCAGGAGCTGGGCGGAAGAGCTGGAAAAATTTCTTTGTGGAAAGTGTTGCTAAACATTGGAATAGGCTGCCCAGGAAGGTGGTTGAATCGCTGTCCCTGGAAGTGTTCAACAAATGGACATGACACTTTAGTACCATGGTCTATTTGCCAAGATGTGATCAGTTAAAGGTGCTCCTGGAGATCTTTACCAGCCTTAATAATTCTGTGATTTTGTAATTCTGTTATTCTGACAAACCAGCCAAAATGTGCCTACATACTGGCCAGATGGCTGCTGCCTCTTCAAATAGAGACACTGAGTTGGGTCTTTGACTCACCATGAGATACTAAATTTGGCTTCTTTCCTCTTTTAGGCTGCTAATTTTCCAATGAACTTGTAAGAACTTAGCATGTTTGAAAATGTTGCACCTTTCTCAAACTTGGCTCAAGTGGGATGGTGCACTAAAGTTGGAGCTGGGAGGCAGACAGGCAGATGGTATGTTTGTACAGGGGTGGTTCCTATGGAAAAACAAGCCAGAAAGGAAGAAATACGATTCAGAGTTCAAAGAATTTTATGGTGTTTCATATATTGAAAGACTGAGCTGTAAAGCAGATGCAGAGAAGGTACTTGGTAACATGATATTTTTGTAGATAATTGAAGAATGAGGAATTGTGTTTTAAAACATGTTCTGTGATTGTCAAAGATAAACAGTATTAACACACTGCTACAGTTTCCCCTCCATTCCTTCTTCCTGTGGTACTCTTAGTTACCACAAGGAAGAAGAAGGGAGGGAAAAATTGTTGTTCCCCCCCCCCCCCCTTCTGACTCCAGTTTTACTTTTCTGTGCTTCAGTTCCAAGAAGAGAGTAGAGTTTGGAAAACTTCCAACTCCATTCACACACAACCGTATCTGAGGAAAAAGGCAAAAAAAGACAAAATTGAGTTTTTCCTTGTCCTAAAAATCAGTGGCACTGAACAGGAACTGCACATGAATACAGATTACAGTAGAAAACCTGATCAGTTTAACCTGATCTGCATCCCAGTGTTTTAGATCAAAGAGGATAATCCTTGGGTCTAGTAGCTTAAGAAGGAAGTATTATCTCCATGCAGCATTGATGGGAGCAAAATGAAACAGATTTTTCACTGCTGATGTCCATGTTTGAAAAGGTAGTTGAAGTAGGAAAGGAACATAAACCAGAGTGTTTTAGTGAGGAGGGATATTTGAGGAAATCAAATTTCTCCCTCTTGTGAGAAGACTAGTAAGCCACAAATGTTTTGCTTTACAAAAAAAGGACCAAGATCTGTCTTGATGATGGCTTGTGGGAGGTTAACAAGTAACAGGGAACAAAAAAAGGCAGAATGAATAGGAAACATTTCTGGTGCACAGCTTAAGTATGGCAAAAATATAAATGGGAACCCCACTGAACTTTTGCTTATTTGTAAATCTTCAAATTTATCCTTCAGATCAAGCCTTTCTTAAATGTGAAGGCCCGAAGATGTTCACAGGCTTAAGAAGACTTAAAGTCTGAAAAATTATGAACTCAAGGACGGAGTAAAGCTGAAGTGTCCTGCTGAAAGAATGAAGTAAGAAGAAATGCCAGCAGCCAAGGAAAGAGATCTACTCACCTCATCTCCTTGAGGAAGGGGAAAATGAATGGCTGGCCTATCCTGATGCCTGAGCACACCCACATGAGCACAGGACATGAATTCTCCCCTTCCTGGTCTCTACTTTCTCCCATCCTAACAATCTCCAGTTTCTAGGTCCAGTGGGGGTGAGTACTGCCTGCCTGAACACATGGACTTCTGCAGTGGTGGGATGATCATTTGGATCTTGACAATTTCACTCTTTTCTCTGACAAATAGGCTGGTGTTGAAGGGTCTCCTAAAATAACAGAGCCATAATATGCTCTTTATCTCTTAAATAAATCTATGGTATAAGTATTCTGCTAAGCATTTTGGATTCTAATCAAAGCCACCTTAAATTTAGTTGTTGGCTCCAGTTTACTCAGTCTCCATCACAGCAGATGTTTTTCTCAAAGACTAGTGAAGTTTTGGGTTGGGAGGGAAGTTAAAGACTTGGAAGGAAAGAGCAAAGCTGGAAGGGTTGCCTTGTACTTCCTTAAGCTTTTGTTAACTAATACATTTTTTTAAGAGTCAAGTAACCATCTGGCTGCAGCTGGGTGCCTGTGCAAAGCCTAGCAAAGACAGTCCTCACAGTGCTTTGCTTCCCTGAGCACAGCAGCTCTCCTGCTGACCAATGCAGAGACATTTAGCTCCTTCCCTGTGTTTAAACAGAAAAAAATCACTAAGCCTTTTCAAAAGGAAATGACATTAGCACGTGTTCTTAAATGAACCTCTCTACCTCAATGAACAAGGCAAGGAAGTGTCTGCAACATTGAAGAAAAATATTCTACATGTTTTGTCCTGCATTTACAAACTACGTATGCAGCTCACATTCCACACTATGTATACAGCTCACACTCTTGGGGAATGCAGAAAAGATGTTTTTCACTCTGTTTGTAAATTTGTAAAAGGCATTTTTATTATATAACACCTAGCTGCTGTAATGTCCTCAGTGAAATAAAGATAGTATTCTGAACAGGTATCCAAAGAACAGGTGTCCATATCAATGGAAATAACCAAAGTAATTGAAAAAGAAGCCAGAATCTTGGGGGATATGCAGGGGAAGTTACCTTTCCAAAATTAACTTTTTTAGACTGTTAAACTGTGTAAGGTTTTGGTTGCTGTTGTGGTTTTTTGGTCTTGTTTTTTCTCAGACAAAAATGTTGTGAAACACCCTGATGCCAAGTTTTTGGTATTGCTGTATTTCTAATCAAAGAATGGCTTTGGCTGGAAGAAACCTTAAAGATTGCCTAGTTCCAATGACACTGCTGTGGGCTGGGACACCTTTCACTAGACCCAGTTGCTCAGAGCCCCACATGGTGGGTGCTGTATGCCAATCCTGAGCTTCTTAATCAGGAAATAAATGTTCATGCCAAATTAAATGAGGGAAAACACTAATAAACCCTAGATGATTAATTTTTAAAAAGCTCATTTGTCTTATTTGTCTTTCAACACTTCTATTTTGAATTATAATAGTTACACTGTCAGGGTGAAAACAAAGAAAATTATTGCAATAAGGAAAATAACAGGGATACTATTAATTGCAGCTCAAAAAGTAAATGACATGAGCCTTTCCCAGTATAAAAATACACAGAATCTTAGAAGCACGGTATGTCAGCAAAATAAATAAAATCAGGTTTGAGAAAATTCTTTAATATTTAAATCACAAATTAACAACAAAAAATTATTTTGAGCAAGAACAGATTTCTTGTGGGTTTTCTACCTCTGTGTGGAATTTAAATTAGGTTAAATAATTCAGTAGTTTTATGCTTTTTAGAGCCATTAGATGATAATACCATCCCAGCAGAAACCTGTTTGCCAATCAATTAGAAACACTACTAATGCTTTTCTTTATAATGTACAAAATTATTTGGGTTACACTGGTGATGGCAAGAACTATATATTTGAGGTACATATTCAGAGCAGAGTATTTATATATTTGTGGAGTTATAGCAGATGTAAGGACCTAAATTTTACTAATAACTTGAAAATATTAGCTTTACCCTCTCAATTTCAAAATAAAGAATGGCACATACTTGTGGTTAGTTCTGCCTGAGATCTCTCTCTGTCTTGAAACAAACCCCTTTCATTCCAGAATTTACTGCTGGTCACTCACTTTTGCAGGAAAACATAAGCTTTTGTTTAATTTCTGCTTACTTCAGTTGAAGTTGATATACTAGAGACTTCTTAAACAAAAGGCACATTTTGTATTCCTCTAGTAATTAGAAGAGCAGAGGATTCAAGGATTCAAACTTAGCAGCAGGCATGAACATTAAGACAAGCAATTAAAATTTTGTCTATAAGCTTCTCATATTTCAGTTCAATTATTTTCACAATTTTTACATCATGTGCAAAATTTGTTAATCTGTGATTTATCTATGATCACTTTCTCCGAGTAGGAGGAGGTAGATAATAAGAGGTAGCTAAATATACCTATCAAAATTTTAGAAATCCTGGCTTCTAATCCTAACTTGCATTGATTTAGTCAATGTCTTTAGCTGAAGCTCTTTAATATGCAGGCCATTTGCTCACATCTTCAGGACTTAAAAATTAAGATAATAGAAAAAACAATGGCTAAATAAACACCTATACTTTATCTTTTGTTTGTCCCAAAAAATATTTCTTGCCTCTGAGTGACAATCATCATCTTCACTAACTTGACACAAAGATTTACATATTAATGTATTTAAAAGGGGTTGTCAGGGACAAGGACCCACCTCCACAGGTTTTGATGTTTATTTTGAATGAATCAATGGCATTCAGCCGTATTAGAGTCTCAGAAGAAGGGGAGATCATGGAAAGTGAATTGCTGCTAATAGGAGAACATAGGAGTGGGAGATCTGAAAGTGATCTGAAAGCAAAGGTCCCTGCAAGGGACTTAACAGCAGTCTGGGTTGCCAAGACTGGGTCACAGGCTCAGCTGTACTGCCTTTTGCAACTTGTGTTCTCACTTCCTCTCATGCAAATCACCCCAGTGGACAGCAGCTGGCAGATGGTCCGTGCCCTGCAGTGGCATCCACCCCCTCCTTTCCCACCTCCGTGGGAATAACCCACCCGTATGAGGTCCCACACCTGCCCATGTCTTTTTCCATCCCCCTACTTGCCTTGGTCATCCTGCTCCAAGCACGCAACTAACTCTGCCTTTCTCCTCCTTGCTTTATGCCACAGAGTCCTTGCCTACAATATTGACTCCCTTTAGCTGACTTTAACTGGCTCAGTCTTCCGTATATCCAGCTACTGCTACTTCCATTGGTGACGTTTTCAAAGTGTGGTGGAGTATTGGTGTAGTCTCATAGGCAGCTCATTGTCCAGAATTTTTGATACTGAGAGAATTCTTGAATACAGGACTAGTGTCTCCTCAAGGGCATTAAAAGTGCAGTAATGGTAGCAACTGGAAGTGGAGAGACCCACATGTCTGAATCTGTCCTACTGGCAGTTCTCGGCATTTCCCCTTCCTTGCAATGAATCTGCCGTGCTACAGGCTCAACATGTTATTTTTCATGTGTTTGTGGAAAACGCTATTTCATTTTGTGTGCTGAAAAAACAAAAGCATTTTGCCTGATTATAATAAGCACTTTCAAGGCAAAACAAAAAAAGTGGTGGTACTAATATGCATGAAACTTCTGTGACTTTTCTTGCAATGTGTCTAAGATGGAGAATGACTAAGATTCAGGTTTTCTTAGTAACTCCATTATGTCAACATTTCCTGGTTGCAATAGTCATGGGTTTCTCTTTCATTGAAGCATGACAAGTTAAGCAATTGTCCTCTTGCTGAGCAGTCTGGAAAGATGACACTACAAACTACACTAAGTCCACTGCTGCAGATTCCCTCTGTCCGCCACTCCTATAGTGCTTTTTTTTTCCTTTGTTCCATGGGCATCTGTGCTTTCCAATTTTATTTTTCACTGGTCTGATGAAGAAACAAAAAATGAAAGAGAAACATAAAGGGGGAAATGATAGTGGGAAAAGTAATTGTTCCAGTGCTTAAATAATGAGGCAGCCTCAAAATACACAAAGAATAAGGTAGTCCTTATCTGTTATTATTTCTAAGTTATTTATTTCTATAGGACTCTTGATGTTTTAAGTGGATGATGCATTGACTAAAGATGATTGTCTGCATGATATTCAATTTTTCTGAAACTTGTACTCTTTTGCTTTATTCTGACATAGCAAGTTGATAACAGGACAGTGGCAGAGTTGTTGCTGCAACTATAACTGAAGAGCAAAACTGAGAAAAAACCAGCCAATTTTTACAAGTGGTAATTTTCAAATATGTGGTCTATTCATAAAAATACCAACAATAAAACATCCATTGGCTTCTTTGGACTGAGTTGATATTGCTGGTGTTTGTTCTCTCTTCCCATCTAGGAAAAATTACTTTTAAATTTCATTCCAAGAGCCCAGGAAACTGTAAGTGCTTATATTTTTTTTTTTTTTCCACAAAGTCAAGTTCCATTTTCCTGTGTTAGCTGTCCAGAAAGATACACACTGGGGCTACCAACTCCCACCTGGCAGTTAGCCATTCCACTGGAAGGTGCTCATAGAGAGACAAGGTCTCACGTCATTTGTGTCTGCCTCAGAAGGAAGATGGAAAAGTTTGATTTAAGTCAAGTTTAAGATGGGAGACTTGCAGACAAAGATGAATTACTATTATGGGTTCTACCCCACTGTGCTGTGCATGCTCTGGGGCAGATTTAGGGGCAGTAGTATGATTTGCAATTAACAGCTACTGTATTAATAAAATGCAAGGATCACAATTAGTGAATCATTGAGGTAAGAGTTCCATTTGTTGGTTACATCTATGCTTGTAGATAAAGCATAACAGATTTTTAATGGCACAGAGGCCAACCCTCTTAGAATTCTGAGCTCACAGCTACTCAACCCCACTTACATTTCCAAACATGATGGCTACAACTGGAAATTACCATGTCTAGGAAGTTTTGGGAGTCTATTTGTCTTGTTGGATCAAAACTTTCCTGAGGGTGGTCCTAATGGTCTAACACCATTGGGTGTGACTGCCTGGGCACATCCCAGAGCGCTGTTCAATAACTGAACACTGCCTTAGCTAGCATGACTGCCTTCCCTGTGCTTTGGTGCAGTCCTAACCCTCAGTACACAGTGGTGCTGCTTGTGGCAGCACCACGTTACATCATTTTTTGGGCAATGTTTCAGTTCCTGGACCTTATGTTGAAAGAAGTACATAAACTCCAAAATCTTAAGCCTCTCTGAAAGACAGATTTTTTCCTCTGAGCACTGGAAGACTCCCCTGGAGAGGATGACAGCACAGGTACAGCGGTGCCCTGTGGCTTGCAGCTGTATGTTCCACTGCTCTCACACTGTCATGTGAAAAATAGCCCCACTTTCTGTGGGACTGCAAAGCCCCCAGGGAGATTTCCACATATAAAATCAATCTGGGACACAATTCATTGTCAAAAAGGAGTAAAGACTCTTCACACCAGCAAAGTACAGTGACAAAATACTTAAACTGAAAGTGGGTGATAAGAGAATACAGAATCACTGTGGCTTCACTGTCATATAAAGCTTTCATCAAGGAGTTGTGTTAGCCAATCTTGCAAAAATACATGCATTCAATGTATTGTTTGCCTTCCTGATTCTTGTGGCAATGAATGATTCTGCAGGATGTGAAAGGAATGGCTTTTGTACTTGTTATGTTTATGAAACAAGCCATTAATAGGCAGGTATGCTCTGGAGGACATTGAGTGTGAAGGAAACGAGAGAAACGAGTGATCAGAATGATTTTCATAACCACAGCATTGAGGAAGACAAGAAGTGGCTTACACCCTGTTTGTGAAAAGAATGATGTCTGAGGAGACTGAGTGCTGTGAAGCTATTTGGTTTTTTGGGAAAAAAAAAAAAAGCAGTTGACTAAAAATAAACAGGAATTCAAGATTATGACCGCAGACATTCAGCATCTGATACAAAGTGCTGAGTAAGTTTGAAAAGACTTCTTTGCCAGCAGACAGGAACTGTCAACTAATTCACTGGCTTAGCTCTGATGTATTTTTAAAAGAAGTGTCAAAATTCTCAGGGTTTGTCTCCTGAAAGAAAGGTCTGATCCTACAATCACCACACATCCCAAGTGTTGCTGAGGCTGCCTACCCTAAATTCAGTTTCTCAGCAAGGGGCACTTTAAGCTGCCAAACAGAGTATTAAAAACTAGGTGTTCTAGAGTAATTTTGCTCAAGTAGAAGAGAAGACAAAGGGTGACTCTTGGAAGAAACAAGGAAAGGCTGATCTTCTAGTTGCATGTAACTGAACTGAATGACCGAGTATATATGAACTATGATCTAGCAGTCCTGGTCATACGAATGAGGACCCACATTTAAAAATGAAGAGCCTAAGACAGTCCTTCACTTCATGGGGAATTCAGGTTATACCACCTCAGTGGAAAGAACATGATTTACATATATTCATGTCCTGATTCCATACTGGCTACTCTGTCCTTAAATGGGGCAGAATTTAAAAAGTATATTTTAAATATTCAGCACTAGTACTGCAGATAATCATGTCCTTTTAGTGTGATTGGGATCCTAGGAGAAGTATCTGGACAGCCTGGTGTAGAGGCTTCAATGATTTAAAGTTATTTTATGCAGCTGGACCAATTGTTAATTATGAGTAATTAATCTGACCAATGTGGATATTTCTCTGCCTATAAATAATACATAATTTTAAAAATTAAAATGATAATTATTGTTCTTCATCCTGCCTTCATTTTTTAAAAGGCTTAGAATTTGGCCCTTCGTATATTAAGCATTTCAAAGGGTGTGAAAACAGATCTTTTCTATGAGATTGACTGCCTAAATTGATTTTTCTTCCTTCTTCTTTTTGTTATGATATTTTAAGGTAGCGTGAACAAAAAAACCTCTGTGAGAAAGAAAGAAGTGAGAGAGCACAAAAGTTCCTCGTGCAGACGTTAGGTCATGAGAATTTGTGCTGGTTTATGCATTAACAGTTAAAACATAGGGAAGACATCAATTTCCGTGTGCAGTTGCCTATATTGAGCAATGTTTAACAAAAGCACTGTGCACCCTTTTCTGCTTCGCTGCAGAGAAGTGTGGTAGTATTGAATTAACTGATAAATCAGTTCCTTGGGCCCTTTAATAAAACCGGGGCTGCTTTTGGAGAAAATTAGGTGTTTAAAAAGTTCCATCTGAAATGGCATGAATTGATTCTATTTTATTTTTTCATCTGCAGATGTCACCAGTCTTTTCCACTGCATGGAAAAATACAGTTCATTTAGAGGGAATTTAAGCCTGCTGACAATTGGCTTGCCTTTCTCTTGCTAAACGTCACAGTAACAGTCCACAGATCATAAATTTAAAAGGGTAAACCAGGAGAGAGCATTGTAAAATGCTTTTAAATAACTTCTGTCCTTTCATTGGTAGGATATAAAGTCTGGGTCACTTAAAATGAAGAAAAGAGTGCTAACTGTATCATTCTTGTCACCAGTAAAGCTACGGTGTTAATCCAGGAAGACTGAAATATTCATATGCTGAATGATACTGGTAGACTTATGGATCTTCCTTGCCATTCCAGAAAATAACTATGTAATAGTGGTGATTATTCCTCCAAGACTCCAGTGTAAACCATATACTAGACCACTACACTTAAAAGTCAGGTCATGATCTGCATGTCTGAAATAAATGTATTTGTAGCTGTTGCTGGTAGTCGACAATCTGGCTCGTGTCTCTTTACATCTGTGCTCTCCTGGGACTATTTTCGTTACACCCAATAACCCAATTAATCCATTACCTGCACTTAACCTTTATCAAGACAAAGTGACATATCGACTTACAAGCATTACACAAATTGGCAAAGCAGAAGGTGCCATTTGAACATTAGTATTCCCCTGACATCAGGTTATTTGTAAGATTCACAAAGCCTTTCTTAGCATTTCCTTCTGAGTAAACAGATTAATTTCTAGAAAAAAGTGTTGCACATGACAGAGCCACAGCATGTTTCAAAAATTTCTCACTTGGCTAAGAGTTTTAAGACATTTGGAGGTGTAGCTCCCACAGATAGTTTAAAAAAATAGTGCTGTTTCTTCCATGTTATCACCAGTTTATCAAGATGTCCTGTGCACACTGAATCCACATGTGACTTGCCAACCTGTGAAGACTGGGATAGTAACAGTGGCATTTTGAGAAGGTGGATATGTAACAATTGCCATACTGGTGCAAAGGTCCATCTACCCCATTATCCTGTGTCCACTAGTGGCCAATATACCTACTCAAAATGTAAATCAAAAGAGGATGCATTCATAATATTTGCTCATGTGCTGCTAATATCTGTGGTGGTTTTCACTGTTGCAATTTTGCTCAATTGCTTCTTAAACATATATGAGTTTTTTTGCATAAGTAAGCTCCTGTGGTGCATGACTAAATAACTAGTACCTTTTTTAGATATATTTAAAAAGAGAAGTGTTTAATCCTGAATCTCTTCACAGTATTCATGAGCTTATCAACATCTTTAATGTCTCTTCCGATTTGCCACTTTCCAGTCCCAGTCTATATGATTCTTCTTATTTTCAGCCATCTGAATCCAGCCAGGATCTTATTTATAGGATAGCACTGTTTGTCTAAACACATGTTGAATGCATTTAATGAGCATGCCATCCTCAAAGCAGGTAACCTTGGTCATGGCTAGACAATGAAGACACATTGCAAACACATAAATTCAAGTGGTTTATCCCTTGGGGAGGCTCTGTAAATAAAAATATGTTTGCAGATAGAGATGCCTTACTGACTAATCCCAATTATCTGACTTCCTCTGCTAAACAACCTCTCAGCTCCCCAAACACAGTATCTGTAAAGGATGCTTTGCTCAATTGCTGAGCTCATATTAAAACTGGCAGAAAACATGCATTGCTGTCATTTTTCATCTGAGCTTGAATACTAAGCAGAATTCCAATGACACCACTGTTCAGCACTGGGACACTGCCAGCAATAAACATATTAAGAATGATAGCTGAAATATTCATTCACAAACACAAATGCAGGCTACACACTATTGGTCTCTGCACATGCATTTCCAGTGGCATGGAAATTACTTGTTTCCTGCTTGGTGTTATTTCTCCTTCAGCTGCTTGGCTCTTGCTCACACTCCTGAAACCAGGCTGCCAGGGGAACAAAGACCAACTTCAGACCTCGGAGACAGATGTGCTCTTGTCAGTCTGATCGATGAGCAAGGTGGAAGGCATAGCCACTGTCTTGTGCTGTGGCTCACAGGGCTGTCATTTATTGTGCTACCTCCATAAGATAAATGAGGTCTTGACTGGAAGTGAATCTTCTAATTGAATTATCCAGTGTCACAAATGGAAAAGACCTTAAAAGCCCAGACCATGCAAAGAAGATACAATCTGAAAGGAAATATGGTTCACATGGCACATGAACCTGAGCATCTTTCTGAATTTTACTCTATTTATGACCTAATGAACCCAGCATCTGCTATGTTTGATGTCTAAGATAAAGATTTATTTCTGTTTCTGGGACTGAGTGGAAAATACAGGAAGCCTCTGCTGGAAAAAGAAAAGGCTGTAGTTGTCTCCTAAGTTATTGGCAGCTCTCAAGCAGTTCACTTGGGATTCCCACCCAGGACTCAGTTGAATACCAGTTTATGAGGCCATGCTGATCTCCTTGGCATTGGGAAGAAGCAATCCCAGGGACGCCGTGAGTCTGGGGATGTGGCAGGCCTGGGGATGTGGTGTGTCCAGGCCTGGGGATGTGGTGTGTCCAGTGCCACACCCTGCCCAGTGAAACACAGCCTGGCTGTTTGCTGGCTGCAATCCAGCCACCTCTAAACCATGCCTATGCTTTTTGCTTTCAAGAACCCTTCCAGGTTCTCCTCTTCAGATAATCTCTTCAGTAATCACTTGCCATCTTGCACCTCTGATCCTGTGTCTCTCACCCACATGAGAAATTCTGTAGGGTCAGGAGGGTCTGATGAATCCTTTATAAAGTTTGTGACCCTGTCCTGCAAAGCAAGCATCACTCGCTGCCCTTATGGCTGTATGCTGACACCAGGGCAGAGGCTGCCTGGGGCCATCCCACTCAGGACCTAGGAAGATCTTGTAGGCTCTGTAGGATGTGAAAGCAGACAATGAGTATTCCTGTTTTACTGCAAGGAAACCAAGTCAGGGTACATCATTGCATTTGATTGTATCACTGTTCCTGACAATTTCCTCCAGATATTTACCATCCGGAATGCTAAAAAAACCCACATTTCCTCAGTTATCGTGAATATTTTTTGTTCCTGCTTCCTGACACAGGGACTTTTGCTATTTGAATTTGCTTAGGTAATAATGTTATACAAACTTCCTGCATAGTTTTTTTTTTGTTAATATTTTGGTTAATATTACTTGCTGCATATTCATCGTTCATTTCCAGTGACACTGACAACAAACATGAGTATAGTAACCCTTATAAAGTAATGTAAATAAAATTTCTAATTTTTGTGTGTTGTCAAACATTAGAACTATTGATGTTGAAAGAAGAATAGCAAAACACAAAAAAATGTATCAGACAACAGCCAGATAGGAGAAGGAGGATTCTGCTGGGTTTATAATTGGGCACTGCAAAATAGGCTAGCAGAAGGTCTCAAGTGAAAAGGAGAAATCTTAACCTATAAAGGTAAACATTCTTTCTAGCTGGTGACTCAAAGGCTCTGTAGAATATGACAGTTCATTTAGTCCTTCAGTTTTTCTTTTTTTACAGAATGGTAGAAAAAGGGAAAAAAAATTTCCCAATTAAAAAATATTTCGAAGTGCTGTGTTTTGGATGACTTCTATTTGTAAGATATTAAATGCTACATATCAAAATATAGTGCTGTTGCATGCAGAAACCAGCTAACAGTGGTCACATTGCAATATTTTACATGGGCTATTTTCCTTTGAAAACAAAAAAAATTGGCTGTACACTATTAAAAAGTTTTTCACACTCTACTTCTAAAGCAAACAGCAGGCCTGTATAGTTTCTTTAAATCTGTGGGATTTAATATATGTTTCTCATTTTTTGCAGGGCCAGTGAAGTGGGGCAGCAGGGATAAAACACTGCAGTTCTGAAATATGGAATCAAATTACAGAAAAGAGAACAATTTTTCTTAAATTCAGGTGGACCTTTTTCATGTAGATGTGATTTAACTTGCAATGTAGAGTACAAGAGAGCTTGCTAGAAGAGTTACTAATGTTGTGATTTGCTTTATGTGCACTCTGCATTCTTTCGTTTATTTCATTCTGTTCCACCTACATTTTTGATATTTATAGCAAGGAAGCAGGTATAAATAGAAAATAGACACAAGATTATGTGGAAAGGTTGAGGAGAAATGCATTGATGTGGAGAGAGTAACACATACACTCTATTAATAGCCTACATATAGAAAAGTCACTGTAAGTTTGATCTGGTTTGAAAGTTGCTTTCTGTAACTCCAGGCAGGTACAGCTTTGACTGGGTCTGGGACAAAAGTGGAGACAAAATATTAAGTACTCAGCTTTTAGTTGAGAAGTCAGAGTCCTGGGCCTGAGCTCAGTTTTGTCATGTATCTACTGACAATCACAAGGCACAAAAAAGTCACCTTGAGCAGAGCCTTGGTTTCATCATCAGTTTAGATAGGCTGACTTAGATGTCCCTGCTGACTTAGACCTGGTCAGAGGGGCACTGCTACCCCTCCTGGTGGCTTTTCCTTCCTCATGCCCACTTCTTCCCATGTGCTGCACCCAGTCAGGGAATTGATTTTCTGTTTTAAGTAAAATATATGGTTGAAGTAGGCGCAAATGTTGCAGTCATCATAATCAAATGAAAATATTGTTTTTGAGGCTGAAACTGTTCTTGTTTCTGACTGGTTTTAGTGAATCATATTCACATTACAATGTCCAAATACTTGAGGTTTCTGAAGAGGCAACTCCCTAAAGTGTAGAAGAAAGCAAGGAACACATAGATGCACGTAGGAAATTGGTAGAAAAAGTAAGAGGAAGGAAAAACAGCTAAAATAAGCATGGAGTGAATAAGGAGGAAATAATATGAAGTCATGTGTAGATAACCTAAAGACTTAAGAGCAAACAGGAAGACTAATATCAGCAGAAAAAATGGCATGTACAAAAAAATAATAGAAAAAGGTCACTGTTGAGTGTCTATAACAAAAATACAAAACCATGTAAATCTGGAGATAGTGGTAGAAGCATGTAATGGTCAATGTCTGTGAAATGGATTTTTTTGTATCCATATTTTCACAATGGAGGGAAATGAATACTGTTCCACTGGTAGCATCTACATACCATCATTTTTTTAAACTCTGTTTCCTTTGTGAACTTCAGAGAAATATAATTAGCTTTTGACAGGACCAGCATCTCTCAGATTAACTCTCAACATTATTTGAAGAATAAAATCACTTCATAATCAATCATAAATTGTATAAGCTTCAAGACAAGCTGGGACATTCCTATGAGTGAGTGAGACCCATTTATGATGTGCTAGAAGGATGTTAAGCTGCCCTTTTGGGCCTGGGGGCAGTTAAGGGGTAGCATGTACAATCAGCTCTATAATTTTCACATCCAAACACACAGATACTGAAAAGACCAGGTTGCTCAGGTGAGCAGCATGACAGAAAATGTTCTTTTTTACTCCCAGGCCATCTTACTCTGCCTCAACAGGGCCACTTCCAGCTCAGCAATCACGCACTTATTCCTCTCACCCTCTACTGACCTGCCCAACACTGAAATTCCCTTTATTTGCAACTGTGTACCCTGCTTTTGAGTTTGAGATATGGCAAGAACAACCACAATAAAATATTCTAACAATCAGTGATGCAGAAAATTTTGTAGGAGCCAATATGACAGAAGGTTTGATTTGTATTGAAATTATACTACCACTTCAGGAATAAAAGGTTGAAAGTTAGACCTCAATGTAAGTAGCTACTGTCATCCTCAGATATCATGAACACCTCTGAGATGGTACTGAGCAAGTACTGGAACTGTTCAGTTTGGGAGAAGTAGAAATGAAGGAAAAAATTCCAATCTGTAGAAAAAGGCACATAAAGCTGACAGCCTGCCGTCTGATTGGAAACTTGACCAGGAAAGAAGAGAGAACAAACCTCTGATTTCAAACAGTACTATGAAAATTTGAATCATCATAGGTGTGAAGAAACTAATTTTTTCCCCTGTTAGATACTCTGGATGGGAGTTAATTTGGGACAACAAGATCAGAGGCAGGCTGGGCTGCAGTGATCATGCAGTGGTGGAGTCAGCAGTCCTGAGGGGTATGGGACAGGTAAGGAGCAAAGTCAGGCCCCTGAACTCTAGGAAAATGAATTTCTAGCTCTTCAAGGAGATGGTCAAGAGGATCCCCTGGGACACTGCTCTCAGGGCCAAAGGATTTCCTCTTTAAGGAAATCTTCCACAGAGTGCAAGAGCTAACAAACCACAGGTGCAGGAACCTGGTCAAGGAAGGCAAGAGATCAGCATGGCTGAGCAGGGGCCTACTGGAGAAACAAAAGGGGAAGAAGCAAATAAAGAAATGAAGTTCATTTCTGTAAGGATGGGGTGAAAAAGGCCAAGATGAAGCTGAAACTGAAGCTGGGAAGTAATGCAGAGAATACCAAAAAGGGTTTCTATAGGTATGTTAACCAGAAAGGGAAGGTCAAACAAGGTGTACCACCCCTGATAAATAAGGCTGTTCCCAACTTGTAACAACAGATAAGGAGAAGGCTGAGGTACTCAACAACAGTTTTGTCTGTCTTCAATGGTAATGTCTCTTCCCACAGCTCTTGAGTCAGTGGGAGTTGCTCACCTGTCAGCCTCACCTCTGTGCCTGGGAAGATCATGGAACAAATCCTCCCAGAAGCTGTGCTAAGGCTCATGGAGGACAGGAAGGTGATTCAAGACACCAGCACAGCTTCACCAAGGGCAAGTTGTGCCTGACAAACCCAGTGGCCTTTTGTGGTGGAGCAATCACATCAGTGGGCAGGGGAAGGGCTGTGGATGTCCTCGAATTCTGTAAATCCTTTGACATGGTCCTCCACAATATCCTTCTCTCTAAACGGGAAAGAGATTAATTCAGTGTGTGGAATGTTCTTTGGATAAGGAATTGGTTGTGCAGTCACATCCACAGGGTGGTGGCCAATGACTCAGAGTCTCAGTCAGTGACAAGTGGTGCCCTCAGTGGTCTGTGCTGGGGCCAATGTTATTTAATACCTTCATCAATGACATAGACAAAGGGCATCCTCAAGCAAGTTTGCAGATGACCCCCAGCTGAGTGGTGCTGTTGACCCACCTGAAGGATGGAATGCCAGCCAGAGGGACCTGGGCAAGCTCAAGAAGTGGGCCTATGGGAATCTCATTTGGTTTAAAAAAACCAAGTTCAAGGTGCTGCACCTGTGTCACGGCAATCCCAGATACGAGTAGAACACAGACTGCAGCATACAGATTTGCTTCTGTAGCAAGAATGAAAACTCAGAGCTGTATCCCAATGAGGACCTGAAGGAGCTTCTTGCCTTGCAAGCAAAACTGAAATATCCGATGGACTTAACTATCTTCTAATTCTGATTTTTTTTAATTCAGGCTTTACAGCTAAGCCAGTTTCCTCCCAGTCTGCCATCAGCAATAAGCAAAAACCTGCCAAGGTAGAATGCTTCACATTCACCTTGCCTG
Source organism: Lanius collurio (assembly GCA_020086605.1). Lineage (NCBI taxonomy): Eukaryota > Metazoa > Chordata > Aves > Passeriformes > Laniidae > Lanius > Lanius collurio. The sequence goes on from JACBWW010000008.1 coordinate 20,270,184, forward strand.
GAGGTACACACTGTTTCATACTTGTTGAGGCCATGGCTTTCTTTGAGCAGCTCTCCTGGCAGTGCCTCTCTGGGAAAGAGGTGCACAGGCTATAGCTGTGTTACTTGTAGGCAAAGGATTTACCCCACTTCCTGTGGCGAGGTACAGAGGAGATCACTCCCATAAAAAGGAAAATGAGGTGTGGGTGAGAGACAGACACAAGTAGACTGGCAGCTTGACACATGGGTAGAAACTGTAATGACATCAGCCTTTGTTCCCAAGAAGTCAATAGGTGACAGACATTGCATGTGAATGTAGATTTCCCCAGGAAGGAAAAAGAAATGGTGAAGTAAATTGTGTTCACAGCAAAGAAATTAAAATTATGAGGCCATACATCAACACTCAGATCAAAATACATGTAGAAAGTAGCTGTTCCCAAAGGGAAAGGGTGAGCTGGATGGAGCCTGGCAGTGCAACAAGAGTCTAAGACAATATCCTTAATATAGAGGAAGTTCCATCTTCATGATGATATGCCCAATGCTCTTTAAAAAGTAAATTTTCAGTACATACAATTAAATGTAATCTCTTATTCATATGTCACCCTGAAAATACACCCTCTACACGTTAATTTTTAAATGTTGATTAGAAGAGCCCACATCAGAGCTCAAATATAGTACCTGTTCTAGAAAATATGGAGAATAAAAGACTTACTCAAATTGATTTATATTACATAAACATGCAAAAGTTGACTCAAGCTCTGTCTAGTTGCACAGCTCAATATCTGGTTTGGTCTGTGCCTTTGATAATGTTTGTTACCCAAGAGTAGAGGTGATTGCTGAATGAAGATGGGATGTTTCACATAAGGATGTTTCACAATAGGCCTTTTCCTCCATTCCTAAATACCAGAATTGATGTGGACGCTTTGATGCATATTCAATAGAACTATTGCATTTTCCACATTAGAGATATTCTCCAGTCTTTCCCATAATTTGGTCATCTTCTGTCATATCCATTGGCAGGTTGTTATTGCACAGCAGGACACTAAAAGGAACTGATTTGGGTAACAGAAACTTTCAGAAAAATCCTATGTTAAGCAGCTCAAGCTTTTATTTGCAGGTCTCCAGACTGTACAGACATTCACAGATTTTTGATAGCTTGTGATATGCTGAAGTTCAGTTCACAGTGTTTTGCTGGGTTTTTTTAGACTGGAGATTAAAAAAAATGTAGCTGATGATTTCCAGTAACTATCCAAACTGCCTGCAAGTTTAAAGATAGTCTCACAGGATCTGGGAGTGCTTGTCTATGAGAGAGGGGGCAGGAGTGAGAGAAATGTATAAATAAACTCTGGAGTGCTTTTTGCAGCTCAAAAATTTGAAGAATGCTGACAGTCACAGCAGTAGAAATTGAGCTGCAGGTGGGTTCCTACTTGTGAGGTTTAAAAACACAAATGGGATTTATAGTTTTCCTGTCCTGTCCTATCTGAAGACCACAAAATATAAAACAATAACGTATGCAGCTTCTTCCACTGTGCCAGTTGTTGTACAATGCTCCAACACTACATACACAGAGCACTTTGTGATGACTCTGTGCACAGAGCATCAGCAGCTGTGCTACAGTCCTTGGGATGATTTTGTCCTTAGGCAGCATGATACTGCCTCCTGGGAGAAGGGCAGGATGCTGCCCAATACAGCTCTCGCTGGTGGAAATGCAAAAAACCAAACAAACAGACATTGCATCTATGTCCCTGGGACTATGGGTGGGTGATTAATGCACATGGGTACAGCTGGAGGATTTATTCCCCCAAAATAACATTGATTGTTGCTTTTTCTACAGCTGGTACCAGGGCTGTAAACGCAGTTAATGATGATGTACATGACGTTCTCAATTCCAGTCAGTCAAATGGGTGACAAATACCCAGCCTGTACAAGCAAGGCATTATATCCCCTCTCACACTCACCCTTTTCTGCCACCCTTTGCCTCACCAAAAAATTTGGGGCCATCTGATTGCAACCTTAGGCAAACATAAGGGAGTAAATGAAAGTAACTCAGACTTGCTGGTTCCTTGCCTTAGGTTTATTTGACTTTGTACTTGTAAGATTACATGGGCATTTGCTTACTAATCAAAATAAAGATTTTTTTAAAGAAAAGAAGAAGCATTGTCAAAGTGACTTCTGAAGTTCATCTAAGAAGAATTCTGGGAAATGTGATTACAACAGCCTCTAGTAAAAAAGCTTTATAGTCAAGCACTGACCACAAATTCTGCCATCCAAAGTCTACTCTCAAAGTAGCATAAATCTAGTTTAATACCATGGTTTTGGTGGAACTACTCCAGTTGTACACAGCAGTAACTGGGAATTGAACCTGGATCTTTGCCTTTAATTTTGTCCAAAAATGGGAAAGGAGAAAAAAATATGGAGTCCCACAGGAATTTAGAGGGTCATCACATTGAATCATTTTCCCAATTGCTCCCCATGACTTCCCACAAAAAAAAAAAAAAAAAAAAAGCAGCTCAGTTGCTCAGTTTTGTGTCAGCTCAGCTAGCAAGAGAAAATAAAACAGGTTTTCCCAGTGTACACATGCAGTGATTGAACATAGGTGTGAAACATTCGCAGTCTGAGACATTTTGATAAACTGCTCTACAGTAGTACTGTGGAGAAGAATTAGTTATTTTCAAAGGCTTTTTAAATGTGCAATTATGACAGCTATCACATTTATAATAATTGTAAAAAGTCTTAATTGAAAAGCTAATAGCAGAATTCCAGGCATGTGCTCTTTGATCTTTGCTAAGATTGAAGGCTCAGGTATAGATTGCAGCACAAAGGCACAGTGCTGAGGGATTCTGTGATGAACATCTCGTACCCAGGATGTGGTTAGAAGCCTCAGTATCCTTCAGAGTGGTGTGTTTAGTGTAAGAGCTTGTCTGTATAGGGACTTACCCCTGATTAACTCCATGTGTGGACACTCCTATTCCAGAATAATGGGTGGAGAACAAGTCCTTAGGCTGGAGAAGCATTGTCTCCCTCTTGGTATTATCCTTGGCCAGGACCCCACTGATGGTTCTGGGGACATCTGCTGAGCAAGCTGAGGACAAACTGGCAAATGAAACAAGGGTTGCCTCCCCAGACAGGAGAGAGGGCCCATAGGCTAGGATGCTCTCTGAAACAAAACCCTGGCATGATTGCTTTTACATACAGCAGTATGGCAGGCTTCTCCTGGAAGGAAAATTGGAATCAGCTGTGTCAACATGTGCCATAAATAGAATACTTTTTGCAGGAAAATAGCCAGCAAAAATAGAGCACAGTAATCTTCAGCCTAGTATTTGCATATTTTTATGCCTGAAGAAAGTATTAAAAGGGACAATGGAAGAGGATTCTCCTACTTAGAAGAACAAAGCATTAAGAGGGATGACGGCCCTGGTATTAGAGCTCCACAAACCTGAGCAAAGAAAAAGCAATTTCATGACAATAGATTAAAATTCAAGAGCAGCATTATGGTTATTTGCAATAGCTTGAATCATTATAGCCCTGAAGAGTTTAGCTGGGACTCCACCCACTGTGGTGTGTAGCCAAGATGAGTGTATACATCTCAAAATCCTTCAAGGAGGCAGTTTATAAAACTGATTGAGAAAGAGACTAGTGTTTTATTAGAACCCCTCTCTTCTGACTGTGGAATCTAACTGGTGGATTCCCAAAGGAAAGACATAGCTCAGCCCAGTACATTGGCATAGGCAGGACATTAGGGCTGCAGCCTTCCTGAATTTAGTGTTTGCAGCACTCATTGCTGGCTGTTTCCATCACCATTACTAGAGGAACACTTGGTTGAGCAGCTGAGCACACCTTAGAGCAGCTGTGCTGTGTTACTATGGAATGCTTACTGCAGTGGAGGGAAGTGAAGGGCAAGGTCACACCATTTTGAGGGGCTCTGTGTCTGATTGTGATACTGAGGTCTACATATCCATAATTTTTCCTTTCCTGTGCTGCAGGGTGAAACATAGGCAAAACAAATAGGCTGTTTTATTGAAATATTTTCACAGGGAATAAGATTTCTGTTTCCACCCTAGAGAAACAGGCTCTATTTAAAAAATAAGGCAAGCAGGAGTTTACTGAGCTTTTCTTACTGTTCTTTCTCAAGTAGTTTTATCACCTCTCTGCATACACATCTGAAAGCAGTTGTTACTCTTTGTAGATACATTGGTTTTATTGTTGTGATGAGCAGCAGAAGAGGAATGTGGATTTGCAGGGAAGGCAGGGAAAGGGCAGTCAGCCTACCAGTGGTGCTGGTGCTGACTCATGGCAAGGCCAAATTTCTTACAGCTCTTGTGGCAGGCTTGAGTAGCTGATTCATTCGGTAGAGAAGCCACAGTACTACCCAATTATGAAGATAATAATAGCCTGTGTTGAATTCAGTAGGCTATGATTAGATATAGCCAAATAATCATTAGTTTTAAGTAACCCACCTTTTTATACATCTAATATTCCATCTGCTTGGGAATTAAACACATAAAAAGGGCAATTTCAGCCACCTGTTCCTCACTTGTAGTGTTTAACTAATATAGTGCATTTAGATAATTTAGTGTTGTTTTGAACAGTCTATGCAAAGTTTTGTTATTTGTGAGTGCTTTAGCATCATCAGAGGGACATGGTGACACTTCAATTTAGTGTGTGTGTGTGTATGTGTGTGTGTGTGTGTGAATGGGGGTCTGAGCATAAGCAGCTGGAGTCAGAGCCCTTGTCATTGGGCTTGTGTCCATGGGGCAAGTGAGTGTGTGTGAGTGAGCGTGGGATCACTAACAGGTGTTAAGGAGCACCCACTGGTGAGTCCTTGCACCCTGGGGCAAATTTCTCCTTCTTGTTACTGGAGCATATGCTAAGACTTCTATCTGATATTACCAGGTCTAGTCCATATTTATAATGCTGTATTCATGAAGATGGTTTACTTTTAATTTTTGTTTCATGGAAATATTTTGGATATATTATTATCAGGTAATTGATAGGACAAGGGGCAATAGGACAATGGGCAACAGCTTTAAACTGAAAGAGGCAAGATTCAGATTATTTTTAGGAAGAAATTCTTTACTGTGAGGGTTGGTGAGGCACAGGAAGAGGTTGCCCAGAGAAGTTGTGGATGTCTCCTCCCTGGAAGTGTCCAAGGCCCCATTGGGTGGAGCTTTGAGCAATCTGGTTTAGTAGAAGGGAGGTGTCCCTGCCCATGGTAGGGGTAGTTGGAATGAGAAGATCTTTATGATCACTTACAACTCAAACCATTCTATCTTTCTGTGATCTAGCAGAGCAAACAAGCACCTGCTGAAATCAGGTCAAGAGACCTAAGGAATATTTTCTAGATAATAGAAAGAGAAGGTAAATCCATGACTGAATACTTAATGCTTATTTTAAGATGTGTCTTTCCAATGCTTGATATTTTTTTGAACCTCTAGTGACATAGAATCACAGAACCATCTGTGAGCTGGAAGGATCATCAAGTCCAACCCATAAGTGAATGAGTTGGGAGTGTGAATAGAGGGATCAGACCCACAACTTTGGCACTATTAGCACCATCCTCTAACCTACTGAGCTAATCTCAGTGTAGCTGACAGAAATTATCTCATTTTTGCATGGTTTGAGCTAATGACCCTGCACTGATAGCAATAAACGACTGAATAGAAAGAGACAAGTTTTGGATTTAATTTACTTCCTAATTGGGCCAAGGTGAATCATGTCTAAAATGTTTCTTTTCACTAGTGTTATGCAGGAGCCATGGGTTATTTGCTCAGCTTATTCATTGTAGGCATCCAGGGTTCAACTTCCCTTGGAGGAAGTTGTTTTCATGCCACGTTTTTAGTTAAGCCTGAGAGGTAGCATGTACAGAATTTGATAACAGCCAAAGAAGATACTGTAATGGAGGTCAGATTTCTTGGTTTTATTAGGGTCTGAGAAAAATATTTGAATTCTGAATTATACTATAATCTTTAAACTGTGTAGTTATATGCACATGTTGGCTCTCCTTTCTTTAAGGTTTCTTTTTTGCACAAGTCTTTACAATGTCTAACAAATACATCAAATACATGTCTTTACTAGGTTCATTAGGAGTCTAAATTATTTTTACTAAAAAAAATCTTGTAGAGCTTGCTATGAAACTGTATTTTAAATTGATATTTACAATTTTTTCTTGGGAGATTTTAAGCCTTTTTAGCCTAATTATCCTTTATTTCCTGGGAGGCATTTTCTATTGTGACCCTAGCTACTAGAAATTTTTCTGGCAAGATACAGAGTTTGCACAATATTAATTGGTCCATCTGTGTTTGATTGATAACACAATGGAATCCATGGAGTAGCTATTATTTCAGCCTTACAGCATTTAGTATTTCAGTGTGGCAATTCCCAGTGTGAAATAATGAATATGCTTGTGAAACACTTGGCTTATATTCTGTGCTTTAGATGATACACAGAGAAACATCTTGTTCATAACAAGAAGCCACATCAAGAGAGGTTCATGCTAATCATAGTAAGAACATATTTACAATGTAATAGCAAAGATAAACCTAGGTAAACCAATGCTCCTGGAAAGCTCTCATCTCATGATGTATTTGGTATTGGAGTGTTCACAGTTAACAACAGTTTACAGCACCATGTAGATGCCGCCCTGACCTCCCAAGAATGAGCTGTGTCAAACCTGGCAGTTCACCAGCTGGCAATTAGCAGCACTCTCTTTTTTAGAGTTAATTTGCACCTGCATCTCAATGTACTGATTTCTTGTCATCTCCACAAGTGTCTCCAAGGTCTGGGGTAATCTTAGATTTTATGAAATCTAACACATTGGGAATACATGGAGCAGCCATGGCTAAGTGTGTCTTTAAACTTCCCCGTAAGATCAGAAAATCATAGAATGATTTCAGCTGGAAGGGACCTTAAATATCACTCATTTCCTGTCTTCCCACCAAAGGCAGGGGTGCCACAAACTAGGTCAGGTTGCCCAGGCCCCATCCAACTTGGCCTTGAACATTTCCAGGGATGGGGCATCCACAGCTTCTCTGGGTAACATATTCCATTCCCTCACCATCCTTTAAGTAAAGAATTTCTTCCTAATATCTAATCCAAATCTCACCTCTTTTGATATAAAAACATTCCCCCTTGTCTTATCACTATCTGCCCATGTAAAAAGTTCCTCTCCCTTTTCCTAAGCCCTCTTTAAGTACTGAAAGACCTCAATGAGGTGCTCACAGAGCCTTCTCTCCTCTAGGCTGAACAACCTCAACTCTCTCAGCCTGTCTTCATAGGAGAAATGCTCCAACCCTCTGATCATTTTGGTGGCCCTCCTCTATGTCCTTTTTGTATTGGAGCCCGAGCTGGACACCCCACTCCAGGTGGTCTCTCACAGGGACAGAAGAGAGGGGCAGAATCCCCTCCCTTGACCTGCTGCACATGATTGCACTGCATGGATGCTGGTGCTCTGGATGCAGCCCAGGACACCTTTGGCTCTCTGGGCTGTGAGTGCCCATGGCTGGGTCATGTCCAGCCTCTCACCCACCAGCACCCCCAAGTCCTTCTCAGCAGGGCTGCTCTCAGTGACTTCTCCAGTTTGTGCTCTCATCTGGGATTGCCCCAACCCAGGTGCAGCACTTTGCACTTGGTCTTGCAAAACTTCATGAGGTTCTTGTTAGCCTTCTTGAGCTTGTCCAGGTACTTCTGGATCATGTGTTCTTCTCTTGTCAGCTGCACGTCAGCTTGGTATCATCTGCAAACCTGCTGAGGATGCACTTGATCCCACTGTCTGTGTCATTGATAAAAGTATTAAAAGGCACCAGTCCCAAGACAGATCCCTGAGGGACGCCTCTCTTCACCAGTCCCCACCTCGACATGGAGCTATTGGCCACAACTCTGGCTGTGTCCAACCAGCCAGTTCCTTATCCACCAAACAGTCCGCCTTTCAAATCTCTGTGTCTGCAATTAAGAGATAAGGATGTCCCTTGGGACCATGTCAAAAGCCTTACAGACACTTGCTGCTCAAGGGATGGTTGCGTGTTTCTACTCACAAGAAGAGGGTTACTATTTTTCATTTGTGTAAGGAATTGTCTTCAACAACTGCAGTTAATTCTGTATTGCCCTAAATATACACAATAGTAAAGAATGAGAGAGCCTCTCCTTATTTCCTCCTACACTCACAAGGGGGTATAATGGTTTGTGACATAAATTTGTTTTATTGAAGTCTGCCCAAATCTTTGTTCACTAAGAAGTTTATTAATTCCCTGTTTTACGTTCACAAGAATGCCACAGTGACCAAGGAAGTGATCAAGGAAGGCAGGACTGGAGCTCTCATGCTCCAAGACCTCTTTCATTCAAGGTTCTGCAAGTTTTCAACTAAAGCATGTCACTCTCCTATGTATTTGTTTCCTGGCAAATGTGTATTTCTGACTGGAGTATTGAAAACTGCAGATTTTTCCTTTTAAAAATGTTACTGTAGCAATTTCAAAGGGAAGCATTTGCTCATGAACCTCATCAGGAAAAAGTTAATAGTATCTAATGTGTTTACATGTCTTTCAGCCAGTGTCTGTATTAGCAATTTGTTTTGAGGAGATTCTGTTTCTCTATTTACCACGTGCTGGTTTTTTTCCTTCAACTCATTTATGTGTTTATCAGATTTCCTTCAAAAGGAACTAAGTCAGATACTCCAGCCCACTGCCTGCTGGCATCATTAGGTTCCACACCCATATATGAACCTTATTCCCAAGAAAGTATACAAAGGAGGTGCTTCCATGTCATCATCAGAAATAATTGAACTTTTTTTTTTCTTTTTTTTTTGCATGTGTTGCATATTTGTAATTGTTGAAACACAAGCTTTTCTATTCTCAAAGACCAGGTTAAGCTATGCATTTAAAGACTGGTGCTGGATCTGAATTTGTGTAAAGCTCAGAATGCTCAGACAAGTCTTGTTGTTCAGGAATAGCTTCAGATAAAATCAGTTTTTGGAAGCTCAGCTGCCTTACAATGAAGTAGAATTACTCCTGCTGTTTCTGGCATAGAAAAGGAAGAGTCATGTCCTTTCCTTTCTCATTTTGTTCCTTTTCAACATTACTGCACCACCTGAGCTTCCCAGAAACATCATGACTGCTTCCAAGCTCTAGCAGTTTGTGGTAGGGAAGTGTGTCAATTTTTGCTTTGTATGTGGAGGATAAGGGAGGCACCGAGATTCCATGAAACAGCCAGCATGACACACAGGCAGTTTGTCAGGGAGGTCTGAAACTAAAAGTTTGCCAGCAGGAGTAACTTATGCTAAAATGTACCTTTTTTTTTCTTTTTTTTTTTTTTTCCCTGTAGAATCACAGAATCATCAGTGCTAGAAAAGACCCTCAAAATCACCTATCCCACCATAATCACCCAAAACTCAAGCACCATATCCAGGGGTCTCTTGAAACACTTCTAGAAGTGGTGACTCCTCCACTTCTACACCAGCAGCTCAGGACACATTTCTCATCCTTCATATGGCTTCCTCACTGATGTCAAGGGTGCAGAGAGGCTGTGGACAGCAGTCTGTGTTTAGTGATTAAGCCATGACACTTCTTGCCTATTTCAAGTATTGAATTTGAGAAAACGCCACATTCCTTGACAAAAAAATATGACCTAAGATGACAAAGCAGAAAAATTGTCTCTAGCTATCAAAATGAAAAAGCAAGAGTTTTAAAAACTTTAACTGGAGCTGACCAATCTTCAATATTACAGGAGAATTTCAGCTTACCCTATGTGTTTCAGATAAAAGCAAAAGGCAAGGGGAAGAAGAAGGGGAATTAAAAGCAATACACAGAAAGTAGGGTTTTTTTTTGGGAAGAAGACTCAAGAAAACCTTATGCAAGAAACTTTTCAATGAATTAAAAAATCATGTTACTCATGAAACAGACAAAATTTTACTGTTCAATGTTTGATGAATATTAGTGTGCAAAAGTGTACATATTGATGAGAATTATTTTTTCAGTACTCACTCCGGAGAAAACAAAGATCTAATATGATCCCATGAAAAGTGAAGTTATAGAAAAAAACAGAACAGGACTTCCTCAGAAGTGCAGAGCCAGAACACAATGGGCAAAAAGCAATATTCAAATGGAAGCTGGATTTAAAGGAACAAGAAATCCTCATGATGAGAGTGATTAAGCACTGGAATACTTTCCCAGAGAAGCTGTGAAATATTGTGTTCTTCATGAGAAAATTAATTATATTTTTTACAGTATCTTAGTCTTTTGAGGAGAAAAGGGAGCTTTGATTTAAAATAGTTTTTTTTCCTTTGAGGCACAAAGAAGTAAAAAGAGAAGGTAAACTATATGGCAGAACAATTTTCATTCTGTTTTTTCAGCTTCAATTCAGAGATTGCTTTTTGTGCTTTTTTACTTTCAGTAATAAGCAATTAAGATGTTGCGTATTTTTAACACATATTCTAGCAGGAATAGGGAGGAAATTGAAGTGACAAGAGAGAAAGAGGGGAAAAAAATGGAGATATTAATAAAAAAGTGCTAAATATTGGACTTTTTTCCTAAACTTTAAGGATTTCTTTTTGCTAGGATACTTACACGATATACTCCTTTGAAGAACTGCATTATTTGTGAATATTTTATGAGAGGTGATCTTAGATTAAACCCTGTTGAAATATTCATTGGAAAGATTTCAACCAGCTCTGACAAATAGCCCTTAGCTTCATAATGTTCATTACAGTCTGTTTTGTTATCTAATCATCAAAAGCAGTGAAACATATTCTATTTACATGTCAGGAAGGCAAAGGGGAAATAATTCAGTGCTGGGATGCTAAACACAAGTGCAGCCTGGAAAGTCATCTGCGAAAGTTACTGGCTAAATTAATGCTAATGGTCTGTATTTTAAAAGAAAGAGGGTTATCTCCTATTACGAGCAACACTGATTTTCCCCACAGAGGTCACTTATCAATGTACTTGGCCACACTGCTCTGCTTTTCACCAGCACATCTCTGGAAGAATGCTTCAGCAGGCCCCACAGTAGATGGTGTCTATGTTCCCTGCTTCCTGCTTTTGTTAGGCTTGAAGCTAAATTGCTGCCAGACTCCTTCCACCATACTGTAGTGCACTGGCGGCACTCTAAGAATTTGTTTCAGAAGCCAGAAAAGCTGGAAATGATTACAGGCACCTGTTTAGGGGCAGATCTGACACCCGAACTCACTGGTACCACAGCCTTTTCAGGGAAGAACTTTCAGGCCTTAGTAAACCACTGCTAAACACAGTTTAACAAAATCTTTTCCTTGCATATATGCTTAAGTGCCTTCCTGGGTAGCAAACACTTCAGTGAGTGCTTGGAATTTGTGATAAAATACTCACATTTCAGACAGATTCACATTCAGATCGAGATAGGTATATTCAAATAGAATATTCTTCCTTATTATCTGTGCGATTAATGCTGCAGGGATAGAATATGCTGTGACTTGAATAATCCCTGAAGGAACTGAGAGACTTGCAGGAAACCGGCAAGGGAAATGTGCATCAGCTCTAAGCTATGCATGACGTTTCCCTCTGAATTAAATAGCTGACAGTGTACTGGAAAAGACTTTCCTTGGGGAATTTTCTGAATAAGAATGAAGGTCCTAGGCAGCTTATCTTAAAAGTAAAATGCTCTGACCTGGACAGGAAGAAATAATATTTACTTTTACTTCTTTGGATTTGACACTCTGGTGCTTATTGACTTATTTCATTGGGAATTTGTTCAGCTTTTAACTGCAGAAAAACAATTATATAGTTAGCACTAAACACACACAGAATTTTAGAAAGGAGGGGTAATAGTTATTTCCTATCTCTGTACAAAACCCTTTTGAAGTCAGTCCTTCTCTCCATTATAATCTTAAAGCTTTTCCTCTGAGATCATAAGCATTTTCTTGAAAGGACAGGCCTGCAGTTCTCCGGAGAGAATAATAATATCAATTCTGTAACTGAACTGCATCCAAATTTGAAGGCATGTTCTTGGATACCATTAAAAGCAAAGTTAGGATGCAAACGTCAGCTATGCATTAGGTTAGTAACTACTATTTCTGCATCATTGATTTCATTCTGATAATAGCTGACCCAACTCATCACTTCATTCTTACACTTGTCAGTGTAAAAATTCAGTCAGAGAAAGTTTTAGCAGAAAGATGGCCAATATGCCATCATATGAAGTGTGAGGGTAACTGAGTAACAGAAATCTCTACTCCAGAGGCAAAAATATGTACAGCTAAATACAGTATATTAAACTATGTATCATAATTCCCTCCTTATTATGTACATTTTAGTAATGCTCCAAAAAACACAGCAACTGTAAAGTTCATTGAGGAGGAAACTAAACACTCCCCACGTAAGTTCACTACAGCTTGTTACCTAACACTCCATCCTTACACAATGGCTTTTGGAAAGCACAAGACTTTATAACAGTATCCTGTATTAATTTCGGAAGTGGTGGAAATTATACCTCAAAGAAACGTGTTGGAAAACATTCAATGTATTTTGCTTCACATAGAAACACCGTCAAGAGAATTAAAATATGAGCATCTGCTCTTGTACTGCAGAAAGGAACAAGCAGTGTATGAACCTCAGTGGAAAAGCAAAAGTCATGGCAATGAAGTAGTGGAAGACAGAATTAAACCAAGCCCAAATAGTGTTGGAAAGATGTTGAGGTTGTTGGTTTGCTGGAGCTGATGTTCCAGATTGGTCCCCAAATCACTCTGCTATTCTGTGATGAATGTTTCCATTGCCAATCTAGAAACAATCTTATAATTTCCCTATATAACATGTTATAAATACAGTGTTAATGCATTTTTTAGGAATTGTGAAAGTGATGGACTCTAAATTATTGAACTTTTAATTAGAATTCTAAATGGAGGGAAAAGTAACTGGTCTTTACAAATGATGCAATTCCTTCTGTTAAAACGAGTCAATAAAAGGCTGTGGGCACAGCAACTATCATATGCAGTCACTGATGTTTGCTTCTGAACCTGATAAGAGGTTGTGCAGTAAAGTGTACAGTGAGATTTCCAGACACCCATGGAAGAGATACGGACAGTTTTGCTTGGAGTTATAAACATATTTTCTGAAGACAGAACAAAAGAATGTATGAAGGGCTCAGTGATTTCCAGGCCAACTGCTAAATGAATGCTAAAATGAAGGTAAGAATTTTTCGTGGACTGTGCTGTTGTGGGTGTTTTACACAGTGAGTCTCTGTATAAAACTCAGCCTCTAGAATACTCTACAATATTTCCTCTTGTTCTTAAAAGGAATAAATTTAATGTCACAAGGGTTGTTAACTGGTATTTTCTAAATCTGGCTGGTTTGGCTTTCACAAAAATAACTTTGCAATTTAACAGGCAGAATTTTGCGTCACACCAAAGCAAGCAGTATTTGACTACTATTTGCCAGTGATTCTCAAATAGATATAGTCATATTTCTAGAACTTGCAAAAAAAAAAAAAAAAATCCCTGAAATGAAATTAATTACAGGTACTCAATACTGGAATGGAAAAGTATGTACATTCCTAAAATCTACTTAGATTTTTATTATTCCTCTTATTATTTCAGACCTCCAGAAGTTTCCTGCTGACAATGGCAGAAATTCCCTTCCCCCAGCATTGAGTCAGGCTGCAATTTTCCATAGTACTTAACATGCTGCTACATATTCTCATTTTTGCTACAAGTACATGCTCTGGGTTTCAAGTGCTTGTTAAACACAGCCACAGTAATCTTGTGGGGAACCATCCCAGGAGGACCTCTGCAAGCTTGAAAAAAAGAATTCAGTATACAATAGGCATCTCTCACAGTTTCCCAGAATAATGAGCACTACACATGACACAAAGGATTTCTGTGGTTTGAATGCTGCCTTTTTACCAGGAAGTGACTTGGAAAAGGCTTGGCTTATTTATAAATAAAACATAAATGTTTGGATGCTTATGTGATAAACAGCATGACTTGCTCAAAGTACAAGACTGTAAAGGTCAGTTCTAATTCTCCTTTCCCTCACATCATAGACCAGCACTTTTAATGTCAGCATTTATAACATTTTCGAAGTTTTGAAAGAAAACCAGGATCAATATCATAGACTGCCTTCTTATGCAGTGTCTTTCAAGATAGGATGTTGCTTAATGGTGATCTCCTGTCCTGGCTTCTACTATCCCTTAAATAAAGTTGACAGTAGTAACTTTGTTTTTGTTTGTTTGTTTGTTTGTTTGTTTGTTTGTTTTTTGAAGTATCCCAAATTTTTCTGGCATTAAAAGATTCAGCCAAAAGGAATCTGGTGGGTCTGGTTCTTCTCTCCCTGCTCTCTTTTTTACTGACCCTGGAAGAACTGATCTCACTGACTTACTCTGGAGCTAGCCCTGACTCAGCCAAGCCCTCCAACACTTAACTTCCATTACAGAGGAGATCCTCTTCCTGTTCACACATTAAGCAACAAGCACTTAAGCAAGTCCCACTAGAGGCCCAGGCAGGTAGGAGCAAAGAGTTATTAGGATGTCAGAAATAAGGACCATACCAGGACAGGATGAGCAGAGCACTGCTACACACCAACACAACCTGAGAGTCATAAACCCACCTGCTTGTTCTACAGACAAACACAGGGGTGCTCATTGCTGTGAAACAGATGGTACACAGGAAAAAATGTGTTCCCTTTTCCTCCTGCTAGCAGTCTTGATTTTCAGGAAACCTGAGGTGTCCTAGGCCCTGGTGCCTGTCCTGCTCCCGAAAGCCTACAGGACCATGCATGAAGCAGCAGGGTAGATCAGTGGGAGGGGAACATATCCAGCCTTCACAGGCTTGGCCACAGGTCAGGGAGCAAGCAGGGAGGAAGATGTTTCACCTCACCAGCCTTGCAATGCTTTGTGCTTGCTGCACTGTGTAATCATGACTGAAAACTCCAGGCACCATGTCCTTTCTCCACCTCGAGCCTCCGCCCAGGTTTTAGCCAGTTACCAGTCATTTCTGCCTCCAGTGGTGAGAAGGGCCCTGCGGATTATGATCCTCTGCTTCTCCAAAGTCCTGCACCTTGTTGTAGCCCTGCTCTTCACAGAAAGGTAACCTGTATGCCATAATTTACAGTGGAAGTGTCTAAAGACCTTTCTGAGTTTGAGCCAAGTATACTGCAGACTAAACTGGTTTTGCCCCAGCCAGCAGGGGAAGAACTCATCCTGATTGTGCTGCAGTTTGAACATTTTGTAGTTAGATCAGCATGAAATACCAGGTAAACAAAAACTGGGAGAGGCCTGGGTATAGCTCACATATCTGAGCCTGGGTGGGTTCAGCGTTTGGAAGAATTTTAGCTGTGTTGTGTCAGGTACTTTAATTGTATGTGGGCAAGTGCTGATGTAATCCAGAATAAGGAGATTATGTGTAGAGCAAACAGTTATTATTTTACCAATGTGTGCTCCACTGACTTCTATAAATGCAGTAACAAACCAACGCACTGTTTCTCAACCTTATTTACAGCAGATTCTTTATTTAGTTATGTCCAATTAATTAAACAGAAAATATAACATTTAACTCAAGCTGAACTACCCATAATTGCCACTATGGGAAAATACTTCAGAAGAGACATGGTGATTCACACAGAAGCCACTTCCTTCTGCAATCAGAAAACATTTTGGCCAGCAAAAACTTAGGTCCATACAGAACACCTTGCAGTCCTTGTCCTTGCTGGGGTCCCCATGGGTTCACCTGAGAGACCACAGTATATTTCTCTTCTGGGGTAAGAGGAAGGGCACACCTGCATCTTGCCTAGGTACAGGCTTGGGATGCAGCTGGGTCACATCTCCAGGAACACAGGCACTTTCATTGCCACAGCCTAAAAGGAAACAGAGAATGGAGAAAAGGAAAGATCCAAGAACAGGATAGAAAAACACATAGCCTTAGAGAGAGAGAAGTAGCAAATAAACATGCAGTATGCAGACACAAAGTCCAAACTGAACGAGATCTGTTCACATGTCTTTTTCAGTTTGAAACCACAGCTGGCCTCAGGAAAACGACAGTCTTGGGAGAAACAAACTATTTTAAACTGCCCTCGTGCTCCTGTCCTTTCATAGTGAGTCACACTGTTCTGCCTGCTGTCAGCTTCAATTCCCTGCTAGGACTTTGGTTGAAAATGTCTGGAGGCTCATACATACCCACTGACAATGTGGCCAACCTGTCTCCTAGAGCAATTGGGGGTTGGGAGGGATAGGAGTACCCCAAACAACTGAAAAAAACCACCCATTTTTTCCCTGAAAAACGAAAAAATAAAACTGAAATCACAAGGCTGCTAGGAAGTACAAAGTGCAAGGTCAGCACTGTGCTTGCATTGTGGGCCAGCAGAGATAGGGGGTGCAAATGACTCTGAGCTACAGTGGGAGTTTTTACTGAAACTCTGAATAGTGTAATTAGAGCTGGACCTAGAAAGTAGGCAAAGTAGTACCATCCAGAGAAAAACAAGGACAAGAGCTTAACTGCAGAATTCTTTTTGTGGTGTGTATCTCTGTAGAGGACAATTTGAAGTCAGATTTCACATCATCCCTTACTGAAAGTATTTTTCTGTTAAGTCCTGAATGGAGCAACATCAGTCACATGGTCACATGCACAGTCAGAGCATTTGTTCTGAAATAATCTCCTGTAGAAATGGTGGTGCATAAGGAGCTGAAGAACGAGTATGCCAAAGAGAGACAAAATAAATGTCCTGACTCTTATGGTACAGCTGCCTTTGCATGCAGTCAGTCCCCATCAGCGGTTATACAGTTACCACTGTTAAATCATCTTCTAAATTCTGTCAGTTTTTGTTACTGTACAAAACTGACCTCATCCTGGTCCTCTGCCAGCACCAAAGAGCTGCTCTATTCACCCACTGTTGATGCATAAGGTTTACAGTAAGATATTTAGGATGGAGGGAGAATAAAAACCAGTGCTAGTACAGCAGCTTATGACTGAAACATAGTTTAAGCAAGTTTGCCAGTTTGTCTCATCTAAGTCAGTGAATAGAGACTTTTTAAAGATTTTCTAGAAGCCTCCACTTCTGATCCAATTTTTCTCTGCTCTCAGGTCTAAAAGACTTGGTAGAGAGAGGAGACATATTTTAAATTTTTGTCCAAACAAAAATCATGAATCCCAACAATGAGTTGCAAGATATTTGCTTATTTATCATGCTTTATTACATTTTTATAAGGTCAGAAGGTGACAGAAGGGACCATGAGCTTGTATAGTTTGACCTCTTGTAGACCACCAGATTTTTTTGTTAAGGACATGTTTACTGAGGAGCATCTTTTGGATAGCTTGTGCTTGTACTGAGGATTTCAAATCATCATTTATCTTGACAGTGTCTTATGCAGCACATTGATCACTGTGATCTCTCCTCTGAAGTCTGTGTAGAGAGACAATATCCTTCACCTTACCAGGAGGCCAATGGCAGCCTACTGTGGAAAGGGATAAGGCAACCCAACTGGCTACTGGCCCAAACAGCACTGCAATGTCTCTCCTATTATTTTGTGCCAACTTCTCCACAGGCAACTAAATTCAACAATTAAGAAAAAACCAAAACTCCTTTGGATGGTTTAATCAACTTATGGAAGGATCCAAGGAGTGCCAGAGCCCTGGGCTAGGATCATGGAGGGTGCAACAAGCTCTTCCCAGCTATCGACCTGCAACATTAGTCCTGCTGCTCACAGGCCCATAGCCTCAAACAGACAGGAGGCACAAGGAAAGGCTTTTGAGCTGTGTGTAAATAGAGAATAAATCCAGGCTCTGCAACAGTACTTTTACCTGTGTTTAATCAGATTGAGTGAGTAGATTAATGTGCAGTTGCACCCTGGGCAGTACAGCAGGGTCAGAACATCAGAGCAGTCATAGTGGGTCTAATGTCTTTACTAAGTCCTCAATTTTCCATAAGGATTTTAGTTCCCAGGATGCTTGCATAAGTATCCTTCTTTGAAGATTATGACCAAGAACTCAGTATGATGTGCCCATTCTTTTTAAAGAAATATTTACTTACAAGCAAGTGGTGTCTCTTCTTTTTTTTTTTTCCTTGTTCTGAGCTTGCTATCACAGTTGCTTAGTTCCAGCCATATAATTTTCTTTGGGTCTTGGTATACTGGAAATACACCACACCTCAGGATAAACACAATAAATGAAATATTGTAACTGGTTTTATGTGTGTGCAATATGTGGCAGCTTTGATTAAAAGGGTGTGGCTGAGCAGCAGGGCATCTGGCTGCTCTATTTGCCCAGTTTTAGTTCTACTTCATAAATTCAGATAAAAACATGGGGAGGAAGCAAAGCATGCTTTGAGACCTGTGTGTGCTCAGCTGGGGGAAGACAGGATCTGCTGCAGCAGTGGCAGAGGCCTTTTGGGGTCACAGCAAGGCAGTGCCAAGCCTCAGAGATACCCACGGAACAAGCAGGCCTCCTCAGGACCCAGGAGAGGCTCTGTGCAGTTTATTAGAAAGCTAGAAAACTGCTGGAACCCATTAGAGCAAGAGCATGAAGGAAAAACGATGGACATTGCAGTGTCACCATGCGTGGGAAGAGGGCGAGTGATGGTAGGGATGGATACTTGTTTTCAGCTACTCATGCTGGATTTAAAAGCCTCTTATTTTAATATACAAATTTTTCGCTTTTGGAGACAAGTTGTCTCTACATTGGTTGTGTTACTGTAATTATACTTGCGCATTGGGTTTGCAATAACAATGTACATTCTGCACATTTTAATAGGTTTATATTAACTTGTAATACTTGGAAGTATGAGAGAAGCCTCTTTTTGAGGTTGCTGTGCTTCTAAGAGCTAGAAAGAAGATTGTGATGAGAGATGAACAATGCTCCAATGTGCCTATCCCTGCCCCAGACTGGGTCCAGTGTGCATTTTTCAGGCCATTTGATTCACTTTCACTTCATCCAGACCCTTAGTTCCTGGATGACACAGACTGCCATTCTGCAGCCCCTCCCAACCCAGAAGTAAGGCTACATCACTCAGCTTTCTTTCCTCCCAAGCCTTCTTCCAAACTCTGTCCCAGTTAAGTCTGTCCCAAGTCCCAGCCTGGCTGTAGCTCTTGGGCTTCCTGCACTGTTGCCTACCAAGACCCATTTGGTGGGCTGCTCCAACAAAGGCTGCACAGAGGAGGCTCCAAGACCAAAAGGTACAGGTAGAAAAAGGAAAATGCTACTTTTAGTCATGTCAGCTGTAGAAAGGTTTATAGCATGTTCTTTATAAAGCTTTGAGATTTTCTGAAACTTTTAAAATTTCTTCTTTGAGCTACAACTTTCACAGAAGCAACAATCTTTCTCCACCAATTTCTGTATAGAGCATATGCCAACCAGATATCTTACCTTGGCAAACTTTTCCTCCAGTGCAAATGTCAGTAAAACTTTGTTATATAGAAAGGAAAATGTTTTATAGATGTCGTAAAACCCCCACTTTTTTGCTTTAAGCCAAACCACAGTAACGTCATAAAGTTAATAAATTTTCCATAATGCATCAGAAATACTGTGATCAATAGAGTGGAAAATAATCTGTTGTAAAATTCTGACATGAGAATTACAAAAGAAATCAGAGTGCATGTAATCTGTCTGATAAATAGCACAAGATTTGTAATGTGTCATAAAATTTTTGAAGTAAAAAAATCACACTGTCTGTGCCACAAACTGTATGTGAATCTAACAGAAACCATAATGTGTCTCTGGTAAATAATTTATGTTATTGTAGAGAAGTTTTTCTGTTGTTGTCATTTTTGTTGTTATTATCTTCTTATTATATCAATGTAATACTTTTAACACATATATTTTCTGATCAGATCTTCCTGTTGCTCAAACTTACGTTTCTCTGGCATCTTGTTATAAGTCGTCGACCTTTTCGCTTGTTTTGACTCTTTTTAGGAGTGTAGGAATATGATGAATTATTAACTTCCTTCTGATATTATCTTACTCCACACAGTTCAAGTAGATTATTAGATCTTTTCTTTTTTTTCCTTCCTAACAAGGAAGAAAAAGAAAAGAAAGGGAAAAAATGCTTTCAAAATATTTTCAAAATCCTTAGTGACTGATTTTCAAAATAGTGAAAAATCCCCATCTCTTTTCTGAGAAAACTGGTTTAGCAAAGTAAAGGGCAAAGATTCAGCAGAAATCATGTTTTGTACTGAAAGAAAACATATAAAATGCTCACATGAGAAACTTTTCATGTCAGGCATGTTACCCAGGCTTTCCAGTGACCTTGTTTGATTTTTGTTGTTATTCATAAATCTGTGAATGACGTTTATTACTTGGTAGAAAACCCCCCTGAAATTTCTCTCCTTCCTCTGCAGATTGGTGGCTACACAAAAATGTGCCTGTACTCTTCATCATCCATAAATCACGTGCATTAGCCACAGCTGCTCAAGACTCTCCAGCCCTTCACCAGTGGCAGTGGTGTTACTGCCAGTGACATACATCAGTTTTATCCCAGTCTAATCCCCCAGCTCACCCCTCTGTAAGTGCTTGTGCAAATGTGCTGAAGCAGAGCACAGCCAGACACCATGCAGGCACAACAACAGAGTTCTTACTGTGTTCCCCATGCTGTTTCTCACCCTAACCTGCTCTTCAGAAATACACAAATCACAGCCTTTCCCAGCCCTTCATTCTACGTACAGATATGTTAGCACACACTGGTTGGGTGTTGCTCCCAGGAAAACAAAGGCTCCAGGGATCTTCTTTGTCAGCTCCCTCTAGTGTGTCAGCAGATTATAGAGATGAAGTCAGTAATAGCTTTTTATATTCTTAATCCTAAAAACCTCAGCACAGCTGAACTTTGCTCTCTCTTAAAAGGCTTTTGCTCTCCTTGGGGCTTTTAACACACTAGGTTTTTCAGTTTTACATCAAACCTTGCTGGACTGCTAACAGTGCTCCTTCAGTGAACTCTTTGGCTCAGCTGGAGTCAATGACCTAAGTCCTCTGGCCTGCAGGAAAGGCAGGATTTCAGCTTTCATTCTTGCAAACTTTCTTCATTTTCACTCTACCTCTTCATCTTTATTTTTCATTTCCTATTGCTATTTCCTAAACCTCCTTCATTGCTGGTTCATAGAAATTTGCCTCAAATTCTCTGTTTCCTTGGCATTTGTTGCTCTTCAGATGCTCCAGTTAAAAACTTTGGATATGTGCTTGTTGTGGGTATCTGTGTCCTGTTTCAAATGAAATCATCAGAGCCTTTTTACTGGGTGTGTACACCTAATGCAAAGTTTCACTGCAAATGTGCATGTTTGCTCAGCTCCCCGAGCCACTTGACCGTTCATTTTTAACACCATGTGGTGCTGGTGCTCGTATCCTTGCCTGTGTGTTTTCTTGGGTTTTAGGTCATTTGAGGATAGAACATGGAGTAATGGGTACTAACTGAAAGTGGGGAAATTTAGGCTAAATATAGGAATAAATTCTTTACTATGAGGGCGGTGAGACACTGGAACAGGTTGTCCAGAGAAGTTGTGGGGGTTCCATCCCTGGCAGTGTCAAGGCCAGGTTGGATTAGGAGTTGAGGAACATGGTCTAGTGGGAGGTGTCCCTGCCCGTGGCAGTGGGAGTTGGAGCTAGATGATCTTTGAGGTCACTTCCAACTCTTAATATCCTATTATTCTATGTTTTCTAAAATACTCTTGCTTAAGAATGCAAACAATTCAGGGAATTTTCCTTCTGAACTTCTGATAGCCAGACCCACTCACACTTTTGGTCCTTGCTGGCCAAGTGATGCAACAGGCACAGTCTCAAAGAGGGATCTTTCTCTTTGTTGGAAGGATGCCCATGCCTCCTCCTCCTCCTCTTCATGGGTCTTGGATTGTAGATGATTAAAATGCCATGGTTGTGAGAGGACTGTTTGATGTGTGAATTGTTTTGACTGGCTATCCACAGGATGATAACAATGTGCCCTAAGTGATTGCTCCTTGGATTGAACATATTTAAAGCAGGAGTTTGCAGTTGTGTTCAGGAATGCAAACAAGGAAAAATAGAAGAGGAATGCTGCAAGCCTGGATGGTGCCCTGCTGTCTCCTCTGAAAAGGTGGAGGCACAACACAGAAAGAAATATTGATTCAATTAATCTACTGGCTGCCAGGGGTCATAAGCAGTTGCTTCTCTAGATGTAGAAAAGATGTTTATTCGTGGGCATCTCCACTTAGAATGTACTTGTTATCTTGAAAACTGCCAAGTGCCAGAAGCACTGCCCTTCCTGTTTTTTCTGCATGGAAGATGCATTGACACCATAGTGAGGTCCCAAACTTTCTTTGAAATGCCACTAAAAAGTTTCTCTGTGTTGAATCTGAGTTCTGGCTCTTTGAAGATTGAAAATCACTGCTCTGTTGGATAAGGAGCTTGCTAACAGTGGTACTCTTTGAAACTTGACCCTTCAAATTGTTGACTCATGTGGCAGCCAGCTTAAAAGAAATGGCAGTTCTGTAAGCTGTGGGTTTTAGTTACAAAAATATCCCCTCCTTCCCTGCAGGGATCAGGAAGAAGGTTTCTCACTTCCCTTCCTCACCAACATTCATGTCCACTAGAATGCTTGCTGTTCAATTCACTTCATACCTGCTGTTTTTGCACAGTCCTGATGTTGTTAACATTTCTACCAGCCTTTCTAAGTGGTAGAAAGCAATGGTTTTCTTTGGGGCATGGGATGCGATCACCAGAACTGAGCTACTATCTGAAAGCATACTCAGAAAATGGAATTTACAGATGTTGCATCTTGTGGATGGAGTTACAACAATATTATTTGGATTCCAGCCTCTCAGTATCAAATAACCTCTTGCAAAACCAAGAGCAGGGTGAAGAATCTTTTAGGAGATATAAGCCATGCCTGTCATACATTCTTAAGACATGTTGTTCTAAAGGTATCTCAGACCTAGATAATTTTTTCCTGAACATCTGGGTAAATGCACAGGCATACAAAAAGGAATAATGATAAATCTAATTTCAATTTTCCTTTAAGGATAAATATTATCAGTTATAAATCAGACATTAGTAATTATCAATTAATTAAAATTTAATCTCCTTGAGTAGATGGTAAGATACTAGATGTGAGTTATGATAACCATGTCTAGACTAAGAGGCATAAGCTTCTTTACTCCTTCCCTGTGAGGTGTGTTTGACAGCTCATATCAGATTTTTTAACATCACTCTGCTGTTTTTAAGTTTCCCCTCTTCTTCCAAATTGAAACTTGCAAACACTAGATGGGAACAAATACTTCAGCAGTGCTATGAATTGTAATGCCAACGGTTCTTGAACAATAGAGTTCTCTGCTGAAGAGCTAAAACGATTGTTTGATGTCTCTCAAGTCCCATTTAACTTGTCTTTTGGGAGTGGTCCTTGCAGCCAGCCACCTCCATGCTAGCGTCCAAGCCCTGCTTTGGAGGGAGCTGGCTGGAGCAGCCCTGAGCAGAGCTGTGAGCCAGCAGTTAATCACCACAGCCAATCAGGCCAGCAGCGTTCAGACTGACGCCTGGCCCTCTAGCATTTGGCAGATAGGCATAGCCTTTGACTCATCTTGTAACAATGCCCAAGGGCTATGTGGTTTGTTTTTGCAGCTCTGATACTTAAAAGCAGTTTAATAACATAAAATCTGTATCCCTTCATTCAGACTGACCTCTTCATGAGAACTGGAACTGTAGTTGAAGAATACAGCTGTTGCTCTAAACCAGAGCTTGGTAAGAGCTCCCATCTGGAATGCTGTGTCCACTCTAGTGCTCCTGAGTACAAGAAAGGCAGGCACCTACCTACAGGAGGGAGTCCAGCAAAGGGCCATGAAAGTGATTAAAGAATTAGAACATCTGATGAATAAGACAAGGCTGACAGAGCTGGGGCTGTTCAGCCTGGAGAAGACTCAAGAGGGATTTTACGAATGTGGATAAAAATCTGATGGTAGAATCAAGGAGCTGGATTCCTAGCTCTTCTCTGTGATGCTCAGTAAAAGACAAGAGGCCACAGGCAGGAACTGAAATATATGAATTTCCATTCAGACACAGGAAAATAACTCTTCTAACCTGAAGGTGGTCAACACTGTGAAAAGCTGCTGAGAGGTTGTGGAGTCTCCACTTTTGGAGGTACTCAAAGCCTATCTGAACAGGTCCCTGGGCAACCTGCTCCATGGGACCCTGCCTAGAGCAAGGGGTTGGACAGGACAGTTGCCAGAGATGCCTTCTAGTCTCAGGTGTTGCTTATAGAACATGTTGTCAAAAAAGTAAATCCACTTTTAACTATTTTTAACCTACTGGACAGGTAACAATATTTGCTGTCTTATGCATAAGCCTGTTAGCTGCCTAAGTGGAAAAACACCCAGTTTAGTTTTGCTTATGAAAATTATGTATATACGAAATACAGATACTGTATTTTATTCTTTAAAATCAGTGTTAGCCATGAGCTCTGACAGGCTTTCTCACTCTCCCTCTCTCATTTTGACAGAATTGCACACTGTGACCACCATTTTCAGCCTCAATGTAGAAGAACCCAAATCTCCCCTGCTCTGATAGGCAGTGCCAACCACCCTACAGGGGTTCCTTACCCCGTGTCGAGCTCTGCTTCCATGGCCAGCAGAAATTCCTGTCCACAAGTGAAAGGGGCAGCTTTTGCAAGGGGCAGCCCTTGTACCTAGAAACAGCAGCAAGTTGTACTGCTACTACTCTTTGTCAAAATTTCTCCAGTAAAATATCTGGAAGGCTTTGAAGGCTTTAACATGTGAGCACATATTTTAATAAATCAATAGCTGGGGGACTGAAGCTGGCTTGAGGCTTCCCCTCAGGTCATAACTGAAAGTCATAAACTGAAGAACTGCTGTGGAGATAATGTACACAGGAATGACTGACACAAAAGAACAGGAGCTGCCAGGTCCAGAGAGAGGGTCACAAAAAAATTAATGGATGATATTAAGGAAAAAATACAAGCTATAGGAACTCAAAAGTCTAGTCCTGACACTAAAAACAATGCAGCCTTGTGTAGGAAAAGGGCAGGGATAGAAAATCTTTTAAATAACAATCATGTGCTTTTTCTGTGTTTTCCCTAAGGGTGGTGGAGTATTTTCATAAATCTATGACTAATTTTCTAGTCCTGGATCTCAAGCCAACTCTGCACTTACCCAAACCTTTTAATATTTTTAGTAAGATTACTATATGGGTGTTTTCAGCCAAATTAGTCACACACATGAACTCATATTTTTTGCTGAACATCTATTATTCATGAACATTTAGTAAATATGGTTAAGGAGTCAAACAAGGAGTTAATAGTTCCTTCAATAACAACAAAAAAAAAAGTCATATATTTGATGTGATAGGTCAAACCTTATCCAGAACTGGAACAGAAAATAAAAATTGCTTTTACAAAAAGAATGTCTATCTTTAGATATCTAAAGATAGCCAAGTCTATCTTTAGAGTTGGCTTCTTCTGTAGAAACATTATGGAAGATGGGAGGGTTTTTATGTAATTAACTGGTGAAGAGAGTAATGAGGCTATACTAAAGTGAAGCGACATAGCATGCTGGTATTGCCTGGCTGAATGCGAATCTACTGAATATGCCAGTTCTTTCCTTAATTAAGAACTAGTAATATGACTTTGATACTAGTTATATTGCATTTTAGATCAACCTTTTAATATTTTTGTAAGGTCATTTTTATAAATTATAGCATTCTTATAGTTAATCATATATTCTAATTTTCATCTTTTTTCTATTCTTTCTTCTTCAACTCCAAGTATTTTTTTTAAGTTTTTTAAATCTGTGAAACTCTATAAGTAACTTTTTCTCACATTTGTACTGAAGTAACTCAGTTACATTGAATCTTGAAAAGTTTTATCAAGTATTGTAATAAATGAAAATCTTGTCAGATGCACACAAATATTTTCCATAACACTAAGAATTGTTATGTTGTGTAATAAAAAACTTGGTGAGTAAATAGCACAATTCTCACTCTGGAGGCAATAAAAACATATTACTGGACAAAGCAGTAATACCTTACAGTAGACTATATCTTGGCAAAGCTACCTTATGGATTTAGTTGGTATGTAGCTGAGATTTATTCTTTTCAGGCTTCGTCCTTGCTTTTCATTCTTTTTGGTATTTAATACTATTTGTAGCAAACCTATTTCCAATTAAAAGGAATAGTTACAAGGGAAATTTCTACATCAGAGTATAGGTACATATCTCACTGCTTCTGGTATAAAAAACTACGTTTGAGAGATGTAAAATTTGAGCTTTGGACTCATTTCATCTGTACTGCAATAAAACATGATCCTTATTTTTGGTTGCTTTCACAACTTATATATTTACCATTAGGATATCCTATATTCCCTTGCTAAAATTCTTAGCGTGACACTTCTAGTACAACACGGGAATTCAGAAAACAGAAAAAATGTGGTAATACGTCTCATGGTGCTGGCTGTGCTGTTACAGTCTTTCTCAACTAGCCTCTGGAGACTATAGATCTTGGGACAATCCTCTCGGCTGTATTTGGTTCTCCATCCATTTAAGGAGTTAAAACACAAACCATAAAGGAGAGTGATGGGACCACTGAAGACCTCTGTCTCCCTCACTCCCAACAAGATTAAATTGAAAGCACAGCCTTCTCAGTTTGGGTGTCAAGGGGAAGTGTTTTGTATAATGAATTCAGGACCCTGGTAATCTTGCAACATGAATAAACACCTCACAGCAGGAAAAGGTTTTGCTTGATTGTTTGTGTTTTTTTCCTTGTTGACAGTGTTTCCACAACCACACTGCTGTTTTGTTCAGGGCCATGTTCTGAGTCTATTAATTAATCCCCATTTGCTCATACTGCAGCAGTGCTGAGATGCTCCAACCTTGCCTATGGCTCCATACAAACCTGTAATAAAGAACTGAAGGTCTTTTTTTCCTCCTCTGAAATAATATGAAGTGAATGGCAGAGTGGTCAATAGATTTGATTATGGCCTGTTCAAATTGAGCCCATTTTTGTTGGTAACCAAGGCAGCGGAGATGTGGTGACACATTTTGACATATGTCCAAATGAAAAACACCCCTTTGACCCCAGGGGCACATGCTGCTAACAGGAGCTACAGCACACGTCACTGTGACATTGTTGTGGCTAGGTGGAGACAGTGTAGGTTTAGCATATATCAAGTTTCTACTGTTATTTTGGTCCTGTAGACATACAGAATCAGACTGCAAAATAAATTGGATGGATTATGCATGCCAGCTGTCTAATACTTGCCAGTATTTTGTCATCTTTGGTGCAGAAACAATTTAAGGAGGAAAGCAAGGCAGGATGAGGAGAGTGATGATTTGATTTCAATCACAGCTGTTTTCTCTCCACTGCCAAGTGTGTTTGGCAGGTTACATCTAGGGTGTTGAGCTGGCAGTGCTGTTGCAGCTGAGTAATTTTCTCTGCACAGAGCAGTAGGGCTGCTCTAAGAGCTGTGATGGAGGGAAGGTGAATTCAGAGCAGCTGGACCAGTTTAACCAGCAGGATGCCGTTATCTCAATCCTCAGCAAACATAGACTCCAGAAAGCAGATGATCTTAATTTACAAGGGAGAAACAAGTTATTCAAGTATATTAGAGGCCTTAATTGGATCAAACCTTGTGTTGCTACAGGAGGGAAAAAGCCCCTCCTTTGCCAGAAAGGGATGAGTACCTGAACTCCCATAGGGGTCCCCTCCTTTTGCAATGACTTGACTTAGAGTGAGAATTTCACTTGTGTACAGCTTTGGTATTAAAAGGTGCTTCTACTATTTAAAGCAAACAGAAAATTTCTTGCAACTTACAAAACACTTAAAGAAGAAAACTTTGGTTTTGCACAGATTAGTAGAAAGGAAAATGTTAGTGATTCTTCCTCAACTAAAATAATCAGACTACAGAAGCTTTCTTTTTTTTCTAACATGTTCTTCTGTGGTAAACCTCATGTTTTCTTGAGTATATGTCTGAATAATGACTTTTGTAAACTTAAGAAGATTAGTGATTGGTTGGGTTGCAAAAGATCCTTTGTAGGGCATAATGTGGGACAAGCTCTTCTTATTTCAGGTCAAACACTAGTATAAAATAAGGTTTTGTTTGTTTGCAGATTTTAGAAATGGAAATGAATGTGGAGTCTGCAAGTGAGGAAGTATGTGCCTGGGGGGTTACCTTACCTTCAGCAAGTGCTTTCTTAGTATCTATTACCCTGAAAAGTATATTTCAGATTCATGCTAATCTGTTGACCCCTCATGTTGACCCCTCATCATGTAGCTTTGCTGCATCATTTTGTGATCCATAATGTAACTGGCATAGTAAAGACGGAAATTTTTAAAGCACACCTCTCAAAAACAATTACTAGCAGACTCTATCCTCTGTCACTTACATATTGGCCAGATCCTATAACTTCTACTTGGTGACAAAGCTCATTTTCCTGGAAGCCTCCAAGTTCCTGTGGATCACACAAGCTGTGTGTAAGGATATACTAGTCCCAGATGCCATCTGTCTCTGCTTCCCCCAGCTGAGTCAGCCAGGTTTCCTGACAAAGGGTGCATGGACAACCAGCAGGTCCAGCTGGAGACCTGCATAACAGTATCAGGGACATAACTCACTTTGCTTCTGACAACAGTATCAGCAGGAGAGGGACTGTAGGATTCCCTTTTTGAAAGTCAGTAAGAGAAATGACTGAATAATGACTGTGGCTACTTGATTGAAGACATGCATCAGTTCTCAACTGAGTGTAACTGACTGTGCTGTCCTTATTTCTCATTCACTAAAATGTCCTAGAATAGTAGAATATGCTGAGTTGGAAGGACCCCTCAAGGATCATCAAGTCCAACTTCTGGCCTGCACAGAACACCCCCAAGAGTCACACCATGTGCCTGAAAGCATTCTCCAAACAATTCTTGAACTCTGTCAGACTCGGTGCTGGGACCACTGCCCTCAGGAGCCTGTCCCAGTGCCCAACCATCCTCTGGGTGAAGAACCTTTCATCCAGCCTAACCTTCCCCAGACACAACTTCAGGCCACTCCCTCAGGTCCTGTCACTGGTCACTACAGATCAGAGCTCAGTGCCTGTCCCTCCTCTTCCCCCTCACAAGGAAGTTGTAACTGCAGTGAGGTCTCTCCTCAGTCTCCTCCAGGCTGAACAGAACAAGTGACCTCAGCTGATCCTCATTTAACTTCTCCTCAAGGCTCTTCACCATCTTCATTGCCATCATTTGGGCTCCTTCTACCAGTTAAAATATCTTTTTCACATTGCAGCACCCAAAGCTGCCCCCAGCACTCGAGGTGAGGCTGCCCCAGTGCAGAGCAGAGGGGACAGTCCCCTCCCTTGCCCAGCTGGCCATGCTGTGCCTGATGCCCCCCTGGACACGCTTGGCCCTCCTGGCTGCCAGGGCACTGCTGGCTCACGTTCAACTTGCCACTGACCAGGACCCCCAGGGCCCTTTCCGGGGCACTGCTCTCCAGCCTCCCATTCCCTGGTCTGTCCATACATCCAGGGCTGCCCCATCCCAGGTGCAGAATCTGGCACTAGCCCTTGTTAAACTTCATATGGTTGATAACTGCCAATCCCTCTAATTGTTGAGATCTCTCTGCAGGGCTTGTTTTCCCTCCAATTAAATGTTGCTGTCAAAATTACTTATAATTACTTTGTGTCCTGTGTCCGGTATATAACATACTGGTATATATTTAATTTGATTTTTGTACATTTCCTCTTTTTAAAATATTCAATAACCTCAAGAATAAGAATGCCGAAACAATTTCTTTTATCTCCTACTGAATTCTTTGTTGGAAGGGCAAACCTTTCTAGGCAAAGTCTGGTTGTCAACCCATATGCTGCTTAGGAGCTTATCTTCCTGTATAAAAATTTAGTTCTGCATTAAAGTCTTTACCTCAGAAGACTTCTTGTTTCTTTAGCAATTGCAACATTACAAATGAATCCTGGAGCAAATACCTAAGCCCTGGAGGAGTGCTGGAATTTCAGGTACCTTGTTATTCTTAGTGATTTCAGTGTAGTAATTTCAGGCAGCTTCCAGATCAGACATATTGTGGAATTGTTTGTAGTGTGTTTGTTTGTGGTAGTGAATACAGACTTGAAAAGGGGTGAGCTTGCAAAGCAAAGCTCGAGACCTCATATTTTTGAATATTTGTCACTTCTTTTTCTTCAGGACAAATAATGCTGTGAAATGATTCTTACTTTTGATTTGGAGCCTAATGGGGGAAACAGGAAATCATCCAGGGTTGAAAAAACAGCCTGATGTTATGGGCCACAGTGCAACACTCCTGTGTGACCTGCTAGGGATGGGCAAACCCGACTGCACAGAGTGAAAACGGGACTGGCCCCTGGGCTTCCTGCCAGCCAGCACAGCCTGGCTGCTCTCTGGGAGCAAACACTGCAAACTAATTTTGGTCCATTTACTAAGGTGTGGAGGGGGAGAGGATGTGACCAGTGACAAGATGGTACCCTTTCCTGCCAATGTCCAAGTTGTCAGGAAAAACATTTATTTACCACTTAGGCAATTTTGTAAAAGTAAATGAGTTCTACAAACAGAATAAAGCCTGTCAATGGGCGAGTGTTTTCTAACTAGTTCTGTTATCACTGGTGTTGAACCCCTTTTTTTCCCTCTAGCATTACTCCATCTCAACTTACTTGTTTTACATATTAATCAATTAGTAGGGCAAAGATTTGAGCCAGCTGGATTTTACTCTGACTGGATTACCTCACAGGAATGTGCAATCCATCAGACAGGCTAAAGTAAACACTTCACT
Organism: Lanius collurio; assembly: GCA_020086605.1. NCBI lineage: Eukaryota > Metazoa > Chordata > Aves > Passeriformes > Laniidae > Lanius > Lanius collurio. The sequence goes on from JACBWW010000008.1 coordinate 20,300,830, forward strand.
GGGTCATAGTCTTCCTACAGTTCAGCCCATCTAAATCCTGTATGAGATCACTGAAATCTCTAAGTAGATTACATGCTTACCATTGTAATGCGGGGAGATGTTCTGGTAACAAAACCCTTGCATCCAGCAATCAGATCTAGCCTCGGACTGCCACGCTGCCAGGAACAGGAGGTGGCATGGACTTGTGCTCTTTACTCATTTAGAGCATTCCCTGTCTAAAGGTAAGGCATATTTTAATTAGAATATTTTGGTTTTATGGACAGCTGTTTTACTGTTTTGAAATACTTTCAGGGATGAATTTATTCCCTATTCTTCCATCAACACAAACCTAATGTAAAAGGTGTGAATGATGAAATGCCCACAGATCTAACCACACTGGCAAGTGGAAATCTGTCAGCATTGTACAAGAAACATGTATTATCATCATGGATGCCAGGCCTGTCTGTTCAAGTACCTCTGCTTTCCCCTGTGAGCCCTCTGACAGGAGCCCTTTGTAAAGCACCGTTCTACTTAAGCTGGTTGCTGGCCTGGGATCCCCACTCCAGTGGGAAAAACCCTGTTCTGGCCCTCCAGCTACACCAACCACCGTGAGTGAATTAATGTGAATCATTAGCCTAATTTGCTAAATTGCCCTTAAATAATTCATACCAGCTGCACACTGTTCAGCATCACACCTTGGTGACTATGAAGCTGCTCTCTGCTGTGGCATGAAGAGGGTCTGAAAGCCTCTGCACCACGTGGGGCTTTGCTCCTTTATTTCTGGTTGGGAACTGGATGTCCTGAGCCCAGCTGGGAGCATTCAGTGACAGTTCTCATCTCCTCCTGCCTCTGGGGCTGTCAAAGCAGCAGCTTCTTTGTATGGCATAAATAAAAATTATATGTTTCTATTTCAGCCATCCAGAATATTCAAATATACTATACTCAGAGTTACTAAGAAAAGACACTTCTAAAATATGAAAACAATTGTAAGAATTAATATTTACCCACCCCCATCCTCAACCCCCCTTCTTTAAATGCAGAGAACTACATTTTGGGGTAATCTGGAACAATGAGAAGAGAGGTAAAAGACCTGCTTACAGCTTGCTGAAGTGACTTCAAGGGATATCATCACTCTGAAATGCACAGTTGCAACAAAATGGTTTATAAAGAGAACAAGAGAACAGAGTGCACAGGAACTGTTTAAAATGGGGGAAAAAGTAACCTTTTAATTATGTTTTGGAACAGCTTTCAAAAAAGTATATTATATTGAAACCAAACAGCCTGGAAAATGCTTTGGAATTTTATTCAGAAGAAATCTGAATTTTTGGGCTTTTATCCAGTTTAAAATAAAGTCATACTACAAAATGCTTTTCTGAACTAGAATTTCCATACTTTGTATGGCTGTTTTTGTATTGTCCATGCCCTACTTAAGTTGCATAAACAGGATGTGAAGGCTTTTGCAAAATCAGTTTTTTTAACAGGTAGATAAAAGGAGAGTTTATTCTTCCATACATTCAAATTTTCTAGTCTCTTCTTTTATTATTTTTTCCAGCTGCTGAGAGGTTTTCTGCTGCTTTCCTATTGGAAGGGAAATTCCACTTTTAAGTGGAAAGAAGGAAAGTCAGAATGGGAAGCCAATGCCAGATCAAAGAATAGGTATGTTGTCAGTATTACACATGTGGCAGGGAAGGAGTTCAATTCTGCATAAGCAGCTGCTTTAGTGAAGACACTGTGTCAAGCTCTATTCTTCCAAAATAAGGAGAGTTTCCATGTGGGGCTTCAACAGAGTGTGACTTATCTTTCTTCTGCATGAAATCCTTTGGATTCATCCACTATAGAGTCTCAGCCTTTGTGATACAATCTCAATCACATTTTGACAGACAAAGAAGTGTCATAAAGCCTTACCCTATTTTCTCCACTTCTGAAACAGTCCTTGTGAAGGATGTCATAGTTGAACCCCAGCTCATAACTCAGCCTCACACAGCCACTTGCTCACTCCCCCCACAAGTGAGATGGATGAGAGAACAGGAAAAATGAATGAGCTCATGGGTTAAGATACAGACAGTTTAACAGGGAAAGCAAAAGCTGCACAATTAATTCACCGCTGCCCATAGGCAGGAATGTGTCCAGTCACCCCCAGTAGAGCAAGGCTCCAACATACATAGTAGTGACTTGGGAAAACAAACACCACCACTCTGAACTTCTCACCCCTTCCTCCTTCTTCCTTTGTATGCTGACCATGCCACCATATGGAATGGGATATCCCTGCAGTCATTTGTGGGCAGGTGTCCTGGCTGTGTCTCCTCCCAGCTTCTTGAGACCGCCCCCCTCCCTCCCCCAGCCTGCTCTCTGGTGGAGTGGGTTGAAGAGCAGGAAAGGCTTTACTACTGTGTAAGCACTGCTCAGCAATAACTAGAACATCTCTGTATTTTCATCACTATTTTCAGCACAAATCCAAAGCACAGCCCCACACAAGCTACTGAGAAGAGAACCAACTCCATCCCAGTAACCAAAAGTAATTTGAACTTAAGATTTCTCTGACTCTCTTACCAGACTGTGCTTTAAGGTATGATTCAAAGCACACCCATTCTTCCATCCATATTACCTCACCTGGCAGTCTATTGCTATGGACATTGTTCATTGCAATTAACACTTAATTCAAAGTGAAGATATGCAATATCCTAATTCCTTGCATTAATTGAGATTAACTCCTTGGAGATGCTCCCGTTCCTTGTGTTTTCATTTAGTGCTCAAGCGTTGTCTCACCTTTTTCTGCCTAGGTTTCCAACTTTAGTTTCAGGCAGCTGTGCACCACCCCACTGCTGCTATGGAGATGCTGCAGTGGCAGTGGTGTAACACACACAAGAACCCTCCCCCATCCCACTCCCCATCCTCACACAGCATCCCTCTCCACAGTGGAGGCTGTCTGAGTGTGTAGATTCCATAGAGGCCTCTGCTACAGCAGCCCTCCTGGATGCTTTTGGCAGCTGCTGTACCTTAGAGTAGCCACAAAGAGCAATCAAATCTTCAGAGATACTCAGGTGTGTAGCAGTGGATTATTCAAGATGAACAGCACTGCCTTGGAAACGGGAAGGGTACCACTGCACTGCACATCTGGTTTATGTACTGGGGTACTGTTCCTGAGGTTACACACTAAATATGCTTGCAGACCTTTTGTATGGTAAGGGGGCTTCATGGAAACACATCCGTGTTACACATATTTTTCAAATCCCCCTCTGTAGACTCTCAATTGATAGAGCACAAGCACTTTTAATCTGCTCTGACATAGAAAACTTAGATTCCTCATCATGATATTTTTCTGCTTGTGCTCTTTGCTGGTCTTGTTTCTGCTAAGCATCTTCTCTAATACCAGTTCAATACATATTCTAAACTACATGGAAACCCTTCCCTGGACACCTCAAACATTCAACAACTAGTGCATATAATCAACATCATATCATCCAATTGCCAAATGCTGACAATAATTCTGCATGATCAAATCACAAAATCCCCTGTGTCTGTCTCCTATCTGGGGCATGGATTTAAAAGGCAGCTGTATTTTGACTTCTATTCATTTGTTTGGAGCATTGCACAAACCATGCTAACAATTACATAAATCAACCTTTGTTTAATGTTAACTGATAGTCTTTATTGATCCCTAGCCAAACTTCTTTCTAAATAATCTGTATTTAGTTCTGTATTTAATAACTCTTTTGGGTGCTATTATAAAAACCTAACCAATAAAGTCCCTTAAAAGAGCCGTTTTACAATGTCCGTCCTCAAAATTCAGCTCATTGCATTAATTTCCAAAACCATACAGAAACATTCTTTAAATGAGTACGAATTAGATGGAACATCAGGGCTTTGTTTGATCTTTGACTAATTTGCTATACTATGGGAGATGTGTCATTACCCACTGACCCTCCCCATCACTGGAATAGCTTCAGTGCACACTGGTGCCTCTGTCAAACCAGTTGCATGTGTGTGACCATGCTCTCCCATCAGGTTCTTTCTCCTGTTCCACCTTGTGAATCAGGACATGAGAACATGATGGATTAATGGCTCATCATTTTTACTGTGGTCATTTATTGCTGCCTTGCTGTGTGGGCAAAACAGATGCGGAGAGATTTAGAATACAAACACCTGCTAAGCCATGCAAAGCTGCTTGTGGATCCCTGAGTCAGCAGCATCCTGCTCTGTGTCTGGATGTAGAGGAAGAGAGCAGCCCTGCAGTCTATTGACGCATTGCTCACAGCTCTGCAAGCTGGACCCGTGGGTCCACATGTGCCCTTTCTCCTTAGAGTGGTCCTGCTGCAACTTTGCCTGCTGAGCTGGCAGCAGGGATGGAGTGGGAGACTGCTGCTAGGTCACCATTTATCTCGTCTGATGCACTGCCAGTTAAGTGACCTCAATCAAATGTTGTTGAAAAGGGGCTTTCACAGACTTTGGGGAAATGGATCCCATCTGTCTCTGAGCAGTGACATGCCTCATCTTTGCTTATGTGATGGATTCTTTCTCATACCAGATGTTGTGTTAGCTAGGCTTGCCAGCCAGAAACATTTTAGTGGTTTCAAAGGGACTGTTATAGCTCTTTGCTCAGCTGAGTCAGTTTGTCTACCACAGGCAGGATTTCATTAGTGTTGAAGACATTAAAGAAGAGCCAAGGAAATACTACCTTTATTCTTGCTCTATAGAAACAATCTGATACACATTAGGTCTGCTGAGCTGTTTTAATGAGATAGCACTTGCATGTGAGATTTGATCCTAGGCCACTCTTGACCCATCAGCTTTATACTGGCTCCCAACAGCTAGTTACTCATAAAGATGAAAAGCTTCAGTTTATTCCAAGCCTGGAAATAAATGAACCCCCTCCAATTTACTGGGCTTCTTCACTTCTTCCATCACTCATCTCTGGCAGAAATGTTAGTGTCAAGACTCCATTGACATTTTCCACGTCTCTGGGCACAGATATCCTCAGCACTGTCTTGAGACTGTTGTGGTGAATACACTTAGTATAGAATAGAATAATTTACTTTGGGAAGGACCTTTAAGATCACTGAGTCCAACCACTAATGAAGAACTGCCAAGTACATCAGTAAACTATGTGCCTGGACTTACAGTTCTGTCCTTCCAAAATAAATTTGTGAGAGTATTGATTTCCAGTGTATTCTCTGTTCTACAATGATATTTACAAAGAATTGAATGTTTCTGAATTATTGTGGTCTTCTATTCCTTTAAAGGAATTCTATATATGCCTCATTCAGGCAAGGGTATATTGTTCTTGGCATCCAGGTAGGATAGATTTGGTGAAGTCTTGTCTGTATTTCATTTATATTGATGTCACTTGGAGTAAACTGATTGATTGGTCAGGTTTAGCCCTTAGCATATCATTGTTTTCTAGAGCTATTGTGCAAGACATTGAGAATAACATACAGACATAGAAAAAATTGTATTTAGTTTTTATTTCTTTGGGACATAACCTGGGATCCAAATCCATCCCTATATATCAGGGTTTTGTAGATTGTTGCAGTATGAGTGTTTTGGAGATAGAAAACTGTGACTTGTCTTATACTGCAGGTCCATTTCCCTTATTGATTGCTAAAACTAATAAACTGGGGAAAGCAATTATTTATTCTTTGTATTTATACTTTTATGCTAAAGAGACAAGCAGCTGTGCTAGCACTTGTTTGCGCAGGCCGTGCTGCCTCATCCTGCTTTTCTTTAAACAGCTCAGACTGACTCTGTGAACAATTTGGCAACATTCCTGGCAGCTGGGTTATGTGAGGTGTGCCAAAGGCACCCACCAGCCACCTCTGCAGGACTGTGCTGCCCCCAAACCTGGCTGTCTGATCCTGTGTCTCATTCCAGCTGCCACTCCCCATGAGGACAAGAATGCTGATGTCAGCAGGGAAAAATTGCCTGTCTGGCACTATTTTCACCAGCAGTTCCCGTAAGCTGGGCTGACTCCATTCTGACCTGCAGATCTGCTTGACTCCAACTTGCCTGCTTTGGAACCAGATTGTCACTTCTTTTCTGTCCGTGGCCCAATGTGGCTGCTTTCCTTACTGCTGCATGTCCTGGCACCTCACAGCTGCCTTTCCATCTGCATGGTAACACACCTTACCCCACGACATAACACATTTCAGTTTGTAATAGTTATGAGCTTTCCCTTTGTGGAAAGATCACTGTAACCTGATGTGCTCCCTCTGATATTTGGCAGCTTTACCCGGGGAAAGGAGCAGGGAAAGAAGAGTTAGGAGAGCATCTCTGACTGCAAGGGCAGACATTGCTGCCTTTAGTGTAGAGTTTTCATTTCCTCCAGTTAACACTGGAACCAGCCAGAAGAATTTCTTCTTATGCCAACTTGAGTACATCAAGAAGTCATTTAATGCAGCATCCGAGTTTGGCCAGAGCTGTTTTGATTTAGTAATGTCTCTTAAAAATACATGCCAAAATATCTAGTTTTCTAGAAGTAACTTTAGCCCTGGCACTATGACTTTTAGAACAAACATCAGATCTTAAAATCTGTCATGAATGTGTTTGCAGTTAGTTCACTTTTATAATTCTTATCTTTCAAATTTAAGAGGATGATTTACTTAAAATGACACAACTTTGCATTGGACAGGCATTTATTTGCTCTATATAGCAAAATAGGGCTTTGCTAATGAAGGAGAAAACAAAAAATTTTCTAACATAAGATGTACAGAAATGCATCTGTCTTTACAGAAAATTATTCCAATACCTTTTTAACTTTCTTTTTTAAAGAACAATACAGCTGAGAACTATCATCTTCCTCCACATCTAATTTGAAGTGATAATTTAACACATTATTAGAGCTTTAAAGTGTGAAAAATTCAAGAAGCATTCAGATTGGGGTCTTGGTTAGGGAAATTTCATCTGAAAAATTCAGGTTCAGATTCTCAGTTCCTGAGCATTTAACTTTTTGGTTTTGGAGATATTGCCAGCTACCTCAACAAGGGAAAGTTCCTACATCTTTATTTTCATTTCTTCTTATTTCAGTGATAATAAAGTAAGGAAAAAGTTTCAGGAAAACATTCTTTGTGGGAAGTAAGTAACTTCTGGCAAGAATAAAATGTGATTTCTTGACAGGCATTTTGGAGCAATGAAGTTATCCAGCAGCCTATTAATACCTAACCTACTATTGCTATGTCCTTGGATGTGGTTTTGAATAATATCTGCCTCTGAATCTCTTTTTGTCCTTTTTCTTCCCTTGCTTTCCTCCTCCACCCCTGCAGTCCCTTTCCAAATCATGCATAAATTCTGTGTCTAGGATACATAGTCAAATTCATATTTCATAAACACAACTCTTCAAGGTTTTCCATTTATTAGGGAAAAAGTTAGAGCCCCCTTAGTATCCAACACACAAAATATAAATTCCTACTGAAATAACTGTACATTCAGGAACTCAGTTTAATTATTGCTGGTGTCTGTGAATATTATTTTCCCTCATACGTTCTTGGTGTTATTGTACGCATGAACACTGCAACAATTTGGGAAGGTGTTTCTTGACTACACTATTTATTTAATTATTAAAATTTAATTATTAAAAATGAAGAATTATTAAAAATGAAGAATTTGCTGGGTGGTGTCTTTAAAAGTGTCTATTTTCATAGAGGAGCCTCAGTTTGGACAGCAACCAGTCTGTTAATGCAGGAAAGTGGTCAGCTTGTATAGAATATCTGCTAGTCCCTGCAAGACTCAAGTTCCACTGATATGTTTCCAGTACATTAGCAATACTAGTGAAAACCTCACATTTTCCTTTTTTAATTTAGTCATGAAAAAGTACACTTTTTAGTTGTCAGCAAAGTCTACAGTAAAAACATCACAAACTTAGGCTCTGCCTTAGTCTGCTCTCTCTTGTTGTCTTGGTGCATTTGTTCTATTTACAGCAACCACAGCTATTTCCAATAAAAACTTAAATTGGGAGGAAAAATACTGGAAGTATATATTCTTGGTGGAAGTATAAAAATAACATACTTCACTTGGTAAATCAGCAGTGAAGTGTGTCTGACAGTTTTGACACACTGGTGAGGAGTGGAGAGCACTGGGGTTCAGCCTCCAGTGGGACCTCCCTCTGTTGCTCCAAATGCCAGCCTCCACTTTGTCTATTAAGAAGCCTATTACCAGTTCTAACAATGCTGTGAGGAACAGGGTCTGTGCAATGCAAAGCAGGGGACCATCCATTACAGTTGCAAATTGTCGTTCAGTTGTAATGCTCATTCACAGCTACTCTGCTGGAACTAGAGTCAGCTCTGGGCTGACCTCCAGCCCAGCTCCCTTTCCAGGAGCAGATTTGCCCTCTTCTTGTAGTGACTCACAGGAGAGCAAAATCAGGCTCTTCGAGCAGAGCCTGAGATTTCTGCATTGTTGAAGAAGCATCCCAGTATTTGGGACTGCCGTCAATCCAAGAAAACATTTGTGTATCTGGCCCTGGAATGCTGCCATTTTAGACTCTGCTTGTGCGTAAGTGCAACAGGTCACTACAGGACCCTCATCTCCTTGATATCCACTGAGATACCCAGCTAGTACAAACCTCTATGAATTTAAAGATAGGCTAGCTCAGCAATGAAGTGGAATGGTAAGGTATAATCTGTTTCAACACAACATTGTTCATACTCCAACACATCTCAGTTGTATCTTTATGGAACGGCATATCAACTTTTCAATCCAGCATTCTCTCCCACATAAAACTTGGACAATGCTCTCAGGCATATGGTGTGCTGGGCCAGGTGTTTGACTGCAATGATCCTTTGGGGTACCTTTCCAACTCAGGATATTCTTTGATTCTGTGACTTACTTGGTGTTATTATGTGGTATCAGCTCCCTGTCTTGTCTTTGGTACAGAACAAATTCTGTTCTGTTTTAGCTGAGATACAAATACTTTTACACCTAATAGGAACACAAAACTTTCTTACTGATAGGTACTTTTTGGGTAATACTCTTCAAAAAAAATTAACAAGGTGTACAACCACTTTGAGATACAAGGGAGGAAGAGGTGAATTTTTTTAACAAAGTAATGCAACTGGAGAAAAACATGAGCACTTCTGGGTATGCAACTGCTCTCATTACGTTCTGAAGAAGCAGCTGACAAAGATTAGGAGTTGTTGTTCAGTTTCCTTTCTTCCAAGTGTTAGTGCACATTTATGAGCACTGATTCTCTTATCATTTTAGACCATCGTGACCATAAGTGCACTAGGGCCTAAAAATTTACAGTATGGGATGGGTGTTAGGATCTGGTTTAAACCCAGACGAGCAAAGAAAATTATGCCTCTATGTATAAACTGGAAAGAACTTGAAAGTTCAAAATATACCCAAAACTGAGATTAAAACCAAATGAGGTTAGATGTTGGTGCCAAAAAATAGATGTAACAGTAACAGAGGCATAGAGAAAGAAAGAGAAAAGAAAGGAAGGAAGGAATAGAGAAAGAAGTGTGTGGGGGGGTTGGGGGTAAGGGAGAGGTGACAGGGGTTAGGTGGAAGCATATCACCCTTCTGGGGGTCCCAACGACGTCTCACTGCTCCCCTCCATCTGATCTGCTGGTGGTGAGAGTCCCCCATTGCCTCCACATGCTGAAGAATACAGAATTCCATGGATTAATACACACTTTGGGCAGGTGGGAAAGGTGTCTCCCTTGCAGGGGCCAGTTTGGCACTGTCCCTTGCCACACTGTGGATTTGTTGCATCATGTCTGGGTCAGGGTCTGGGGACCCTTGGGAGGGCTTTGATGGGACAGGTCACCCCTCTGTCCTTCATGTGGATGCAGCTTCTCCCCAGGTGAGGGCCCCTCAGCTGGGCTCCTCTGCACAGTGGAGGATGGGCCATCACTGCCTCTCACCAGAGGCTTTTCCAACACACACCCAAAGCCTCTCTCCCCTCACCCTTTGGTGTGAGGGTCTGGGTGAGCCTGGCAGCTGATAGCCCTGGGGCTGTGGTCTCCACCTGGGAGGTGTTAAGCCTGTGCTCTGTGAACGTCCCCAACCCTGAGTTGTTACTTTATCTTATCTTCAGCAGCAAGCAGGTCCAGGGTCTCTCAGAGCCCCATTTAGGGTGTGGTAGTCTTCTCTGCAGCTTCTGTAATAACAGTTTTAAAAGTCCTTCATGAAAATGTTTGTCATATACTATAATAATTCAGGCTCTGAGAATGGGGTCTTTCAAATCCAGTGGAGATATATGGAAGCCATTTGTGACAGCTGCCTTGAATTAGATTTGCAAGGACAGAAGACATTTTTACCTCACTTTTGTGTCTCTTGGTTAAAACATAAATTTAAATTAAGTGATTACTCATCTGTCCAGATTGAGAAATCACTAGTAGGTCCTAAATAAACATAGATTTGGAGGGTTGTTTCAGTAAGGAATAAAAAATACCTTCATATCAGCTGTAACAAAAAAGATTTTATGGTGGTCTGTGGAATCAAATGCAGTTGGAAGCCAGTCACTAGAGGTCTCCAGGAATTCAGTACTGGGATCAGTCCTGTTTATTACTGCCATCGACAATCTGGACAATGGGATTGAGTGCACCATCAGTCACTTCTCAGATGACACCAGTTTGGGTTGGAGTGTTGATCTGCTGGAGAGCAGAAAGGACCTGCAGAGGGATCTGGACAGGCTGGATCCATGGGCTGAGGCCAGTGGTGTGAGGTTCAACAAGGCCAAGTGCTGGGTCCTGCCCTTGGCACAACAACCCCAGGCAGTGCCACAGGCTGGGGCAGAGGGGCTGGAAAGGACCTGGGGGTGCTGGGGACAGCAGCTGAACATGGGCCAGGGTGTGCCCAGGTGGCCAAGAAGGCCAATGGCATCCTGGCCTGGATCAGCAATGGTGTGGCCAGCAGGACCAGGGCAGGGACTGTCCCCTGTACTGGGCACTGGTGAGGCCACACCTCAAGTGCTGTGTCCAGTTCTGGGCCCCTCAGTTTAGGAAGGACATTGAGGTGCTGGAGTGAGGGAAAGAGACCAGAGAAAGGCAAAGGAGCTGGGGAAGGGTCCAGAAAGTAAGTCTTATAAGGAGCTGTAGACATAGCTGGGGCTCTTTAGTTTGGAGAAAAGGAGGATCAGACCTTATCTCAACTGCCCAAAAGGAGGCTGTGTCCAGGTGGGGGTCAGTCTCTTCTGCCGTGTCTCAAGTGAAAGGATGAGAGTAAATGTCTTTAAGTTGCATCAGGGGGGATGTTGGAAAATGACTGGGGGTAAAATTAGGGAAAACACAGAAGTCATATTCACATTGTAACAAAAGTTACAACAGTACAGAAATTATAGGGTTAAATACAGATGCTAATACCTGGATGGGATTACCTACCTCCAAAGTGCAACCATTTCAGTGAACATGATGTATGACGAGTCACTCGGGCTCTCCTTAAATGCAAAACCAGTATAAAAGTAAGTTAAAAATAGGGAGAAGTAAAAGGAAACTCCATCATAACTTCTGGGATTAGTCAACAAGCTGAACCTGTCTTCTTTCCCACAGGAACACCTATTGATAAGAACTGCACTCCATGTATGCTGAATTATTATCTGGACCTAACTTTTATTGGTGATTAGAGCCTGTCTGTGTATTGCTTTGAGTATACTTTTGCAGCCAGATACTATCACCATCAATCATGTCACAATTTTCTATTATTTTAATAGAGAATGTATTCTGTAAAGTGTGAGCACAAGTCCTTCACAGGCTCCAGCAGCTGCTGGCAGCAGGTAATACAATCGACTGTCGAGACCTGGGAGGGGATCCCTCTTATGGTGTTGTGTTGAACTACTCTCCAGTCCTCCAATCTCTGGCAGTCTTCAAGAGGTGCCTGGATGTGGCACCTGAAATTCAGAAAGCAAACCTTTCTAAAGCTAATATACATGAAATTACAAGTTTTAGGCTAGATGGGGTGTATTTTAGTCCTTTGCATCAAATCTCAAGGCAAGTGCATTTTTTTGAGAAATACATCAAAACCCACTGCAGAGCAGTCTCTGAAGGTACTGCTGTTAATTCTGGTACTTTCTCAAAGTACTGTGTATACACCATATGGCAACATATAGGTTGGTGTAATTAACTTCTGAATCAGTACGTGATTTAAACTGTAAATCAGTATGAGATTTAAACTGTGTGTACTTGAAGGAAAACAAACAAAACTTGTGCAGTGGATATGCTCCAGGACATTTCACTGTGATCAGTAAGCAATCAGAATAGTGCATATCTTCTGGTGATTATTATGCACAAGAGTTTATTTTGCATGAGTAGCTATTTTCAAAGTACAAAGAATGAATGTGAATATATGGATGTGTATGTAATTACACAGGCATTTGTAAATTGAAATCATGGTCCTGATATTTCAGACAACAGAAGAAGCAATATAAAATAAAGGCTTATTCCACTGCAACCTTGTTCTGTGCCTGCTACATCTGTGCATGCTCATTTCCACGTACCCACAGCAATCCAAGCTTATCCATTTGAGCAAAGCCCTCACTCTGCATGGTAGCACAGTTCCTCCTTTATGACAAGTTGCTCAGTGTGTGGGACTCTCACAGGCACAGCAACTCTCTGCAGACAGCAGTAATGGTATTATTAGGTTGGAAACCTGTCTTTAAAAATACAAATATACAGTTATTTCCTGGTAAAACTACCATCAGATGGTATCTGTAATGACATTCATCTCCTTCTCCCAAAACTGTAAGGATTTTTCCATCATTCCCTGACATTTCAAGCTGTTCCCTGGTCCTCTGATGCTTATGGTTCCACAGCAGTATTTTTCATAGTTAAATTCAGTTTAATATATAAACATATCATTTCCCAAATGGAGGTGCAAGTCTTTCAGACATGGTCAAAATTTCCTTTTGGTGACTCTAACATGACTTCAGCATGGTGCCTTTACTGGTAAGGAAGTTGTATTTTTACCTTGAGATACTGTTGTGGGTAGCAGCTCTTGAGGCAGAACCAGGGAAGAGACAAAACACATTGTCCTCTGAAGTCAAGGCCAGGTGTCTCCCCAGCTGTTAAATCTCTGCCCTCCCATTCCCACAGACAGATATTGACATGGTTATAATCATGTCTGATTTCCTCACAAAATGATTGAAGTTAATTGTGTCCTTTTCTCCTGTGACTTCTGCTCCAGTATGAGCCAGGGTTGATGGTCAGCGTTAGGGATGACTCGGCTAGACTAGAGACACAGACCTGAGCCAGGAGTAGGACAGGCAGGACTCAGCAAGAGGGAGGGGCTCACCCAAACTGGGCAACAGCCATGGCTTTCCAGGGTGGCTCTTGACTGGAAACATCTTGTTTCTTCAGGAGACAGCGTCTGCAAAAGAATTTTCAAATTGAAAACATGACCTGGAAAATCACTTTTAATGAGTGCTACCTCCAAGGTAGCCAAGCAGTCAGTGTCAGTACTGGGTCAATGAGCCCAGTGAGCTGGTCTGCCTTGTCTTAGGCACCCTCGAGTTGTCAATAAACATTTCCTCCCCTTCTGTGAGGTAAATAACACACCATTATGCTCAAAATCTTCTTTGTGGACTATGAGAAAGCATGACATGTATATAAATAAAGCCAAGAATTTATAGTTACTATAACAAAAAATCTTAATGGTCTAATTCAAGAATCAATAAATTTACAATTCAAGAATGTAGATGTTATTGCAGGAGAAGGGAGACTAGTAATGCAGTGAGAGCACTTCTGTACAGAAAGAGTCTCAATCATAGCAATAAAAAAAATTTTCATGCATATCTTTAATATTTTCTATCCCTTTTCTTGGACATATGATGACCCTTCCACTCTCCTCTGGACCAACTGGAGAGACAACAGTGTCAGCCATAGCCCCTGGAGTCACTCACTGTGAGGAACATAATGGTCATGGTGTTGGATTCTTCATCCTTCTCTGATATGCACTTGGGATAAGGGTTGGGTTTTTTTTAAATGTTTTCCAAAACAGATTCATACCTTTCTTTTTCTTTTCTGGTCTGTAGCTTCATTTTACAAATGTATTTACTGCATATAGTACTATTGATGTATGTTACATATTATTTCCTTGTTCCTTTTGTTAGCTGTAAAATTAATTTTACAGCTAACAAAGGTTCATTAGTTAAAAATTAGTTTTACAGCTAACAAAGGTTCATACCCCAGATTGGGGTACATATTTCTGAAATGGACAACTGATGAGTCTCCAGGGCCAAGCCTGTGGCCCATCTCTTACTGCTCCATACCTGTAAGCCTCTGTGATGCACTCTGTACCTCCACTTCTCAAATCCTCTGCTGTCATACCACGCCTCTATTTCTCTGCCCTGTATTGTGCGTCAGAGTCTTAAACATCTCATTCAACACAGCACCACCGCTTGCTACTGCCAGCTGCATAAAGCCATGACTGTACCATGCAAGGATAAACCCAAGTAGAGGGAATTATCCACAGGCACCTGTGTAACTGGAGGCTAAACAAAGTAAAACAGACCTGCAGGCAAGTCAAGAGGTATTCAAGCAGAGCAAACTAGAGGAGTCTCAGTCCTGAGGCCTTGGAAAGCCACTGCAGAGCTCATGGTTCTTGCTGGAAGGCAGTATTCCATTGCAGGGCTACAGGGTTACACAGTAGAGTTGTGTCTCTGGAGATCTTTGGGTTTCCATAATCACTCTCTAATAGCAACGCATTTACACAGCACTCAAAACATTTCACAGAGTCATCTTCCAGCCATGATGCATGTGCAGGGATTGGGAAAGCTTGGGTTTTCTTTTAAAGCTGCAGGGTTGTAGGAATGGCTGAGGTCACTTGGTCTGTTCAGCCTGGAGGAGACTGGGGGAGACCTCACTGCAGTCAAAACTTTCTTGTGAGGGGAAGAGGATGGGCAGGCACTGATCTCTGCTCTGTGGTGACCAGCGACAGGACCCAATGGAATGACCTGAAGCTGTGTCAGAGGAGGTTTAGGTTGGATATCAGGAAAAAGTTCTTCACCCAGAGGGTGGTTGGGCACTGGGACAGGCTCCCCAGGGAAGTGGTTACACCACTGAGACTGATAAGAGCTCAGGAAGTGTTTTCACAATGCTCTTAGGCACATGGTGTGATTCTTGGGGATGGTGCTGTGCAGGGCCAGGACTTGGACTTGATGATCCTTGTGGTTCCTTCCAAGTCAAAATGTTCCGTGATTCTTTGAAAACCCATGTGGTGAACGTCAGTGCTGTTTATAAGATGTTAAGCACAGCTCCTATGGCCAGAATGACTGGGAGCTAAGATGATTCCTGCCATTGTGGTGCTCTCTCATGGTCTGGGATGTTTTTGTGGCTGAAATGCCTGGTATCCTAAGTTTACTTCTTTAGATGATTTTTGTATTTCTCAGTCACACTTCCTGCATATATTTTTGGCTATTGTTTTTTGATAAGTATTTTTGTGGCTAAATATAAATATTTTTAAAATTCTTTCATGTTGTTTCATCCCTATCAAGGATGAATTCAAAAATGTCTATTTCCAGTGGTTTGGCATATGAAAGAAAATTCTAAGACTTATTCAGAAATTATTAAGACTTATTTTTTTCCCAGACTGTCTGATCAGTTTGACTGATCCAGCATATTTAGGACACTTTATGTGAACCAGGCTTAAGAACTAGAGCTGTGTTTGCTGGCCTTCCCATGAGATGGCAATCCTGTACCTAGTGCCGGCCCGGCTCCCAGTGATTAGCCAGTTCTGGGCCTGGACAGCAGCAGGAGTCATTTGCAGACTCCTGCAAGACTTTCTCCATCCCGGACCCTGCCTCTCAGTCCAGCCTGTGGCACTGGTATCTGCTGAGACCAGCAGGAAGGCAAGGAGACAGCAGTGTGCCCTGGGATGCCCATCACCGACTTCATGGGCAGACAGCCAAATTACCCACTCTGAGTGTCTGGAACTCTTCTGTTCCTGTTTTAGTTTGAGGGGATAGGATGGGGCATGAAAAAGCACTTTAGAAGGGCATTGGCACCACCTGTCCTGGCACTATAGAAACACTAAAGAAAGAGAACTGGAGTGCTTTCCAAAATTATCCCCACCTCTATTCCTCTGCATCTTTGTCAAACGCAGAAGCCAAGTTTTCAGACAGTTTACATGTCTTAATAATCTTTCAAAAATGTTTAAACAATTCCAACTCCAGCTACACTTACTTAAATTGTTCTTTCATACCAAACATATTTAACAGAGGCTGCATTATTTTACAGCACATTGGAATTTCAAATTAGCTTGATTTGCTCTCATATTATTCCATTGCTATTGATATATCTTCTATGTAAGTAATTCAGACATGCTGAACATTGCACACTCTTGTTGAAAAGTTAACTTAAAGAAAGGAAAAAAAGCCTTATAAAATATTTAAGGGCTGAAGTTTTTTAATTACAACACAATATGTGAAACTGTTGTGGTGGACCCCCCTGAGCCCCCCCACCCCCAGCCTGGTCCCTGCCATGTGACTCTGAGATAGTTGGTCTGTCTAACGTTCAAGCAGCCCAGGCTCTGATCTGGTTGGTTGTTTGTCCCAGCTCCATCCCTGGTATCCCATTTCTCCCTCTCTGTGACAAAACCAAGGGGACACAAAGCCTCGCTCTCTGACCCCAGCCGATTCTTGCCCAGGTCAGTGTTCTGTCTCCTGGGACAGAGGGAATAAATGACTTAAGATCATAACGGGGGTTGAGCTATATTTCTCTTCTCTACTTCTGCTTCTGGTGAGTAGCTAGAAACTGGCACTGGCTTAAGTGGGGCTGCACAGTTAAGGAATTTTTAGGCTGTTTGTAAATGGTTTAAGACATTCCAAAGCATAAAGAGGCAAGCTCACCACAGAAATTGAGCAGTGTACAAAGCTATTCAATTACCAGATAAAACGACCCCTAAAAACCTCACAGATTTGTATGTATTTAAACATCAGTTCATTAAAAAAATAAATCTATTATAGTCTCTTTATTCCACCTCAGGAGACTTTGAAAGGTTTCTCACATGCTACACTTGCCATATAATCACATTTCCAAAAAATGAATTCAAGACTGAAAATATAATTTATTACCCTAGAGTAATATATAATGTGGTGATTCATCTCATCTAAAAGCAGCTGCTTTTTTTGTCACCTTTGTAAGTAGCATTCATTTCCCTGGCATGAGCACAATTTACAAATTCATCCCAAGGCTCAGATAGCATCATTAGCATATATTTAGCAGTAGCAGACAGTGAGCAGCAGGTACAAATGGCTGGCTGATGAGCTAATATGCTTTGGGCACTCTTCCAGCTTGTATGATAAGAGAGAAAATACACTACTTCAAAGTCTATGAGTGACAAAACAACTAGCAGAAAAGAATGACAAAATGACCTAAATACTCAGCACTGAACACAGGGTATAGGTATACTTACATGATGTTTACAATTACAGTTAACACAATAAATTATAACCTGAGTGAAGAGAGAGTCAGTGTGTTGTAGTCTCATTTAAACATCTATTTGTTTCTTTGTGTGTTTGGTGTGTTTTGTCTGTTTGGCTTACTTTTTTTTTTTTTTTTTTTTTTTTTAGGGTGGTGTCAGGCAGGATTTGAATATTTTCCTTTTATTGAAGGATGTCACTTTTCTTATATATGTTGATAAATAAATGTGCAAGAGCTGAGCAAGTGAGCTTGTTAGAATTTATTTTCTTCCAACCAGAAAGTAGATACCTGCTGCTGTTACTCAGTGACACCCATATCAACAAGCACTGACACAGGCACAGAATCCACTTCAAAACAGGCTGAGAAGTAACCCTCTATTAAAAATACATATACTGAAGAATGTGAGAAAGACTGTGTTGCAGTTTGTTGTTTACTGTAATTCAGCCTCATTTTCTAGGAATTGTGACACTCGAAACCTTGCAACTGGTTTTAGAAGTGCTTACTGCTGGAGCTAGCACCCTGCAGGATCACCACAATTCATATGTGAAATACTGGCTGTTCTACCATACAGTACCTACCTTTCAGTGGGACCTGGACAGGCTGGAGAGTTGGGTGGAGAGAACCCTAAAGAGGTTCAACAATGGCAAGTGCAGGGTCCTGCACCCAGAGAGGAATAGCCAGAGGAATAAACCCAAGTATCAAAACAGGCTGGGGCTGCCCCACTAAAGAGCAGCTCTGCTGAAAACCACCTGGGAGTCCAGATGGGTCACAAGTTGACAATGATCCGGCCTGTGTCCTTGTGGCCAGGAGGGCCTGTTGGGATCCTGGGGTGCATGTGTGTGGCCAGTGGGTCGAGGGAGCTGATCCTGCCCCTCTACTTGGCCCTAGTGAGGCCACATCTGGAGTACAGAGTTCAGTTCAGGCTCCTCAGTAAAAGAAAGACATGGAGCTACCAGAGAGGGCCCAGCAAAGGGTCACAAAGATGATGAAGGGTCTGGAGCATCTCTCTTATGAGAAGAGACTGAGGCAGATGGGCCTGTTTAGCCTAGAGAAGACTGAGAGGGGACCTCATTGATGTGTATGAATATCTCAGAGGCAAGTGCCAAGTGGATGGTGACAGACATTTTTGGTGGTGCTCAGCGACAGGACAAGGAGCAATGGCCATGCACTAAAACACGAGAAGTTCCACCTCAATGTGAGAAAGAACTTCTTTACATTAAGGGTGGCAGAGCACTGGAACAGGCTCCTTTGGGAGGTCACAACATCATTCTCTCTGGAGACAGTCAAAACTCACCTGGATGTGTTCCTGTGCCACGCCTTTTGGTGATGCTCCCTTGGCAGGGGGCTTGGACTGGATGATCTCATGCGGTCCCTTCCAACCGTAATAAATCTCTGATTCTGTGAAAGATAGTTTAAAGCAAAAGAAATAGCCAGAATTTCCAGCTGAATGTAAATTCAAATGCACTTCACACGCCAAATTGCTAGAGAGGCTCTCAGCCTAGCTAGTAGGTGTTTGATCTCACTCAGGCGAATCTTGGGACTCAACCCTCTGCAGCTGTGAACTCTCCTACCAGGGAAAAGCCTGCAGGATCAATCAGAAGAAATTAAACCCAGTTTAAAGTTTCAATTTCTGGACACTGCACCTAGGGGGCAGATGCTTAATCTAGGTCTTGCTATCCTTCATGTGACCATCACAACTCTAAGAAACTCAGGTAGAGCAAGGTCCAGTTAATCTGTGCTGATGAATTTTATATGCACCTTAAGCAATAAGGTATTTGACCTTATGAAGACTTGAGCAATCCTCAAAGTGCAAAGTGCACCTGCATCACATCAGTTCCAAAAACATAAACCTAAAAATGTAAGTAGTGATGGAATTAGGCACTTTCCAGAACTGAGTGGTGGCTGAAGAAGGTATTTTAAATATATAATTTGGGATTTACATGCCTCCTTGAATGTAGCCCCAAATATTCTTGTTGCTCTTGTTGCAATGTGTGCTCAGTGCAGCAGCCCATATGTTCACTACACTCTGGGACACGCCTCTGCTTTGTGTTCATCAGGACCCTGAGATAAGAGAGGAAAAACCCAGTTATATTATCTCCGTTCCCACTGGTAGAGATTAGGTTCTGCTCACTGTCAGAATATGAAATCACAAAAATTTGAGCAGGAATTAAAAATGAAGCAGAAAGAGTTCAAATTAACCACTGAAACAATATTTCAGTGACAGCTATTCACAAGAGACAAAAAAATATCTGACAGGTAAAGTCTTGACAAAAGTTTTCATGAATTTTTAATACAAATTCTAAGAATGCAGCCAGCCCAACTGGAGTAAAGATTGAATGTAGAAAGGATACATGTATAGTAAACTTATACAAAACCAGAGTTGTTTCAGACAGAACATGCCTGATGCGTCAATAATAAGAAAAAGTTGAGTCACCCCTACACATAAACATGTAGTAACATTGCCCATGGCTACAGATCACAGTTTAATTTTATAAACTCATTTTTGCCTGTTTTCCTTTGTTATGCTTGTTCCTCCCTTGGGCAGTGGGGACAGTGACTGGTCTGTGGGAGTGCAGTTCAACAGAAGGTTGTTAGCAGAAGGATGGCTTGGTCTGGTGTGAAGGGCAGAAGGCATGACATGCCTCCCACATGAGGTGGTATATTTGCAGCAACACTGAGAACCAAGAAGGCTCGAAGAGCCTCTTCTCACCCTGCCTTTTCTGGTTTTGGGACTCCTGTTGATATGCACTTGCAGCTCATTCTGGGAGTCTGACCTGGACTAAAGCAGTGTTAGCCTTCCAGTTTAGAAAAGATGCAAGGAGTGAGAAAAGTTGTTCAGATTTTGTATAAATTCTAGACTATACAGGAAATTATTCGGCATCTTTTCTGTGCAGAAATTTTCAGACTAGTTTTCATGTGTCAGCTACATATGGCAATTTAGGTATTAGAGCTGCATAACTCCCTATGCAAACACCGACCATTGTTGTTCAGTATTAAACTTAATTTGATTTACCTTAGTTCAGTACGTGAGCAAATAAGGCTAAATGGGAATAGCTTGAATCCTGAATGAGCACATGAACATAAGGTTTTAATGGGCTTTAGTTAAACTACTTTAGGTCTAATTTGAACAAACTTTCCTCACTATCCAAGCAGATAACAGTTTAAGACCCATAAGGAATGCAGATCCTGTAAACCTAGCTTAAGGTGCCTGGCTCATGGAGAGGATTCTGCATTGGGTGACGACTCCCTGAAAAATCTGCATACACATTTCCCAGGGGGAGAAGAGAAAGAATATGTAGAAGTAGTCACTGGAAGTAATGAGCACTGGGGTCATGAGACACAGTCCCTTGAGAACTTCCTGTACCACTTCAGATGGAAGTTTTTATAACCTGGGGACTAACATCCCAAATCCTATTTGGCAGGGGAGCACCTACAGTGTGTCCTGTTAAGGAACCAAGTCGTGCCAGTCTGAATGTCACTGCCTCCTGCACACTGTCCTGTTGGCGACTGAATCTCGGACTCAGACTGGCAGGCAATCTGAATCGTTTATTCAAAGGAATGAGCCGGGTTTATACATTTTTCTAAGGCACAATATTTCCTTATATGGCATCACCTATCCTGTGTTGTCACATCAGCAACAGTTTCTCAATGTCCTTCTATGGGATGATCCCTCACTGTTCACCCGTCCGTCAGCTCCCGGCAGGCTCCTCTCCAGAGTGGTCTGCCCTGTGACACCTCCTCCCCCCAGGATCTGGCAGAGACAAGCCTCTCTGTGCTGCCATGTGCTCCTTTGTGCTGCCACGTGCCTCTGCAGGCAGGTTTTACAGCTCACAACCCAATTCTACCTTGTAATTCCCCAAAATTCCCCCTTTTCTGTTTTATACAGTTAAGAATTATGGCAGTGATTGGACAGATAGAACTTTGAGAAACAACATAAAGTTGTCTAAAACTTTTACCATCACTCAAGAGTCTGGTAGCTGCTGGAAGGTCTTGTTTCATAGTGAGGATTCAGAAAGTTTTTCCTAGGCAAGACTTTCAAGTTTACTTTGAAAGAGGGTCTAGCTTTTGTAAAATCAAATTAACAAGTCAAAATTACATGATTACACTTTTAGAGCAGAAACATCTGGGTCTGATGGTATAATCCTGTTAGCCAGGGCTAGGGATTGGCCAGAGCCTCAAGATGTGAATGAGAAATTTTCCCTAAAATACTTGTAAAATTGCTTAAAAATTTTATTAGTATCTTGTGATAATTCTGAATGCAATTGAAAAATTAGGAACATGTAAACTTCTTTAGTCTTTTGTGGGGGCCACATCCCATGTCTGTATCCCCCCTTTTGTGTTCTAACAATACGTAACACAAACATTTTTGAATTTACAAAATTCAGAAAATGTGTAACACAACATGCAGTTTTCTTACTATGAACAGTAAAATAATACATCGAATACAATAACAAGTGTGCATCAAGTAAAAATAAGCAAGTTAATATCATCAACTGCTTAAATACTTCATCGCTTCACAGAATATATATAAATCTAGGTGTTGGACTTACAATTGTAATAACATTAACTCTAAGTGGTTTTAAAGGGTTTCAAAAGGTAACAAGCCTACTTCTTGCTTAAAAAAATAGCTTACAAATTATAATTATTACAGGAGCATCTCTAACAAAAAAAAATTAGAACAATNCTCCTGGCAGGCTCCTCTCCGTAGGGGTCTGCACTGTGACACCTCCGTCTGCTGGAGACAAACCTCTGTGTGCCACCATGTGCTGCCACGTGCCTCTGCAGGCATGTCTCACAGCCCACAACCCAATTCTACCTTATAATTCCCCATATGCATACACTAAATGTTTGAAATTAAAGACTTTACCAGAGACAGTTAACTGAGCTTGAGAAGGCATGCTTTTCTTACCAACTTGCAATTCTTCATTAGCACATTCCACATTCAGTCTGGTTTGCATTAATCTCTTGTACAGACCGTTTCTACACAGCAGCTACCCATGGACACAACGTAGACCTGGTACCACATTGTGACTGCAGGGACCTTCCCTCTGATAAGCTTGCTTCATAGATCCTGAACAAGGATGCAAGCAAACAAGGTTATCCCAACACCTAGTTAACCAAGTTCTGAAAAATACTTTCTATTTTTCTTACAATTATATGAAGTGAAATCTAAACTTGATAGATAAGCACTGACACAGATTTGACACAGCAATTGAATCAGCAGCATGGTCTCAAATTCCTTTGATTTAAAACTTGGGGTAGTCTTCTTGCCTGAAACATTTCATTGAAAGCAAAATGAAAAATACTGAATGTGGCAGCACTCTGCCAAGATGGCACTGGGGGACTCTGACAATTCTCAATTTGCAAGTGCCGTTTTGCAACATTTTTATGCAAACAGAACTGCTGTTTGTGGCCCTTTCCCCAGACACCTGGGGATGAGCTAGGGTGGAGGTGATGGGTACGGCAGCTTCCTGCAGGACAGGGAGCCAGCTGAGGGCCTCTCAAGTACAGCAAAGGAACTCAATGTCTCCGGCAACCCATACTTAAGGGTTAGTGACTAAAAACAGAAGGGAGAATACTCTTGCAACATTATTTCACAACCTTCATTTTTAATTAATAACTGAATCTTGCCTTTTTTTTTCCAAAGCAATCTTAAAAAATAGCACAAGGTGTACCAACTGTGAGAAATACAGTTGCTCTAACTCAATACAAATTAAACTTTGTAAACCTAGCTCTACAATTTTTTATGTATTTATGAAAGTTTCTCCTGTGCAGCCTTATTTTCTCCATAAAAAACCAGTTGTTAATGCCAATTAAAAGGCTCAAGAGAGAAAAGATGAAATTAAAAATTCCTGGTTTTATCTTCTAACAGAAGATTTTCATGCTCCTTGGAAATGTCTTTAAAAACCAAAAGAAGTACCATTCTTCATTTTAAATGAAAATGTCATATTCCCTAAAAGAGGGGGAGTGTCATTAAAATTGCAGGATAGAGCTTTTTGACAGGCAACTTCAAAATTCTGTATGTTAGATTCAATTGTAAATGGGCACAGGAGGGGAATACTCTGGGCTGAATGCTTCTAGGTTGATGGAGGGATGTAATTTCAAATCACTGAGCCTGATATTCTTCCCAGTGGAGTCAAGCAAAAAAAAAATCCCATCGATGTAAAGTGGGACCAAATTAAGTGCTAAGTTTTAAAAGGAGTTGCCAAGTGGCAAGTCTATCAGTCAGTCAGGACAGGAGAGGCCTTTTAACTTTAGAAAATTGAGAGTTTTACTGTATCTAAAAGTAATTTGTATTTAAATTAACTCAGGGCATGCCTGAGCTTTGCTGCCAACTGCATGAGTCTGAAGTATACTAAATTACACTACTTACATGTATTACACAATTTACTTTTCTATGTATCACACATACTGTACTGCACTGTGTTACCCTGAGAAATTACTGAATTACAAAAGCAGCATCTCAAATCTTAGGAAATGCCAGAAGTAAGTTAAACCACGTGGCTAATTCAGCTTTCCTGCAAATATACCTCAAAAATGTGCTCCAATGACATGATCACTCTGTGATTCATCTGAGAAGTCCTTTATTGTTCCATTCATAGAATGAACAGTACCTGACTGAGAATCCTCACTACCCTACATCTGGCCCCATCCCTTATTTTCTAAATAATTCTCATACCTCATTCTGAAGGCTAAGCATTCATTTTCTTAGGAGGAATTTTTAAAAATAAATCAGTATCTGAAAACTAATTTCAAGGAGTTTATATTTGCAACATTCCAACAATATGACCCAGGTCTATTATTCCTCTTTTGCAGCTAATGGATTACAAATGTCCTCCAACTTGTGCTGGTTTACCTAAATAAATGAATACCTGATTATTTTTTTCCAAACAACTTTGCATTTCAAAGCATTTCCTTTATTCAAAGCCAAATGTTAATAACCTTTGGTGAAAATTGTCAATTCCCAGCACTTTATTTAGTGTAAGTCCTGGGTTTCAACTCAAGCCTACACAAAATGGAGAATATATAAATTATTTATCTCACATGGCTTATATTACATGGAACCTGGGTAGAGACAGGGACAGAGTTGAGTTCTCTGAACACACTCTGCAGGCTGACAGCAACCTCTATGTGATCTTCACTCTGATGGTCTTTCTCACTGTGCAGAGTACAACTGATGCTGCAAAATAGTAAGGATCATCCAGGCAACAACCTTCTGGAAAGACCGTAAGTTGACTAGGAGAATGCTTTACATCATGTGCACCTAATCAGGCAGGGAAACAGTGCAAAAAGTTCTTTAACCATGTCTCATGATGTGTCTTGATGTACTAGTTACATAGGCAACTTTAATTATTATTTTTTTTTAATTTTTCGATTTTTTTACTAAATTAATAATCTTAGTATTTCTTAATACAAGGATTTTTATGCATATAATTTCCTAAATTGATCTCCTCTTCCCAAGAAAAAAAGCATATGATGGAACATGAGGCCACACTGACACCCACTGTGCTGCCTGACTGGACTTGAATGATGGCATCTCATTCAGCCCTAAAATCTAGTTCTTCAACAGTTTTCAACTGTCCATGAGACCATTGGGCAAACAAATAATGACAGAAACAGAACACTTCTGTCCTCACCACCAGCAGAACTAAAGTTACGCATTTTCTGCCTGCTCATGATGGCTATTTAGAAACAGCAAAAGGCCTTGGATGCTTTGGAAACCCAAAGTATAATCAGGCACTGGAGGAAAAGGCTTTTGTAGTCACAGGGCTTTCTCTTCTCACCATTTTCTTACCTTCCTGTTCCTCTTCAAATATCTCTGACATCCACATTGTTGTAGCTGCCAGGCATGACATCAAACTTGT
Organism: Lanius collurio; assembly: GCA_020086605.1. Lineage (NCBI taxonomy): Eukaryota > Metazoa > Chordata > Aves > Passeriformes > Laniidae > Lanius > Lanius collurio. The sequence continues at coordinate 20,326,022 of JACBWW010000008.1, forward strand.
GCTCCAGGCTGCTGCTCCTCTTCTCCAACAGCCAGGCCTAAAGAGCTGTCAGCACCTAGCGACAGCTTCTTTGCTCAGCATCTAGTCTGAGAGGTTCAGCCCCCTCGGTATGAAGGGGAAAAAGTATTACAGACAAAGCCTCCCTTAGCTGCTGCTGACTAAGGCTAGACTCAAGATTGCCTGGAGAAAAGGGGAGTTACAGAAAATATATCTGTCAAAATTGAGCACAGCAGGGCCCAGAGAAACTTTAGTAGAACTTGGAAATAGATGGACAAATTTTCACAGGCAATGCAGAAAGCATATCTAAGGTTGTAAAAGATAATGAGTCTGCCAAATATTAAGTCCTTTCTCCAAGTATGAAAAACTGAAGATTTCCGGCAAAATTGTTTACAGAATTTAAAAAGAAAACTCCCTTTAAAAATTTTTTTATTAACTCCTTTTGAGAAATAGCTGAACAATTTTTACTTAAGCTTCCCAGAAGAATTCAGGTTGGAGCAGACAACCAGCATGGAAGATACTAGCTGGAATGGTGAAGGTCCAGCAAAATAATCAGGTACTGCTAAACAGATCTTGTAATTCACCCAAAAGATACTTGTGCCTCACCAAGTAATGTAGGTATTTGCAGTGCAGGCACTGAAATTAATCAACTAAATTAATCAACTGAAGTATTCTCAGTTGATTAAAGCTTTCTAAAACCAAACCAATTTTATTCTCAACATATTCTTCCTTTTTTTCCAGGTTCTGTTGGTACTTGCCTTGAATGTTTCACCAACACACAATTCTTCTACTGCTCTCTCTAAGCTAAGTCTTACAAGACTTATAAATCAAGCATACTGTGCAACTGGACCCTGAAACAAGGTAGAGAAAATCTAGAGAGCATGCACAAATCATAGGGGTAACTCTTTTCTGCAAGTATCACAAAAGAAAAGGGATAGCAATCAAACATCTAATAATTTTAGCATACTGCTAATTTCCAACTATACACCCTACAATTTGAACAGAAATATTATTCACACTCCCCTTGCTGGTGATTCTACATAGATATACTCCCCTGAGGGGTTCATTCCAGTTATCACAGGACTCAGCACTTCAACAAAAACCAATACCTCAGTGGATCTTCTTGCAGATATCCAACAAGCATAATAGATACTACTTATCAACAACCTGACTGAGAAACTGTGATGCGTCGAAAAAAATTTACATGAATCACATGAAATAAAGGCATTTAACATTATGATAACAGAGCAAATTTGCTTTCTTTCACATTTATTTATTTATATCATTATATTTCCTTTGGTGCTTCCATAATCCCACACAATATATTTACATTCACGTTACTGTAGAGTACATTTGGATCCCAGACCACACCACTCAGTAGTCAGTCATAAATGGTCAATGTACATGATCCAAATACACTTAATGCTGTAGGTCTTGTTCTAGTGCAGCAAGCATTAATGGAGTTCAGGCTCTCTACATCATAAAATCATAGAATATGCTGAGCTGGAAGAGATGCATCAGGATCATCAAGTCCAACTCCTGACCCTGTACAGGAATCCCCAAGAGCCACACCGTATGCCTGAGAGAACTGTCCAAATGTTTATTGAACTCTGTCCAGCTTGGTGCTGGGACCACTGCCCTGGGGAGCCTGTCCCAGTGCCCCAAAACCCTCTGAGTGAAGAACCTTTCCCTAATATCTGACCTAAACATCCCCTGACACAGCTTCAGGCCATGTCACTGGTCACCACAGAGACCAGTGCCTGCCCCTTGTCTTCCCCTCATGAGGATACTGAAGACCATAGCAAAATTTCCCTTCAGTCTCCTCCAGGCTGAACAGAACAAGTGACCTCAGCTGTTCCTCACAAGGCTTCCCCTCCACACCCTTCAACATCCTCATGGCCCTGCTCTGGATGTTTTCTGTTACTTTAATGTTTTTCTTATACTGTGTTACCCAAAGCTGCCCCCAGCACTGGAGGTGAGTGCAGAGCAGAGGGGACAGTCCCCTCCCTTGCCCTGCTGGCCATGCTGTGCCTGATGACCCCCAGGACACGCTTGGCCCTCCTGGCTGCCAGGGCACTGCTGGCTCATATTCAACTTGCCACTGACCAGGACCCCCAGGGCCCTTTTCGTGGCACTGCTCTCCAGCCTCCCATTCCCTGGTCTGTCCATACATCCAGGGCTGCCCCATCCCAGGTGCAGAATCTGGCACTAGCCCTTGCTGTTGTTGACTGCTAATCCCTCTGATTTGTCCATGTCTCTCTGTGGGGCATCTTTGCCTTTAAGGGAATCCACAGTTACTTCCAATTTAGTCTCGTCATCAAACTTGCTATCCCTTCGAGTCCACTGTATCCAAATGGTTTATGAAGAGAGTGAAGAGCACAGGCCTAAGACTGAGCTCTGTGGAACCCCACTGAGCACTGGCTGCCAGCTTGATGCAACACCCTTTACTGTAACTCCTTGTGCTCCACACATCAGCCAGTTTAACTTCAACTCTAGAATGAGTGAGGAAAAGAGGAAAATGCTGATATAGATGTAGACTTGAACCTTTCTGGACTCTGCAACATTTAAACCAAGATTCCCATCAAGATTTTCTGGTACATCAAATTTAACCAATTAGTAACCCCACTTTTCCCCTGCACAAATAAATTCACAAATGAGAAAATAACATAAAGGCCATGACAGTTTATTAGGGAAAACTGTACCTGTCTGATAATGTTGTATGAATACATATCACAGCTTAATTTCCTCCTGGACATGAACATTTCATTAATACTAACCTCCTAAAACACTTCAACTGAACCAAGATCAATTTCTGAACCATCATGTAGAATAATGTTGATTGTAGTTTGATCTAATTACCATAAAGACATTCACTAAAACAGTATCTTGACTTAAGCAAACATAAGCCATGGAACTCAGCTCAAACCCAGCTCATCGCTCTGTCACATAATTAATGATATATGGGAAAGCAGGAATACTACTGGGAAGAACTGTTAGGGGAAGTGGTAAGTTTTGAATGTAGAATGAGACACCATGAGAAAGGTAAAGAGCAAGTCAGCCCTATGACTGTGGTCCTTATTTTATGGTCAATTTTGTTTTAACAGGCTGGAAATTGAGTCTTTCCTCACTGATTGTCCTTTCTTTTACAAATACTTGCTTTCCCCTCTACATTATTCTGTATTTTACTGCTTTGTGTATATACTAGAAGCACTGCCAAACACAGCTTGTGCAAAACAGCCATCTCCAAACATTTGGGGATGAATCCTAGAACCAAAACTACATTCTTACATTTTATTTCTCTGAAACAGAAGTGCAGGGTTAAACTACAGAAGCTCATATGATCAAGTGAAAGAACTGCACATTTCTGCTGCATAGGTGAGGAATGATTTGTACTTAACTATAACTGTTGCTCAACTTCCTTTTCCAGGCTTTCATTTGTTTAAGCTGTTTTTGATTAATTCAATTAAACAAACAAACAAAAAAAACCAAAACCATTTTGCTTCCTTGCAAAGTTTTGTTATTTTTGTTTTGGAGAAAAAAGACAGGATACACAAAACCCCTCTTTCATACTGACCTATAAGAAGGAAACCAATAGGTAAGAAATACAGACTTCAGCCTTAATTCAAGGGAAATAAGCCATAAACCTCTTTAAAAGATAGTGTTTACATATATATATAAATGCACCCTGCTTGTCAAAAATACTTATACAAAAATTAAGACAATTGTTAATTCTTGAGTGTTACAAACATAAAAATGCCACCTGTTGTCCAAGTCAGTTCAGCCAAGACTTCAGACCATTTATATCACTGAACATCCCCGAAAACTTTTAACTTAGTAAACTAATGAATCACAGTGGATTTTCAACTCAGACAACTGGCAGTGCAGATGCAAGTCTGAAGTTAAACTGAATCAGCAACTGAACAAAGAGCTAATAATCTGAAACTTAAAAAAAATGTTGCAGCCACATAGCTTGCATTAATATCCCCTTGATATACGCAATTTTTATTAGGCTAACTCTTCAAATATCCACTCACAGTAACACTATATACCAAAAAAAAAGCTACCCCTCACTGTATTATTTATTTCAGAAAGGGAATTAAGTGGTGTACTTTTGTACATGTGCTTAACATCCTAGAACATGTAACAAGTAGTCTCTATTTTCAGGAAAAGTGTGAATAAATTTAAGTTCTCCCTTTTGAGCCAACATTTGCCATAAGAAAGTATGCAAACTGGATGGCAGCTGATTTTTTTCCAGTCAATGTGAGGTTTCATCATCAGTTTCCATCATAGGCATCAACCCTTCATTCATTCAATCATAAAAATTACTTACTAGAAAAGGAAAAATAGAGTCTAAAGGCACAGAATCACATAGCTGCTCTAGTAGGAGTCTGTAAACAGAGAATTGTTTGAATTTAGGAAATCCAAATCTAGGAAAGTAAAAAGGCATCTGAAGCAGGCTTTTATCTAGCCAACTTCCTTAAATACCCAAAGGGCTTTGAGGTCTATGAAGTATGCACTAAGATACCATATTTCAAAAAGCAATAAGGCAAAATAGTATATTCATTATTTCAAAAGAGTTACAATGGTGTAGGCATACACAGTATAACTTAGTTACAATGCGTGGTACTGTTTCTACTACATAGCCCTATAACTGTTTCCTTTCTACCTAATCGGAGATTAAACCCGGGTTTCAGGTGAACACAAACCCATTCTTGTACCGCCATCTACCACTGCCAACAGCTCTTTAGCGGCATTTGCTCTGCTGCCTGGGTCATGTTTGTGCTGAGCAAAGTCCACAAATCAGAGATTAAACACTGTCATACTTGTGAAGAGCTTCTTCTAGCTTCTGTGTCACTTTTTGAAAAAAGAGTATTTGCTGTTGCAAGAAATGCTGCATCTGTGACTTAAAGTCCCTCACACGAATTTTGTGGAAATGATTAATTTCTGCAAGGGTTGCAAAAGAAATAATGTTACAACGTTCTTGAATGCCCTCAGCTTTTTGGAGCTCCATCTTCCCCTCTTCCACGTGCCGCTTACTCTCCTTTACTTTGGTAAGAGCTCCTGAAAAGAACAAAACAAAACTGTGAGGATCATGTACACTTGGCTACGGAACTTTAACACATGATTTAATAACAACAGGGATTTGTATAAGGCTTATTCTCAGTGTATTTATAGATGTGCATATATGTGTGTGTGTGTGAATGAAAATGAATAAAATAAAAGCTTTTTAATGTAAGAAAAATCACAGACCAGTGGATCCTGTGTAAAAAATAAAACTCAAGACTTTTTAAGGCTCAAGCATGCAAAAATTACTTAAACATTCTATTTCACAACCTTAAAAATCAGATGGAGTCCTTCAGAGAATAACACTAATTGTTATACAAGTATCGGAGTGAGTGAAAGCACAAGAAAACTAGTCAGATCAATTTAAGCCTACATAAACACCAGAAAATTAACCTTGTTAAGAACTGGGCTATGTGAAATATCCCTCTTCCCAATCCTTGTGAAATGTCAAAAGCAGATCTTAATACACAAAATCTTGTCAAGACATGTTTTTGCTTTTACACCAGAAACACTCCAAAATTAATTACTGAGAGAATCTAAAAGTTTATCTCAAAGTCACAGATGCCCAGGTAGACCTTAAGCAGTGTTGTAAAAGCTAGTAGAAATGCAGAGTTACAGAACGGACAGTCGTCCTCCAAATAGCTAATTGAATCACACACATACTACAAAGGCAAAGTATCACCCAAAACAGACCTAGCCAAAGCAGATCCATAAAATGATAGAATACCAAGATACATCTTAGGACATTCATATTCTTGGACTCAATTTCCTACAGAGCAACTTCTTTGCTTTAAACATTATACACTTATTTTATTCATTTAACTAAACCACATCAGCAGAACCACTTTTATCATCTCACTAGATTCTTGCTCCTTTAAATATGTGTAATATCACAATTCTCCTTTCAGATTACACTTCCTACACATGACTACTTGCCCTGAAGGCCAAGGGCAGTGTCTGTCTCTGGGGGCAGCAAGGCAGAGGTAGTGTTCCACACCTTCCTAGCTCCCATGGCATAACAGTATGATGGCTAAGAGCTTGGCACTGGCTGCTTCTGCTGATTGACCTCATCATCTTCATCCTGGTTCCAAAAACACCACTGAAAAGCCTTTTCCACACACAGTAGTGCCAGCAGTGGCACTGTGCCAGAAGATATATATGTCGTCCTCTAAGGAGTAAAGAATCTGTGAGGTCCCAGGGTATGATCTGAAAAACAATTAATCCCTTCTTCTACAAAATGAACACTTCTTTCAACAAACTTAACCAGTCTTAGCAAAAAATTTTTCTGCGCTCTGTGGGCACAACAGGAATCCATGCATAGCTGTGAAAAACAGAAATTTGGGACTTACTGGAAGCCAGATGTAGCTGGTTAAATAAACATGACAACTCTTCAGTTGTGATGTGGGAAACAGCTTTAGATGTTATTTCTAGAATAACCAAACTGGAAAAGAATACTGAAATTCTGAACAGCATCAGCAGCTGAAAGCATAATTAAGCTCTGGAGCATGTAGAAGCTTCTGATTATAAATAAAAAAATATAATAAAAAACATATATTACGAAACACTACTGTCCTCCAGACTAGATATATCATGCAATATTTTGCTATTTAAAAAAAAAAAAAAAAGGAAGAAGATTTATAATTAGGGAAGGAATCCAGTGGGAAAAGGTACAATCATTAACACTGCTCTCTTAATGCATATGGATCATACTGGTACTGTATGGAATTTCCTTTAAAGCCTGGACAGACTATAGCCAGATGTCAACAATATATGACAAAACTCTTGCATATGCTTAAGTACAAACTTGCTTGAGGTTTTTTTTGAAATGCCTTTAAATGAAGCACTTGATTATTAGTAATATAATTAATCTTAAAATAACTACATGGAGGGAAAATCTTATTTTAGGACAACCAAGGAATCCTCCCTAAACACAGAGAAAATAAAAAACAAACCCATGTGCTTTGCTTTAAGAAGCAATTAATCATTTGTTTAAAAACGTCATTTTTAAGCTGTTCAGCATCTACTGAAGTTTGCAAGATTAGTTTAGCAAATTGTAGTAAAAAAGTTCTGTTAGTTTTCATGGCTTTGAAAGCAGTTTTAGTAACAAAAAATAACCCAAATTTTCTCCAACACCTTTTCATAATCTACAGTTTTTGTATTTTAATCTATGTGAGCAGAACCTTGAGCTGAAACAGAGATTTATTGATGTGGAAGGTTCAGTGATTCATCCTATGGTGAACAGGAGGAAAAAGACAGGGAACTGGGGACTGGAGACCAACCCCTTGTGCACATCCCTCTTGAGGAGAAACATCTTGCACAGAGATGCCTCACTAGGGCATGGTAACCCCTGAGGACTCTCAACTCAGAACTCATAGCTGTACACCATGAACTCCTCCAACTCCATCCTCACTAACTGAATCACATTTAGCACCTAATCCAGCACCTCACAGCTCCTGCTGCCACTCTTGTGGAATGCTGGGGAGAGCAAGGCCCCTCGGTCTAAAAGTACACCTGCAGAAACTTCTCTGGGTTTCTGATTTTAATGATGTGAATACCAAGTAGTCACATATTGGACAACCAAAAAACCCAAGATATATTAAAAAAAAAAAAAAAGCAGAATCACAACAGTCCCAGAAAAGGCTAGAACATATTTTAGGAAAAAGAAACAGAAGGAGCCACCTCCCAATGCATATTAGCTCAAGGAAGCTTCCTGCTGAGTACATACCTGGGATAAATACACACCAGTGCCCTGTTCCCAGAGGGATGGAATACATAAAAATAAATTATTGGGTTTTTTTTTTAGACCCAGATGTACAGATTCTGTACAATCTTGCTCATGCATTTAAAGCTTCTGGTCTATGGAAAAGACCTTCTGTCAGGACGCATGTTCCAGTAATCAGAACTAGCTTTCAAGCAAGCTAAAAGGGCCTGGATTAAAAATCATACAAAAATTGTGCTACATCTATTTCTGTTCTAAAGGTGGGGAAAAGCATATATGAATGCTGTTTATCATCACCCAAAGCCTTTTATTAAACAGATGCTAGTCTTCACTGAATGCAGCTTAGGGCTTAAAAGAGACTCAGATTTCAGTCCTTGTTTTGAAATAGGAGATTAGACAACACAAAAAGATATAAACACGTTTAACAAGGGATGTTTGTGCCAGTGTATTGTCCTAGAAGCCAAGAAAACAGGGACAATATAGAGTTCCTGATAGAAATAAATAATTTCAAGTCATAAAACATAGTATAAAAATAGCAACTTAAATGAGTGCTGAGGAGTTATGGGGGAAAAAAATAAGTAAACTACTCATGCAAACATGAGATTGCAATGAGGTCAGAAGAGTTATATACATTCAGGGAAAAAGAAAACAAAACCAACTTAACCCAAGAGCACTCAGGTTTGGGTCAAGCAGTATATTTTCATATCATCTGCAGGTTTATTCTGGTAACAAATGTTCTGAGAATGTGTGAGGTAGTCAACTAAGGATGGGTTTGGATCCATGTACTCACTCTCCCTCCACATGGGAAGGTATATGTGTACTCCTATGAATCCATGCTGATGCATACGTGTGTCCAAGTCCAAGTTGCACCGTGCAACGTGGCCAGAAGGCAAAAAGTTTGGGGGTTCAGCTCTTGCAGACTGCAATCCAGACTGCTGTTCACTCAATTCCTTAGTCTCCCTAGGAAGGCAGGCCTGCCAGCATATGCAATCAGAAGTCAAAGAACAGCAATATCTGCTAGGGATGTACCATCTTCCCCTTTCCATCTCTTCTCAAAACACCCAAACATCAGCTCTCCAGTGCTGCATGAAACAGACAGGAGTGAAAAATCAGCTGTGTCTGAAGCTACTATCTACACAAAATTCTTCAGGGCAGGAGCTGGGTTTTTTGCTGTCTGTTTGCACAGTGTTTACTACAATGACATCTGTTTCATGGCTGGGCCTGCTCCATTCTTAAAAAATACAAACAGTACATTGCTGTAGCAATGAGTGAACTGCATACTGTAATGCTGCATATGGATGAAACACAAAGAAGCATCAGATGAACGCTGCTGAATACAGCACCTGAAGCAGTGGTTAGTACCTCTTAAAGTCACTGGGGTCTGAAATTCACAGTCTCAAGAATCCATTAAGTCACCAATACATCGAAGCCTTCTTTATCCCACTTCAAAATACTCAACTTGAAAACTCACTCAGCTTGTAAGAGCCAGCAGGTTTATTTTTTATATCCTATGACAGTAATGCCTTTATCACTGCAGTTATTAGAGTATTTCTTTCACTTTAGTGATGAATTATGCTAAAACAGAGAAAAGACATTTCTTTCTTTACCATCTCTCAGCAGCTGCACTTCAGAAATCTTGCGCAAATAAAATGATCTATGCAATAAATATTTCACCTTTCTACTATCAGCAAGCTACAAAATAACATTTAGTGAACTACGTACTAAAAGGTAAAACAACTTACATTTCCACACCATTCATCTGTCCAACACATTAAATAGTCTAATAGGATGATGTGTCCTTCAAAGCACGTTAATGAAGTGAGAGCTTTGAACTTGTCAAACAACTCCCTTTGTTTTACTCTTCTTACAAGACACTGTTATAATCTAGACACCATCTCTAATGGAAAGGGAAAAAAACATACTCATGATGCTGCTTTCATAAAAGGATGTAAAAGCAGATAAAGTAACTAGAACTGTTTTCTTTTTCCTTACTCAATGATGAGATTATTTAACTACAGCTCTTTGCTTAAAGATTTGAAAAAGCAAACCCTGGCTATCTCACGTGCATGGAAACAACAGGAGTAAATTGGTCTACATGGCTGTCCCTCTTACCCCAGATCTAGCAAAGATGTTGTTACAAGATGTCTCAAATGACTAATCCAATGAAAGAATGCAACTGGCCTGGGGAGAGAGATGATGGCTTAGCTTTATCAATGGCTTAGCTATGTGATCCAGGTCAGCCCTGGGTTACACAATCATTAGCTCCAACACAAGGGAAGTTGCAGAAGCATTTCATGCGTGTCCTGGTTTCAGCCAGGGTAGAGTTAATATCTTCTAAGTAGCTGTTACAGTGCTGTGTTTTGGATTCAGAATTAGAATGGCGTTGATAACACACTGATGTTTGGGTTTTTGCTAAGGCATGTTTATTCCAAGTCAAGGACTTTTTTTCCCACCCTCCTCCTCACTGGCACGAGGTACACAAAAGAAACTGGAAGGGAGCATAGTTGGGGCAGGTGACAGGAACTGACCAAAGGAATATTCCACACCACAGAAGTCATGCCCAGGATGTAAACTGGGGGGAGTTACCCGGAAGCATGGTAGATCTGGGTTTGGGAAGGAGGGATCTGGCATCGGTCACTGGGGGGTGAGCAACTGTTTGTTTCCTTTTTATAATCATCATTATTATTCACCTTTATTATTGCATTTTACTTTAGTATCAATCAATTATTAAACTGTTCTTATCTCAACACACAAGTTTTACTCCGAGTCTCCTCCCCATTCCACTGGAGCCGGGGCGGGGGGTAGGGAGGAGAGAGGAAGAGAGGAAGGGGTTGAGCGACGGGCTGCGCGGTGCCTAATTTCCAGCTGACCTTAAACCACCACAATGAGGTAACACACGGTGTGAAATACTACTCCGAAAAAAGCCCCTAAACTTCTCCCTCTCAACTGAAAGTGAAATAGTATGTAATCAGAGATTTTGCTACACTGACAGATTATTTTCTTAAGAATGCTCTGAGCACTGATTAACAAAAGAAGCCTACACTGAGATTCTGCAAATTCTTTACATTTTCTGGCCAAGATTTATAATGGAAAGCAGCATAACAGGAATTTGCCTGAAATTAAAACCAGAAGACTTTTTCAGTAGAGACTGAACTAAGAGGAATGTCACAGGGAAAAAGTACCATTACTGTAACTAATATCGGAATGAGTTGCTTTTTTAAGATCTAGTTTTACAGGTTTACAGCAAAAAAAAGCAAGTGATTTTCAAAACCAAAATTCTGCTACTTGTTTGTGCTAAGTGCCAATACAACAGTTTTTGAACACAGTCTTTGGGTTTAAAAGATTATATTCTTTTCCTAAAGGCCACAAAATTACTTTAACAGCATTTCCATAGTGAAATGTCAGAAGTATAAAACTCAAATACACTAAACTGCAATTACTTTAGTATTACAGGGGTTTCTGTAGACACATGAAAGTGGCTATAATGCTTTTATAATCTGCAGCCTAACAACAGTCTAAGAAGTAAGATTTGTGTTTTACGATTTTGCTGATCATTGCTCAAAAAAAGCCCAGAATTACATAATACTATATTGTAAATTTAGGTTTATAAATTACAGTACTCTGCTGATATCTAGATCAACACTGACTGACTGCAGTTATTAACATCATACATAATTATTTGGTCTTTTGGTTACCGTGCTGTAAAGCTTATTGAAAGTTGACACTCAAAAGCACATTCTTCAGTTCAAACTGAAGTCACTTTTTAAAGTACACAACCAAGAGATCACACACAAATGAAACAGTCTTTGCCAGATATTTCAGAAAATTAATTAGCTGTAACCGCATCTGATGGTCTTAACTTATAAATTGATTTAATTAACATAAACCAAATTAATGGTGCTAGAATGCACAGTGTTAAACGACAATTTTTCAAAACTACCAGGGTTACTGGCCACTATACATGTCTAACTAATACTTTTAAAATTTTAAATAATATGATTATTAAAATCTGATTAGACTCATCGAGCATACATCTGTACACACACAGAGGAAGAGCATACAGAGTCGATTTATTTATCCAAATCTACAAGGATGGTAATCATACCTGTGCACGTTCAGAGAGTCTAAAATGGTTGCACTATTGAAAACATATTTAAATTTCAATACTGACAATGGGAATTTCAGTTCCAGAGTACCCCAGCAGAATCTACAAGCTTTAGTGTGCAGCACCTCCAGCACAAATGTTTTGCTGGACCATGCTACACAACATGGCTATTTGAGCAGATGCCATACTTTGCCTTTGGAAGTGTTGATAACAGAAAGTGAGACCAACATGGTCAAATAAATGAAAGAAACATTATAGAATTACCATTTTAATACATCTACTGTCCCACATCATGACATTAACAAAATTCTAAAATACCCCAATAAAACATAATGAAACATAGGTAGCCACATCAAAAAATGTGTAAAATGAGATGAATACTTTCCATTCAAATCTTGAATGCAGTAACGTTAAAACTGTTATCTTTTGATGCATTGTACACCAGCAGCGTTTTAAGCAAACAAATGACCGTATTTTAGCCACTAAATCATGTTTAAACTGTGTTAATGAATAGTTTTGACTTTACAAGTACCTACAGTGATGTCTCACAGGAGGCCCACCAGGAATCATTTCACTGTAAAATCCACCTGAGCTATGTGTACAGCTCTCTGTTATCACAAATAAAGCACTTTGCACCACAGTCTGAGAGGCAAATACTAACTAATGGTGGGTTTGCCCAGTTCTAAGGCACTCTGTACTTTTTGGCACGCACATGTACTATTTAAAACAGTTTTTCTTTGGTATGGTTTCAGCTGCCAGTGCAGTCTGGGGGGACAGAAAAGAGTGAAACAAACTAGGCTGGTCACCAGAAACAGAGTACATTTTCCCATTAGAAAGTTACTCATGCTTTTCAGGACCACGCTTGAAAGTTCAAATAATTGGAATTTGCAGAAGTACCAAGATGTCATTTTTAGTACTTCTCATTAGTTTACATCTAACTGGGGCATCAAACAAGCTTTCAATACAGAACTCTGCTTTTCCAGAATTGGAGTTGGTCTATAAGAGTTCAGTTGTCACAGGTTCTAAACACTAATTTTTCCCAAATAGGATGCTAAGAACAAGCATTTTATGTTAGAAAGATATTACAGACTTTTAACAGATTTTGTAAATGCTCTATTCACAATGCTGACTTCAAAACAACAACCATAAGAAGTTATGCTGTGCATCGGTAGTGGAAATTAATTTTCAGTAGAACTGGTTAACAACAAATGTGCAAGAAATGTCTTCTCCTCCTCTCCAAAATGGATGTAAGCACTATTACATTATATAGTGACTTCTTTCAAACTTTTTGTAAGATTCATGGGATGTGGGTGGACAGAGGAAGACAGGTAACACTGTATATCAATGTCCATACACTAATACTGAAAGAAGGAAGTATAAATGCAAGTTCCACTGACTCTTACATCACTGTTTTATTGGGGTACAATGAAACATCTGCTTTTGGATGTTGTTCTCTGTTAAGGCAAAAAGGAAAGCAAAGAACAAGCACAACTTATGATGTTTGCTTGTCCTTCATCATCTGCTTAGCTCCACTACTGTCCTAAGATGAGGAAATAAAACATGTATAGGCAGTTTAACATAAATTCATAAGAAAAGGGCCAAGATGCAAATAAAATGCAGATGCTGGTTTACTTATCCTAGTACCCTTTAACTGCCCTCTCTTAGATATCTGAATGCTGCAGTTTTTCTGTAAGGACAAACAGAAGTACCATTCCTATTGCAGAAAAAAATATTCAAGGTAAGCCATCATTAATTTATATAATACAAAAGAAAAGCATGTGAAGGTTATAATAACATAATCTACACTCCTGTTATTTAAAACAAAAGCTTCTTTAATATACTGCTAGTTAGCATAGCTATTCATGCATATAAAGTTTCAAAATAATAAAAATTCTAAAAAAAATTAGAATAGTATGTTGTTTTGTACCATGGGACAATAAAGCAATGTACACTCCGAATCACAGGATGAACCTGCTTTTCACACTGTTAATGAACTGCATGTAGGTATAAAAAGGGTAGCTTAGTTCATTATGGTTACAGAAGTTGTCCACCCATGATGTCTACCTTTTTAAAACAAAGGCCGAAAACATCACACTTCTTCCTGTTCTGCTACAGTAACAACCCAAAGTCACTGGCAAGAATTGAACAGATTGTTTAAATGTTTGGTGGGGTTGTTTGTTTTGTCTTTTTCCATTTAATTTAAGTCTCATGGCCTTCATGAAAGATACAAACAAGACTGTGTAGAAAGCACGTGCCATTTGTTTACCCTAGTCTGCTGATAAGGCTCATGTCTGGGGTCTCAGCCAAATGTAATTTCCTACTTTTTTAATTAAAATTTTCAAATTCTGTGCTATTTGAACAGGTAACATAAAATACATAAGGTGCCAGCTGGATAAGCTTATACAGTCTGTGCTTATTGACTTGGCACTTTAACTGTTCAAACAAAGTCTAACAATGAAGTCATGGAAAGATGCTGGAAAGGCTGAAACATGTCCTTGTTTCAAAGGTGACTTAGAAACTAAAAAAATCAGTCAGCTTGTTTGTTTTTGATAATGCGCAAACAAAGAATGGGAAGAACTCTGGGAGCTTCTTTCTATTTTCAGTCTACCAATTCTTGTATTCTGTGTTTGGATGGAAGCCCTTTCAGCCAGACCAGGAGCACTCAGAGCTGGAAGAGAACCATCCCATTATGGGAATCCTTTGTATGTCTCTCAAAAGGCACTACTTTGATTTTGAAACAGAATTACTTCCTCCTTCTACAATGTAATTTTGAATTTTTTCCATGTTCAATTCACTGTTCTGCTACTTCCTAGCTGCTTACAGGGCCTTCCCAATAGACAAGGCCTCACTGCTTGTGGTGAGCACAAAATATGTGGCATTTTCTGTGATGTGACTAAAGATCTGATGAAAATTTATTTTTGTTTAAATATGCACTGCCTGCAGTCAAACCTAGAGGTGTTAGCTCCAATCAAAACTTCTCCTGCTAGGACTAAGGGAGTAGACTGGACAGGCTTTCTGGTGGGCAGTAATGCATGTAGTCTCTCCCATGGAAGGAAAACCTATACTCATCCTCTGCTACCAGCAGGTTTTGAAAAAAACCCAAACCCACTGGTGTTTTATTAGCCATGAAATGTCTGTTACTGAAGGTGAAACTCATCAGGACAGCATGAATCTAGCTCCCCTCGAAAGCTACAGAGATTATGGGGAGTGGAAAAGAAAAAACAACCATAAATTAAGAAGAGTCATGCATCTGTCAGACAGAGACAAGACACAGAAGTCTTTTTTTTTCCCTCTTCCTGTTTAATTTTCTTCAAGTAAAGCTATCGCTCAATTTTAATCATTTATTCTTGTCCTCTGATTTCACACACGCAAAAGCACCTGTAATTTTATACAGTTTCTAAATGTGAAGATTCTTTCACATTTTAGCTCAGTTTCCTTAAGGTTACTTTCAAATACTGGGAGACAATATTGGGTAATGCAGCAGCAAGCAGACAGTGTTACCTCATCATTGTAACTGCTATGGGGAGGCTGACACGGCAAAAAACACAAGTCATCCTGGAGCAGTACATCCTTTCTCACCAAAGTTCTTACACAGATGAAGTGCCCATCTCTTTTTACAGCTGTAAGGGTCATCTGGCTAGGATTACATGCCTAGCTCTTACCCAGCAGCTACCTGAGTTGAAGCCCATGCAAAGTGTATTCATCTGAGGGACAGATGAAAAACCCCTAAAAGGTGGATAAAAGCAAAAACATTGATGAAAAAACCCATGGCTGCACAACAAAGAGCTTAGGAAGTAAGCATGAGAGAAAAGCACTGCTTTTACACTGTGATATAAAATTTTAGGTGCCAATATTAACCAGTCTGATTAATTCATTAATACAAATACCACTCCTTCTCCCTGTGGGAAAGATGGAGAAGGAAGCTGAAAATGTTAGAGAGTTCCAGGTTTCAGTGCTGTTTGGGTTTTCTGGTGCCTTAAATTTTGATGCATTTCTGTCTGGATAGATTTTTCATCTACAGTTTTGTAAGATATTCTAAAAACACACTCAGTGCATTCTTTAAAGCCTATGTCTAGAATTAAGTGTGCTTCAGGTAAATAAGACCATTTGCCTTATTTTACTTTTCACAAACAGTGACCAAGAAACAAGTAAGTCATTCAGGTATTTTTAAAAAATAATTCTCTTAAATCCTGGCATGTGAAGGAAATGGAATTGCCTGTATCTTGGGAAACATTTAAAACCACTTTCTCAGATCTCTTTTATAAAAACCATAACGAGAAGTTTGTCAAACATTAACATCATAATGTTGAGAGTGAGAAGAAATCTGGAAAGCAGAGATGAAACAGCATGTTAGTCAGTACTTCTACCACTTTTACGAATCACAAGAGGCCAATTATAGTAATTCCTCAAACAAAGCTTGAAAGAAAGAAATTCAAAATGCCCCAAACTTCTCTACTCTCAGTAAGCAAATATGAAGACAAGAGAGCCAGACAAAAATGAGCTAGAGTACTACCATCTGCTGTCTCCAATTCTCATAAGTGCACGAATTTTCTGAACCTGAACTTGCATGGGCCTGCAGTGAGTATTTGTGTTGAAGATTACTGAATGAGGAAGATTGCATCAAGTTGAGTGAAGCTTTAGCAATTAATACGTAGAAACTATTTCACCAAGAATGCCTAGGGAATTTCTCCAAGTAGACCTTAAATGCATAAAAGAGAAAGTATTATCCACTATGAATAGGAAGTTGCTTTTCCGCTAAAAATTAAAAAAATGGAACCGGTATTTCTTGAAAGATACACCAGTTCTGCAATAGAAAATTACAAAATGCAGCTGAGTTTTTTGAGCCTCTGGAACTTAATATCCCTCTTCTGCAAATGTTTTGCCAGAGGCTAAAGAAAACCATGTACAAGTGTATCTGTCTAATATGTATATTTCATTCCAAAACCCCACATATATGCCCAAGAAAATTTTCATGCAAGCATTTTAGGAGCATTTACCTACAAGGGGTTGTGTGCTAGACTCATCAAAGCATTGGTGAATCTAGGGTGTTTAGAAACTTCAGACACCACTCCGCCATCATCTGCCCTATCCAGGCAGTGTTCCTGAATCACTCAGTTTTTCAAACACAACGTGTAGAACAAGAAGTTCTTCTAAGGGATGTATGCCTTGGTACTGATGTGTTCTATGCTAGCCTCAGTGGGACTCTCAAACCAAGCATTTCCAGATGGAAATGTGGGGTTTCCAACTTGGCATATTCTTTGCTGTAAGGTTCAATCCAATGAATCATCAGACCCAGACTAGGTTGTATATCAAACCAGGAAAGGTCTCTCTCAAAGCATTGACTAGTTGATCCTCAACTGGGATGAGATACAGAAATGTTCAAATACTTCCTTTGTCTCTCCTGTAGCAGAAAATTTAACTCTTCCTTCCCTGCAGAAATTTCCTTAAACACTAGGAATTCAAGATGAAAGAAAAGGAATCTTGTAAAAGAGAAGAGGAAAAGGAATCTTGTAAAATCTCCTATTGAACTTATTGCCATTTCATAAAATGTCAATTAACAATATTAATAAGATAATGAACAGTTTGAAAATATTTCTACAGTCTGTTCATTCATGTTTTACACAAATTACACAAATCAGATCACATATGATGTCCTCAGCAAAGAAGGCAGAAAGACCTGAATCCCAGAGCAATTAAAAGCACAACAGTTAACACATTTTCCTGGTAACATGCAGACAAAGCAACAAGAAGGCTTACATGGCTTTGATTCATAATTCTAGGGAAAAAGACAAAGCTCACATAGAGAGAAACTTTTATCTCTGTGGCTCTTTTTGCAGAAGTTGCAGAAAGTTTTCAAACAAAACCTCAGACATGCAAAGTTCTCAGTCCATAGCACAAAAAGCACTTAAAAATCATGTTCAGCAGATCTTCAGCTAACTGCAGTACAGCATAAGAGGACAAGGCAGTTAAAACTACAGAATCACAGACTATGCTGAGTTGGAAGAGACCCACAGGTATCTCTGAGTTCAACTCCTGAGTTCAACACAGGACATCCCAAGAGTCACACTATGTGCCCAAAGGTACTTCTTGAACTCTGTCAGGCTTGGTGCTGGGACCACTTCCCTCAAGAGCCTGTTACAGGTGCCCAAAAACCCTCTAGGTGAAGAATCTTTTCCTAGCATCTGATCTAAACCTCCCCTGACACAGCTTCAGGCCATTCTCTTGGGTCATGTCATCAGTCTTCCATAGAACAGATCAGTGTCTGCCCCTCACAAGGAAGTCTTGACTGCAATGAGGTCTCCCCTCAGTCTCCTCTTCTCCAGGCTGAACACAACAAGTGACCTGAGCTGTTCCTCACAAGGCTTCCCCTCCACACCCTTCAACATCCTCATGGCCCTGCTCTGGATGTTTTCTGTTACTTTAATGTTGTTCTTATACTGTGTTACCCAAAGCTGCCCCCAGCACTCGAGGTGAGGCTGCCCCAGTGCAGAGCAGAGGGGACAGTCCCCTCCCTTGCCCTGCTGGCCATGCTGTGCCTGATGCCCCCCCGGACACGCTTGGCCCTCCTGGCTGCCAGGGCACTGCTGGCTCATGTTCAACTTGCCACTGACCAGGACCCCCAGGGCCCTTTCCGTGGCACTGCTCTCCAGCCTCCCATTCCCTGGTCTGTCCATACATCCAGGGCTGCCCCATCCCAGGTGCAGAATCTGGCACTTTCCCTCGTTGAACTTCATGTGGTTGGTGATTGCCCACCTCTCTAATCTAATGTCATCCCCAGTCTGATGTCACCCCAGTCACTGTAACCCTTGGTGCCTCACCCGTAAGCCAGTTGCTCACCCACCACAGGATGTGTTTGTCCAGAAGGATACAGTGAGAGACAGCAATGAAAGCTTTACTGAAATCCAAAAGGATCACCTCAGTTGTCTTCCCTTGATCAACAGGGTGGGTTACCCTGTCATAAAAGGTAGTAAGATTCAGTAAGGAGGACTTTCCTCTTATGAAGCTGTGCTGGATGTGACCAAGGACTGCATTGTCTTTCAGGTGTTTTTCAACATCTCCCAGAATAATCTTCTCTGTAACTTTACCAGACACTGAACGGAGACTGACAGGCCTGTGGTTTTCAGGGTTCTCCTTCCTGCCCTTCTTAAAACTGGGACAAAGTTTGCCAGCTTCTGGTCAGCTGGGACCTCTCAGGATTTCCAAGACTGTTTAAAACTCATTGAGAAGAGTTTTGCAATGACATCTCCCTGCTCTTTGAAGATTCCTGGATGAATCCTATCAAGCTCCATACACTTGCAGGGATCCAGCTTGAGCTAAGAGGGTCAACTGGGTGTTGATCATTCTCACACACATGGTTCTCTAGCTCTATGCACAGATACAGGCATGATTTGGGTACAGCTGCTTTCGTTTTTCCATCCTTCTCAGGTCCAGGGAAATATGATCTTGGGTTTTATCCAAAGTAAACTATATATTTGCAGTATGTAGCAATAAAAAAAAAGCACTACTCCTAATTTCAGGGTTCATAATTTTAAAGGTATGGCTATTTAATCAATGTATCAGTCAGGCTGCTGCTTCTGCCACTTATAAGGAAACTTAGGTGTTATTTTACTGCTTAATGAGGTTGTATACTAGAAAATAAAACCCTTGAAGAAAAAGACATCAACTCTCTTTTTCAGATGACTTCTTATCCCCAACAGATATTTGTATAGTCTACAGAGTAAATATTATTTCTCAAAGCTGGCAACCATCCCAGACAATAAATTTAAAAGAAAGTCTTTATGTTGCAAGAACACCAAACAGTTCATATTTTCATCTGAAATTTACAGACTGAAATAGAAAGAGTAATCAACCAGCAATATACTGCGTGCAAAACAGGACTCTAAGTTTTCCTCTAGTTTGCTGTCTTGCTGAAGAGAGAACAACAAACACATAACCCACACAACTCTGTTCCTGTCATGGGCACTGAAGAGACCAACCTCTCATGCCTATGCCATATTCCTATGACTAGTATGTACTATGGATGATATTGTGAACACAGTGCTAACCCAGAGGTGCTGGACCATTAACAGCTGCATGTAAGAGCGCTGGACATTTCTCCAAGCTGCTCCAAGACAGTGCTCTAGCCCAAAATCAACTCTACATCCTTCACACTCATGCACTGCTGTAGGTATTTACATGAACCTTTCCCAGTTCAACAAGGTAAACTTAACCAGTAGGTATAAATTCAAACAGAACTACAAAAGAAAAAAGGATGGGTTCAGCACCCATTATTATTCCCAATTCTCTCTTCAGAGCCTTGTTTCCAAAAATACTTCAGTGAAGACCATATAACCTTAAAGCTTGAGAATGCATTATTTAAATAGTATATACAGTCTGATGGAATTTTCCATCTAATAAAAATATCTGTCCCTTTATTTTTTCCAGAAGCTTACAGACAATCCTACTAGATGACAACTCACTCTAACGTGCTCTGTTCCCAAACAAGAGGAATTGCCAAGGCCACCCATCTCTCCAAATCTAAAATATTTGAAAGTTGTTATTAGAACACAATACCACAGCAGCTAGCAAAGCAACTCCTCAAATGTTAGGCTTCACACCTCCCTTTCCTGTTCAAAACAAAATTAGGTTTCCACTCACAATTTTTGAGATTGACAGCAGAATGGAAATCTCAGTTTGATGCATGCAATTCTTATGAAAAGTTTATTTTCTAAAATAACAACAAATACTGCACTTCGTAGCAACTCTCCCTCAGATGTTCCCAGCAATACCTCTGGAAGCTGGTCTTTTTGGCCTGATGAAAAAACTTTTCCAACTCTTTCTTTACCAAAGTTAATGTTCCAGACACAAAAGCCCTGGAAATGACATGTAAGGTCAAAAAGACTGATTCACCCTGGGTGACAATTCATTTGGGATGCAGAACACCACTTATTAATCTCCAAAATAATTTTTAACAAAGCTCATGCATTTTCTTGGGTAACTTATGGATACCTATTTCTGCTGAACATATGTGATGTTTTCCTGGTTTCTTTTACAGCTCAAATCCCCACACCCTCCTGAACTTTGAGTTCAAAACTATAGGTAAGGAACAACATAGAAAAGAATGAATTATGGACTTATCTACTTGCAGTGGTAAAGAATGCATGACTATCAATAATTTAACAGCAGCATCTCCTACTACAAACTTCTGTTTATCTGAACAAGCGTCATTAGTTATGTAGCAGATGTTTTTTTCATTTTTGACTTTCTTTCTTTCTGACAGATCACAAAGTACGTTACAACTAGCAACCTGAAAAGCATGTTTTAGCTAGGAAAATGCTGAAAGGATAACAGGTGAGCAGCATCCGTTCATGATAATAAGAGCAAAGATTGAACAACTCCAACTAAGAACACTGTAGCTAATCATTACTCTTTCAAAGACACCACAAGATGCTTGGCTGAACAAACATGCCCCAGAAGATTTAAACATCTGTCTCATCAGACTGATGCTGCAAAACATACACCTCCACGTGCACCTAAACCAGGGTAGTTAATCAGAGGAGTGCCTGCATCTTCATATTACTTCACATTCATTACCTACTAGACAGAAATTTAAGATACCTAACGTACCTCAGAGTAATAGACATTCCATACCACTTGATTTCCAGGGTTTGTAATCTTTAGTGTATCAGCAGTATAGCTAGATGTGGTTGCTTTCAGAGATATGCATCCAAACACAGCAACCTCTGACAAGCAAAACTCCCAGCTATGTCTACGCCTTTCACATAGAACAGTAATTGTCACTGATGTGTTTTTTGTATTTCTAGTGAGGGTTTACCTGAGTAAACATAGAAAGATTGAACCCACAGCCAGCAGGACAGAGGGCAAATTTAGCCCCTGGTTCCTACATCTGTTGCATATCACTGGTACAAAAAACTTAAATTATTTCAGAAAACATGTAAGGGTCTTACCTTTCTGCACATGGATGATGTCTGGAAAGTTGGCCAAATGGCCCTGATACAGCGCTAACAAATCCATCACAGGATCTAGGTCCTGCCGGGGCTGATCCGCAAAGAGGTCCCCGATGGCATCATAGGCTTCTGCAGTAAAGGCTATGGCTTGGTTGAGGCCAGCTGAAAAGGCCTGCTGGTCCAGCTCAAATGCCTGACTGAGGCACTTGAAGGAGTGCCCCACCTTCTGGTATTCCTTCTTGAAACCAGTGACTTGTTTGCGGGCAAACTCATTTGCCGTGTGATTAAGTTGCAGGGCACTCTCATCCATCTTCTTGGTGAAGGCTTTGAAGCCATCCACCTGGCTTTCCACCTCCTGCAAGTCCAGGCTGGCCCCAGGGCCTGTGGGGACACTGATGGTCAGAAAAAAGTTGGCACCCACCATCTCATCCTTCTCAGCCTTGCGCTTGCCCTGTTTCCAGGCCTTCTCGTCTGTGCTGGGACAGGTGAGGAAGTGCTGGAAGGCATCGCACTGAGCGAGCACGGGGTGGCTGCACATGTGGTCCATCCACCATGCCAAGCCTTTGCGACGTTTGGAGATGAAGTCCTCCTCAAAGCGGCCAGTGGCCTGCTTCTCTGGCAAGTGGGGCACGGAGATCACAGGAAACTTCTCGGCCAGGCGCCCATAGAGCCAGTCAAAGTGCTTGTAGCGGCGGTGCACCTGCTGCCCGGTGTGGCTGGGCACCAGCTTGTAGGCGATGTAGCTCTTCATGCCCTTGAATTTGGTCTGTTTGGTGGGGTCCTCGATGGAGCACTGGAAGGGGTAGGGGTTCTCTTGCCACTCGGGGCCCCTGGGGCCCAGCACTACGCACAGCTTGTCGCCATCCTTCACGAAGCCCGAAGCCTCGCCCAGCACGAAGGCCTCTCCGCCGGACTTGACGAAGGTGGAGAAGCGATTGAGGTTGCGGCTCACCGTGGCCGAGCTCTTGGCGGCACCGCCGCCGCCGGGTGGGTGCGGATGCCCCGGCGGGTGCCCCGCGCCGCGGGGGCCCAGGGACGGCTCGGAGCGGGTGGACAGGCGGTACCGGCCCGAGGCGCCGCCGCCCGCCGCCTCGTAGTCGGGGTAGGAGCTGCCCAGGGCGCCCGGCTCGTCGGCCACCGTGGAGCTATCGTCCCAGTCATCGTCCCAGTCGTCATCGCTGCCCTGGCTGGGCTGGTAGGAGCCGCCGTAGGGCGGGAAGGGATACCCGGCGGGGGGCGGCGGGAAGGGCTCGGGCGGGGGCTGTTGCGCCGCCGGCTTGAAGGCGGCGGGGGGCGGCAGCGGCTCGAAGCCGCCAACGGGGACGTTCGCGTAGCGGGCGGGCGGCGGCGGCTCGGCGGCGGGGGCGCGGATCACCTGCACGTAGGAAGCCGGGAAGAGCCCGCGGTCCCCGCGGCTGTTGACGCCCTCCAGCCACCCTTCGATGTCCTGCTCGCTACACAAGCTCAGCACCTCGTGCTCCCGCAGCGAGATCTCACCCGGGTTCTCCGACCTGAAGTCGTACAGCGCCCGCGCCCGCAGCGCCATAGCCGCCCCCCGGGGCGCTCCCTGCGCCGCTGCCCCTCACCGCCCCGTGCCGGCGGGGCTGCGGCACCAGAGTGCCACGGCCGCCGCCCTCGGGCTTCTCGTCCCGCCGGCGGCCTGCCCGGCTGCACTCCCGGTGCCGCTCCCGGTGCCGCTCCCGGTGCCGCTCCCGGTGCCGCTCCCGGTGCCGGCGGCGGGCGCGGGGCCGGACCGGGCCGTCCCACGTCGCCAGTTGCGCTAATCCAGAGCCGAGCGGCAGGGCGGAGCAGCCGAGCGCAGAGCGGCCGCCCCCATCGATGGCCCCCAGTACGCCCCCTGCCGGCCGCGGGGCCGGGGGGGCCTGGGCGAGCGCGTCCCGCGGACCGTGGGCCCCCGGCCCGGAGTCTCCTGGCCCCGCCGGGCCTCGGACCCTCCAACGCCGCCGGCGCCTCCCCACCCCTCGAAAGTGCGTCAGCATTTCCCCGCGTCCAGGCAGGAAGCTTCCTGAGCCCTTGGGTTTCCTCCCCGCGCTCCGGTGCTGCCGCCGCGGGAGCTGCGCCACGCCGGGGCTGGGCGGCCGCGTTGGTGCTGCTGGCGCTCCGCCGGCTGCCGGCTGTGTCCGGAGAAAAAGAATGCGTTTTGCTCGTGGATAACGTGTATTTTAGACTTCACGAAAAATGTGGTAATGCCACCAGTATTGTTTTTCTGTGGAACAGCCTCAGACCCATCGAGGTGCTTTTGTCCTTCCGTGGTTATTTCCTCACCTGTTGCACCTGGTGCTATGTTGAATCCCGTCCCATTAATCATCTTTGAGCTCTCTTTGGATCCCTAGGTACAAGTTTCTCGCAAAATTTCTACCAGTTCACGAGCAATTAGAAAGAAGTTCTCAGAGGAGATGTTCATGTTTGTGGTCCCCAGTTCTTCGTGTTTTCCTCTTAGCATCTGGATGGATACGCAGTTATGGTTTATTTCTCTGCCATAGGTTGGGGAATATGTTACTTCTCATAGATCTTTGTGTCAAATAATTTGTCTTCATCTTAGGGTGATTCACTGGAATGTTAGAAGACCCACTTCTTCCTTTCATTGCTGATTTTAGTGGCTGATACCTGGGGTTTATCTTTTACACTTTTGCCTTAGGACCTATGTTTTCTCCAAAATTACTGCACATACTATCACAGTACTTTTTTGTTACTGTTGCTCAGTTTGTCTGCTCAACTTTTTTTTTTATTATTATTTTTAATATGTCAGCTTGCCCTAGTCCAGCATGTTAGCCCCAAATTCCTTTGATGCTTAAATCCGGAAGTCTGTTTTGATTAGCCAATACAGTCCTCAAAGAAACACACAGTTCACCACACAACCAGCTCCTCAGTGGCCAACCCTTTGGAACACATTTGTGTTGCAGCAAGTTTACAGAGAGCAATTCTTAGTATCTACATCAGTGCTAAGGTGAGAAGCATCAGTCGTCTCCTGAGGG
Source organism: Lanius collurio (assembly GCA_020086605.1). Taxonomy (NCBI): domain Eukaryota; kingdom Metazoa; phylum Chordata; class Aves; order Passeriformes; family Laniidae; genus Lanius; species Lanius collurio. The sequence goes on from JACBWW010000008.1 coordinate 20,350,850, forward strand.
AGAGCTGGCAGCTGGTAGAAACACCCTGACCTGGCCTGGTCATGATCACTAACCCCCAACCCGCAGGGCCTGTGGAGATCCTCAAGCTCTGCATCAGCATCTGTTAATGCTCTTGGAATCACCAGAGCTCTTTTTCCATCAGTCAGCATTCTGCCCCTGCTGCTGCGGTGTCTGCCTTTCACACAGGTCTGGTTCTCTTCTGCAAAATACAGAGATTGCCATGGCAACTGGCCTGCAGCCCACCATGCTGCCCTCCACTCATGTGGCCACCTTTGAGTAAGGACTGAAACCCCATCGGGAGGTAGATGTGGATCAGTTTGACCTCGTTCTTAGATTTACTCCCAAATTCTGACTGCTACAGATAAGTACAGATAAGTGATTGGGATTTTGTATTCCTTCCAGAGTTACTGCTAACATTGGTCTGGGCAGTCTTGTGCATTCATTTGAATCCTCACAGGTTAAGATACAGAAGAATAGTCCTTGATCTGCCTTCTCTGTACTACTTACTGCATTATATATATTAGACTGCACTTGATCTAACTCCTTTCCCAAACTTTTCAGTCCTATTAATCTAAATTTTAATGTCCTTAATGATTAATGTTGTTTTCTCTGAAAAGAGAAAGTTCTTTTTTGTCACCTGAAGTGAACAGTACTAGACATGATGCTGACCTATTTGATTTGCTTTAAATAGGTGTTTAAGATTTGCTGTCATTGGACAATCTGGAGTAACACACAGGTGCCTTGCACAGCTGCAAAGCTGGTTCAGGAATGGGATTTGCTGCTCCAAGTGTTCATGCTGACAGTGCCTGTCAGGCTGTGGCTGTCACAGCCAGGGCAGGACAACTTTGAGCTGGGCATCTGTCTTACTTCCTGGTGGTGGAAATGGCAGCTGTCCTACTTCCCTCTTCTCCCCTCAGTGCATTTAGACTCATTTTTCTCCAGTGAGTACTGGTTTGATGTTTGCATCTCAAATGAACAGAAGCAAAGATGTCAAGTCCAACAGGGATGAAAACTGCTATCAGGAGAATTTGAAGGTATAAGATCTACAAAGCTAATGAGAACAATATTTCTTAATTACATAGGTGTAATTTTTTAAATAGTTATTCTCTGAGATCTTTCAGTTTTATCTGAAGACTTTAACAAAACTTAAGATATGTGAATTTGGGTCATGGTTTTTCCAGCACTAATACTTTCAATAAGGCAAAAATATGAAAGGAAAATGTGTGCTATGTTATTTCCCTAGTGATCAAAACTGCAAAGAGAATTTGGAACAATAAAAAGGTTGCAAATGACGTTTTCCATCCTTTCCTACCAGTGAGCCAACTCCGATTACCCCAGTGCTCAGGCACTCTGTTGTGGATATTATAAAAAACATTTTAAAACCATCAATTATTATTTTCAAGAAAACCAAATGGCAAAGTTAGAAGCCACACTCACAAACATTTTTAAAGTGCTTGAAAAAAACCAGCTTCCACAGTCATCAATACCTATCTACATGCCAAGCAGAAGAGCTGGATTTATTGAGCTTTGTTTCTTGCTGTTTGGATTAGGAGAGACAAGGGTTTCAAAGTAATAATGGCACATAGTGGCTTAGAGCATTTTAGCTGCACAAAGCATGTATCTCCTTGCTTTGCTTGGTCAGGAATTTCTGTCATCTTCATCAGGAATTGAATTTTCGGAGGTAAAGTGAATGTTATTATAAAGATTAATAACCTATAATTCTGTGAAAATGTCTATTATTTACTGTGTTCCTAGGGACCTGTAATTTGGGGGAGCTGAAAACCATACTAAAACCGAATGGCTACTAAAGGCTATTTATGGGATACCTCATTGTATGTGTGTTAGTTGTCTGAAGACCCCTGACAATATGTGCTAAAAGAGATGTTTGAAAGCAGCATGATGTTTTGCTGATCAGGTGCAGAAACTTAGAGTGAAAAAATTTGGAAACATTTAAACATTCTTGGAAAAATATATGGATTTAATATGTTTTGAAATAAGAAAAAGTGAATGAGTAGAGGCTCTGAACTCAAAAATAATAGAAGCTTATGTTGCCCTGTGTAACTTTCCCTTGAAGATGTCAAATCATTCCATCTTTATTTTGTTACTGTTCCTCTATGCTATTACTTTGCTGTTTTACTAAGAAAAGCAAAATGATTTTCCATGAGAGAAGATGAAACTTTGGTGACACTAAGCCTTTTCTTTATGATGATACCCCTTTGTGGACCCTGGAAAAACCACGTTGTCTGGACATTGAACAATGCTGTAATGGGAAATACACTGAGTAGTGCTTTGAAATGTCTACAAATTGCAAGGAAATGGCTACAAATAGGTCGATTTTCATCAATATAATTTCTAAGAGCAAATTTGGTGAAATGCTTACACAGTATGTGACTTTTGGGGGGGTTTTACTATTTGTGGTATATCTGTAGCTAGTGGTACAACCTCATCAAAACTAGAGCTGACTGTAATTTTTTTAAACCATACAGATTGATAATACATTTCACTTAACAGGGGAATAAATTGTTTTTCTTCCATTATTATGTCATCTCTCACAGGAACCTCGCAGTTTGGGTGCCTGGCAGGACTGCCACTAGAGGGCACAAAATGATTTTAAACACTGATATTAAACACAAAATTTTTTAAACATTTCACTTGCTAAAAGTAAAAAGCTTAAGGCAAGTAAAGACTTTGAACTATAAAATAACTAAAGAAAATGCAATAAATTTGACAAATATATTGTTCTAGTGGTATTTTTTTTCAGTTTCTGAAAGATGGAAAATGATTTTATTTGAAATGTTTCATAAAATTTTACTTGAAAACATAACAGAGAGAAATGAAGAGACTTTACTGTGTGCTGTAAACTGAAATTTGGAAGAGATGCAGTGAGATATAGAAGGAGACACAATATTTTTCAATCACAAACGTGAATTAAGAAAAAATTGCATTGTTTTTTTCAAACTAGGTTGTGTAAAATTAGAGATAATTGATCAGAAACACTGAGTTTTTTTCTTGGCCTTTGCAATGTGTATTAGCTATCTCAGCCTCAGTCTGTGTAATAGGTGGCTGTTACTCAGTTATTCTCCACTCTCCATTTAATATTGCTTGGAATGCATGTCTGTCTCCATTTCCTGTCTGAAGGGGTAATGTTTCAAACCATCTAAGGATGCTGTCCGGATAAATCCATTATGTGTGCAGTTCCTGCGTGCTGTGGCAGGGGATATGTGCTAGGTACACATTCTGATCGTGCTGAGTCTTTCACAGTTATGGACAAATGGGCCTCTGCCAGCTGCCAGTCCTTTGGCATGCACACAGGCAGAATTTACCTGCTGAATAAAGACTGAGACAGCAAAAGAGGATGAATGAGCCCGCTGTACTTTGTACTGAGCCACGAGTCCTTGAGGGATAATCTCAGTCTTGTGTATTTCAATCCAATACCTTTAGTGAAAACAGATACTCGATAAAAAGCAAGACTGTGAACTAAGCGGGTAGCTGATGTTGAGGCCAGCATTATATCCATGTACCATATAAATGTAGCATAAAAGTAAAGTTATCCCAGCAATAAACCCATTGTATAGGATGAATAAGTCGAGGTGTAGTGAGAATGAAGAATTGAGCATTCATTCATTTCCTGCATACATATGTCTCTGTCGTCACCCAGGATGGAGAAATTGCAGAGAGGACCTCCTTAGCAGGCTGTATGCATATGTTAATGCTGGTGTTTATTGTGGGAAAATAAATGCTGATGGGTTCTAGAAATCCACAGGACTTGGGCTGAAGTTGCTCTGGTCAATCCTGAAGTTGGTGTGGTCAGTGCAGAGAGGTGCCTGGCAGAGGCTGGTTGCACACTGAAGGACTAGTCACCAGCAGTTCCTTAGTTATACCTGCCAGTGGATTGGGATGGATGAGTCTTGACACTATGAGTTTTTACTGTCCAACGTTGAATTTTGTGAGAGTGACTTCTCAGTCTCAGCCTGGAAAGCAGGACAAGTGCTTGCTAACTTAGGCAACAGACCAGTTTTGGGGGCATTTTGACCATCAAAGTATTTTTCACTTTTTCAGAGCTTGTGTTTAAGCTGATACAGTGTGTTCTGCTTTTAGGAGGCAGTGGCATTTATATTAAAGTTAATTAATATTAACATTTGGGTGAAATTGCTGTTCTATCTTCAAGGAGAAAATTTTGTTCTTGTTGTTGCTTGAGGACATGTACTACTCAAAGGATGGCCAAGGGGTTACTAATTTTGTCTGTGTCAGCTCAAGAAATGGAGAATTCTGAGAAGCTCAGTGGATGAAAATGACACTAAATTGCTCTGTTCAGGTTCTGTGTTTGTTGGAGAACATAGGGGCCTGCAAAGACTGAGGTGCGAAGAAGGTTCTTGCTGTGCTTGCTTTGGGCTATGTATTTGCGAGAAAGTGAATGGCATGAATTCCCTATCACAGGTGGTGCAGTGTTGTAAGGTGTTCTGAATCATGATAGTGTGCCCCAGCCAAACCATCTTTAGTTATTCCTATTGGAGCCCTCAGAGAGAGACCAGGCTGGAATTACCCTCACCAGTTTCACCTGGCCATCTACCTTCAGGTGTAGCAGGTCAGCTCCTGGAGGGTTCTTAAACGCAGCCAGAAGGTTCAGGAAGAAGGAGGAGGACATGACGACGACAACGACAACAACAACAACAACAACAACAACAACAACAACAACAACAACAACAA